>JARGYO010000162.1:18187634-18843594 GCA_029206835.1 Rana muscosa
GATTTTAATAATGCTTAAAATGAAAAAAATAAAAGTGAAATTTTCCTTTAAATTTCGTACCTGGGGGGTGTGTATGATATGCATGTGAAGTGGCGCATGTTTCCCGTGCTTAGAACTGTCCCTGCAAAAAATGTCATTTTTGAAAGAAAAAAAGTCATTTAAAACTGACTTGCGGCTATTAATGAATTGTCGGCTCCCGGCAATACATACAAAAGTCATTGATAAAAAAAAAAAAAAAAAGCGTGGGGGTTCCCCAGAATTCAATTACCAGGCCCTTCAGGTCTGGAATGGATATTAAGGGGAACCCTGCCGCAAATTTAAAAAAAAATTGACGTGGGGTTCCCCCACATATCCATTCCAGGCCCTTCAGATCTGGCATGGATTTTAAGGGGAACTCCACCCCAAATTTAAAAAAAAATGGCGTGGAGTCCCCCTAAAAATCCATACCAGACCCCTTATCCGAGCACACAACCTGGCCGGCCACAGGGGAAAAGGGGGGGACGAGAGAGCGGCCCCCCCTCCCTCCTGAGCCGTACCAGGCCACATGCCCTCAACATGGGGAGGATGTCCCCATGTTGATGGGGACAAGGGCCTCATCCCCACAACCCTTGCCCGGTGGTTGTGGGGGTCTGCGGGCGGGGGGCTTATCGGAATCTGGAAGACCCCTTTAACAAAGGGGACCCCCAGATCCCGGCCCCCCCTATGTGAATTGGTAAGGGGTACATTGTACCCCTACCATTTCACGAAGAAAGCGTAAAAAAATGTTTAAAAAAAACACACAAACACCTTGAAAAAGTCCTTTATTTAAAAAAAAAACAAAACATTCCAGCGGTGAAATCCAGTGTCCCGCGGCGATCCCGATGTCCAGCCTTGTCCTTCATTGGTTGTGCCTGAGCGGACCTGATGGGGAACTCCCTCTCAGTATTTTAAATGTATAGACCCGCCCCTTCTAAAGTTCCCCATCAGGTCCGCTCAGCGGACCAGATGCGGAACATGAGAAGGGGCGGGTCTATACATGTATTGCCAAAGTGAGAGCAGTTCCCCATCAGGTCCGCCCCCTCGGTATGTCGGACCCGCCTACGTCATTGGCTTGAGCGGGGAACTTCCTTCACTATGTAAATTTAAATTACACAGTGAAGGAAGTTCCCCGCACAAGCCAATGACGTAGGCGGGTCCGACATACCGAGGGAGCGGACCTGATGGGGAACTTTAGAAGGGGCGGGTCTATACATTTAAAATACTGAGAGGGAGTTCCCCATCAGGTCCGCTCAGGCACAACCAATGAAGGACAGCGCTGGACATCGGGATCGCCGCGGGACACTGGATTTCAGCGCTGGAATGTTTTTTTTTTTTTTATTATTTTAAATAAAGGACTTTTTCAAGGTGTTTGTGTGTTTTTTTTAAACATTTTTTTACGCTTTCTTCGTGAAATGGTAGGGGTACAATGTACCCCTTACCAATTCACATAGGGGGGGCCGGGATCTGGGGGTCCCCTTTGTTAAAGGGGTCTTCCAGATTCCGATAAGCCCCCCGCCCGCAGACCCCCACAACCACCGGGCAAGGGTTGTGGGGATGAGGCCCTTGTCCCCATCAACATGGGGACATCCTCCCCATGTTGAGGGCATGTGGCCTGCTACGGTTCAGGAGGGAGGGGGGGCCGCTCTCTCGTCCCCCTCTTTTCCCCTGCGGCCGGCCAGGTTGCGTGCTCGGATAAGGGGTCTGGTATGGATTTTTAGGGGGACTCCACGCCATTTTTTTAAAATTTGGGGTGGAGTTCCCCTAAAATCCATGCCAGATCTGAAGGGCCTGGAATGGATATTTGGGGAACCCCACGTCAAATTTTTTTTTAATTTGCGGCGGGGTTCCCCTTAATATCCATTCCAGACCTGAAGGGCCTGGTAATTGAATTCTGGGGAACCCCCACGCTTTTTTTTTTTTTTTTTATCAATGACTTTTGTATGTATTGCCGGGAGCCGACAATTCATTAATAGCCGCGAGTCAGTTTTAAAAGACTTTTTTTCTTTCAAAAATGACATTTTTTGCAGGGACAGTTCTAAGCACGGGAAACATGCGCCACTTCACATGCATATCATACACACCCCCCAGGTACGAAATTTAAAGGAATATTTCACTTTTATTTTTTCATTTTAAGCATTATTAAAATCACTGCTCCCGAAAAAACGGCCGTTTTTAAAACTTCTTTTTGCATTGATACATGTCCCCTGGGGCAGGACCCGGGTCCCCAAACACTTTTTAGGACAATAACTTGCATATAAGCCTTTATAATTAGCACTTTAGATTTCTCCCATCGATTTTTCGAATTTGCCGCGAACACCCCAATTTGTTCGCTGTTCGGCGAACGGGCGAACAGGCAATGTTCGAGTCGAACATGAGTTCGACTCGAACTCGAAGCTCATCCCTACTCTCTAGGTCTCTCGCTCTCTTGCTGTATTTATATATTTATTTTTTATATATATTTTTATTGAACTTGTTTTATTTTCATAAATTTTTCGACTCTCTATGTAAGAATAATATATTTGTAAAAATTATTATTTTTTAATGTCACTACATAAATTAAAATAAAGATATATTATATTATGAAATTAAAGCGTTGTTGTCTTTTGTTTATATTTTTAATATAAATCTAAATTTTGTTCTTCACTAACTCAGATTTTTTATATAAGCAGTAGAAATGCCAGGATGCATGGCAAAATTTTGTTCAAACTGCACTACTCCAGGAAATAAAGAAAGCAAAGTAAGTTATTTTGCTTTTCCAAAAGAGGAACAGAAAATAAAATTATGGCTGCGCAATGCTGGAATGGACACAGGAATGGTAGATGAATATATACCAATTATCAAAGCGGACATTCGTTCAGATATTTATCGGATGTGTTCTTCACATTTTGAAAGTGAGTGCTTTATTATGAGGGGAAGTCAAAGGAGATTAAGGCCTGAATCTGTTCCTACCATATTTACCGAAACAGGAACTACCGAAAAATCTGGAAATAAATGGCTTAATCGTTTGAAAAAAATATGGATGACACAACACATGAAGGCTGGAACCTCTCAGACAGCCATGGAGAGTGCTACATGTACTTGCCAATGTCATGTTAGTAGTCAATGCAAACAAGTGTCAAATAACGATGCCAGCACACAAACTGGCCGTGGACATTCTGAATTTGTGGAATCTGAGGTTACAAGTGATACTATTTTTTTAGAACATTCATATTGCAGTAAAGAGGATCTTTTAATGACACCACTACTAGTGTCAACACCAAAAAGTCATCAAAAGACAAAAGAAGTTCAATTGGTGATCTCTTTTTCGCCCGCTTTACCTGTCTTGTCTACCCCTTCGCTAATACCAGGAAATAGTCAATCAGCCTTCAACCCGTATGTTGAAAGTCCAGAAGTTGGGACTAAAAGAAAATTGGCTTATCTGGAGGATCCGAGCTTTTACGAGTCAGATTGTGATACACCCCAAAAAGGCGATCATAGTCTTTGTGAAAGTGAGGTGGAAATTGAAACAGAAGATGCACTTCCTCATCCCTTGAATTTGGTCAAAGAGAAAAAATTTATTGTTTTCGAAAGCTGCCTTGATAAACTACTTTATGCGATGATTTGCCCTGAACCTGGCTGTTTTTCAAAAATCCGAAAGATTGAGAAAAAAATAATTGGCACAATGATTTCTGTTCACTCAATCTGTACAGATTTTCACAGGTCAAAACTTTGGGAAAGCCAGCCCAAAGTTAAACATTATTCGGCTGGTAATATTATGCTTTCTGGGGCAATAACTTTAACTGGAGGAAGCTACGCAAAAGTAAGAGAAATGTTTGATCTCTGTGGCATACAAATTTTTGGAAAAACTTCTTTCCACAGATCTCAAAATGCTTTTGTTTTTAAAGCAATTGATCATAGTTGGCAAAGTATGATTTATAATGTCAATGAGGAATTGTTAGGAAAACCAGTCTTCTTGTTAGGGGATGGGCAATGTGATAGCCCAGGGTTTTCAGCAAAGTATTCTACATACACGTTCATGGATTTTAGTTCAAAGAAAATTGTGGACTTTGAACTAGTGCAGGTGTCACAGACCACTTCTTCTGTTGCGATGGAGAAGTTTGGATTTACCAAATGTTTAGATCGCATAATTGACAATGGATTGGATGTTCAATTTGTGGGAACGGATCGGCACACTGGTATTCGTAAACTACTTTCGACAAACGAAAAATACAAAAACATAAACCATCAATTTGATATGTGGCATTACGTGAAAAATATACGAAGAAAATTGATGCAAATTTCAAAGAAAAAAATAAACCGCGCAATTTTACCATGGATTGGACCCATTTTGCTGCATTTCTATTTTTGTAGTAGACGTTGTGAGGGAGAAGAGACGCTTTTCAGAGAGCTTTGGCAATCTCTACTATATCATGTAGTAAATGTTCATGAATGGGAAATTGACGGTGTACAGCACAAATGCTTACACGATCCACTCAGTGTGGATTCTCATCCTGTTCCCTGGATAAGCAAAAACACACCTGCATTTCATTCATTGTCCACAATTGTCTTGGATAGTCAATTGGATAAAGACATAAAGCATCTAACTTTTTTTTGTCAGACAGGGGTTATTGAAACATACCACAGTATGATTCTTACCACTTCCCGCCCAGTCAATAGTGAATTGATGTCCAGGAAGTGGTTGCAATATCGATACTGGACGTCATATGACGTCCTGCAGGATAATGCCTTGCGCGCGCCCGCGGGGGCGCGCAGCGCGGTGATCGGGGACGGCATGTGTCCCTCGGACACAGCGCTTCCCCGATCACGGTAAACAGCCAATTTCATTGGCTGTTTACCATGTGATCGGCTGTGTCAAAGTCACAGCCGATCACCTGTCAAAACAAACTCAGCGGCGCGCTCCGTGCGCGCCGCCACAGGCTTGCAGAGCGGGGATCGGGGAAGGCGAGTGTCCCTTGGACACAGCGCGTCCCCGATCAGAGTAAACAGCCAATGAATTGGCTGTTTACCACGTGACCGGCTGTGTCCAATCACAGCCGGTCACAAATGTAAACAAACTCCACAGGAGTTACTACCTGATCCCTGCTCTCTCCTCACACACCGATCTGTGAGGAGAGAGAAGAGATCAGTAAGTTAGCTCAGTGTAGTTTGTCTACATAAGTTTACAGTGCACAACACACCCCCCCCCCATAAAGAGGACCTGTCACACAGCCCAGCACATCAATCAGCCCAGCCAATCAGCCCAGCCAATCAGCCCATCTGTCAATCAGCCCATCTGTCAATCAGCCCATCTGTCAATCAGCCCATCTGTCAATCAATCAGCCCATCTGTCAATCAATCAGCCGATCTGTCAATCAATCACCCCACCTGTCAATCAATCACCCCACCTGTCAATCAATCAACCCATCTGTCAATCAATCAATCAGCCCATCTGTCAATCAATCAGCCCATCTGTCAATCATCTGTCACAGGCCCACCTCCATCGGTACCGCCATTGGCACCGCCACACAGGCTACCAGTACCGCCATCGGTACCAGTACCACCACCAGTACCGCCACCAGGCCCAGCATCTATACTGCCACACAGGCCCGCTACCAGTATCACCACTAGTGCCGCCATCGGTACCACCACCAGTACCACCACCCGTACCACCGTCGGTAGTGCCACCACCACCTGTACCGCCATCGGTACCATCACCACCCGTACCGCCATTGGTACCACCACCACCTGTACCGCCATCGGTACCACCACCACCTGTACCGCCATCGGTACCACCACCACCCATACCGCCATCGCTACCACCACCACCCGTACCGCCACCTGTACCGCCATCGGTACCGCCGCCAGCACCACCACCCGTACCGCCATCGGTACCACCACCACCTGTACCGCCATTGGTACCACCACCACCCATACCGCCATCGGTACCACCACACAGGCCCACCACTAATACCTCCATCGGTACTACCACACAGACCGCCACCACTACCACCAGCAGTACCATTACACAGGCCCACCAATAAGCACTGCCATAATGTCCCAAAGGGTTTACACACCTGAGGAGGCATATGCCATTCTTGCCATGTCGGATGATGAGAGCAGCGGGGAGCTCCCATTATCCGATTCTGGTTCGGAATACGAGTCAGTGGAGGATAGTGGCTCAGAGTCCGAGTCCCCGGAGGAAACCGTCCCTCCCAAAAGAATGCGATCGGCACCAAGATCAGCACCAAGATCAGCACCAAGATCAGGAGAACTGCCCACCACCAGCAGCGCCATACCCCAGGAAGAGGAGCCCAGTACAAGCAATGGAAATGCACGCCCAACCCGAAGAATCCAGCCCCAATCCTACCTTCCCGATGCCCTGGCAAACCCCTTATGGTTGCCTGCCAACTCAGGATCCGCTATCATCCCCCCTTTCACCGCACAGCCAGGTGTGCAGCCCGACACTACAAATTTTTCTAAATTTGATTATTTTTGTTTATTTTTCCCACAAGATTTGCTGCAGAATATAGTGGATCAAACGATCTGTATGCATCCCAATTTATTGCTGCCAACCCCGATTCTTCCTACGCCTGCATGTTCCAGTGGCGGCGTCTAACATTGGAGGAATTTAAATTATTTTTGGGCCTTATGTTCAATATGGGGCTTACAAAAAAGAACGAAGTCCATTCATATTGGTCCAAACGCCCCATCCAACACATGCCCATATATTCCGCTGTCATGTCCAGGAAAAGATACGACATGATTATGCGTTTTCTCCACTTCAATGACAATTCACAGTGTCCTCCCCGAGATCATCCCAACTACGACAAATTGTACAAGATACGCCCCCTAATCAATGCCTTTTCCCAGCGATTTGAAGAAGTTTTCATCCCAGACCAAAAAATTTGTGTGGACGAGTCCCTCGTACATTTCACCGGCCGACTGCAGTTCAAGCAGTACATACCAAGCAAGAGAGCCAGGTATGGGTTAAAATTAAATAAATTATGTGATCGAGCCACTGGATACGTCTGAAAATTCAGGATCTACGAAGGCAAAGACTCCCAGCTCCAGCCCCGTGATTGCCCCACATATATTGGAACCAGTGGGAAAATTGTCTGGGAGTTGGCATACCCCCTGTTCGGAAAAGGTTTTATTTATATGTTGATAATTATTATACCAGCCTGCCCCTTTTTCGCCACCTTTACAGTAAACAAACCCCGGCCTGCGGTACCTTAAAAAAAAACCTGAAGGGATTCCCACAAAATTTATTGACAAAAAAATTGCGACCTGGAGAATCGGCATCCATGAGGAACGAGGAGGTGTTGGCCATGAAGTGGAGGGACAAGAAAGATGTCCACATCCTCTCTACGATCCACAATGACACCATGGTGGAGATCCCAAGAAGACGCGGCTCCATTGTAAAGCCTGAATGTGTCCACGACTACAATTTGTACATGGGGGGGTGGATTTAAACGACCAGATGCTACAGCCCTACTTATCAACCAGAAAGTCCCATTATTGGCACAAAAAAGTTGCGTTTCACCTGTTTCACATGGCCCTTTTTAATTCGTTTGTCTGCTACAAAAAGCAACTCAAAATCACCGACTCCACTACCTCCAATATATCGAAGATATCATCGATGCCCTCATTTACCAACAAGATCCCGCCCCAGGAAGCATTCGCTCTGATAGTGTGAGTCGGCTTCACGAGCGACACTATCCCTTTAGCATCCCCCCCACAGAATCTGGAAGAAGACGCCAAAAGAAATGCCGTGTATGCAGCAGAGGAGGAGTAAGAAGAGACACCAGCTATTATTGTCCCGATTGTCCCTCCCAACCTGGCCTGTGCATCGGAAATTGCTTCAAAAATTATCATACATCCATTAGTTCCCCTTATTATTAACAGACTGCCATTTCCCTATTTGCCTGCTACCATGTTACTAACTACCTTCCATGTTAATTAACTGACCCTGGCCTGTTTACCGACGATGCCTCTGCCTGCCGATTTAAACCACATTTCTGACTTCCACGTGTACCGACCTTGGCCTGTTAATCGACCATGTTTTTGCCTGCCACTTGGACTGATCTTTTGGCCATCTACTTTTAGTACTTTTTTCTCCACATTTTCCAAAACCTTCTGGAAAAAAATGAACCGTTCAAAAGACTCATAATGCCTCATAGATTATACGTTGGGGTGTGTGCTTTCAAAAATGGGGTCATTTTGTGGAAAATTCTATTGTCCTGGTGCTCCAGGGCCTTCAAAATTGTAATAGGTGGTTGAGAAAGGATATGTGCGATTTATGCTTGTAGAACGCCTGAAAGTGCTACTTCAATGATGGGCCTCTGTATATGGCCAGGCTGTGTAAAAGTCTCACACATGTGGTATCGCTATACTCAGGAGGAGTAGCAGAATGCATTTTGGGGTGTTATTTTTGCTATGTATATGCTATGCGTTAGAAATATCTTATAAATGGACAACTTTGTGTAAAAAAAATGCATTTTCATTTTTTCTCCACATTTTACAAAACCTTCTGGAAAAAAATGAACCGTTCAAAAGACTCATAATGCTTCATAGATTATACGTTGGGGTGTGTGCTTTCCAAAATGGGGTTATTTTGTGGAAAATTCTATTGTCCTGGTGCTCCAGGGCCTTCAAAATTGTAATAGGTGGTTGAGAAAGGATATGTGCGATTTATGCTTGTAGAACGCCTGAAAGTGCTACTTCAATGTTGGGCCTCTGTATATGGCCAGGCTGTGTAAAAGTCTCACACATGTGGTATCGCTATACTCAGGAGGAGTAGCAGAATGCATTTTGGGGTGTTATTTTTGCTATGTATATGCTATGCGTTAGAAATATCTTATAAATGGACAACTTTGTGTAAAAAAAATGCATTTTCATTTTTTCTCCACATTTTACAAAACCTTCTGGAAAAAAATGAACTGTTCAAAAGACTCATAATGCTTCATAGATTATACGTTGGGGTGTGTGCTTTCCAAAATGGGGTTATTTTGTGGAAAATTCTATTGTCCTGGTGCTCCAGGGCCTTCAAAATTGTAATAGGTGGTTGAGAAAGGATATGTGCGATTTATGCTTGTAGAACGCCTGAAAGTGCTACTTCAATGTTGGGCCTCTGTATATGGCCAGGCTGTGTAAAAGTCTCACACATGTGGTATCGCTATACTCAGGAGGAGTAGAAGAATGCATTTTGGGGTGTTATTTTTGCTATGTATATGCTATGCGTTAGAAATATCTTATAAATGGACAACTTTGTGTAAAAAAAATGCATTTTCATTTTTTCTCCACATTTTACAAAACCTTCTGGAAAAAAATGAACCGTTCAAAAGACTCATAATGCTTCATAGATTATACGTTGGGGTGTGTGCTTTCCAAAATGGGGTCATTTTGTGGAAAACTCTATTGTCCTGGTGCTCCAGGGCCTTCAAAATTGTAATAGGTGGTTGAGAAAGGATATGTGCGATTTATGCTTGTAGAACGCCTGAAAGTGCTACTTCAATGTTGGGCCTCTGTATATGGCCAGGCTGTGTAAAAGTCTCACACATGTGGTATCGCTATACTCAGGAGGAGTAGCAGAATGCATTTTTGGGTGTCATTTTTGCTATGTATATGCTATGCGTTAGAAATATCTTATAAATGGACAACTTTGTGTAAAAAAAAAGCATTTTCATTTTTTCTCCACATTTTCCAAAACCTTCTGGAAAAAAATGAACCGTTCAAAAGACTCATAATGCTTCATAGATTATACGTTGGGGTGTGTGCTTTCCAAAATGGGGTCATTTTGTGGAAAATTCCATTGTCCTGGTGCTCCAGGGCCTTCAAAAGTGTAATAGGTGGTTGAGAAAGGATATGTGCGATTTATGCTTGTAGAACGCCTGAAAGTGCTACTTCAATGTTGGGCCTCTGTATATGGCCAGGCTGTGTAAAAGTCTCACACATGTGGTATCGCTACACTCAGGAGGAGTAGCAGAATGTATTTTGGGGTGTAGTTGCAATTATGCATATGCTGTGTGAGAGAAAAAAACTGTTAATATGACCAGTTTGTGTAAAAAAAAAAAAAAATTAAATTTTCCCAAGAATTGTGGGAAAAAAATACAACTTCAAAAAACTCACCACACCTCTTAGTAAATACCTTGGACTGTCTACTTTCCAAAAAGGGGTAATTTTGGGGTATTTGTACTTTCCTCGCTTGTTAGTGTCTCAAGAAATGAGATATCCCTTCAGTACATCAGGCGTGATCAGATGTGATAAATTTTCAGTGATTGCCACCATAGTTTGTAGACTCTATAACTTTCACAAAGACCAAATAATATACACTAATTTGGGTTCATTTTACCAAAGATATGTAGCAGTATACATTTTGGCACAAATTTATGAAGAAAAATTACTTATTTGCAAAATTTTACAATAGAAACTAAAAAAAAGTGTTTTTTTTTTTTAAAAATTGCTGTTTTTTTTGCTTATATCGCAAAAAATAAAAAACCCAGTGGCGATTAAATACCACCAAAAGAAAGCTCTATTTGTGAGAAGAAAATGATAAAAAAATTTGTTTGGATACAGTGTAGCATGACTAAGTAATTGTCATTCAAAGTGTGAGAGTACTGAAAGCTGAAAATTGGTCTGGGCGGGAAGGTGCATAAGTGCGTGGTATTGAAGTGGTTAAATATCGGCCCAAAAGAATTCATTACAGATTTGATTCCATGGAAGCAAGGACAAAATTGGCTGCTTTATGCCACAATCACAATGTGGTACGAAACCCCGCTCTGACAAAAAAAAAAGATGAAAGTGGACAAGAATTTGTTGTTGAACGTAAAAATCTGGAATTTCCAAGAGGTAGAAAAAAATGGGTTGTGCGTAATGTTTTTGAAAACATGAATAACGAACATCTTTACATTATGCTATCCGACATGATTAGCATTGTTGAGGGTACACTAATTTCTTCTTGGGAATCCAAAAACAAACTCATGCCGAGAAACATTGCCCCAATTGAAAGGCCTGAAACAAGTGTCGCAGTATAGGAACACATGTCACGATTTCCAAAAGTTGCTAAATAAGACTACAATTATGGAATTTTTGGTGTACATATCTGTATAGTTTTCTGTGTTAAAATAAACAATATAATATAAATGTAAATTTTTTTTTTATTAAAAATGTTTTTATACACTTTGTTTTTTTTTTGTGTTTTTCAATAAATAAAAATTTTTGCTTTTGAAAATTTGTGTTTAATTTCAAGATTAATACGTATATTTCAGAAGTCTGTACAAATTATATAACTGTAGAAAATTAAATTTTAAAAATAATTAAACAAATTTCTATACTATAAATGTTTTTTTTAAATTTAACAAAAATTTTTTTATAATAATTTAACAAATATTAAACATTGAAACACAATTAAAAAAAAAAAAATTAATGAAATGCCATTTCTGATGCATCATAATCATCAGAATACATAAATACATAAAACCAACATAAGAACCATTTGGATCGGGAAATACTTCACGGATTAATTTTACAGCGCAAGATGGAATGACACGTCTGTTTCCCTTTCCAAGAAATCCATAAGTCCAGGCAATAAAAGACCGATATGCTGTTTTACGCAAACGTCTATAAAAAAAATATATAATTTTTCTTTTTTTTTTAATAAATATTATGACAATAAATATATAAAAGATTAGTCTATTTACCTATTGTTGTCAGCATCCACGACAGGCAAGTCCTCCAGATGCATAGTCATGAATGTTATTCTTACATGTTCCTCTGTTGCCATCTGGGAGCAGAATATAGGTGCGGTTGTTATGCATTTTTCTCCCTCTGGTATACAGACTTCAACTTGATGTATTTCACGACAACAAACCGATTCTATGTGTGTTTCCAATTCGATCCTCCTCTGATGTCTCTTGAGTCGACGACGAATTGGAAGCATCTACTGTTGGATTTCTTGGAAAGGCTCTATCCGATTTTTTTGTCTGGATACCTTGCAAGTAACTGAGCTACCATTATACTTCGCTGAAATAAAAAAAAAATTATTAAATAATTATATTAAAAAATAAAAAAATAGTAAAAAAATAAAAAATATATATTGATTAATAATACATTACTAACTCTTTCATCCTGTGACAAAGAGCGATAACTGAGCAAGCTGTTAGCCCGATTTTCTTGAGTATTGTCCTTTAAAAAAAATAAAAAAAATAGTCATATTAAAAAAAAGGGATACATACATGCAGTGTGAAAACTGTTGATAAAAAAAAAGGGACGTACCATTTCTATTTGATGTGATTTTTGAATATGAAGCTGTGTATTTAATTTTGACAGAAAAAGCAAAAAAATAAAATAAATTAATTTTAGATTGCAATATAAATATACTTATATAAAATTAAAGAAATCTCTATCTAAAAATCAAAATTTAATATCTATTTTTACAATAAAAATGACAAAAATAAAATATATAGAAATATAGATATTTAGATATATAGTTATATATATATATATATATATATATATATATATGTGTGTGTGTATATATGTATGTGTATATGTGTATATATATATATAAATATATATATCTATGTAAATATATATATATATATAGATATATATATATATATATATATATATATAGAGGTGTGTACGTATATATATATATATATATATATATATATATATATATATATATACACAAACACACATATCTAATTAAATATATATATATAATTTAATATATTTATATATATAAATAATTCTATATATATATATATATATATATATATATATATATACTGTGACAGCAGGAAGGTAAAGTCACCTGGTTGCATCCAGGGGGGTAGATATATTTCGCCCAGATTCAGGCTTTACGCCGATTTATACAGCTAGGTGGAGAGTTGTATAAGCCCAGCTGAGACTAGTGGGCTCATTGATGACTCATACCTCTAGGGAGAGGGCTGGGCGTCGTGCAGACAGGGAGTTGATGAGTCCAGCTGAACCTTGTCAGCTCATTTAGGCCTCTATAAGAAAGCCCAGATTCATTAGATGTTGGCTCATGCCTGGAAGCAGACCTGTGTGGACTGTCTAGGGAGAGTGAACCCCTGTGCGGTGAGAGAAAGCCTGTGTGGCTATATTTTGCTTGGACATTTAAAACCAGGGACTAGGACAGCACTAGGCTGATCCCAGTCGTTAGTTAGGAAACCTGTAAGTTTAGTCAGAGGTCAAGTTGACCAGGATTTATTTTGTTTATGTTTTTTTTGCCTTGCTGTGTTTTTGTCACTGTAAATAGAAAATAAACCGCACCTTTTTGATTTTGAAAACCACAACCTCCGTCTGCTGGGCCTGTTTTTGGGTGGGGAGCCCATCCCGGGGGTCACACATACCCGCTGCCGAGCTAGCCCCCTCACAGTTGGTGGAGAATGCAGGCAGTTTTTTTTTAAGCCAGCATGGAGGAGATACTGAAACAGCTGGCTCTAGCAAATGCCAATCAACAGCAGACAAATGCAGGTTTGCAAAGGAGCCTTGCAGCCCAGCAGCAAGCTCATCAACAGAGCCTTGCAACTTTACAACAGAGTCTGGAGGCTCAGCAACAAGCCCAACAGCAATCTGAGGCCCGCTTCATAGACCTGTTGCAGAAGCAAGAGCAGAGACTACAACAACAGATGGAAGCAGTAATGCAGCAACGTCCGCAGACCAGTGAGGAAAGCCGTCCCACTAATGCCGCGTCCTTTGGGGTGAGTCGTTTATTGACAAAAATGACTGGAGAGGATGATCCAGAGGTATTTTTGACCACATTTGAAAGGACCGCTGAAAGAGAAAAGTGGCCTGAGGAGCAGTGGGCTGGACTAGTGGCTCCTCTGTTAACTGGTGAATCGCAGAAAGCTTACTATGACCTAGAGCCTAACCAAGCAAAAGACTATGTGATGCTAAAAGCTGAAATATTGGCAAGGCTGGGTGTCACCCTGGCTGTCCGGGCTCAGCGTGTGCAGAACTGGACTTTCCAGCTTGGAAAACCCCCCAGGTCTCAAATGTATGATCTCATTCACCTGAGCAGAAAGTGGCTACAGCCAGAGACTTTGTCCGCACCAAAGATTGTGGAACGTGTTGTAATGGATCGGTTTTTGAGAGCTCTTCCTACTGCCATCCAAAAGTGGGTAAGCCATGGAGACCCAGAGACGGCCGATGGTCTTGTGGATCGTGTGGAGAAATACTTGGCTACAGAGAACCTGACGGCCTCTTCCAGAGACACTCGGACTTTCCACCCCAAGACCAGACCATCCCCAGGGGCGGATAAGAGGATTCCAAGGGGTGAGGGTGGAGAGAGTGAGAGGGTGGGAGCTCTACCCCAAGTTTGGCGAGAACAGCCTGGGAAATCAGCGGCTCAAGAGGCCGCAAGAAGGATCGTTTGCTACCGCTGCCGGCAAGCGGGACATATTGCAGCAAATTGCCCGGTTTTGGAGGAACCCATGCAGTGTGACTTTCTGACGGGCAGACGTCAGTCGCTGTGTGCGACAGTCGCATGCACTGCCATTCGGGGAACTGAGAAACATTTATGCAAAATGTGTATTAATGGTAGAAATGTTGTGGTATTGCTGGATTCAGGTAGCCTTGTGACCCTGATAAAGGCTGAGTTAGTTAAAACAGAGGTCTCTGGGAATAGCAAGGTAGCCGTTATTTGTGTGCATGGGGACACCCGAGAGTATCCAGTGACTACAGTGTGTTTCGAGACCCCCAAAGGTACCCTCTCTCATCCAGTGGGCTTAGTATCTCAGTTACCGCATGACGCCATTGTGGGAAGGGATTTTCCGAAGTTCTGGGAACTGTGGGATGATCCTGAGCCCCCCACTGGTGCCCCTATGTACCAGGAATGTGATAGCCAGAACTCCCCTGAGAGTGGTGAGGACTCTCCGGAATTTCCCTTGTCAGTATTGGCAGGGGAGACTCAAGAAACTGGAGAGGAGCCCACCTCCTCAGACGAAAACCTACCGTCTGTGGAGTTTTCTGATCTTGAGGTTCACAGGGAAAACTTTGCCACAGAACAGTTGAAAGACCCCGCCCTAATAAAGGCACGGGAAAACGTAGTGAAAATAGATGGCGAGTTAGTAAACCCAGATAATACCGGCACTTACCCATACTTCAGCGTAGAGAAGGACCTACTGTATCGGGTGGCAAAAAGGGCAGAAGAAACCGTTGAGCAGCTTGTGGTGCCCAAACCTTACAGGAAGTTGGTGTTGGAGTTGGCCCATGGGCACATTCTTGGAGGTCATCTGGGGACAGAGAAAACCCGAGAGAGGGTATTACAGAGATTCTATTGGCCTGGGGTGATGAAGGACATAGAAAATTATTGTTCCTCCTGCCCTGTGTGTCAGAGGTCGGCCCCGATGCCACATTTCCGTAGCCCGCTGGTCCCTCTACCCATCATTGAGGTCCCGTTTGAGAGAATCGCAATGGATTTGGTAGGTCCTATAATCAAGTCCGCTAGGGGGCACCAGTACATATTGGTTATAATGGACTATGCCACCCGTTATCCAGAAGCGATCCCTCTCAGAAATACCTCGGCCAAAACCATAGCCAAAGAGCTATCTCTTGTTTTTAGCCGGGTGGGTATTTGTAAAGAACTGCTTACGGACCAAGGTACACCCTTTATGTCCCGGGTTATGAAAGAGCTGTGTAAATTGTTCAAAGTGACGCAATTGCGTACATCTGTGTATCACCCCCAAACCGATGGGCTGGTTGAAAGATTCAACAAAACCCTAAAACAAATGTTGAAGAAAGTGGTGGATAGAGATGGAAGGGATTGGGACTGTCTACTTCCTTATTTGATGTTTGCTATTAGGGAGGTGCCCCAATCCTCTACGGGATTCTCCCCTTTGAGTTACTGTATGGGAGACACCCAAGAGGGCTGTTGGATATTGCCAAGGAAACTTGGGAAAGTGAGAGTTCTCCCCACAGGAGTGTGATTGAGCATGTCGCCCTGATGCAAGATCGAATTGCACAGGTAATGCCCATCGTGAAGGAACATTTGGCCCAAGCGCAGTTGGCACAGCAGAGAGTGTACAACCGTGGAGCCAAGACCCGTACCTTTTCCCCGGGGGATAGGATATTGGTACTTGTCCCTACGGTTGAAAGTAAATTCCTTGCCAAATGGCAAGGCCCCTACGAGATAATGGAAAAAGTGAGCGAAGTGAATTACAAGGTCAGACAACCAGGAAGGCGAAAGCCCGAACAGATCTATCACGTTAATCTGTTGAAAGCCTGGAGGGATAGAGAGTCCCTAGTCGCAGACACTTGGTCACCAGCTCAAACTGGTTGCGTGATTCCTGAGGTTGGAATCGCAGCCACCTTGTCACAACCCCAACAACAGGAGGTTAAGGAGTTTGTGCTTCGCAACAAGGAGGTATTCTCTGAGCTGCCGGGACAAACATCTGGGGTAGAGCATGACATTATTACCCCGCCCGGTGAAAGGGTGAAGTTAAAACCCTATCGGATCCCAGAGGCCCGACGGGAGGCAATACGGGAGGAAGTACAGAAAATGCTGAACTTAGGGGTGATAGAGGAGTCCCAAAGTGATTGGTCTAGTCCCATTGTGTTGGTGCCTAAACCGGATGGGAGCTGGCGATTTTGTAACGATTTTCGTCAGTTGAACAAAGTTACAAAATTTGACACCTACCCCATGCCACGTATAGATGAGTTGATCGACCGGCTGGGAACAGCCCGATACATGACGACTCTTGACCTCACAAAAGGGTATTGGCAAATCCCCCTGGCCAAGTCGGCCAAAGAGAAAACCGCATTTGTAACCCCAGACGGGGCGTTCCAATATAAAAGAATGCCGTTCGGGTTACAGAATGCGCCGGCCACATTCCAGCGGAAAATGGACCAGATGCTGAGGCCCCATCGGAAGTATGCTGCGGCTTACCTGGATGACATAATTGTCCATAGCACAGATTGGGCCTCACATCTGCCAAAAGTGCAAGCAGTCCTGGACTCTGTTCGGGAAGCAGGGTTTACGGCTAACCCCAAGAAGTGTACCATTGGGCAGGAGGAGGCCAAATATCTTGGGTACACCATTGGGAGGGGAGTAATAAAACCCCAACTCAACAAAGTCGAGGCCATCCAGAGTTGGCCACGTCCCAACAGCAAGAAGCAGGTACGAGCCTTTCTGGGAATCGCTGGGTATTATCGGCGATTCATTCCCCACTTTGCTTCTAAGGCTGTGCCCCTAACCAACCTGACGAAGGGGAAAGGGTCGGTCATGATTAAATGGACCCCCGAGGCTGAGGCAGCATTCCAATTCTTGAAACAAGCCTTATGTAGCCAGCCAGTGTTGTACTCACCCGACTTCTCTAGAGACTTTGTCGTACAAAGTGATGCGTCAGATGTGGGGTTAGGAGCAGTATTGTCCCAGGTCTGGAACGGGGAAGAGCACCCAGTCATTTACCTCAGCAGGAAGTTGAAGTCCCATGAGGTAAATTACGCCACCGTTGAAAAGGAGTGTTTAGCGGTGAAGTGGGCTCTAGATTCCCTTCGGTACTACCTGCTAGGTAGGCACTTTGACATGGTTACGGATCACGCTCCGTTAAAGTGGATGGCTCAAAACAAGGAAACAAATAGAAGAGTGAATAGGTGGTTCCTGGCCCTCCAGGAATTCAACTTCACAGTAAAGCATCGCCCTGGCGTTCAAATGGGGAATGTGGATGCTTTGTCTCGAGTACATGAATGCCTGATTGCTGGTGTTCCAACCCCGAGGTTAAAACAAGAGGGGGGGGTATGTGACAGCAGGAAGGTAAAGTCACCTGGTTGCATCCAGGGGGGTAGATATATTTCGCCCAGATTCAGGCTTTACGCCGATTTATACAGCTAGGTGGAGAGTTGTATAAGCCCAGCTGAGACTAGTGGGCTCATTGATGACTCATACCTCTAGGGAGAGGGCTGGGCGTCGTGCAGACAGGGAGTTGATGAGTCCAGCTGAACCTTGTCAGCTCATTTAGGCCTCTATAAGAAAGCCCAGATTCATTAGATGTTGGCTCATGCCTGGAAGCAGACCTGTGTGGACTGTCTAGGGAGAGTGAACCCCTGTGCGGTGAGAGAAAGCCTGTGTGGCTATATTTTGCTTGGACATTTAAAACCAGGGACTAGGACAGCACTAGGCTGATCCCAGTCGTTAGTTAGGAAACCTGTAAGTTTAGTCAGAGGTCAAGTTGACCAGGATTTATTTTGTTTATGTTTTTTTTGCCTTGCTGTGTTTTTGTCACTGTAAATAGAAAATAAACCGCACCTTTTTGATTTTGAAAACCACAACCTCCGTCTGCTGGGCCTGTTTTTGGGTGGGGAGCCCATCCCGGGGGTCACACATACCCGCTGCCGAGCTAGCCCCCTCACAATACATATACACACATACATAATTTAATCAAAGTTTTATATACGTGAAATATATATATATATATTGTGACAGCAGGAAGGTAAAGTCACCTGGTTGCATCCAGGGGGGTAGATATATTTCTCCCAGATTCAGGCTTTATGCTGACTTATACAACTAGGGTGGAGAGTTGTATAAGCCCAGCTGAGGCTAGTAGGCTCATGGATGACTCTTACCTCTAGGGAGAGTGTGGGGCGTCGTGCAGACAGAGTTGATGAGGCCAGCTGAAGCTTGTCAGCTCATTTAGGCCTCTATAAAGAAAGCCCAGATTCATTAGGTGTTAGCTCATGCCTGGAACCAGACCTGTGTGGACTGTCTAGGGAGAGTGAACCCCTGTGCGGTGAGGCAAAGCCTGTGTGGCTATTTGTTTGGACTTTTACTAAACCAGGGACTTAGGGACTAGGACAGCACCAGGCTGATCCCAGTTGTTAGTTTAGGAAACCTGCATGTTTAGTCAGAGGTCAAACTGACCAGGATTTATTTTGTTTGTTTCTTTTTGGCTTTGCTGTGTTTTTGTCACTGTACATAGAGAAATAAACCGCACCTTTTGATTTTGAAAACCACAACCTCCGTCTGCTGGCCCTGTTTTTGTGTGGGGAGCCCAACCAGGGGGTCACACACACCCGCTACCGAGTTAACCCCCTCACAGTTGGTGGAGAACCAGTGGCAGTTTTTTTTAAGCCAGCATGGAGGAGATACTGAAACAGCTGGCTCTAGCAAATGCCAATCAACAGCAGACAAATGCAGGTTTGCAAAGGAGCCTTGCAGCCCAGCAGCAAGCTCATCAACAAGCCCAGCAGCAATCTGAGGCCCGCTTCATAGACCTGTTACAGAAGCAAGAGCAGAGACTACAACAAATGGAAGCAGTAATGCAGCAACGTCCGCAGACCAGTGAGGAAAGCCGTCCCACTAATACCGCGTCCTTTGGGGTGAGTCGTTTATTGACAAAAATGACTGGAGAGGATGATCCAGAGGTATTTTTGACCACATTTGAAAGGACTGCTGAAAGAGAAAAGTGGCCTGAGGAGCAGTGGGCTGGACTGGTGGCTCCTCTGTTAACTGGTGAATCGCAGAAGGCTTACTATGACCTAGAGCCTGACCAAGCAAAAGACTATGTGATGCTAAAAGCTGAAATATTGGCAAGGCTGGGTGTCACCCTGGCTGTCCGGGCTCAGCGTGTGCATAACTGGACTTTCCAGCTTGGAAAACCCCCCAGGTCTCAAATGTATGATCTCATTCACCTGAGCAGGAAGTGGCTACAGCCAGAGACTTTGTCCGCACCGGAGATTGTGGAACGTGTTGTGATGGATCGTTTCTTGAGAGCTCTTCCTACCGCCATTCAAAAGTGGGTAAGCCATGGAGACCCAGAGACGGCCGGTAAACTTGTGGATCGTGTAGAGAGATACTTGGCTACAGAGAACCTGACAGCCTCTTCCAGAGACTCTCGGACTTTCCACCCTAAGACCAGACCATCCCCAGGGGCGGATAAGAGGATTCCAAGGGGTGAGGGTGGAGAGAGTGAGAGGGTGGGAGCTCTACCCCAAGTTTGGCGAGAACAGCCTGGGAAATCAGCGGCTCAAGAGGCCGCAAGAAGGATCGTTTGCTACCGCTGCCGGCAAGCGGGACATATTGCAGCAAATTGCCCGGTTGTGGAGGAACCCATGCAATGTGACTTTCTGATGGACAGACGTCAGTCGCTGTGTGCGACAGTCGCATGCACTGCCATTCGGGGAACTGAGAAACATTTATGCAAAATGTGTATTAATGGTAGAAATGTTGTGGTATTGCTGGATTCAGGTAGCCTTGTGACCCTGATAAAGGCTGAATTAGTTAAAACAGAGGTCTCTGGGAATAGCAAGGTAGCTGTTATTTGTGTGCATGGGGACACCCGAGAGTATCCAGTGACTACAGTGTGTTTCGAGACCCCCAAAGGTACCCTCTCTCATCCAGTGGGGTTAGTATCTCAATTACCGCATGATGCCATTGTGGGAAGGGATTTTCCGAAGTTCTGGGAACTGTGGGATGATCCTGAGCCCCCCACTGGTGCCCCTATGTACCAGGAATGTGATAGCCAGAACTCCTCTGAGAGTGGGGAGGACTCTCCAGAATTTCCCTTGTCAGTATTGGCAGGGGAGACTCAAGAAACTGGAGAGGAGCCCACCTCCTCAGACGAAAACCTACCGTCTGTGGAGTTTTCTGATCTGGAGGTTCACAGGGAAAATTTTGCCACAGAACAGTTAAAAGACCCCGCCCTAATAAAGGCACGGGAAAACGTAGTGGAAATAGATGGCGAGTTAGTGAACCCAGATATTACCTGCACTTACCCATACTTCAGCGTAGAGAAGGACCTACTGTATCGGGTGGCAAAAAGGGCAGAAGAAACCGTTGATCAGCTGGTGGTGCCCAAACCTTACAGGAAGTTGGTGTTGGAGTTGGCCCATGGGCACATTCTTGGAGGTCATCTGGGGACAGAGAAAACCCGAGAGAGGGTATTACAGAGATTCTATTGGCCTGGGGTGATGAAGGACATAGAAAATTATTGTTCCTCCTGCCCTGTGTGTCAGAGGTCGGCCCCGATGCCACATTTCCGTAGCCCGCTGGTCCCTCTACCCATCATTGAGGTCCCGTTTGAGAGAATCGCAATGGATTTGGTAGGTCCTATAATCAAGTCCGCTAGGGGGCACCAGTACATATTGGTTATAATGGACTATGCCACCCGTTATCCAGAAGCGATCCCTCTCAGAAATACCTCGGCCAAAACCATAGCCAAAGAGCTATCTCTTGTTTTTAGCCGGGTGGGTATTTGTAAAGAACTGCTTACGGACCAAGGTACACCCTTTATGTCCCGGGTTATGAAAGAGCTGTGTAAATTGTTCAAAGTGACGCAATTACGTACATCTGTGTATCACCCCCAAACCGATGGGCTGGTTGAAAGATTCAACAAAACCCTAAAACAAATGTTGAAGAAAGTGGTGGATAGAGATGGAAAGGATTGGGACTGTCTACTTCCTTATTTGATGTTTGCTATTAGGGAGGTGCCCCAATCCTCTACGGGATTCTCCCCCTTTGAGTTACTGTATGGGAGACACCCAAGAGGGCTGTTGGATATTGCCAAGGAAACTTGGGAAAGTGAGAGTTCTCCCCACAGGAGTGTGATTGAGCATGTCGCCCTGATGCAAGATCGAATTGCACAGGTAATGCCCATCGTGAAGGAACATTTGGCCCAAGCGCAGTTGGCACAGCAGAGAGTGTACAACCGTGGAGCAAAGACCCGTACCTTTTCCCCGGGGGATAGGATATTGGTACTTGTCCCTACGGTTGAAAGTAAATTCCTTGCCAAATGGCAAGGCCCCTACGAGATAATGGAAAAAGTGAGCGAAGTGAATTACAAGGTCAGACAACCAGGAAGGCGAAAGCCCGAACAGATATATCACGTTAATCTGTTGAAAGCCTGGAGGGATAGAGAGTCCCTAGTCGCAGAAACTTGGTCACCAGCTCAAACTGGTTGCGTGATTCCGGAGGTTGGAATAGCAGCCACCTTGTCACAACCCCAACAACAGGAGGTTAAGGAGTTTGTGCTTCGCAACAAGGAGGTGTTCTCTGAGCTGCCGGGACAAACATCTGGGGTAGAGCATGATATTATTACCCCGCCCGGTGAAAGGGTGAAGTTAAAACCCTATCGGATCCCAGAGGCCCGACGGGAGGCAATACGGGAGGAAGTACAGAAAATGCTGAACTTAGGGGTGATAGAGGAGTCCCAAAGTGATTGGTCTAGTCCCATTGTGTTGGTGCCTAAACCGGATGGGAGCTGGCGATTTTGTAACGATTTTCGTCAGTTGAACAAAGTTACAAAATTTGACACCTACCCCATGCCACGTATAGATGAGTTGATCGACCGGCTGGGAACAGCCCGATACATGACGACTCTTGACCTCACAAAAGGATATTGGCAAATTCCCCTGGCCAAGTCGGCCAAAGAGAAAACCGCATTTGTAACCCCAGACGGGGCGTTCCAATATAAGAGAATGCCGTTCGGGTTACAGAATGCGCCGGCCACATTCCAGCGGAAAATGGACCAGATACTGAGGCCCCATCGGAAGTATGCTGCGGCTTACCTGGATGACGTAATTGTCCATAGCACAGATTGGGCCTCACATCTGCCAAAAGTGCAAGCAGTCCTAGACTCTATCCGGGAAGCGGGGTTTACGGCTAACCCCAAGAAGTGTACCATTGGGCAGGAGGAGGCCAAATATCTTGGGTACACCATTGGCAGGGGAGTGATAAAACCCCAACTCAACAAAGTCGAGGCCATCCAGAGTTGGCCACGTCCCAACAGCAAGAAGCAGGTACGGGCCTTTCTGGGAATCGCGGGTTATTATCGGCGCTTCATTCCCCACTTTGCTTCTAAGGCTGTGCCCCTAACCAACCTGACGAAAGGGAAAGGGTCGGTCATGATTAAATGGACCCCCGAGGCTGAGGCAGCATTCCAATTCTTGAAACAAGCCTTATGTAGCCAGCCAGTGTTGTACTCACCCGACTTCTCTAAAGACTTTGTCGTACAAAGTGATGCGTCAGATGTGGGGTTAGGAGCAGTATTGTCCCAGGTCTGGAACGGGGAAGAGCACCCAGTCATTTACCTCAGCAGGAAGTTGAAGTCCCATGAGGTAAATTACGCCACGGTTGAAAAGGAGTGTTTAGCGGTGAAGTGGGCTCTAGATTCCCTTCGGTACTATCTGCTAGGTAGGCACTTTGACATGGTTACGGATCACGCTCCGTTAAAGTGGATGGCTCAAAACAAGGAGACAAATAGAAGAGTGAATAGGTGGTTCCTGGCCCTACAGGAATTCAACTTCACAGTAAAGCATCGCCCTGGCGTTCAAATGGGGAATGTGGATGCTTTGTCTCGAGTACATGAATGCCTGATTGCTGGTGTTCCAACCCCAAGGTTAAAACAAGAGGGGGGGTATGTGACAGCAGGAAGGTAAAGTCACCTGGTTGCATCCAGGGGGGTAGATATATTTCTCCCAGATTCAGGCTTTATGCTGACTTATACAACTAGGGTGGAGAGTTGTATAAGCCCAGCTGAGGCTAGTAGGCTCATGGATGACTCTTACCTCTAGGGAGAGTGTGGGGCGTCGTGCAGACAGAGTTGATGAGGCCAGCTGAAGCTTGTCAGCTCATTTAGGCCTCTATAAAGAAAGCCCAGATTCATTAGGTGTTAGCTCATGCCTGGAACCAGACCTGTGTGGACTGTCTAGGGAGAGTGAACCCCTGTGCGGTGAGGCAAAGCCTGTGTGGCTATTTGTTTGGACTTTTACTAAACCAGGGACTTAGGGACTAGGACAGCACCAGGCTGATCCCAGTTGTTAGTTTAGGAAACCTGCATGTTTAGTCAGAGGTCAAACTGACCAGGATTTATTTTGTTTGTTTCTTTTTGGCTTTGCTGTGTTTTTGTCACTGTACATAGAGAAATAAACCGCACCTTTTGATTTTGAAAACCACAACCTCCGTCTGCTGGCCCTGTTTTTGTGTGGGGAGCCCAACCAGGGGGTCACACACACCCGCTACCGAGTTAACCCCCTCACAATATATATATATATATATATATATATATATATATATATATATGTATATATATATATATATATATACACACACATACATATATAAACATGTATTAATTTATTATGTGTGTGTGTGTGTGTATATATATATATATATATATATATATATATATATATATTGTGAGGGGGTTAGCTCGGCAGCGGGTGTGTGTGACCCCCGGGATGGGCTCCCCACACAAAAACAGGCCCAGCAAACGGAGGTTGTGGTTTTCAAAATCAAAAAAGGTGCGGTTTATTTTCTATTTACAGTGACAAAACACAGCAAAGCCAAAAGAAACATAAACAAAATAAATCCTGGTCAACTTGACCTCTGACTAAACATACAGGTTTCCTAACTAACAACTGGGATCAGCCTAGTGCTGTCCTAGTCCCTAAGTCCCTGGTTTTAAATGTCCAAGCAAATAGCCACACAGGCTTTGTCTCACCGCACAGGGGTTCACTCTCCCTAGACAGTCCACACAGGTCTGGTTCCAGGCATGAGCTAACATCTAATGAAGCTGGGAGTTCTTATAGAGGCCTAAATGAGCTGACAAGCTTCAGCTGGTCTCATCAACTCCCTGTCTGCACGACGCCCCACACTCTCCCTAGACATATGAGTCATCCATGAGCCCACTAGCCTTAGCTGGGCTTATACAACTCTCCACCTAGTTGTATAAGTCGGCGTAAAGCCTGAATCTGGGCGAAATATATCTACCCCCCTGGATGCAACCAGGTGACTTTACCTTCCTGCTGTCACATACCCCCCCCTCTTGTTTTAACCTCGGGGTTGGAACACCAGCAATCAGGCATTCATGTACTCGAGACAAAGCATCCACATTCCCCATTTGAACGCCAGGGCGATGCTTTACTGTGAAGTTGAATTCCTGGAGGGCCAGGAACCACCTATTCACTCTTCTATTTGTTTCCTTGTTTTGAGCCATCCACTTTAACGGAGCGTGATCCGTAACCATGTCAAAGTGCCTACCTAGCAGGTAGTACCGAAGGGAATCTAGAGCCCACTTCACCGCTAAACACTCCTTTGCAACGGTGGCGTAATTTACCTCATGGGACTTCAACTTCCTGCTGAGGTAAATGACTGGGTGCTCTTCCCCGTTCCAGACCTGGGACAATACTGCTCCTAACCCCACATCTGACGCATCACTTTGTACGACAAAGTCTTTAGAGAAGTCGGGTGAGTACAACACTGGCTGGCTACATAAGGCTTGTTTCAAGAATTGGAATGCTGCCTCAGCCTCTGGGGTCCATTTAATCATGACCGACCCTTTCCCCTTCGTTAGGTTGGTTAGGGGCACAGCCTTAGAAGCAAAGTGGGGAATGAATCGCCGATAATACCCAGCGATTCCCAGAAAGGCTCGTACATGCTTCTTGCTGTTGGGACGTGGCCAACTCTGGATGGCCTCGACTTTGTTGAGTTGGGGTTTTATTACTCCCCTCCCAATGGTGTACCCAAGATATTTGGCCTCCTCCTGCCCAATGGTACACTTCTTGGGGTTAGCCGTAAACCCCGCTTCCCGAACAGAGTCCAGGACTGCTTGCACTTTTGGCAGATGTGAGGCCCAATCTGTGCTATGGACAATTACGTCATCCAGGTAAGCCGCAGCATACTTCCGATGGGGCCTCAGCATCTGGTCCATTTTCCGCTGGAATGTGGCCGGCGCATTCTGTAACCCGAACGGCATTCTTTTATATTGGAACGCCCCGTCTGGGGTTACAAATGCGGTTTTCTCTTTGGCCAATTTGGCCAGGGGGATTTGCCAATACCCTTTTGTGAGGTCAAGAGTCGTCATGTATCGGGCTGTTCCCAGCCGGTCGATCAACTCATCTATACGTGGCATGGGGTAGGTGTCAAATTTTGTAACTTTGTTCAACTGAAGAAAATCGTTACAAAATCGCCAGCTCCCATCCGGTTTAGGCACCAACACAATGGGACTAGACCAATCACTTTGGGACTCCTCTATCACCCCTAAGTTCAGCATTTTCTGTACTTCCTCCCGTATTGCCTCCCGTCGGGCCTCTGGGATCCGATAGGGTTTTAACTTCACCCTTTCACCGGGCGGGGTAATGATGTCATGCTCTACCCCAAATGTTTGTCCCGGCAGCTCAGAGAATACCTCCTTGTTGCGAAGCACAAACTCCTTAACCTCCTGTTGTTGGGGTTGTGACAAGGTGGCTGCTATTCCAACCTCA
The DNA here is from genome assembly GCA_029206835.1 of Rana muscosa. NCBI lineage: Eukaryota > Metazoa > Chordata > Amphibia > Anura > Ranidae > Rana > Rana muscosa. The sequence continues at coordinate 18,213,858 of JARGYO010000162.1, forward strand.
GGAATCACGCAACCAGTTTGAGCTGGTGACCAAGTGTCTGCGACTAGGGACTCTCTATCCCTCCAGGCTTTCAACAGATTAACGTGATAGATCTGTTCGGGCTTTCGCCTTCCTGGTTGTCTGACCTTGTAATTCACTTCGCTCACTTTTTCCATTATCTCGTAGGGGCCTTGCCATTTGGCAAGGAATTTACTTTCAACCGTAGGGACAAGTACCAGTATCCTATCCCCCGGGGAAAAGGTACGGGTCTTGGCTCCACGGTTGTACACTCTCTGCTGTGCTAACTGCGCTTGGGCCAAATGTTCCTTCACGATGGGCATTACCTGTGCAATTCGGTCTTGCATCAGGGCGACATGCTCAATCACACTCCTGTGGGGAGAACTCTCACTTTCCCAAGTTTCCTTGGCAATATCCAACAGCCCTCTTGGGTGTCTCCCATACAGTAACTCAAAGGGGGAGAATCCCGTAGAGGATTGGGGCACCTCCCTAATAGCAAACATCAGATAAGGAAGTAGACAGTCCCAATCCTTTCCATCTCTATCCACCACTTTCTTCAACATTTGTTTTAGGGTTTTGTTGAATCTTTCAACCAGCCCATCGGTTTGGGGGTGATACACAGATGTACGTAATTGCGTCACTTTGAACAATTTACACAGCTCCTTCATAACCCGGGACATAAAGGGTGTACCTTGGTCCGTAAGCAGTTCTTTACAAATACCCACCCGGCTAAACACAAGAGATAGCTCTTTGGCTATGGTTTTGGCCGAGGTATTTCGGAGAGGGATCGCTTCTGGATAACGGGTGGCATAGTCCATTATAACTAATATGTACTGGTGCCCCCTAGCGGACTTGATTATAGGACCTACCAAATCCATGGCGATCCTCTCAAACGGGACCTCAATGATGGGTAGAGGGACCAGCGGGCTACGGAAATGTGGCATCGGGGCCGACCTCTGACACACAGGGCAGGAGGAACAATAATTTTCTATGTCCTTCATCACCCCCGGCCAATAGAATCTCTGTAATACCCTCTCTCGGGTTTTCTCTGTCCCCAGATGACCTCCAAGAATGTGCCCATGGGCCAACTCCAACACCAACTTCCTGTAAGGTTTGGGCACCACAAGCTGCTCAACGGTTTCTTCTGCCCTTTTTGCCACCCGATACAGTAGGTCCTTCTCTACGCTGAAGTATGGGTAAGTGCAGGTATTATCTGGGTTCACTAACTCGCCATCTATTTTCACTACGTTTTCCCGTGCCTTTATTAGGGCGGGGTCTTTCAACTGTTCTGTGGCAAAGTTTTCCCTGTGAACCTCAAGATCAGAAAACTCCACAGACGGTAGGTTTTCGTCTGAGGAGGTGGGCTCCTCTCCAGTTTCTTGAGTCTCCCCTGCCAATACTGATAAGGGAAATTCCGGAGAGTCCTCACCACTCTCAGGGGAGTTCTGGCTATCACATTCCTGGTACATAGGGGCACCAGTGGGGGGCTCAGGATCATCCCACAGTTCCCAGAACTTCGGAAAATCCCTTCCCACAATGGCGTCATACGGTAACTGAGATACTAAGCCCACTGGATGAGAGAGGGTACCTTTGGGGGTCTCGAAACACACTGTAGTCACTGGATACTCTCGGGTGTCCCCATGCACACAAATAACAGCTACCTTGCTATTCCCAGAGACCTCTGTTTTAACTAACTCAGCCTTTATCAGGGTCACAAGGCTACCTGAATCCAGCAATACCACAACATTTCTACCATTAACACACATTTTGCATAAATGTTTCTCAGTTCCTCGAATGGCAGTGCATGCGACTGTCGCACACAGCGACTGACGTCTGCCCATCAGAAAGTCACACTGCATGGGTTCCTCCACAACCGGGCAATTGGCTGCAATATGTCCCGCTTGCCGGCAGCGGTAGCAAACGATCCTTCTTGCCGCCTCTTGAGCCGCTGATTTCCCAGGCTGTTCTCGCCAAACTTGGGGTAGAGCTCCCACCCTTTCACTCTCTCCACCCTTACCCCTTGGAATCCTCTTATCCGCCCCTGGGGATGGTCTGGTCTTAGGGTGGAAAGTCCGAGTGTCTCTGGAAGAGGCCGTCAGGTTCTCTGTAGCCAAGTATTTCTCCACACGATCCACAAGACCATCGGCCGTCTCTGGGTCTCCATGGCTTACCCACTTTTGGATGGCAGTAGGAAGAGCTCTCAAAAACCGATCCATTACAACACGTTCCACAATCTTTGGTGCGGACAAAGTCTCTGGCTGTAGCCACTTTCTGCTCAGGTGAATGAGATCATACATTTGAGACCTGGGGGGTTTTCCAAGCTGGAAAGTCCAGTTATGCACACGCTGAGCCCGGACAGCCTGGGTGACACCCAGCCTTGCCAATATCTCAGCTTTTAGCATCACATAGTCTTTTGCTTGGTCAGGCTCTAGGTCATAGTAAGCCTTCTGCGATTCACCAGTTAACAGAGGAGCCACCAGTCCAGCCCACTGCTCCTCAGGCCACTTTTCTCTTTCAGCAGTCCTTTCAAATGTGGTCAAAAATACCTCTGGATCATCCTCTCCAGTCATTTTTGTCAATAAACGACTCACCCCAAAGGACGCGGTATTAGTGGGACGGCTTTCCTCACTGGTCTGCGGACGTTGCTGCATTACTGCTTCCATTTGTTGTAGTCTCTGCTCTTGCTTCTGTAACAGGTCTATGAAGCGGGCCTCAGATTGCTGCTGGGCTTGTTGCTGAGCTTCCAGACTCTGTTGGTGAGCTTGCTGCTGGGCTGCAAGGCTCTGTTGATGAGCTTGCTGCTGGGCTGCGAAGTTCTGTTGTTGAGCTGCAAGGCTCTGTTGATGAGCTGCAAGGCTCTTTTGCAAACCTGCATTTGTCTGCTGTTGATTGGCATTTGCTAGAGCCAGCTGCTTCAGTATCTCCTCCATGCTGGCTTAAAAAAAACTGCCACTGGTTCTCCACCAACTGTGAGGGGGTTAGCTCGGCAGCGGGTGTGTGTGACCCCCGGGATGGGCTCCCCACACAAAAACAGGCCCAGCAAACGGAGGTTGTGGTTTTCAAAATCAAAAAAGGTGCGGTTTATTTTCTATTTACAGTGACAAAACACAGCAAAGCCAAAAGAAACATAAACAAAATAAATCCTGGTCAACTTGACCTCTGACTAAACATACAGGTTTCCTAACTAACAACTGGGATCAGCCTAGTGCTGTCCTAGTCCCTAAGTCCCTGGTTTTAAATGTCCAAGCAAATAGCCACACAGGCTTTGTCTCACCGCACAGGGGTTCACTCTCCCTAGACAGTCCACACAGGTCTGGTTCCAGGCATGAGCTAACATCTAATGAAGCTGGGAGTTCTTATAGAGGCCTAAATGAGCTGACAAGCTTCAGCTGGTCTCATCAACTCCCTGTCTGCACGACGCCCCACACTCTCCCTAGACATATGAGTCATCCATGAGCCCACTAGCCTTAGCTGGGCTTATACAACTCTCCACCTAGTTGTATAAGTCGGCGTAAAGCCTGAATCTGGGCGAAATATATCTACCCCCCTGGATGCAACCAGGTGACTTTACCTTCCTGCTGTCACAATATATATATATATATATATATATATATATATATATATATATATATATGTGTATACAAATATCCTCAAAAAAAATAAAAATTTTATGTGACAATCTTTTTGTTATATATAAATATATACTCTTACACACACACATAATAAATTAACACATGTTTATATATGTATGTGTATATATATATATATATATATATATATATATATATATGTGTGTGTATATATATATATATATATATATATATATATATACACATACACAAATATACTCACAAAAATACATTGCTTTTTTTAATATCTATATATATGCTCTGAATTAAATAATAAAATTTTAGAATTGCTTTGCCAGAGAGGGAGAAATAAACATTACCTGCACAGCTGTGTCTCAAGAGTGTTGTTATCCGTTCATGCTGTTTATTTTTCTTTCCCTTGCATCACATCTGGGCGTGTAGTGGGTGTGAACTTTAAATGTTTATGCAGGTTGTCATGGCAACCTGCAAGTGTTGACGGCGCTGCTCGCCGTCAACACTGCGCGTGCGCGAGATCAGCGCTGAATGCCGGGAGAGAGGAATTGTTCTCTACCCGGAAGGATATGCTTGTGGGCTTCAAGATGCCCACAAGCAAAATGGGAAAATAAGGAAGAGTTTTATAAACTCTTTTTTAGACGGAAAAGTGACATGGACTGTTTTAAAGAGCCGCGGACGTGAGTACATACACTGCTAATGATTTGACATACAATGATTATAAAAATAAAAAAAAATGCACCGCAGAACCTCCGCTTTAATTTGAGATGCACTACATGTGGTTTTATATTATTTGATCACATGCACCCTTGTGTATTATTGGACTCACAGGAGGATTTTATTCTAGGTTGTTCCACATGAGTTTTTGGGTTGTTTTATGTTATCACTATACTTACCAGAATAACAGTATTGTGTTGTTAATATACACACTGTTTTGTTTTGTGGGGATAAGATTTTATTTCTCACCTAGTTTCCCTCTCACTACCTTCTCTCACAGCGCAGTCACCATTATTTTTATATTAAATTTTTCAATAGACAATAGCAATAGCTATTCAGTAGCAGGATCCCGCAAAGATGTCTGTCAAATCGCCCCCGAAGTCGGACCACATTGCCGGGTTGAATTTGTGCGAGTTCACCGGAACTTGCGCGATTTCTAACCTGCAGCAATGTGAACCTGGGCTTAAAGACCATAAATAACTGAACTAATTGGTGAGTGAGATTGAGCCATTACTTACAGCTTTGAACACTTGGAGTGAAGCAGCTCTGCAACTCTATTGTCCGCATTTTGTGAAGCCAACTTTGAGATCTTAAAAGAGAAGTATGGGTTTTGTTTGTTTTTTTAGATTCATACTTACCTCGGTGGATGAAGCATCAGACCGATGCTCCATCTATCCCCCAGTGTCCCTGCACTGAGAACCGAGCCACCGAACATCGCTGTTGGCTCGGTTCTCACAGATCCCCGAGAGGAAAGCTGCTAACTGTCAGTCAGCGTCTTTCATCTCTGCTTCTCCACGCTCATTGGAGCGCTGAGCAGTGGAGGGGCGGGGAGAGGCTGTCTCAGTGTCTCAGTGGCTCGCTGATACACTAAGACTGCCTTCAATCAGGGCAGCTGGCGGATCCTGACTTGGAAGTCGTGATGACACGCTGCCCCGACTGATGACAGTGACGTCAGCGGAGAGTGGACTTCAGAGCGCTCTCCGCTGAAAACGGGTCACAGGAGTGCAAAACGAATTGCACTCCTGTGACCCAGAGGAGAAGCCCAGCCTAAAAAGCTCAGGCTGGACTTCTCCTTTAAAGGAGCCAATTAGGGTATATAGTAAGCATGGCAGGCTCATAAATTTTACTAATTGGGACTTTAATAACCATTGCTGTCATACAGTACAGTATATTAAGCTGTTATACTGCTGCTCGGCAAGTGTGGCAAATCATTATTAATTATTTGTGTTTGTGGTTGTTTATGCAACTCTGCCTCCCAAATAGGGATGAGCTTCGAGTTCGAGTCGAACCCATGTTCGACTCGAACTTCGTCTGTTCGGCCGTTCGCCGAATTTTGAACATTATGGCCATTTGCGCCAAATTCGAGTGGCGCGTCACGGCCCATAATTCACTGCGGCATCACAGTGCATTGCTGGCTGATGATTGGCCAAGCATTCACTATGACCCGCATGCTTTGGCCAATCACAGCGCGGAAAAAAAGGAGAGCCATAATTGGCCAAAGCCAGGGTGGCTTTGGCCAATTATGTCTATGGGGGTTTAGTACACGCCCCACACTATATAAGGCCGCCTGCGTGGCGGCCTTGTGTAGTGTGTTGCGGTGGTGGTTAAAGACAGACAGAGAGAGAGAGACAGTGTCATTTAATTTGCGTTAGATAGAGCAGGCAGGCGTGTCAGTTCACTTCAGTTACAGTGTGTAGAGTATATATATGCATCCTAGGTGTTGTATATATATTTATACACTGTATTCAGTTTAGCTAGATCCGTTCCTGTTATTTTCTTCATAATATACTGACAGGCAGGCAGGTGATTTTGCTAGCTGTAGTATTTTCACTTAGTGTACTGTGTCCTTTGCACAGTGTGCACCTAAAGCTTACCTGAATACAATTGCTGGTGTTCTCATACAAATACAGGCAGGGAGCTGCAGTATTTTTATTTAGTGTCCTTTGCACAGTGTGCACCTAAAGCTTACCTGAATACAATTGCTGGTGTTCTCATACAAATACAGGCAGGGAGCTGCAGTATTTTGTTTTAGTGTCCTTTGCACTGTGTGCACCTAAAGCTTACCTGAATATAATTGCTGGTGTTCTCATACAAATACAGGCAGGGAGCTGCAGTATTTTGTTTCAGTGTCCTTTGCACAGTGTGCACCTAAAGCTTACCTGAATCCAATTGCTGGTGTTCTCATACAAATACAGGCAGGGAGCTGCAGTATTTTGTTTTTGTGTCCTTTGCAGAGTGTGCACCTAAAGCTTACCTGAATACAATTGCTGGTGTTCTCATACAAATACAGGCAGGGAGCTGCAGTATTTTGTTTCAGTGTCCTTTGCACAGTGTGCACCTAAAGCTTACCTGAACACAACTACTGGTGTTCTCATACAAATACAGGCAGGGAGCTGCAGTATTTTGTTTTAGTGTCCTTTGCACAGTGTGCACCTAAAGCTTACGTGAATACAATTGCTGGTGTTCTCATACAAATACAGGAAGGGAACTGCAGTATTTTGTTTTAGTGTCCTTTGCACAGTGTGCACCTAAAGCTTACCTGAATACAATTGCTGGTGTTCTCATACAAATACAGGCAGGGAGCTACAGTATTTTGTTTTAGTGTCCTTTGCACAGTGTGCACCTAAAGCTTACCTGAATACAATTGCTGGTGTTCTCATACTAATACCACAGGCAGGGAGCTGCAGTATTTTCAGTTAGTGTACTGTGTCCTCTGCATAGTGTGCAACTAAAGCTAACTGAAGACAATTGCTGGTGTTCTCATACTAATAATACTACAGGCAGGCAGTTGATTCTGCTAGCTGCAGTATAATCAGTATATATATATATCCCAGCTTTGTGCAGCTACATCTCCCTGCAGGCCATTAGTATGTCTGGAAGGACAACGAGGAGAGGCAGACAGTCATGAGCCAATAAAAGAGGGCAAGCAGGCTCTGTGTCTAGAGGCAACAGTGCTGGTCGTGGACACGGTGCATCCTCATCAGCACGTGGCCGTGGGACACGCTTGTCCTTTTTTTTGGCAGCTGGCCACGTTGAGCTGCAACATGCTGAAGACTTGGTAGAGTGGATGACCAAGCCGTCCTCATCCTTCTCATCCTCTCTCACCCAGGCTCAGGGTACTTTGTCTGGCAAAGCAGCTGCCAAAGCGGCCTCTTCCCTCGGCTCAATTGCATCAGTCACTCTTTCCCTAACCCCACCATGTCCTCCTGAGGAGTCCCCCAAACTGATTGACCACAGTGTTGGGTACATGCTCCAGGAGGATGCCCAGCGTTTTGAAGGCTCAGATGATGGTACCCAGCTAGAGGAAGGCAGTAACGTGAGCCCAGAGAGAGGGGGTGACCAAGAAGGACAGCAATCTAGCAGTTATGTTCCCCCAGCTGCAGCATACTGCCAGGTTTGCTACAGTGATGAGGAGCGAGGGGATGATGAGGTCACAGACTCTACGTGTGTGCCGGATGGAAGAGAGGAGGAGGAGGAGGCACATCTCCAATGAGGCAGGATGCCCTCCAGGGGCCAGCTTGAAGGCAGCACACCGACAGCATCACACCGCAGAGCTCCACATGTGCAGGCCGCTGCTGTCTCTGCGCGTTATTCCAAAAGTTCTTTGGTGTGGGCCTTTTTTGAGACGAGTGCATCAGATCGCAGCGCTGCTATTTGCAACATATGTCTCAGGCGTATCTCGCATGGCCAAAACATCACCCGCTTGGGCACCACATGGTTGATCAGACATATGTCGACCTGCCATGCAGTTTGTTGGCAAGCACACCTAAAAGACCCACATCAAAAAACAAAGCGGACTTCTCCTTGCTCCTCATCAGCTGGGATCTCCAACCCCACTATACCTTCAGTCCTCTCTGAAACCTGCACTGAGAGGAATGAAGGTGTAGAATTAGGTGTGTCACAGCCAAGTACTTGCGGGCAATCTGCTATCGGTACACCAATGTCAGATTGTACCAGGCAAATTTCCCTGCCCCAGCTGCTGCAACGCCGAAAGAAGTTTGCTCCCAGCCCTCCACATGCCCAGCGGTTGAATGGTAGCTTGGCTAAATTGCTAGCACTTCAACTGCTGCCTTTTCAGTTGGTAGACTCTGCCCCCTTCCGTGAGTTTGTGGAATGTGCGGTTCCTCAGTGGCAGGTTCCCAAACGCCACTGAGGTTCAGTTTTTTTCACGGAAGGCGATTCCGGCTCTCTACCGGCATGTGGAAGGCAATGTCTTGGCCTCGCAGGACAGGGCGGTCAGGGGTAAGGTGCATATTACCGCTGACTCATGGTCCAGCAGGCATGGACAGGGACGTTACCTATCTTTCACGGCGCATTGGGTGACTCTGCTGGCAGCTGGGAAGGATGCAGGAAAAGGTGCAGTAGTGTTGGAGGTTGTTCCGCCACCACGCTTCCAAAATGCTACTACTGGTGATTCTGACACACCTCTCTCCTCCACCCCCTCCTCTTCTTCTTCCTCCATGGCCTGTTCCTGTGCTTTGTCCTCGGAACCAGCGGTGCTCCGTAGGCGTTCAAGGAGCTATGCAAATACGCAGGCAAAGAGATGCCATGCGGTGCTTGAGCTGGTGTGCTTGGGGGACAGGAGCCACACTGGGGCAAAGATTCTGTCAGCTCTGCAGGGGAAGGCTCAGAGGTGGTTGTCGCTATGCCAGCTTAAGCCAGGAATGGTGGTTTCCGACAATGGCACCAACCTCCTCTCCGCCCTCCGACAGGGACACCTGACCCATGTGCCCTGTTTGGCTTACGTCCTTAACTTGGTGGTGCATCGGTTCTTGGGCAGGTACCCGGGCTTACATGATGTCCTGAGGCAGGCCAGGAAAGTCTGTGTGCATTTCCGCCGGTCATATAATGCCAGTGCTCGGCTGGCTAACCTGTAAAAGAAATTTAACCTGCCCAAGAACCGCCTAATCTGTGACATGCCCACCAGGTGGAACTCAACGTTGGCCATGCTGCAGCGGCTGCACAGGCAGCAGAGGGCCATCAATGAGTATCTGTGACAATATGGCACCAGGACAGGGTCAGGGGAGCTTGGTTTTTTTTGCCACGCCAGTGGGTCATGATCCGGGATGCATCCACTGTCCTGTCACCATTTGAGGAGGCCACGAGGATGGTGAGCAGTGACAGTGCATGCATCAGTGACACTGTCCCTATTGTCCACCTGTTGGAGCACACGCTGCCTGGAATAATGGATAGGGCCCTTGAGGCAGAACAGAGGGAGGAAGAGGAGGACTTCCTTACCTCTGAAGGCCCTCTTTATCCAGACAGTGTTCCTTCTGGCCCGCCTATCACACAGGAAGAGGAGGAGGAGGAGGAGGAGGAGGAGGAGAAGGAGAAGGAGGATTGTGTCAGCATGGAGGTGGAGCCTAGCACTCAGCATCAGCAGCAGTTCTGATCCTGCAAAGCCTGCGGAAGGATCCTCGTATTCGTGCTATCAAGGAGAGGGATCATTACTGGCTGGCAACCCTCCTTGATCCACGTTACAAGGGTAAGGTTGCGGACCGTCGCAGAGGGAGCAGAGGATGAAACATCTTCGGGAGGCCTTGCAGAAAGGTCTGTGCAACGCGTTCCCAGAGACTGGGAGGTTACAAATTCCTGGTCCTGGACAACGTGTTGCTGAGGCTGCGTCAGTCAAAGAAGGAGCGATGGAGAAAGTGGCCGTCTGACTGATGCGTTCAGACAATTTTTTAGTCCGCAGCCCCAAGGTATGATCGGTTCCAGCAACCATCGCCAGAATCTGGTTTACATGATGCAGGAATACCTAGGGGCAAGATCAGACTTGGACAATTTTCCCACCGAAAATCCTCTGGGTTACTGGGTCTTGAGGATGGATCACTGGCCAGAGCTTGCACAGTATGCAATTGATCTACTGGCCTGTCCTGCATCCAGCGTTCTTTCAGAACGCACATTCAGTGCTGCTGGAGGCTTTGTAACCGATCACAGGGTGCGCCTGTCCACCGACTCGGTCGATCGACTCACCTTCATAAAAATGAATCAGTCTTGGATCACCACCAGCTACCAAGCACCTGATGCTGATGTGACGAATATTTTTTTTTGAAATGTCAGATCCCTTCAAGACTGCCTATGCTGATGCTGAGTGACTATCCTGTTATGCTGAGTGACTATCCTCTTCCTCCTCAATGATCATGCTGATAGCTTGTAAGAACATTTTTGGTTCTGGGCACCGTCACCAGTGGCTAAGGCCCAATTTTTCAGCCCCTGTTTAACAGGGGCGTGTAAATACAATTTTTGATGCAATACTTTGCAGCAGGGCTCATTCCTGCGCTCCAACTAGAGTATCTATGAGGGGTTGCAGTGTTGTGGCACCAGTGCCTAAGGCCCAATTTTTATGCCCCTGTTCAACAGGGTCATGTAATTACAATTCTTGATCTAATATTTCACAGCAGGGCCCATTCCTGCGCCCACCAAGAGTAACTGTGAGGACTTACAGTGTTGTGGCAACACCACCACCACCACCACCAAAGGCCCAATTTCTGCAGAGTATATACGGCAGGCCCCTACTTTCAAACATCCAACTTACAAATGACTCCTACTTGCAAAGGGAAGGAGACAACAGGAAGTGAGAGGAAATCTACCCCTAGGAAGGGAAATTCTCTCCTGTAAGTGTTAATATGGGAAAAACGTGTCTCCTCTCCACTGATGCTTTATCACCAATCCTTGTTTCACTAAAAACACAAAATTTTCAAAAAACTTTTGTCATTGGAACGGAAAGTGAGGTGAAATCTTCTGAAGAGGTGCGCAGACAGCACAACAAATGTTACATGGGTGGTAACCCTTCTCTATGTTTTCCAAAAAGCTTAAAAATAGATTTTTGGGCTGGAGCTACACTTTAAAAATGTACCAGTTCAAAATTACAAACATATTCTACGTAACAACAAACCTATAGTCCCTGTCTTGTTTGCACCGCCTGTATACTGCTGTTCAGAGTATATTAGGCCGGGGGGCCCCACGCCTTTCCTTTTTTTAATTTGGGTGCGGGGTTCCCCTTAATATCCATACAAGACCCAAAGGGGCTGGTAATGGGCTTGGGGGAGGGGGGTACCCATGCCATTTTTCTCAATGATTTTCATCCATGTTGCCGGGATAAGACATTACATTAAAGCCATATCAAAAAGAAAAAGGAAGGCAGAAATCCCCCTTAGAAAGCGATTCTTCAAAGAGAAACGATGGGTTACAGAATATTAATTTATTATTGTAATTTAAATAATCCACCTAACAAATATACAGTGGGGCAAAAAAGGATTTAGTCAGCCACCAGTTGTGCAAGTTCTCCCACTTAAAAAGATGAGAGAGGCCTGTAGTTGTCATCATAGGTATACTTCAACTATGAGAGACAAAATGTGGAAACAAATCCAGACAATCACATTGTCTGATTTGGAAAGAATTTATTTTGCAAATTATGGTGGAAAATAAGTATTTGGTCACCTACAAACAAGCAAGATTTCTGGCTCTCACAGACTTGTATCTTCTTCTTTAAGAGGCTCCTCTGTCCTCCACTCATTACCTGTATTAATGGCACCTGTTTGAACTTGTTATCAGTATAAAAGACACCTGTCCACAACCTCAAAAAGTCACACTCCAAACTCCACTATGGTGAAGACCAAAGAGCTGTCGAAGGACACCAGAAACAAAATTGTAGACCTGCACCAGGCTGGGAAGACTGAATCTGCAATAGGCAAGCAGCTTGGTGTGAAGAAATCAACTGTGGGAGCAATAATTAGAAAATGGAAGACTTACAAGACCACTGATAATCTCCCTCGATCTGGGGCTCCACGCAAGATCTCACCCCGTGGTGTCAAAATGATCACAAGAACGGTGAGCAAAAATCCCAGAACCACATGGGGGGACCTAGTGAATGACCTGCAGAGAGCTGGGACCAACGTAACAAAGGCTACCATCAGTAACACACTACGCCGCCAGGGACTCAGATCCTGCAGTGCCAGACGTGTCCCCCTGCTTAAGCCAGTACATGTCCGGGCCCGTCTGAGGTTTGCTAGAGAGCATTTGGATGATCCAGAAGAGGATTGGGAGAATGTCATATGGCCATATGGAACCAAAGTAGAACTGTTTGGTAGAAACACAACTCGTCGTGTTTGGAGGAGAGAGAATGCTGAGTTGCAACCAAAGAACACCATACCTACTGTGAAGAATGGGGGTGGCAACATCATGCTTTGGGGCTGTTTCTCTGCAAAGGGAACAGGACGACTGATCCGTGTACATGAAAGAATGAATGGGGCCATGTATTGTGAGATTTTGAGTGCAAACCTCCTCCCATCAGCAAGGGCATTGAAGATGAAACGTGGCTGGGTCTTTCAGCATGACAATGATCCCAAACACACCGCCCGGGCAACGAAGGAGTGGCTTCGTTAGAAGCATTTCAAGGTCCTGAAGTGGCCTAGCCAGTCTCCAGATCTCAACCCCATAGAAAATCTTTGGAGGGAGTTGACAGTCCGTGTTGCCCAGTGACAGCCCCAAAACATCACTGCTCTAGAGGAGATCTGCATGGAGGAATGGGCCAACTTACCAGCAACAGTGTATGACAACCTTGTGAAGACTTACAGAAAACGTTTGACCTCTGTCATTGCCAACAAAGGATATATAACAAAGTATTGAGATGAACTTTTGATATTGACCAAATACTTATTTTCCACCATAATTTGCAAAAAAAAAATTCTTTCCAAATCAGACAATGTGATTGTCTGGATTTGTTTCCACATTTTGTCTCTCATAGTTGAGGTATACCTATGATGACAATTACAGGCCTCTCTCATCTTTTTAAGTGGGAGAACTTGCACAATTGGTGGCTGACTAAATACTTTTTTGCCCCACTGTATATAAAATACAGTATGATACCTTCACCATTATAATAAGAAATTGATAACGTTATCAAAGTCACAGACTAAAAAAACACTTATTAGTCCACATACATACCATTCATTCAGATATAACTATACAGTTTATAACAGTAGATCACTTAAATAATCATGGATGATTTGAATATTTTCCCTCAAAGCTGTGCGATTCACAAAAAAGTATATTTAATCACATGTATTGCTGCAGAAGATGTGAGAAAAAATGAGAGTAAAAGTTGATTGGATTCCTGTTATTGTAATAGATCTTCTATGAATGGAAAAATAGGCACTGTCCAAAATATATTGACCTAAAAAGTTATCCTATTTGGATCTAGGTAAATAACAGTTTCTTAATTCCATATAGGCTGGTCAATGAAGTTGTCTCCCTTTATGGAGGTGGACTGTATTTGAATTGTCATATATGACCAAACTTTAGAACAAATCAAATAGTGAAACAAAAAAAGGCTGAAAAATTGATTCCTTCGCTTACCCAGACCTATGTTCAAAGGTGCAGGAAGTCGGGGGATGTTCAGTTCATTCCACTGTGCTGAAAGATCTTTAGCGATGTCCGTATGATTTGTTGTTTATAGTCGGTCAATGTATGGTAACACGGAGACCTGTCTTTGAGTGAGAATGTCTCCCAGATTCTGTGCTCTTCTTGCGGTTAAAAGGGGACGATCTCCTATGAATTCTCACAGGATTGGTGCCTCAGAGAGCACATGCCAATGTCTGTTAAGTATATTTCTTACTTGATTCCACTGTGAACCATATTTGGTGATTTGTCTAGTGTAAATGAAAGGATTCATGAATGTGTGTAAATGTATTTAACCTGCTGGTTGTCAAGAATCATACTGTATTTTATATATATTTGTTAGGTGGATTATTTAAATTACAATAATAAATTAATATTCTATAACCCATAGTTTCTCTTTGAAGAATCGCTTTCTAAGGTGGATTTCTGCCTTCCTTTTGCCCCATTGAATTGATTATTCTCAGGTGTAGGGTCTAGTTATTTGGTTCCATTGAGGAAGTACTCACCCATGATTACAGTCCAAGCTCCCTCTACCCAAATACATATAAAGGAATATACTTCTATATCTTTCCCTTATTCCCCCCCCCCCTCATCCTTTCCCCTCTTTTTATTAAATAATTACATTAAAGCCGCAAGCAGTTTTAAATTGCTTTTTTTCCTTTAGAAATTTAATTTTGTGCAGGGACAGTTCTAAACACGGGAAACATGTGCCACTTCACAGGCATACTATAGACACCCCCCAGGTACGATATTTAAAGGAATATTTCACTTTATTTTTTTCACTTTACGTATCATTAAAATCACTGCTCTCGAAAAAACTGCCGTTTTTAAAACGTATTTTTGCATTAATACATGTCCCCTGGGGCAGGACCCAGGTCCCCAAACCCTTTTTAGGACAATAACTTGCATATTAGCCTTTAAAATTAGCACTTTTGATTCCGAACGTTCGAGTCCCATAGACTTTAATGTGGTTCAATAGTTTGCGTGAACTTTTGATCCGTTCGCAGGTTCTGGTGCGAACCGAACCGGGGGGTGTTTGGCTAATCCCTACTCCCCACACAGCCATGCCTAGCAAGGGATGCCTCCACCTTACAGGGGTTTTAACTATTCTCTACACTATCAATAACTAACAAAAAAATTTTGGGCATTAGATATCATTTATGTTAATAAGATGGCTCTTACAGCCACCAGTAGCTAAGTGTGGAGCAACAATCTAACCCCTTTTTTTGGTCCGCACTGGATTCAGATCGCATGGGTGTTCACACCTATGTGATCCAATTCCTGCACCATTTGACAGTTCGCACTGCGATATGTGAACCAATCTGGGGGTGTCATTAACTTTCTATTGACACCCACAGCGTTCGTATAGGGCAGTGTGAACCGCCGGCGGGTGACATGCGATGGCACTGGAATCGCACGGGTTCTTGCATCGCACAAGTGTGAGCCCACAGTAAGTTTTCCTGCATTCATTCTCTCAGGCTGGGTTCACACTATCTTGGCATGTGGCTCACAGCAGGGGTCCCATGCATCTCCGTTTACTGTTTCAGGTCCGATTTCAGCCTGAATTTTAGGCTGAATTCTGACCTGAAATGGACCAAAAGATGCACAGGGCTCCTGTGCAAATCACACGGAAGCCGCAGCGGAGATATGTGAACCGGCTCCATAGAGAGCCAGTCAAATTCTCCTGCTATTGCGAATTGTATGCGGAAACCAGAATCCAATTCGCAATAGTGTGAACCCAGCCTCAAAGTTCTAATCTTCAGCTGCAAAACTGGAGACTATGGGAGAATGAGAAAGTGTCATTTTCTAGATGCCTATAGGTGGCAGCCTGATTGTACCCCTTGTTACCTTGGAACTCTGATACAAAGGTTTGTCCATGTGTGTAAGGAGGGAATTATGATGAAAGATGAGACCTTTTTTTGCCCACTTTCTTGTCTTGTGTAAATGAAAGGATTCATGAATGTGTGTAAATGTATTTAACCTGCTGGTTGTCAAGAAAAAACTTGTACAGTCAATCAAATTCCTTTTCATTTCAAAATCTGGATTGTTAACCACTTGCCGACCGCCGCACGCCAATTTACATGCATGATGTCGAAGAAATATTCAAATAACAGTGAAGATAAGTATCTTCTTGCAGTCTTTATTTCTGTAGCCAACACACAGAGAGACGAGTGTTCTGCAAAACTTCAGAAAGCAAACTTGAGTCTCGCATGGCATGTGAAGTTCTCTATATACAATTACACATTTTTGAGTAGACAGCATCTAATTAACAAACATATCATATATATCAAAAAGCTTCTGTCATTTCTAAGTATTACTTTATTTGAGAACCACAGATGTATAAGGCGTAAAGCCACTTTAATCAACATTTTATCGAAAAGTTGACATGCATCTTATCAATAAAAGTGAAACTATCGGAAACTACCTATGTTAATGACTTAATGGTGCACCTAAACATAATATAACTGAGTTGGCAAAGAACAGAATAATGTTCTGGCCCCCTTATTTGTGTTGTGGAACTGATAAGGAGGAATGGTTAGGCATCTTCATCTTAAATGGTAAATTTCCAATGGTTAACTTTACCTTATGATGGGTCAGTTCAAGGACAAAGATATGTGTATATCTCCTTTCAAGCTAATTACTTCGGTCTTCATAGCTCTTGACTAAGGACAAGGCATAAGATAAACTGTGCAGGGCAGGGGCACCTATGTCTGTGCTTAAAGCAGAGTTCCACCCATTTTAAATTCAGCAGCTACGAAGAGTGTAGCTGCTGACTTTTAATAATCAGACAATCAACTGTCCCACGGTCCAGCGATGCGGGTATACTAAGCCCCGCTCCTCTCCCCCTCCTCTCCGAGGTGCCAACATTCTAACTGTGGGCGCCCGGCTGTGGCTTCACAGCCGGGCACGCACTGTGCATGTGCGAGCCGCGCTGCGCGCTGTGAATGGTCAGGCAATCTTCTGGGACCTGTGACGTGTCCCAGAAGATTGCAGGGAGGGAGGGGGGAGAGGTGAACTTCCTTGCAGTGCCGCGGAGCCCGGGGAGGAAGTGGGAGCTGGGTGCCCCTAAAAACTGGGTATCTCCCCCCCTAAATTACGTGCCACGTGTGGCATGTCAGGGTGTCACCATCACGTTCCATTTTTGGGTGGAACTCCGCTTTAAAGAATGTGTTGCATTGGTATTATTTAAGTTATTTGATCAATATCTTGACTTAAAATGTATCTCAACATTGGATTTAAATGGCTATTAGATTTAGATGGACTTTACATTAATGACTTGCAAAGAATAACTGAAGGCAACATTTTATTATAGTTTTGGATAGAGTGGCGAGGGATTAGAACACTTGTCAGGTCCCTTACCCTTAACCTCCCTGGCGGTATGATTATGTCAGATTTTTGATGCTGAAAGCGGTACAATTATTTTGCATGGTAATTTGGCGTTTTATATTGTAGGCCTGAAATTCTTAGAAATAACTCACTTAAATCTGTCCAAACAAGAGTCTAGTAGATATCCCGGGTATGATAAAGTTTGAAACACAAAATCATAAATTATAATATAATAAATAACTATAAATAATTATAACAAATAATAATGTAGCGGACCCACCCCTCTCTCTTTCTTTATCGGTTATGCGGCTGTTGTCTAGGGGTACCTGGGAGAGAGAGATGAGACGCACCACGGCCCACGTCCTCCGTAACTAAGAGGTGAAGGCCAGAAGATTGGGCTTTTGTGTAGGTGTCCTAGAGTCAAGTCCAGTCCTTCGTACCTGACTCCTTTGATTTAGTAACCTGAGTTCCACACAGTGAATAGGTCCAACTCAGTTTTATTCTTCTTGCCAAGCAATAAAAAAATCTCTTTTCTTTAGAAAATGGGGACAGATCGAGGCACAATCCTTTCTCTTCTGCTGCTGCCCACTGTGCTGTCACCAGTGGTGAGTAGTCACTGCCACTGACTAAGTGATATAGAACGTGAATTACCTTCGCTCACTTTGCCCCTGTCAGAGGAAGAAATCCGTCCAAGGGAGAAGTGGAGGCCTCTCCGTCACCAGCGATGCAGGGCCGGACTCTTCAGAGAAGTTACTGCGCACCAGTCCTCACGAACTCAGACACGGGCACCCAAGGAGTTAGGGCCCCCTCAGATTCCTCCACCCTCGCGGAACTCAGTCGAAGGTACTGAGCCCCAGGCATCCGCCATAGTACCTCACCCCAGGCTAAAGGTGCCTGAGATGGACTCCATCTCCGCTCCAGCTAGGCCAAGGGCACCTAGGCCTGGAGCACCGGAACGCCAGCACCCAAGCTGAAGGTGCCTAGGTGTGGCCGCGACCTCCAACTCTGAACCCCAAGGTCAGGGCGTCCGCCCCTTTTATGACCTCTCCCTTCACGTCACAGCGGGTTCCCCGCCCCGCTGTACCAGCTCCAGGGGAGGACAAAAAGGCACAGTCTTGCGATGCGAGCCCAGCCCCGGTCCAAGGCAACAACGCCACCTTTAGGCCGGCGAGAACTTCACACCACCAGAGTCCTCCAAGACTCACAAAGGTAACCTTGAATTTCCTAACAATTAAGGCACCTGGGTTACACTAGCACCCAGATGCTTCCCCAAATTCAAGTACCCGCTACACACTCCCCCTGGTGATTTGACGCTGGTCCCCAGCGTCTGGTACAAGCCCACACCCCACAAGGGTGGTGACATAAGCTCATCCCAGAAGCCAAACTACACATTTTAGCCCTGAATTGGGCCAAGACCTGATGGGAAAAGGAACATAAACAATCATAACCATAAAACCTTCAACAACACTTTACATTTCACACATTACATTCCCTCCTCCCCTTTGACTATCTAAGGACCACCCATTCTCAGTAGTCTTGACAGACGAGTCTCCTGCAGAGGGAAAGAAAAGAAACATACATCCTACCAACATGTGTGTTTGCTTGGAATGAATGAGTCTATCCGAGAAGAAACCCATTCACTCCAATAAGTGCTGCATGATAAGAAAAACAAACAATCGTTGCGCAACACTGCCACCTGGTGACAGTGCCGTGCCGCGGTCAAGACACTCATCACTTCCAGATGAACTTTCCTCTTGATCATTTCTCTGTGACCCTACACTAACTAAAACCCAAAGTCACTGATTTCTTTTGAGTGCCAGGAGAAGGAGGGAGAACAAAACAAAAACAGCTCCCATATCTCCAACGAGTAGAACTGCCCAAATACAAAAAAAAACTAGGGCACAGTCCCTGTGTTCCGGTAAAGGCACTCCGGAAAGTTCAGCCAGGAATAGGAAAGAAAAGCATACGGGAGTCTCTTCCCCCCTCTTCTTTTTATAGGTAAAACCTTGGATGAGGCAATGACACAGGCTTCAGACGGTCATCAAAAGCCTCCACATGGTACTCAACACTTTTTCCTTCCTTGCGGCAGATCACCACTTTGTCCGCATGAATGTGTCTTCCCAGCATCCACTTAGCTTTACAGTCCTGGAACTTCTTGGTGACCGTTGGTGAACAGGAAAGGTACCGCCGTGCTTGCTGTACTTTCAGTTTTTCCCACACAAAGGTATCATACCATCTTTGCCGAAAGACCTCCACCTCGTAGAGCAGTTCCCTAGGCAGATACAGGTATTCCCACCCATATTCCTGAGCAACCTTCTGCCCAAAGAGACGCTGCAGCCTTGACAAAGGTGGCATAGTAGCTCAGTCTCCTTCTCCAGGTGGAACAATCGCTTCTGGGTGGCGAGGTGCGTTCACCACCTCGGTAGACCAGGGCCTAGGAGCCCGCAGTGACTGACGTTGCACTCCCGCAACAGGAGCAGGGGAAATGGATGTTGAATCCAGAAGGGGAACTTCAGACAGCGGGCCAGCTTCTTCCCTTGGCGCCGAGGCCTCTACCCGAGGTGTACTATCTCCAGTAGGCATGGGCAGGTCACTTGTGACATGGGCCGAGGGTAGATTCATTTTGTCCCATCCCTTCTGTTGGAAGATTTCGTCTATCTCCCCATCATCGCCATTGTCAGACAATGAATCCAGGTCAGAGGTGTCGTAGCACTCAGTGGGCAGATAATTCCCAGTCACGGAACTATCCCCCTTGACGGCCTCTACCGACTGTGGGCTACCGCCACTTTTTACAACACAGGCAGTCCCAACCCCTGGCTCACCTGGGCCTTTAGACGAACAAAGATGTCCAGGACGTTGTCTACCGAATCCATCCAGGCCAGGCAAGCAGTGGGGCGAAGCTCTTCCACGACCACACAAGGCCATCACTAGGCCGACCTTCCTTTTCGGTGGCTGGAGCAGGGAGCTGCTGGTGACCGAGGCAGCATCCTCTGATTTTTCTCTTTTCACTTCCGCTTGGGCAGTCACTTTGCCCAGATCAGCGAGCACGGGGAACGCACCAGCATCAATCTCTCCCTCCGGAGTGGCAGTCCCTGTGAGGTAGTTGAGGTGGAAAGCGCAAGGCTTTTCTGTGGATGGTTCCACCTCGAAGAGGAATTCTTTGCAGACCTCACAGCGCCCGAACCGCTTCAGCTGGACCACCAGTCCCGAACAGCCGGGACAGATCACACTGAGGGCCTCCAGGTCTCTGCAGGTATACAGAGCCAATCGCCCCCGGGGCCTTAGTCTTATCCCCATATCCATAATCGGAGGCAGCCAGAGAAGACATATCTGCGAAGGAAGGAGCTGAAATCCACAGAGCACTTGAAGCCATCCTCTCTCTTTGCTGCTCCATTGCGCACTGACCCACCTGCGCCGGAATCTCCACGTGCGTACGTCCACGTGGCCAGACTCCTCCCACCTTCTGCACTTGTTCGCAGGCTTTTCACTTGCTCCGCCCACGAACTACACAGTTGTGGGTTGCCTCGTGGTGCGTTGGCCAATATGGCCGACCTACTCGGAACTCCTCCGGGCAGCAAAGTTCAATTTCAGACACCATACACATATCCCGGATACGATGCCCCCACGTTTAGCGGACCCACCCTCTCTCTTTCTTTATCAGTTATGCGGCTGTTGTCTAGGGGTATCTGGGAGAGAGACATGAGACGCACCACGGCCCACGTCCTCCGTAACTAAGAGGTGAAGGCCAGAAGATTGGGCTTTTGTGTAGGTGTCCTAGAGTCAAGTCCAGTCCTTCGTACCTGACTCCTTTGCTTTAGTAACCCAAGTTCCACACAGTGAATAGGTCCAACTCAGTTTTATTCTTCTTGCCAAGCAATAAAACAATCTCTTTTCTTTAGAAAATGCGGACAGATCGAGGCACAATCCTTTCCCTTCTGCTGCTGCCCACTGTGCTGTCACCAGTGGTGAATAGTCACTACCACTGACTAAGTAATATAGAACGTGAATTACCTTCGCTCACTTTGCCCCTGTCAGAGGAAGAAATCCGTCCAAGGGAGAAGTGGAGGCCTCTCCGTCACCAGCGATGCAGCGCCGGACTCTTCGGAGAAGTTACTGCGCACCAGTCCTCACGAACTCAGACACGGGCACCCAAGGAGTTAGGGCCCCCTCGGATTCCTCCACCCTCGCGGAACTCAGTCGAAGGTACTGAGTCCCAGGCATCCGCCATAGTACCTCACCCCAGGCTAAAGGTGCCTGAGATGGACTCCATCTCCGCTCCAGCTAGGCCAAGGGCACCTAGGCCTGGAGCACCGGAACGCCAGCACCCAAGCTGAAGGTGCCTGGGTGCGGCCGCGTCCTCCAACTCTGAACCCCAACATCCGCCCCTTTTATGACCTCTCCCTTCACGTCACAGCGGGTTCCCCGCCCCGCTGTACCAGTTCCAGGGTAGGACAAAAAGGCACAGTCTTGCGGTGCGAGCCCAGCCCCGGTCCAAGGCAACAACGCCACCTTTAGGCCGGCGAGAACTTCACACCACCAGAGTCCTCCAAGACTCACAAAGGGAACCTTGAATTTCCTAACAATCAAGGCACCTGGGTTACACTAGCACCCAGATGCTTCCCCAAATTCAAGTACCCGCTACAATAATATAATAATAATAAAAATTATTCAATAATGTAAGCAAATCAAAAACACTGAAATTTGCTCAGTTGCAGAATTGTCGCTGTCATTAGATTTAGTGTTTGATGACGAATTTCCCAACAAATCGCTATCGCTCAATTCTGCAAGTGATTCTAATTTATTATCGCTGTTTTCTAGCTGATCTAAAACCACTTTTGACATAAAGGGACACTTTTTGGTTGCTATGGACAATCTCAAGTTTCCAGGCAGAAAAAACTGTATTTATAATATAAAAGTGCATGCAGGACACTGGACAGACCACTAGGGACAAAGGGGATGTGTAATTATTTTATACAGTACTGTAATCTGTAAGATTACAGTGTACTGTATGTGTTTTTACTTTTTTTAATTTGGCGCCGATCTCCACCCCCATGCGCCGCAACGTCGCAGGGAACGGAGCTCGTGGCACTCGTGCACTGTGTGAATCGAGCGAGGAGATAGCTCGCACACACAGCGGGGAGACATCGCAGGATCCAGGGAACAAGGTAAGTAACTTTCATTGTATCCTGCGATGCAATCCCGAGTCTGGCTCGGGGGAAACCGCTAATGGTACTGAAATTCCACCCCAAGCCAGACTCGGGAATACCGCCAGGGAGGTTAAGCCCAATTGTTTCCTTCAAAAGAACCACCAAAAACATTTTATTTAACTTAGCATTTTGCAAAAATGGAGAAAAATCTTCACCCTCGCAATTTTGTTCATCCCTTTTCTATTATGACATACCTGCATAAATGCAATAAATTAGCTATTCTAGATAGTTGAATGTCAGTTACTTGTGCCGGCTACATTGATTTATAGATGTATAGATTTTAATTCACCACTAAGCAAAAAATTATCTGTACTCCAAACATCCTAAGCTCTCTAGTAACTAAATCCATACTTATATACTCATCAATTCCAGGCATTTAAGCATCAGGTGAAACGTCACATGAATCTTTCTATCCCAAACCACTGACTAATACTTGATACACAGGGGGAGATTTTTTAAAACTGGAGAGTGCAAAATCTGATACAGCTCTGCATAGAAACCAATCAGCTCTTCCAGGTATATTGTCAAAGCTTAACTGAACAAGCTGAAGTTAGAAGCTGATTGGCTGCCATGTGCAGCTGCACCAGATTCTGAGGGATCCAGTTTTAGTAAATCTCCCCCCTAGTTCCATTCTGTTCCTGTGATGCTTTTCAAGATCCAAGGGGCAAAATACCAAGTCTGTAGATATTTTCAGTTTATCTAATTTTCAATTGCATAGATCTAACATAAGTGTGGCCATACATGTAAGAATTGTATATATAACATTGTCAATTGGAAGGATAAACAGAATATCACAAAGATCACGTGCCCCACAATTAACAATTGTATTGATCTATCTACTTTCCAATTATCAGATTTTCCATCAGAATAATTTTGATTACATTAAGAGGATATTCTCAAATCTGATCAACAACAAAGTGGGATTGATTTACTAAAACTGGAGAGTGCAAAATCTGGCGCAGCTGTGCATAGTAGCCAATCAGCTTCTAACATCAGTTTGACAAAGAAACCTAATATGTAAAAAATAGCAAAATAATATAAAAATAAAATATACACCTCCCCCCCCCCCCAATCTGGGTCCCTGTTAGGGAGATTCCCTCCTATCTATTTGATCTGATGACCATTATGACCAATAGTGAATGAAAATACCACATTTTGAGTGGTCACCGGAATAGGACTAGAGGAGAAACATTGGAATGGAGACACTAGTTCTGATGACCCTGCTAACTACCAGGGGTTTCCCTTACTCACTTGGTGTGGCTATGGAACAGGATGGGAAGAGAAATCTCCCCAATGGGTAACAGTTGGCAAATAAAACCTGACAGAGGTTATGAACCTCCTCTATCCAAATTGGGAAATTTCCCATCCCCAGTTATTCAGGGAACACATTTATTTTCTTACTGCTCCACTTCTCCCTCCCATCCAATCAAAGAATGCTTTGCATTCATTGAGAAGTAGGGTGACCACATTTCCAAACTGCCATTCAGGGACAATTTTGCCAAGGACCGGGGGGGGGGGGCTTGGTTGTGTTAAATGTAGTTTCGGGGTTGACGGTATTTCGGCGGCGAGTGATTTGTCGGGTGAATGGCTGGTTATAGCACTTATATCATCCCAATACCATGCTTGGAATTTATTTCTATTATTACATTGTAATAATAGACCCCCTTCCCTCAGTATAGACCCCCTTTCCACTAAGTATAGGCCCCCTCCCTCAGTACGGACCCCCTCCACTAACTATAGGCCCCCTCCCTCAGTACGGACCCCCTCCACTAACTATAGACCCCCTCACTCAGTACGGACCCCCCTCTCCACTAAGTATAGACCCCCCTCTCTCAGTACGGACCCCCCTCTCCACTAAGAATAGGCCCCCTCCCTCAATATGGACCCCCTCCACTAACTATAGACCCCCTCCCTCAGTACGGATCCCCTCCACACTAAGTATAGAACCCCTCCCTCAGTACAGACCCCCGCTCCACTAAGTATATACCCCCTCAGTAAAGACCATGCTTTCTTGTACCTATAAAATATGCTTTGATTGCTTTGTCTGAGCCTAACTCAAAGAATATCATTAAAATAGTCAGAGACTGCATAGCAGAGGTATGGACATAATACAGAAGATGGTCAGAGACTGCAAACATGATACAAGAGATGGTCAGAGACTGCAGATATCAAACAAGAGATGGTCAGAGACTGCCGACATGATACAAGAGACCTAATACAGGAGACATGCTCCAAGAGACTGTCAGAGACTACAGACATGATACAAGAGATTTCAGAGACTGCAGACATGATACAAGAGATTGTCAGAGACTGCAGACATGATTCAGAAAATGGTCAGACTGCAGACATGATATAGGAGATGATCAGAGACTGCAGACATGATACAGACATTGGTCCACCCGTAGCCTGCCACCAGATGCAGTGTGCCACTTTCCACCCATAGCCTGCCACCAGTCCGACACACCGGAGCCCCGGGAAAGTGAAAACCCCTCCCGCCGCTGGCTGCTGATGTGACTCCTCTCATGCGGGGGTCAGGGTTGTCACATCTTCAGCAATGAGGGGTTCACGCTGGGACCTGGGTCACATTACCCAAAAGTGAAGGACTACAAGTCCCAGCATGGACCCCTGATATCTAAGGATGTGATCCTCCCAAATTGAAGGACTACAGATCCCAACATGGACCCCTGAGAATTAAGGGTGTGAGCCCATAGATTTCATAAGCTAATGCTGGGACCTGTAGTTCTTCACTGATTAAGGGGGGGGCATCTTCAGTTCTGGGGGGGAGTTCATGCTGGGACCTGTAGTCTTTCACTTTTGGGGGGGGGTCACATCCCAGCATGAACCTTGCTCTGATATCTAAGGATGTGTCCTCCTTCCATCCCTCCTAGGGTGTAATCTCATCTGTCAGTGTCCTCTCTTCTTCTGCTGACCCCTTATCTGCCTTCCATCCTCTTATCAGTGCTAGACTGCTAGCTCCAGGCTGACACACACTCGCTCCTGTGAAGTGCTGACAGTTCAGCACAGAACGCTGGCTGCTGGGTGGGAGAGCTGACTGAGGATTTTAACCCCATCTGTCATGGTGAGTGCTTTGGATTGTACTTGCCTTTCCTTCATCTCTCTTTCTTGAACGTTTGCATGCTGCTGGTTGGAAGATGCAGGGAGGAGGTGGGTGGAGCTAATAAGTTGGCGCGGAGGAGGAAGTTAAATCTTCCTGCTCACGCGCTGTGCATGCTGGGGCTCTAGTCCTCTCCTCCTAATGACGTCACTGGTTGCTACACGCCAAGCGGGCGGCAGAGCTAGCAACCATTTGGGCACTGAGCCAGAGGCTAATGAAAAAAGGGTCTCACCAGCCAGGGGTCCACCACAGGCTGTCAGTGAGTGACAGCAGCGATGTGAGGGATATTTTAGGGGGCATCAGAACAGTCCAGGGCCAGGGGGCTATTCCAGGACACTCTATTGTCCCGGAATGAAGGTGCCCGGGACCCGGGACAGACCTGCTCATTGCGGGAATGTCCCAGGCAATCCGGGACACGTGGGCACCCTATTGAGAAGGTGCAAAGAATTTGCAGAATAGCACTCAGGCCAAGCAAGCGAACCTCCTTGTTCACGATGCAGTCAGCACAGCTGCTTGGCACAGGATCTGGAAATTAGTGGAGATCAGTATAAAAGCAATACCTATGACAGTAATTTCCAGCTTTGGTACATACATACTAACTTTGGCTCAAGCTGGACCAATGTAACTATGCAATTATTACCATGTAGAGTCAGACACACCAAGAGAAAAGTGTAGTCCAAAAGTTTGTGAAACTTATCTACAGTATACAGCTTTCAGTGTGAGGTGCTTGCAGAAAAGCGCCTGGAAAATAATTCCCACTCTGATGTATCTGGCACTAGTAAAAGCTTTATATCTGCTGCATGGCCATGCCCCCCCAAAGATGATATGCTTTAAACCACTATTACATTTACATTTATATAGCGCTTACCACCCTCTCCTCCTTGTCTTTCGGCTCCTTGCAGGAGGAAAGGGCACACCCAGCTCTATATGCCCATACCCTCCTGTGTGAGGAGGTTGCGCGGTGTTGTGATGGGTCTCCACAGCCAGATACTCCCACAGAATGGTTCTTATCCCTATAGCCAATAAAGACAAGTCTCTATTTCCCCCAATGACTTCAATGTCCACACCAGCTGTAACTCCAATGTAGAGTTTATTTCTCTTAAAAGACAGTCTCTGATAGGAAAGGTTGGAGAAAGAACAGGACAGCATAAGGTGTGGGAGAGGTCCAGGCACAAACGTAATGCACTTCACTGCTTGGCTTCTCAAGCAGACTTAGCCAATTTGGATAGTCTCCCTAGATAGGGACTAGCAGCCAGAATGGTACTCGAACTGACCACTCAATCACTATACAAACTGGTACCCTGGTCTCTGCCACAGACCCGGTGAACTTGGTCTCTGTCACAGACCTGATGAACTTGGTTTCTTTAAAGCTTGGCCTCTTTGTAAGGAGAAGACATCCCTCCAGAGAGTTACCGGGCCCCTTCCTTCACTGTGACTTCTCACCAGTCCCTCGGAACGGTCTTTCCCCGGCCTCCTCATCTAAGATGCGGGTCCCCTTGCAAGGCGGCATCCTGAGATTCCTCGATCCTTGACGGGCCCCAGCCGAAGGTGCTGGGCCCAAGGCCTTCAGTTGCAGCCCCAGGGTTAAAGGTGCCTGGGACTGATTCACCAACCTCCGCCCCTGGACCAAAGGTGCCCAGGGCGGACAGGAACACACACTCCCTGGGAGTAGGACTCCCGACGATGAACGAACCCTGAAAAGGCAGCGTCTGCCCCTTTTTATATCCTCTCCCAGCATACACAGCAGGCCGACCACTCCCACTGTATGGTTGCCGAGAGGGGACACACAAGGCACAGCACTGTATCAGCAGTTCAACCCTGGCCCACTATGGCAGCGCCACCTGCAGGCCACAGGGAACAGTACACCGATACTCTTCCTGCAGACAAAATGGTTGATAATGTCCTAACAATTTAGGTGTTTGAGCATAACTACCACTCAAACACTACCCCTAAATTGAGGACCCCGCTACATTTACATATACTATTATTCTGTTAAAAAGATTTCCCTTCCTTTTACTTTCATAAACTACTATTTGTGATTCTGTTACAAAGATTTTGCTTCCCTTTCCTTTACTTCCTGCCCTGGTGACAATGGCTTCTCCAGACAGGGAGTGAGGGGAAACAACAGAGTATCTGGTAGAGGAAGTCTCCAAAAAACACTCCAGTGCTAGATCCAGGGATTTTCTCTTTTACAGTGCTTCAATGTGCAATTGATCTTAGGGTGCAGTCCTCCTCAAACTAGGAAATCTTCAATGAACTGCAAAAAACACACAGGAGGGCACAAACATCTTGTGCATAACCATAGACAAGTTTATTATATCTACCAAGACAAATGGATACTCACAAGCGTGTGTGACACGTGCCTCTTTCCCCCAGGACAGGTCCTGACCTGCACCCCGGTGTAGTGCTGGAAGAAGAAGAACACCATAGGTAGACAGTGTAGAGCCGGTCACCCCCCCCCCTCCTGTACGCTCTCTCAGGTAGTAGGATGCTCAGGGCCTTCCAGCAGGCCAGCAGGGACGAAACGCATCAGTATACAATTAGGTTTGGTCCTAGGACAGCTACATCGCATTTTGCTGAAGTTTTTGAGTTTTATGAATACTGTTTTATCCACTTGGGAGTATCAATTTGTTTTGGTAGATGTAATAAACTTGTCTATGGTAATGCACAAGGTGTTTGCGCCCTCCTATCTGAGGAGGGCACAAACAGAGGAAGTAAAGGGAAATCTCCCATATGAGACAGAGGTAGCATGAATAAACCAACAGGGATTTTATCCCTTACCTACTCTATCCAAAGCTAAAAAAGCAGTTTGCACTATATGTACATACATGTCAAGCCAAAACAAAAAAAAAAGTTTTGGCTAGACATCCTATAAGTATGTAAGAAAAACAATAGTGTTGGACAAGCTAGTCCCTGCTTACAGCGTATGTTACCCTATAAAGAAAAATGGATCCTGCTCCTTTAAAGCATGAATAACAGCACAGTGCTTGTGCTGTGTAATTTGGCCCCCTGTATCACCTGAAATACCTGGCTGATCCTGCAGGGTTCTGCCCTCCCCCTGTAAACTGACCACGGTTTATCATGGCTGCTGAGCCCTGACACCATGGTCAGTTTACATGCCTCCGTCATCCGCAGCTCTCCTCTGTCCTCCCTCCCTGTCTGTCAGCTAGTTACAGTGCCCGCTCCTCCCCTCCTGCTGCTAAAATTACTGTTACATTTTCATACAATACCTCTCTGTTTCCTAATGATAGGTGCCCCTGTGTGTGCTTTATAAAAAAAAAATGCTGTCTTTACCCTATTTCAGAGCACGGCTCAGCGCTCACGTGACCAGCGGGGGATTCTCGGCCCCTCCTGCTGTAGCTGTCAGATCAAGACAGGGGAGAGGCAGCCAGTCACGTGAGCGCCGAACGGCGCTTTGAAATAAGGTATAGACAGCATTTTTTTTATAAAGCACACACACAGGGGCACCTGTCATTAGGAAACAGAGAGGATTGAATGAAGAGAACAGAGTTGCTTAACAACCACTTTAAGCCCCATACACATGGGCTGAATGTCTGCATCCAACCAGACAGAAGCCATTTTTTCACGAGGGACAGTTCTTAGCCTACGTTCATCCCTGCTGGAGACATTTCAAATATTGAGCTACATGCATTTCTTCTTGTGGAAAATTTCAAGGTCCCTGCAGTCAGTTTGGAAGTTCTTTAAAGCTACAGCTTGGGATTTCATGTCAGGAGCCTGCAATCATTATCCAGTTTGTTCTCACAGTTTATGCTTTAAAGTGAGGTCAAATGGGCATCCCATTTTACCCTAACCCTGTCCAAGTTACATTCCCCTAATACATTATCCAAACCAAGCTCATGGACTGGATTATTGACTGTAAAGTGTTTGCTGACAATGCATGTTGCCTGGCAATGCAGGTGAAGGGGGACTCATAATCCAACAGCTGGATGGGTTGAGCTACAATTGATTGATATTTATATACATTTTATTTAGTGTTTTCAATTATCTTCTTATATCCTCTCTCCTAAAATTATTTCCATTGACCCCTTTTCCCTGTTTTGTGTCTTGACCACTGTATACTAGACATGTGCATTCGTTTTCGTCCGAATGCATTTTCGTCCGAATTTCAGGTATTTTCGTTATCGTTTTAACAAACGAAAACGAAAGCGCAGAATCCAAAAACCGAAAGATCCGACATAAACAAATGCTTTATTTTCGTTTTCGTTGCGACAACAGTTCGATATAGACAGGAGATTTGACATGACGCTGACAATAACAATCTGTGTCTATCGAACCTGTGGTCGAATGTGCCTAACCTTAACTCTATTAGTCCAAGATTATTCTACATAGAGAGAAAAGATTTGACATAGGGAGAAAAGATTTGACATAGAGAGAATAGATTTGACATAGAGAGAAAAGATCGCTGCTGGAATTGGGTGGGGGAAGTAAAATAAAAATAATGATGATGATGAATGTTATTGGCTGATTGTAACCAAAGAGGAGGAGCAGTAAAATAGCTAGAACTAACTTGACAATTCAACATGAACGACGAAGATTCGACAAAGCATCGAAAAACATACAAACGTTGAATCTGTCATTGAAGTCTTATGGTGTCTGTCGAAAGTTCTAAGAAGATTCGACGGTGCAGCTAAACTGTACGACGCTGCAATCGTACATTTCCGGTCAAATGCATCCGCCCATAGGCTATAGAAAGATTCTAATGTTGGTTGACTAGTAATAATAATTAATAAAAATAATTATTACTAGTCATACAACATTAGAATTCTACTATAGCTAGCTTGTAGGCGAAACATTCGACCGGAAATGTACGATTGCGGCGTCGTACAGTTTTACTGCTCCGTCGAATCTTCTTTGAACATTCGACAGACACCATGAGCCTTCAATGACAGATTCGACCTTAATTAATTCAGATTTTCGGACGAATGCAATTTCTAACAAAAAATTAAATAAATAAAAACGAATTTCGGGAGTAACTAAATAAATGTATTTTTCGGACGAAAACAAAATTCCGAAACAAAATATTTTAGTGTGCACATGTCTACTGTATACACAGTGCTTTATATTCCATGTTCCATTTTATTTGCCTTTACCACAATGTTTACCTTTCTTTTTCCCTTTTTCATTTATTCATATTTTAACCTTTTACTTAGTTCCATTTCTCATCTCCTCCCATTCCTCCTCCTCATCTGTCCGTATCAGCACCTTTGCCCACCCATCACTCCAACAATACCATTGATGCGGTTTTCTTCTCCTTCTTAAAGCGTTTGTTACCCATAAAAAAATAATGTATCATGTTTCTTTACAGCATGTTATATAGCAAAGTGCTTGTGCTGTGTAATTTGGCCCCCTGTAACACCTGAAATACCTAGCAAATCCTGCCTGGCTCTGTCCTCCCCCCTGTAAACTGACCACAGTTTATCATGGCTGCTGAGCCCTGACATCCGCAGCTCTCCTCTCTGCTCTCCCCTGTCCTCTCCCCCCTCCCCTCCTTGCCTGTCAACTCGTGACAGTGCCCGCCCCTTCCCCTCCTGCTGCTGAAATAACTTTTAATGCTTCATATAATCTTGTGTATTTCCTAATCCTGTGTACCCATCTCTGTGTTTTATAAAAAAAATCCTGTCTATACCTTATTTCAGAGCGCCGCTTGGCACTCACGTGACCGGCCGCCTCCTCTCCTCCGGACTGACGTCAGCAGGATATCTTCGGCTCCTCCCACTGTAGCTGTCAAATCGGGAGAGGAGAGAGTTGGCCGGTCACATGAGCTCCGAGTGGCGCTCTGAAATCAGGTATGGATTGTGTTTTTTTTTTATAAAACACAGAGACAGGGGCACACAGGATTAGGAAACACACATGATTATATAAAGATTTGACAGTGGCTTAACAACCACTTTAAGACCACTCTAAGACAGGTCTTCCTTTGATGTGGTCTTTCCTAGTTTTGAATGGAGTAGGGGAAGGTGTGATGTGAGGAGGCTGAAGATACTATTCTCCACATTTTTGAGAGTGCCCTAAGCTCCACCCCTTTTGACACTCAGACTTTATTTTACATTCCTTATTCATCTGATTAACCCAACCTGATCATGCATTCTTGCTCTCTGGTATCAACTGGACTCTTTGACCCTGGTACAATGGTTCACAAAAATACAGCAAAAATAAATCCATGGAAGACCTTGCATCCACCATCAAGGAAACAAGGGAAGCCTTCCACAAAAGGTGGTTATATTGGTGAGGAATATATATATATATATATATATATATATATATAGCAGCACCCCTGAGCCAGGCCATCTCATAAGCCCTCATGTTGGTTTGGTAGGTTTAGACCCAAATCTTCTTTAACCCCTTCACTTTTCTCATGTCCCCCTCCTTATTTTATTTATCTATCATTTACTTTACTTTGCCTGGGCTCCTTCAAGGAGCTTTATTGATGTTTTGTTTCAACCGTATCTTTATCATTTATCATTTATCTTTATCATTTTCATACTGTCATTTACAGATGTTGCTATAGAGAATAAAGTGGATCTGTAATAGCTACTGTTTTGTAGCTCCAATGACACATACCATTGGAAGTGCCCTCATTTCTAAATAAGGAATTTATAAAAACCAAAAATAGGAGTTTAGACCCCCTGTCATGATTTGTCTGTGATTTACCCTCTTTATTTATCCTGGTGACCAATAGAGAAACTTAGTCCAGTGATAAATGTCTAAGAAGGTATTTCTCTTACTTTTGGATCGAACTTCTCGCAGTTCTGCAGCATCTACAGGAAGTAAAGACAACCTCTCCAATAGGACACTCCAATAGGACACTAAAAACACAAAACGATGACACAAAAAAAATTATGTTTTAGCCAAACAACATTTCCATCCATATATATGTGGAAGCTGCACTGCCTTGCAAGGCCCCTTTGCACAGTGCAGTCCCAACTTCAGTCTATGAAAGTCTCAGCATTGCAGCATAAGGACAAAAATTATTTTGTTTTGCCTGTTCTGTGCAAAGCCTTTCTATGTGCATCTTTCTCTAAATGGTAGGTTAGCTTGCTAAAAAGAAAAAGACTTGACAGGAATTTAAACAATTCCCTACTTTCCCCCCCAAAAAAACAAAAAAAAAGGTTTTGGCCTTAGATATACAATAATATATAAAAATATTATATGACCATTCAACTCAAAAGTGATATTTCGGTTTTACGTTAAGCCTGCTGCCGTATTATATCTGTTGGACTGTTGCAATCTTTATTTTCTCCAATCTGCCCCTTGTAGATTTAGGTTATACAGGTGAAGCCTCTGGTTTAAAAAAAACAAACTCCAGAGGACACTGCATATACATTCATTTATGCACAGGGTTGATGCCTAAATGTGGAATGTATGAGCTACGCAGTGTAAGAGTGGTATAGAGTTGTCAGGTTCAATTGACAGCAATAGAAAATATTTTTATAAAAAATGTATGAATATATATACACTGATCAGTCATAACATTATGACCACCCACCTAATATTGAGTATGGCCAACTTTTGCTAAAACAACCTGACCCATTGAGGCATGGACACCAAAGTAACATCCACATGAATGGCAGAACCCAAGGTTTCCCAGCAGAACATTGCCCAAAGCATCACACTGCCTCTGCCAACTTGCCTTCTTATACCGCATCCTGGTGCCATCTCTTCCCCAGGTAAGTGATGCACACGCACCTGGCCATCCACATGATATAAACAAAAACGTTATTCATCAGACCAGGCCACCTTCTTTCATTGCTCCGTAGTCCAGTTCTGATGTTCATGTGACTATTGTAGAAGCTTTTCACAGCCACATAACCAACAAACTGCATTAGCCATTTTTGTCTGCTTTCACCACATCAACTTCATGGACAACATGTTCACTTGCTGCCTAATATATCCCACCAATTTTCAGATGCCATTGTAACGAGATATTCCCTTTACCTGTCAGTGGTCATAATGTTATGGCTGATCGTTGTGTGTGTGTATATATATATATATATATATATATATATATATATATATATATACACATATACACACACATACTGTATACAGTACTGTGCAAATATTTTAGGGAGGTGTAAAGAAATGCTGTAAAGTAGGAGTGATTTAAAAATATGTATATTTTAGTTTATTTTGATCAATTCACAAAATACAAAATGAGTGAACAGAAAAAAATCAAAATCAAATCAATATTTGGTGTGACTACCCTTTGGCTTCAGAAAAGTATACATTTTTCTAGGTACTCTACACGTTTACACAGTTTTTGAAGGAACTTAGCAGGTAGGCTGTTGCATCTTGTGGGACTTATCTTTTGTGGATGTAGGCTGCCTCAAATCCTTCTGTCTTATTGTAATTCCAGACAGATTTGATGATGTTGAGATCAGAGCTCTGTGGTAGCCAAACTAACACTTCCAGGACTCCTTGTTCTTCTTTATGCTGATAAATGTCATCAAGATACAGTAGTTCTTAATGATATTGGGGTCACACGCCTCCTTGATGGTATAGTGTCATGGGTAAATATCTGCCTGTATTTCTTAGCATAAGGACACCATTAATTGGGTAACGTTAAGGACTGTAGATTGGTCAGCCAAGGAAACTTTATGCAGCAGATGAAAGAGACATCATGCTTACTTCCCTTCGACATCGGAAGATGTCCAGCAGTGCCATCAGCAAAGAACTGGTGGAAACCAGTGGGACTCAGGTACACCCATCTACATTCCTGAGAAGTCTGGCCAGAAATGGCCTTCCTGGAAAAATTGCATTCAAAAAGCCATAACTCCAATGTGAAAACAAGGCAAAGCGACTGAACTATGCATTAAAACATAGAAACTGAGAATAAAATGCTGTTAAACCAAATTCCAATCAGATGTCAATAAGTTTATATGGTCAGACTCCCACCCATGAATATCAAAAATGGTGTTATACAAATGCTCAAAAATGGGCGGTTTGGGACTCCCAGACTATTGGTCCTACTATTTAGCAGCAAAATGGTCCCAAATAGCTCAACACAACCCGAAAATCCCAAGGGTCATATTTGAAAAAAAATCTGTTTTACCCTATTCTATAACCGGGTTATTATGGGGCAATAAAGTTTCTATTCCTATCTTAGAAAAACTGAACCAATTAGTAGCCCACTCATATCATTTATGGAAACTACATAATAAGAAATTCATAATGACTTCCCTCACACCTCCCCACGCTTCTTTTATAGGAAACCCAAAATTCCTAAGAAAATATCAAGACATGGGAGAATTCACATGGTGGATTAACAACAAAGTAATCACCCTGAATAAATTTATAGAAAACACCTCTTTCAGCTCCTTCTCGTCGCTAAAAACGAAATATAATATTCCCAATAGTGAACTTAGAAGATTCCTCCAAATAAGAGACCTCTACACCTCATATTTTCCAATATCAGACACTGGTTCACCCACATTTTATGAAAATATTTGTTCCAAGTTCCCAAGAGGAGCAGGCTTAATTTCAGAGATGTATTCAAACCTGATTAATACAGACAACCAAGCCAAACTACCCTACATGCTCAAGTGGGAACAAGAATGTTATTTTTCCCTCCTTCCCGAAAAATGGTTTGACTGTATAAATAATCTACTCAAGTGCACAAGATCTCTCACCATTAGAGAAACTGCAATAAAGATATGTACCAGATGGTACTATACACCAGCAAAACTTCACTCTATTTTTCCCTCAGTCCCTCAGACATGCTTTAGAGATTGCATTTCCATTGGATCATTCTCTCACATTTTTTGGGAATGTGAGAGAGTATTTCTGATATGGAGACAACTTGAAGAATTTTCTTCCAGAATTTCAGATAACATTAAACTTATTCTCCCCAATTGTCTTTTGTTCACCACAATCATAGGTTTATCCCCTCATCACTTAAGATTAGTTCACACAATTTGTGTTTCCATTCACTGGTTCATAGCTTACAATTGGAAATCCGCAATATTACCAATAACCCAACTGAAAACTAGAATCAATAATATTTATCTCATGGAAAAAAAAATCCACACTCTATACAATACCACACACTTACTTGAAAAAAAAATGGAACCCCTGGTTTACACACTCAGACCACTTCTTTAACCCTAGATAAGAACTCTTTCTCTAACCAAAACCATTCAGGAAATTAAATATACCATATTCTGTATTATTGCTTAATCATTTATGCAACACTCATATTGACTATAAGAAATAATCTGTTCACCCACTGTATTATTCTGCCTCGAACTACAATAACGTTGACTAACATATATTGTATTTCTCTAAATTCATGATATGCTTAGTACCATCAATTTGTACTCAATAAAAAAGTTTGTAAACAAAAAAAAACATAGAAACTGAGGTGCAGAAAAATGGCAGTAGGTGCTTCGGACTGATTAGTCAAAGTTTATTTGCTGAAGGGGTGGAGAACAGTATAATGTGTGTCTGCAGGCAGTAGTGAAGCATGGTGGTGGTTCCTTGCAAGTTTGGGGCTGCATTTCTAAAAATGGAGTTGAAGATTTGGTCAGGACCAATGATGTCCTCAATGCTGGGAAATACAGGCAGATACTTTTCCATCATGCCATACCATCAGGGAGGCATGTGATTGTTCCAAAATGTATTCTGCAACAGGACAACGACCCCAACCATGCAACCAATGTCATTAAGAACTATCTTTAGCATAAATAAGAAAAAGGAGTCCTGGAAGTGATGGTCTGGCCCCATAGAGCCCTGATCTCAACATCATTGAGTATGTCTGGAATTACATGAAGAAACAGAAGGATCTGAGGCAGCCTACATCCACAGAAGATCTGTGGTAAGTTCTCAAAGATGCCAGAAACAGCCTATCTGCTGAGTTTCTTCAAAAACTGTGTGCAAGTGTACCTAGAAGAATGGATGCTGTTTTAAAGGCAAAGGCGGTCACAACAAATATTTGATTTGGATTTCTCTTCTGTTCATTTACATTCCATTTTGCTAATTGATAAAAAATAAACTGTTAACACTTCTATTTATGAAAGTATATTTGATTTACACACCTGTCTAAAACTTTTGCATAGTACTGTGTATATATATATATATATCCTGAGTTATTTTTTGCACAGGTTAACTCAACTCTGTTAGTGCTGCATATTGTCAGCTATTCAGCACTGGTAAATGCTAACCCTCTCTGATAGGTTATGTTCTCCTAGGGACAATTTATAATCATATATAACTTGCTTATTATGCTTATATCAATTACAGTTTGACCAGAGAGCTTCCTTTTCACAGAGCAGACACATTAAATCCTACATACTCTGCAATGCTGTAAAGCCTTCCTGGAATAAATGTACTATAAAGTTAACTCTTTCACAACCAGTACTACGTAGAACTACAGAAGATACAGTATATATACAGAAATTACAACATTGTACACCAGATTTGCATCACAAATCCTATTGGAAGTCTACATTTAATTGAAACTGAACAATTTAAAATGGCTAAATAAACAGACAACGTTCAAATATTGGAGATTTGCATCTTTGTCCATCCAGTCCTAATATATAAACAACTTTGCCACAAACTCTTATCTGGCAGGGCAAAAAAAAAAGATTTTTCTCCCCTGCAGTTAAGCAACACCTACAAATCGTGTCCCTCCCCACACCTGTGACTTGACAGTGAAAGTAGCAGCAGACTAAATACTGGCGTATATCGAAATAGTATGTCCAGCCTACTCGTACCAGTGTGGTTCTGTCACTAAAGCCTAAGCGCATACAAAGAAAGAAAAATTTGTCCCCCCAGGGTGGGGAACCAAGTAGCCTGAAATAGTGACAAAGAGTGTGGACAGCTGTCAGCTGTTATATGAAAAAGTATAAATTATTTATTGATATTTAAGAAATATACCATCTAAAAACATGACAAGCATGCTCCCATTGAAAAAAGATAAATAAAAGAAACATAAAACAAAATCGTACGGACGCCATATTAATTGACACATGGGGCACCACTATGGCAATTGCTGTATCACAAATTAACCAAGTCTGTGAAGGTGGTGCTACCATGTGTCAGGCCCCTTGGAGGATCCAGCAGGGGGGAGTGGAGAACAGGCAACCAACTTGGGGATGTATTCTGATCCTGCTGTGCTAGAACCTATCGTCCCAGACAGTCAAGCAGAACAGGTGGAGCACTAGTCCATCACGGGTGCAAGGTTCCTGTGTTTTCAGGAGAGTATGTGGTCATGGGCTATCAGGGGGTGGACCGGGCGCTAGTTGGTATGCCACAGTAGCTGGGATCGGTGAAGCGAGGGTGTCTACCTCTGTTGCAATGGAAGTCTGTGGCATACAATTGCCCGTGAGGATGCAAAGGGTAGCAGTATGCAGGAATACAATTATGGGTGACAGTGAACCTCTATCGATCACAGAGACTGTGAGTGACTGGCTCGAGGTAGTCACGGTCATATACCTGTCATCATAAAATGAATAAATGCCAATTTCTCTTTATGCGCAAGGATTATTAAACAGGGATTCCATCCTTTAGCCATCTAGCATGGTGGCTGTCAGCTCTCAATAGCGTGTTGGCCAATGTCTCTTTGCGAAGCGTACGAGTGACAAGCGAAGTACCCTCAATACTGATCCAGAGATCCAAAAAGGAAATCTGTTGTTTGTCAAAGACATAGGTAAGTCTGATATTACGATCATTGTTATTAAGGGTATGGATAAACTCATGGAAAGACTCCACATCTCCCTTCCACACCACCATCACGTCATCGATGTACCTTAGCCATTTGTGTACGTGGCCAAAGTACATTGGGGAGGTGTATACAGCCTCATCCCAAAGCCCCAAGTGGAGGCATGCATACGCCGGGGCCCATGGGGCTTCCATCGACGTACCCTCTACCTGTTTGTAGTACTTGGAAGGAGAATTGAAAAAAGTTATTTTTAAGGCTAATAGGTCAGCAAGAAATTCATTCTGGGGGCCACTCTCAGGATAGTGTTTTTCAAGGAACACCTCTATAGCCCTCATCTATTAAAAGGTCTGATATTCTAGATAGGACGTCTCTAATGTCTTGGACATACAATTTTAGGCTGGTTACCATTTCCTTCAAGAGGGAATCGAGGTATCTACCAATTTTTTCCAGGGGCCCTTTCACCGCAAACACTATCGGCCTCCCTGAGTTTTTTTTTGTAGCAACTTGTGTACCTTGGGTATGATGTAGAACAGGGATCTCCAAACTTTCCAAAGAAAGGGCCAGTTTATTGTCTTTCAGACATTAGGGGGGCCAGACTGTGGCCAGCATTAGTGGAAATTTTCCTGGCATCAGTGGGAATAAACATCACCATTTGGTATTGGGGGGAGAAATAGTGCCCCATAGTTAGTATCATTGGAATGACTAGTGTCCTGTTATGGGTGTAAAGCCTCGTACACACGACCGATTTTCTCATCCAAAACCGGCAAGAAAAGTGCCGCGAGAGCTTTTTCCTCAAGAAAACCGTTCGTGTGTATGGTTTTACGACGAGAAAATTGCCGTGAATCTCGACGAGAAAATAGAGAACCTGCTCTCTATTTTCTCGTCAGGATTCCAGATTTCCTCGTCGTGTTTCTCGTCGGCCTGTTTTGTGACGAGAAAATGGTTTGTGTGTATGCTTTTACGACTCTTCAAAAAGCGCGCATGCTCAGAAGCAAGTATGAGACGGGAGCGCATCTTCTGGTAAAACAAGCCTTCGTAATGGAGATAGCACATTCGTCACGCTCAAAATTATTGCATCGTTTAAATGTGCATTGAAATCTTCTTTAGAGTGTTACATTAATCCAAACGAATTAACTTCTTTTGCTGCTGATATTCTCCCAGAGTTATGACTATCTTTTTTTATCCTTTTTCATGCTGCTCTTAAGAAGATTTAGGTGTATTATATCGTGCAAGATCTTCTGAATATTTAACATTTTTACATTTTTCAAACTGATGTTAATTGTAATTGGCAATGTTTTGATAGTGATCTCCCATTGAATATTTTAATATATATTTGTTAAATTTTACACCCTATTTTTTTAAAATAAGATTGTTATTCTTTTTTTGGGTTTGGTATCTGTCCCTTTTTTTGGCTGTCAAATGTCTCTGCTTACTCCAAAGCTAAATTGTAATTTTTTTAAAAATACACATAGTCAAGTATGAACTTAAACAAAAATAACATTTATTCATGGATAAATGGTTTTGTGGTCTGACTAAGGGTAGACACCCAATATAACGCACCTCATCCCAAATTTGTGACAAAATGTAGAAAAATAAGTAAACGGGACTATAGCGGTGCTAGCGTTAGTATTTAGACAACAGTGGAAGA
Organism: Rana muscosa; assembly: GCA_029206835.1. NCBI lineage: Eukaryota > Metazoa > Chordata > Amphibia > Anura > Ranidae > Rana > Rana muscosa. The sequence continues at coordinate 18,253,555 of JARGYO010000162.1, forward strand.
CTCAATTCATTAGATTAAAAAAAGGGGATTTATCCATTTATTGAACAGGTAGTACAGAATATTTAATAAAATTACATATGTATATATATAAACGTTTTCACAAAATTTCAAAAATAGGGCATAGCTGATATGGTGGTTAGTTACATGTTAAACCAAAGAGATCATACGTGGTCCCAACATGTTTCGCCCATCGGGGCTTCGTCAGGGGAAGTATGTCTCAAATGTGAGAGTACATCGAACATAGCACCATTAAAGCCCTAGATGAAATAAATGGGGGTGGAGACAAGAGAAACCTCTGCACGCTAATAGAGGAAGGAGAGGAATCTCCTCCTCGGTGTAAGACGTAGACGGAGCTCCGAGCAAACTAACCCTCACAGTGACCGCTTAAGAGACATTAAAATCAAAATTGAAAGAAAAAAAGAAGAAAATAGAACGGATGAGATGATGCCTGATTATCCACTGGATACAAAATATCCGATTAAGATGCATTCATAGGACATGAACCTTCAGAGAACTTTAGTCCAGTGAAGAGAAAGTTCCAGAAGATGAAATTATTCTTAAAACAGAGTTGTGGATAAATGTCAGGCTGCCTCACCGAACCGCTCTGGTTCATGTTTCAAATAAAATAAAGAGAAGGCAGCTCTGGAGAACCTGCTGCCATTTGTGCATCCCAGGGACCCCAGACCACACATCAACCCTGTGTGGACACTAAAATTGGGAGCTTGAGAGAAGGCCAACATTTCTGAGCACAATCTGATGCTGGCCTCCCAGAGGTCAGGAACAGCAGCAGGTGAGATATATGTCCCAAGTGTGTGGTACTACAACAGGCTGCCTTCTGTCCGACCACAATGAAGCAAGGCCATCACTTCCTCGTCTTCCTGGCAACCTTCCCTGCAACCTTTCCTGAAGCCTTCCCTGCAGCCTTCCTTCTTCGTTTGGCTGGAGGCTGGGTCACTGGAGGGGTACTCCTGTCAGGAGGAGGAGGAGGTGGAGGAGAAGGGGGTGGGGCAGAAGAAGAAGGTGGAGGTGGAGGAGAAGGGGGTGGGGCAGAAGAACAAGGTGGAGGTGGAGGAGAAGGGGGTGGGGCAGAAGAAGAAGGTGGAGGTTGAGGAGAAGGGGGTGGGCCAGAAGAAGAAGGCGGAGGTGGAGGAGGAGGGGGTGGGGCAGAAGAAGAAGGTGGAGGTGGAGGAGAAGGGGGTGGGGCAGAAGAACAAGGTGGAGGTGGAGGAGAAGGGGGTGGGGCAGAAGAAGAAGGTGGAGGTTGAGGAGAAGGGGGTGGGCCAGAAGAAGAAGGTGGAGGTGGAGGACGAGGGGGTGGGGCAGAAGAAGAAGGTGGAGGTTGAGGAGAAGGGGGTGGGCCAGAAGAAGAAGGTGGAGGTGGAGGAGGAGGGGGTAGGGCAGAAGAAGAAGAAGGTGGAGGAGGAGGTTGAGGTTGGGACAGTTGTGCCACCTCACAAATAGCGGTGTTGGGGGTAATTTTTTCCATCACCCCCTTGTTCAGCAAGGTGATGAGCAGGGGCTCGCATAGGAGGTGTTGCTCCATGCTCATCACCTTGAACTTTGCCTCCACTAGGCCGGCAATGGCCTCTTCAGGGGATGTGGGCTCCTTGAGGGTGGCATGGGCCTCTCGAATAAGGGCCATTGCTGCCTCACTGGTGGTCCTGTCCCTCCTGCTTCTTTTGGGAAGTCGGATGGGAGGCACCTGTGATCTGGTGCTTCTCCTTTGCCCTGCCACCTCCTGGCTGCCACTGGGCCCTGCCACCTCCTGGCTGCCACTGGGCCCTGCCACCTCCTGCCTGCCACTGGGCCCTGCCTCCTCCTGCCTGACAGTTTCCAGACCCTCCTCCTGGCTGATTTCATCCTGTGTATGAAAAAGGGACATAATTTAATATGTTGGTTTAATCTTTGCATCCAAAATTCAGATCATGATTGAAGCAATTCGAATGTAAATCCAGAAATCATTTTGACCAATTTACAACTACATCAGATTGACTATTTAGCACCCAATTTAGGCCAGACTAATGTCTCGAGATCTTGATTTCACTTGTGGAACCCAAAATAGTTTATGTTTGTCATCTTGACATATTTGTCAAACATTAATTTTATCCCAATACATTTTCTATAAATACTATACCTGGCTCCAGATGGCCAAATCAGGTTCATCCAGGATGGCTGCCTCCTCTTGCTCCAGAGAAGGCTCAGGTTGGCTGCAGGGAAGTCTGGGGGGAAGAGTGGAGAGTGATGGCCTTGTCTCAATGTGGTCATCCAGAAAGGACATCCTGCTGTAGTACCACACATTGGGGACATACACATCATCTGCAGCTGCTCCTGACCTCTGAGAAGCCAGGACCTTAGAGCGTTCAGTCCTGTATGTGCCTCTCAAGCTCCCAATTTTAGTGTCCACCTGTTTTGCTGTGGCTGTGGGCACCTTGGTATGCACAAATGGGAGCAGGGTCTCCAGCGCTGCTTTTCTCACCCCTTTTTTTTTGTGTATGGGGTTTTTGGTCTCCCACAGAGCGGCAGCTCCCTTACCCGGTCTATAAATTCCACCAGGAATACTTTGTCGCTAATAAAGACATTCATATTGTATCTGCAAGTAAAATAAATAATATATAACTAATGTGAGGCACACAGTCTAACCTCCTTAAAATCTTAGTCACCATATATATCCTACAACATTCTCCAGACAGTATAGGCCAACAATTAGTCAAAGTCACAAAATCACATACCTTCGTTCGCACGTCCGTCACTTAAACTCCTCTCTCCGCACAACGAACGTAGTATAGTCACATGTGTGTTTGCTATATATACACCACGCATGCGTCAAACTACGCACACGTCACTCCGCACACGTCGCCCGCCCATGACGTTCCAACTAACATCTTTTCCCCGCCCCTTCTCTTTCGGCGCGCAGACAGATATGGCGGATTTACAGCAGGTGTCTGATAATTCCTCCAAAAACGAGGAGGAGACAAGCCCGGAGACCGAGGAAACGTCACGATCAAGGAGGAGATTCAAGGCATCTAATATGTCTTTTGCGGAGATGGCGGAGATGGTGGACATATTGCTCAAGTCTGATTATGACGCAAAGCATGGGCCGTATAGCAAACCTAATAGAAGGAAGGCCAAAATCCTGAGGAAAGTCGTGAAGAGTCTGAAGACAAATTTCGGGGTGAAACGCTCAAATGAGCAGCTCAGAAAGAGGTGGTCAGACCTCAAACTGAGGGAGCCAGAGCAGTTAAGGAGCATTAAGAGAATGCTAGCAAAAAGTAAGTAAAATGTACACTTTTCTGCTATTAAGGTTTTTCTCAAATTACATGTTGCTCCTTTTTGTTTTTTTTCATATTGGACTCCCTTCCAAAATTTCCTATTTTGAACTTGGTTGGGCACAGTAATCGTTCGTTACGTTACAGACACTTCGTTCGGCCACTATCCGCTGTTTTGGCTTATTTTACAGCCCCAAAAGAAAATAGACATCTGCCTGTTTTTTACAAATTCTTGTTCCTAAATTTTCGGCTAGATGATGTGTTTGTAAAGAGAATGAAATGCAAACTTTAATCAGTGTAAAGGAGAGGACACTCAGCAGCTGGTACCACATCTGTACTTTGGAGCACTATAGTGTGGGCCAACAGAACCGCCTTTTTTGGGTGTCCCACACAGGTGCATCAGTGAATTTTTGTGGTGCCTCCATGTTTAAAAATTTACATCCAAAAGGTGAATACTAAACCTATTTTTGGTTCCAAATAATGCATTCATCTTTAAATTCCGCACAAACACACACTTGTACCCCACTTCCAAACAATTTAGCCTGTTTTTATTTTTCATAGAGAATATCAGTGTCATAAATATACCTTTTGTTTGATTCTCATAGGGGAGAGAAGACTGGGAGGAGAACACTCCAGGGAGCACAGGAACCCCACAGCTTCACAACAACCCCAAACTCCCAAAGACCCACAACCGAAGGATGTTGAGGAAGTTGAGGTGGAGGAAGGAGAAGTGCAGGAAGGAGAGGTGGATGACGTTGTGGAACTGGTCACCACCATAGGTCAGTATCTGTCACCACAGCTTCAGGTAAGAGATGTAGGCCTGCAGAGTTATAATACCTTTTTATTTTGTTTTTAGGGGATGTAAATGTTGTGGTGAAGGATAGTACACGTTTCTCTGCTGACAGTGCCCTCCGAATAATACAGCAAGTGATGGAATGTAGCACGGAACTGGACAGAATAAAACAAATAATTCATGTGATGGATCAAACATTTAAAGACATTCTAGATGTATTGGGGAGAATCGAATAAGTCAACCAAACCCCCATTTTTGTTTCAGGAATGACTGTTCTTCAACCTTTTAAACTCTTTTTGACAATCAAACCAGCCAAAAATTGAATATGCACACAGTGTGTCAACATGTGCTATCTGCCATCAGGGGATATCCATGTACGTCTTTTGGGGGTGCAACCCCTTCCTCATATCTAAACTAGGGGAACTGAGGAAGGGGTTGCACCCCCAAAACACGTCCATTGATCACCCCTGATGGCAGATAGCACATGTTGACAATAGGGATCAGGAGTCTAAAATCCCTATTGGAAATTACTAGAAAATGTGAGCATATTCAATTTTTGGCTGGGCAAGGGGTGGCAAGACCCCATATTATGACGGGCACATAGAGACATAGTTTGTGTAAGTGAATGTCTCAGATTGCTCAAAGATATCCAAAGTTGTACTTTTTGGAATGCAACTGTTGTTTTTGTATTTTCCTAAGAAAAGAATTGGCGGTTTGTGGCCAGGACAAAAAAAAAAAGTAAACATGTGTGTGAATGTGCACAGAGTAAAATGTTTGAACAGAAACAACGTGTAGCTTCTTTTTTCAATACGCTCTAACCTTATTTGTGTTTTTTTTAAGGTTACATAGTGAAATGGTTGTTATTTACTAAAGGAAAATACACTTGGCACTACAAATGCACTAAGACAAACTAGGAGACAGGAAACAAACAAAAGTTAAAAGTTGAAATCAGAATTTTATTTAGCTCATTCTCCATGAATCTTTAGGCATAGCCTGGCATAGAAATTGCCCCCCTACCTGTGAAATATTGCATATATTTCTCCCGAACCTCACGGGCATTTTGGGGGGGCAAGCCAGGACGGGCAGATTCAAGGCCCGACAGGGGATTGGCAGATGAAAGTCCAGCCTCAGGCAATACTGTGGCCATATAAGAAGTGGATTTTCTGCTGAGAAAGTTGTGTAGCACACAGCAGCATAAAACTACATAGTTTATTTTGTAGTCCGCCAAGTGGATGGAAGTCATAAAAATGCGGAACCGGCTGGCCATTATGCCGAAGGCATTTTCAACGACTCTTCGGCCCCTGGCCAGCCGGTAATTGAACACCCTCTTCTCTGGGGTCAGGGTCCTCTGAGGAAATGGCCTCAGAGGATGCGGTCCGAGCCCGAAGGCTTCATCAGCCAAAAAAACAAAGGGGAGTCCTTCAACATTCCCTGCATCCGGTGGCAATGCAAGGTCGTCACTCTGGAGACGGAGGGCAAACTCCGTCTGGATGAAGGATCCCCCATCGGACATCCGGCCATTCTTCCCTACATCAACATAGAGGAATTCATACCGTGCTGACACCACCGCCATCAGCACAATGCTATGAAACCCCTTGTAATTGAAGTAGCAGGACCCAGAACGGGGTGGCGGCACAATGCGGACGTGCTTCCCGTCTATGGCACCACCGCAGTTGGGGAAGTCCCACCGCGTGGCAAACTCCGATGCCACAGTCTGCCATTCCTGTGGCGTGGAAGGAAGCTGGGGAGTCAAACAAGATGAAAAAAAATTTGAATTTTAAAATATTACATTACAAGGAGATTATAATAAAAAACATTAGAGGCCAACATCAATCAAATTCTCCGTTTATTAATCTGTTTTTAAGAAGTATAATGGAAGGCTCATGTTTCATATTCATCACCCCCTCTGATGTTCCATTAAAAAAATATTTTGGGGAGGGGGTAGATGTGTTTGGCCACAGGATAGCATTGCAGTGGCGGTGCGTCCAGAGTGGGCGCTGAAGCACTGCCACCTCTCTCCTGTGCCCGTCACTCCGAACAATACATCGGTTCATGCCTTGCATTAACCTATGTATTGTCAATGCCGCCCACTATTCTGGTGGATGGCCCCCTGTTAAGCGACCAACATATGAATAACTGCAGCATTTATGGGGTGAAAATTGCATATCAGAAACAGGGAGGCAAATAGGCTTGCACATTACAGCCTGAGGGATGTAATTGGCTTCATAAAAGTTAAATAGGTGACGCAGGGGGGGGGGGGGACATTCCTTGGGTAAACACTGACAGGCTGCTCTGCCAATCATGTTCACCAAGTCTGTTTAATGGTAACATGATTGGCTGATGCAACATCAAGGGCAGGAGAAGACATCAAGGACAGAAGAAGGATGGCGCTGACCATAAGAAGGTAAGTGCAGGGCTGGGGGAACAAAATGGCTGCATTGGAGGGAACAAAATGGCTGCATTGGAGGGGGCAACTGGGAGCGTTTAATAGGCACAGTCGCAAAAAAGGAGGACGTTTATTTCCTAAATTGGGGTTGGACCCTCAAACATTTGGAGCAACAGACGCCCCTGCTGGAAAGCTTAGTGAAGGGAAATATGCATGGAGGAGAAAAAAGGGGCATTTAAAAACTTCCAGCATGCATGGGGACAAAGGAGGCATTCTCAGCATATTACAATCATGGTAATTAGGGAAGGATGAAAGAAATACAATACATTAGCATACATGGAATACATAAAATGTGATGTTAATGGAGAAAACTTACCCTAATATAGTCCTCCTGCAGGACTTGTATAATAGCAGAACAGGTGTCTGGGATTATGAGGCCCAGAGCTTGGGGGGAGATGCCTGTCGTGAACTTCAAGTCCTGCAGACTTCTCCCTGTCGCCAGGTAACGTAACGTGGCGATGAGCCTCTGCTCAGCACTGATGGCTTCCCGCATAACGGTGTCCTTCCTGGTAATATAGGGGGACACCAAAGCCAACAGTTCCTGAAAAACGGGGTCAGACATCCGCAGAAAATTCCTGTAGTCCTCAGGATTATTCTCGACGATCTCCCGCAGCAGAGGCATATGGCAGAATTGGTCCCGCTGGAGCAACCAATTCTTGGTCCATGAACTCCTCCTCACACCGTTCATGGACTGGTCTTGGTCCAAAACAAGCAGACCAACACCAAGCGCACGCACAGCACGAACTCGACGACGAGAACGTCCAGGCGACATGGCTAGGAAACGGTCGTCTTATCAGAACGTACAGAACAGAACGCACTTTAGAACAGCAAGGCCTATGAAGAACGAACTGAAAATCAGAAACGAACGGGCAAGAACGCACTGTAAAACAGATACGACCTGCCTAGACGCCCTGAACGTCAAGATACGAACCCACAAGCACAAACTGAACCGCAGAAAACGAACTGAAAAGCACGAAGACTGAAAAGCGCGAATCGTCTCTTCCCAAACTTTTACTTCACACGCGGTAACACGAGATCAGCAAAAGCAGCCCAAGGGGTGGCGCCAAGGAAATCGATCTTCCCCTTTATACTGCCGTCGTACGTGCTGGACGTGACCACGGAGAACAACGACGAGATTTGGAATTGTCAGTGTGTACGCATGGAAAGCTTGACGAGAAACTCGTCAAGGTTAACAAGAATCTCGTAGAAAAAAACGACGAGATTGTTACGACGAGAAACTCGGTCGTGTTTACGAGGCTTAAGTGGGAGAAATGGAGCCCCATTGATGGTGTCGGTTGGCAGAATAGTGCCTCGATCAGTGGGAGGAATAGCTTCCCAAGGGCCGGATAAAGGCAAGCAAAGGGCCACATTCGGCCCCAGGGCCACAGTTTGGAGACCACTGATGTAGAATATAGGTACGTTGAACTCTCTTACGTGGAGGTATTCAAACTCTACTGAGTAGGCCCTCTTCCCTAGCCATTTTTCATTCAATTCCATCATTAGTTTAGGGAAGCGGTCAATGTCTAGCTTTTCATACGTCCTATGGTCACCCAAAAGGCGTCTAACCTCTTTTTCATATAGTTTCTCATCCATTAGGACGACATTCCCTCCCTTGTCACTAGACTAAGCCATTTATTATTCCCTAGTGGTGACATTTTATTCGACTTAATTCTCAGGTTAGCTCTCTTTCTAAAGAAGCCATCAACACTTACTGTTTCTTTATTTTCCTCCAGCAATTATTTTAGGATTTCTAGTATCTCTTTGTTTTTTTCTTCATTGGTGGCATTTTCACTGCCGGGGGTTTCCCTCCGCGTGTGAAGAAACCAAAAATACACTTTGCGGGGGAACAAAGTAACGTCTTTAACCCTTATCTGGCAGGGCAAAAGAAAATAAAAATTTCCCCTGCAGTTAAGCAACACCTACAAATTGTCACACCTGTGACTTGACAGCGAAAGTAGCAGCAGACTAATGAGGTCATTTACCTGTCACTCTGCTATTTTCCCCTGTCAGCATGCCCCTTGTTGGTACATGAGCACTGCAGCACAGCTGATTGGCTCCTTGTATTGCTTCTCCCTCTTCAGTCTGAGCTCTGCTGTATGGGGAGAGCAAGAGGCTGACACCATGTCAAATTCAGGTAATGACACTAAGGGCCAGTTCACACTGCCCACACACTAAGCCGCAGTGGTTTTGGCTGCATTGAGCTGGACATAGGGATTGGTGTGATACACATTTTATTGCAAAAGCCCCCTTTTTATCTTTTTTTTTTGTACAAACTTTATTTGAAGTGCAAAAAAGTGACACTTCAATCATGTCACTGTACAGCAGCCAAGAGCAACGACATTCAGTGCCTTCCTGTGCACTGCGATAAAATGCAGCATGTCTGCATCTCTGTCATTTATCGCAGCTCACTGCACCACAGCTCCCAAAGCTACCCCAGCTTCTGGCTGTGATGCAGTGGAAACGGGGCACATAGAAAACATTTGTTAGCAGTGACTGGCGTTCTTCCAGTACATCAAATTTTTTAAAAGAACTAATGAATACTAACCTTCATAATTTGTGTCTTATATATCTGCCAGCGGTCCCCTGTTCTGATATGTGTGGCAATTGCAGGACACATTGTTATGTAGCAGGGCAGCACGTATACATTTTTAAGCCTCTGGAGCCTGGCAGTGCCCTAATGGCCTATTTTTTAACATGGTGCCTTTGCGGTTCCGATCTTTTGCCAGCTCCCCTGTTGATCTATTGTGTTCTAACAGGGTTCATTGGCTGAGAGCACTGATCGGGAGCTGATCGGCAGACCTTTTTCAGCCATGCCCCGTCGACAGAAGCCAGCCAAACGGCCAGCTTCTGTTGGACCAACTGGAGAACACACGGGCTGAATGTCGGACGGTTTCTATTGAACTGGCCAATGCCGCCCGACATTCGACCCATGTGTACTAGGCTTTACTGACTCTTTCCCCACTAGAAGCCCCTACAGGCAACCCAGCCTGGCTTTACCAGAATCCCGTGACTTATCCAACCTTGCACCCCAGACTAACGACCCAAGTTCCCTGAAGTACACAGGAAAGTACCAGGAGAATTTCACTTTGCACAGAAGTACCCCAACGTCCAGATTGATGCTTATCTTTAACCATGCTTTACTGAACGGTTCAATAAACAAAGTACAGTACATTCGGCCACTCTGCATGTGGCGACAAAACAGCTTGACAACATACGCAAACATGGTTACAAAAAAGTCCATAATGAAGGGAATTCACTGAGTAAGACCTCCATTCTTTACCATAAGGAAATAAAGTTCAGGCATACCCTAATTGGTTGAGAGAGAAGTCCCAGGCTTGCCTCCAGAGGGGTAGCGTACAAACTGCACTGTAGGCTACTTTTCTCCTGCCTGCAGACTAGTTCCTCCCATGACTAAGCACTCTGTGAGACACCCCCTGACCTTTTATACCCCTTCTCCAACATGGATGACTAGCAGGAAGGCTGTCCAGCAATCTGGAGGGTGGAATGAATAGATAAAGGGCTGCTGAACAGTGCTGACGGTGTCCACAGACAGTGATGCATAGTGCAACTCAGAGGAGCTGCTGTCTAAACTCTTGGCATGTGCGGAAGAGAAAAAATGGCTATAGGTAATTCCATGCAGACTAGAGAAGCCACCTAGTGGCCTATTGGGAGGCTACGATGGCCACCACACACTACACACCACCAGTATCAGTTATTCCTTTGCTTTAGAAGGTAAAATCTGCTACAGAATAAGGCCATTTGTTGCTTAGAAAGAGACATCGTAGACAGATCAATCTGCACATATGTGGATAGTTTACAAAATGCTCAGCAAAACTGTAGTAGGATGTAAGTAGGTAGGTCACATTTTAAATATTAGAAGCAGGTGTTTGCTAAAACAAAGATGTTATTAAGAATAACATATTTAACTGTATGAAATGTCTTTAGGATTTTTTAACACACTTAAGCACTGGTTCAATAGTTATTTCTTCTTTATTGTATACGGCCATTAACTATAACTTCAAAAAATATCTAACATCATATGTGAAAATGCTAGGCCCTGCCACTGTGACTGTGATTATAGGCAGAAATCACATAGGGCTCTCAAATATATAGGGGCTCTGGAATGTCGTGTCTGAGTAGAGAAGACTGGGTTTTCAATTTTCTCCTGGTTTGGTATTTCTGGATCAGGGTCTGGAGGCTTATGCGGCGTACACACGATCGTTTTTCATGCCATTTTTTAAACCAACGTTTTTCTCGTCGTTTTTTTTTCATGTTTCCTCTCAAGCCTGTCTTGCGTACACACGATCATTTTAAAAAACGTTCAAGCAAAGCGCAGTGACGTACAACACGTACGACGGCAGTATAAAGGGGAAGTTCCGTTCTAATGACGCCACCCTTTGGGACGCTTTTGCTAATTTCGTGTTACCGCATGTTAGTATAAGTTTGGTGAGAGACGATTCGCGCTTTTCAGTCTTCGTGCTTTGAAGATCGTTTTGTGGAGTTCAGTTTGTGCCTGTGGGTTCGTATCTGTCTTGCAGTGCTTGTAGTCAGTTCGTATCTGTTTATTCAGTGCGTTCTTGTCTGCTCGTTCCTGTTTTTCAGCTTGTTCTTCATAGGCCTTGCTGTTCTTCCGTTCGTTCTTCTAGTTCGTTCTGAGCTGCCGACCGTTATCTAGCCATGTTGCGGCTACGTACTCGTCGTAGAGTTCGTGCTGTAGTTGATGCAGGGGTTCATGCTGTATCCTGACTCCAAGCCATGAGCAGGGTCAGGAGGAGTTCATGGACCAAGAATTGGTTGCTCCAGCGGCACACCAGTTCTGTCATATGCCTTTGTTGCGGGAGATCAGGGAGAATAATCCTGATGACTACAGGAATTTTCTCAGGATGTCTGACCCCGTATTTCAGCATCTGTTGGCTTTGGTGTCCCCCTACATTACCAGGCAGGACACCGTTATGCGTGAAGCCATCAGTGCTGAGCAGAGGCTCATTGCCACATTGCAATACCTGGCGACTGGGAGAAGCCTGCAGGACTTAAAGTTCTCCACAGGCATATCCCCCCAGGCTCTGGGTATCATTATACCAGAGACGTGTTCTGCCATCCTTCAAGTTTTGCAGGAGGACTATATTAAGGTAAGTGTTCTTATTTCAAACCTCACATTATATGTATTTCTTTGTTAATATTTTTTTTTGGTTTATTAGCAGTCCCTAATTCCCATGATTCTTAGCTGCAGGGAATGTCCCCTTTCTCCACATGGTTATTTATTTTTGGGAATGTTTTTATTAGGCCTACATTTAAATTTGCATTACCTAACCTCTCCAGCATGCTATCCTGGGGCCATACCCACCTTGCCTAGTCATTTCCATGTATTTTATTCTATGCTCCATCGTAGTGCTTTACCCTAAACGCACCCTAAAGATTGCCTAGGAATGTTACATTTTTTTAAACTTCATACAGAGTGCTACAGCCTTCATTTGTGATCTCCCCAACTCATCTTCAACCCCCCCCCCCCCACAGTTTTTATTTTGGGTTTGTTTTTGGTTTGTTGTTGCTTACTAATAATGTTTAAATTTTTCTGTTTCTCCCAATGTTGGCCATGAATGGTTTTCTTAAATCTGCTTTCAATGTTTCTGTCTCAAAGTATTAATTTATTTTTAATTTAATTCCACAGTTCCCTTCTACGCCACATGAATGGCAGAATGTGGCATCTGAGTTTGCCCAACGATGGAACTTTCTGAACTGTGGAGGGGCCATCGACGGCAAACATGTTCGGGTCGTCCCACCACCCCATTCGGGATCCTTTTATTACAATTATAAGGGGTTCCACAGCATCGTGATGATGGCAGTGGTGTCGGCCACCTACGAATTCCTCTATGTGGACGTTGGCAAGAATGGCAGGATGTCTGATGGAGGAGTCTTTGCACAGACGGAGTTTGGGGAACGGCTCCTTTTGGATCAGCTGGCCTTGCCACCAGCGGAGCAGAATGTGGAGGGACTCCCATTTGTCTTTGTGGCGGATAAGGCGTTTGGCCTGGGTCCCCATTTGATGAGGCCATTCCCGCAACGCACCCTCACCCCTGAGAGGAGGGTGTTCAACTATCAGCTGGCCAGACCAAGAAGGGTGGTGGAAAATGCCTTTGGCATCATGGCCAGCCGATTCCGCCTGTTCCTCACCTCCATCCACCTTGCCCCTTACAAATGGAACCATGTAGTAATGGCTTGTTGTGTGCTCCATAATTTTCTCAGGGTGCATTCAACCAATTATATGACTTTGAGTGGGCCTGAGGCCTCATTATTGGAATCTGAAAATTTAGTAGCCCTGGAAGCTGGCTGTCCAGGCTTGGCCCCCCAAACCGGACGTGAGGTCCGTCAACAATATGTTGATTATTTTGTGGGTAGGGGGGCCATTGATATGCCTGATGAATTTTAACATTATTATTTGTAAAAATAAAACCTTTTTCGGAGAAAATATTGGTTTGGTGTTTTAATTTAATATTCTTTTAGGTTTCTCGTAGGTTTACCTAGTGCACTTGTAGTGCCATGTGTATTTTGCATTCTTAATTAGCCTTCATTGTCAGTGTAAACACAAAACATTGATTAGTTCACTTTGCACAACATTTACATAATGAAGCCACAAATTCTTGGTAAGAGAATACTTTTTTTTTTTTTTTTTTTTAGGAAACTTCCTTTTAAATGTAGATGTCATAAAAATATTTTTGCGGTTAAAACGCATGAACAGCCATGCATCAAAAAAAATCTAAAAAAATATTGTGAAAATGTAAACATGTACTATTCATTAAAGCTTAAAAGAAAAACAAACCTGCCAAAACACAGCAAGTTCAACGTTCTTTTGTGTTATACACGCTCAAGCACAGCCATGATATTTTGTAGCCTTTCCTCAACCCGCTTGGTATTTTGCCTGATCTCTATCAAGTCTCCCTTTATTTTTTCAAGGTCACGACAGCAGACCATGAGGTATTGGATCAGGATCTGGGCACTGCGATGTGTAAACTTTTCGGGGTCTTCGGCCAGAACTGCACCTAAATTTAAAAAAATCATGTAGTATAGAATATGTAGGCCTACATCTATTAACCTGCATCTGTCTGTTTTGACACTGACCTGTTGTGGTGCCACTTTCCACTTCCTCACCTTCACGTTCCTCTCCATCATGTGGTTCTGGGGGTATTGTTGAAGGTGTTGGATTTATAGGCTCATCTGACGTAGCTTTTTGAAGCCCTATGGAGATTGCAATAAAAGGTATAGTTTCATTAGTAACTAATAATTTTTTTGCAACAAAAAACCCTGAAAAATAAATTTGTAAAGATTATTTGGAAGTGTGGTCCATTTTTAAATGTACCCCCAGTGACAACCGGAACACATGATTGGATACATAGCCCAAACCAGAGCATATACTTTTTGAAACAAAGTTTGACACATTGTAACACCCCAAAGTATATACACAAGACCACCTGTGTTGTGACACCCTAAAAATTTAGGGGTTTTGGCCCACACTTGTACTACTGCGTTCAGATGTTTATTCAGCTGCTGAGCATTCTCTCCCTTAACATTACAATGCATACCCTTTTTTTTTTTTTAAATGTCTATAGCGCTACCCCCAGTTAAGGGAGCCGCTGGTTTTGTTTTGGGCCCTGTAGTGCACCGCTGTCAACCCCTGGCAATCGGCTCTAACCTCCCGTGGCACAGCTAGTAAGGGGAGATAGGACTGCGTGACCGCAACTCTAGGTGACGCAGTCCTATGGCAAACACACACAGTGATATACTTTAAAACTTCTATTAAAGTAAGTGAAACTGACACCAATGTACTTGACCCAGATATTTTACTGAGGCTAATGGGCAAGTAATAAACAACAGTATAACAAGTTGCAGATCCCTGCAATAAACAGTAATAAAGATAAACAGAGTAATCAGAATAATAAAGTGTTGCTATGCAACTCTAGCGCTGCCCTTTTACAGCTACTTCTCCTCATGGGTAGACTAACACCCAGCAATGTCTACCTATGCAGTCAGGCCTGACTGATCTAAATGGAAGTTCAGTGAAACAATATTCGCTAGCAATCTTTCTTTGGTGCACTTGAAGAACAACTTTGTAATCCCAACGAATAGTAAAGATAAAGTGTCTGTCTTTAAACAGCTCTCACCACCCGGACAAGTCCAAGTCCGTTTCCTCCGCCGATTCGTCTGGGAACAGGAATCCACCGACATCCAAGTCTTCAATCCTTCTGGTGTACTGCAGCAAGGAGGAAAAGATGTCTCTAAGGCTCTGCTAGGCTGGCAGAGGGGCTCTTTGGAAAAGAGCACAAGGCCCAGGCTTCAGGCCTTGTGCATACAGCAGTTCAACACAGAGATCCTCTTGCTAGGAGAGGGGGTGTCCAAAAGAGGCCGAACAAACTCCACCTCCCCTTTATAAAGTCTGCCCCAGCAGTCTCTGTTCCGGAGCAATGTACCCTGGGTGCTGCAAGATGTACTGGGAGATGTAGTCTCTCTCCTCTGCTTTCACTTCCAGTCATGTCTCTTCTCTACTTCCTCCCGACTCACCTCTCACCTGGAACTTCTTGCCTCTCTGCATTAAAGGGGAACACCCCGCTACACACTCCCCCCACTTGAACTCTTTGGTCCCCAAAGACATCTATAATTTTTAGATCTGCAAAACATTTTAGCTTCAATGCGGTTACATAGGATTGACAGAGGAGCCTCCCACCGATCATCATATGATGGGGAGCTGTCCTGTCCACAGGTCGCTTCAGTGGAGCCGACCTGTCTAACTGTGCCATGAAGTGATTTGGGGTTGCCCTCCACCAAATATACAGTGGAGGGACCAGATGTGGGCATGGTCCTTCTTGAGGTTAGGACCGTGTCTTCGGAACTTTCTCCCATCTGATCATGAGTTAGTTTCCGGGGAGGATGAATGACTCTCTTCCTTCTCTTCTCCCTGGAAGTCACAGTCTCAGCTACTCTTGGTTCTTCCTCTGGTACTGAAGCAGGAACCTCTTCCGGTAGTGAGGGTATGGGATCACATCTGGGGACAGCAGGGGCTAAAAGCCGTTTCACCAGATCGGTATTGGTCCCAATGATGAGAGAGTTTCTTGAGGGCCCTGGCAGCCAGGGACAGACAATGGCCAGTGTCTCAAAGTTCTGGGGCTCCCCAGCCCTCAATGGATCACATGACAACTTGACCCGCACACATCCATCACAAGAGTACTCTTCTGCTTGGATACCCTGAATCTTGGTGTCTCCCATCTCTTCCAGGGGCAGGTATGATAGGTACTTCTTGTAAAAGTCTCTGGTCATTAGGGTAACCTGAGAACCTGTATCAAGGATGGCTCTGGTGTAGATCCCTTCGATCAGAACAGGCACTACAGGCAGAGGACCTACCAATTGGGTAGCAGTCCTTTTGGAAACACCTGTAACAGCAGGCTGGCATACTTGGACTTGTGCTCTCTTCAGCTTCCGGCGCTGGGAATGCCGTTTCTGGCGTTGTTTGGAAGGCTGATAGGCGTTGTTCACTGAGACGGCATAAACTGCAGGTGTCCTCCACCGTTCCCTTGCAGGTTCAGGGAAAGTTATTTTTGAAGGCCCCGGATCTTCTCTCCATTCTTGGGTCACTTCTCTGAGGCCTCCGCCAGCCTTCTGTCTCCATTCGTGGACTTGGACATACTCGCTGGTAGTGGCCTACACCTCCACAGTTGAAACAGACAATCTCTCTTCTCTTCTGTGGGGAGGTTGGTGTTGAACTGCTCTGGCGTGGTTCATTCTTAATTTCCTCGGGTTCCTTCATTCCTGAGTTTTCAGACAGGAGTGTGGTCAAAAGATCCAGCACCTGGGTCATTTGGGACTTCAGGATCTCCACTTCTGAGTCCCGTTCAGTAGCCATAGCTGATCTGACTCCCACCGCAGGGAGGGTAGTTGGTTCGGTATGTTGACTCCTCCTTTTGTCTTCCAACATAGCCTCCTCCTCCCTGACTATCCGGATCAAGTCGGGGTATTCCAGGCTGCTCCCGTCCTGTCGGATGCGTAGCACTAATGCGATAGGGTCTAAGGGTTGAGCTCCCCTCAACACCTGCTGGGCACGGGCCTCATTCACTTTCCTGGGATCAATCCCTTTCTTCAGCAAGATCTGGTGCAGGATCTTATCCAGGCGTCTTATGAAGTCTGACAGCTTTTCTCCTTGCCTTTGGTAGCAGTGTTCCAGCTGGTAAGTAAGTTCAGGGACCTTTTCCGTCCCGCCGAACACATTCTGCAGAATGTCCAGATAATCCTGCGCATCACAGTCCTTCTTACTTAGCTTAAGGTTGCTTCTAGCCTCCAGAGCAGGCCCCTTCAAACTCTCTGCGATTCTCTGTTTCTTTCTGGGTTCTGGGACTTCCCATTCTTCTAAGGCCTGAGTGGCGCCGTCTAACCACTTCTAAAACCCCTCTTCACCCGAAGGTACAGGTTTCCTTCCTGAGAATACTCCAAGTTTTCTGTATCCTGACATCTGGTAATCTGTAGGATCTTTCTTACACTGCGCCACAAGTTCCCCCAGGACCGCGCATAATTCTGCACTGAGGGTGGCAGGCGGTGGAGATATCTGTGGAGATGATGCTTTTGGTGTCTGGAACCATTCTTCCTTCACTGGCAGCGTATGTATCAAGTGATAGATCTGATTATCTATGGCTTGTATACTTGGACTTTTAAAATGCTCTGGGATTTCATCTTTCCATTCTACCAGTGCGTACGTAAACAAGGCATTTGACCTTGTATCCATCACCCGTGCTTTCTGGCTCGGTGATAGTGACATTATTAGCTGCTTTATCGCTTCTTCTTGCCAGATCCCCCCCGGGAGTTCAATAACTACCGCCGCGGTTGGATCGCTGCCAGCCGCTGCGCACCATTGTGACATTGCTAGCGTGTCCATGCTGGTGCTTCTAACCGGGTTGATTGCAGCGTGCAACGTACAGAGATCCCGGACTCGAGCCCCCACGTATAGCGCTACCCCCAGTTAAGAGAGCCGCTGGTTTTCTTTTGGGCCCTGTAGTGCACCGCTGTCAACCCCTGGCAATCGGCTCTAACCTCCCGTGGCACAGCTAGTAAGGGGAGATAGGACCGCGTGACCGCAACTCTAGGTGACGCAGTCCTATGGCAAACACACACAGTGATATACTTTAAAACTTCTATTAAAGTAAGTGAAACTGACACCAATGTACTTGACCCAGATATTTTACTGAGGCTAATGGGCAAGTAATAAACAACAGTATAACAAGTTGCAGATCCCTGCAATAAACAGTAATAAAGATAAACAGAGTAATCAGAATAATAAAGTATTGCTATGCAACTCTAGCGCTGCCCTTTTACAGCTACTTTCCCTCATGGGTAGACTAACACCCAGCAATGTCTACCTATGCAGTCAGGCCTGACTGATCTAAATGGAAGTTCAGTGAAACAATATTCGCTAGCAATCTTTCTTTGGTGCACTTGAAGAACAACTTTGTAATCCCAACGAATAGTAAAGATAAAGTGTCTGTCTTTAAACAGCTCTCACCACCCGGACAAGTCCAAGTCCGTTTCCTCCGCCGATTCGTCTGGGAACAGGAATCCACCGACATCCAAGTCTTCAATCCTTCTGGTGTACTGCAGCAAGGAGGAAAAGATGTCTCTAAGGCTCTGCTAGGCTGGCAGAGGGGCTCTTTGGAAAAGAGCACAAGGCCCAGGCTTCAGGCCTTGTGCATACAGCAGTTCAACACAGAGATCCTCTTGCTAGGAGAGGGGGTGTCCAAAAGAGGCCGAACAAACTCCACCTCCCCTTTATAAAGTCTGCCCCAGCAGTCTCTGTTCCGGAGCAATGTACCCTGGGTGCTGCAAGATGTACTGGGAGATGTAGTCTCTCTCCTCTGCTTTCACTTCCAGTCATGTCTCTTCTCTACTTCCTCCCGACTCACCTCTCACCTGGAACTTCTTGCCTCTCTGCATTAAAGGGGAACACCCCGCTACACACTCCCCCCACTTGAACTCTTTGGTCCCCAAAGACATCTATAATTTTTAGATCTGCAAAACATTTTAGCTTCAATGCGGTTACATAGGATTGACAGAGGAGCCTCCCACCGATCATCATATGATGGGGAGCTGTCCTGTCCACAGGTCGCTTCAGTGGATCCGACCTGTCTAACTGTGCCATGAAGTGATTTGGGGTTGCCCTCCACCAAATATACAGTGGAGGGACCAGATGTGGGCATGGTCCTTCTTGAGGTTAGGACCGTGTCTTCGGAACTTTCTCCCATCTGATCATGAGTTAGTTTCCGGGGAGGATGAATGACTCTCTTCCTTCTCTTCTCCCTGGAAGTCACAGTCTCAGCTACTCTTGGTTCTTCCTCTGGTACTGAAGCAGGAACCTCTTCCGGTAGTGAGGGTATGGGATCACATCTGGGGACAGCAGGGGCTAAAAGCCGTTTCACCAGATCGGTATTGGTCCCAATGATGAGAGAGTTTCTTGAGGGCCCTGGCAGCCAGGGACAGACAATGGCCAGTGTCTCAAAGTTCTGGGGCTCCCCAGCCCTCAATGGATCACATGACAACTTGACCCGCACACATCCATCACAAGAGTACTCTTCTGCTTGGATACCCTGAATCTTGGTGTCTCCCATCTCTTCCAGGGGCAGGTATGATAGGTACTTCTTGTAAAAGTCTCTGGTCATTAGGGTAACCTGAGAACCTGTATCAAGGATGGCTCTGGTGTAGATCCCTTCGATCAGAACAGGCACTACAGGCAGAGGACCTACCAATTGGGTAGCAGTCCTTTTGGAAACACCTGTAACAGCAGGCTGGCATACTTGGACTTGTGCTCTCTTCAGCTTCCGGCGCTGGGAATGCCGTTTCTGGCGTTGTTTGGAAGGCTGATAGGCGTTGTTCACTGAGACGGCATAAACTGCAGGTGTCCTCCACCGTTCCCTCGCAGGTTCAGGGAAAGTTATTTTTGAAGGCCCCGGATCTTCTCTCCATTCTTGGGTCACTTCTCTGAGGCCTCCGCCAGCCTTCTGTCTCCATTCGTGGACTTGGACATACTCGCTGGTAGTGGCCTACACCTCCACAGTTGAAACAGACAATCTCTCTTCTCTTCTGTGGGGAGGTTGGTGTTGAACTGCTCTGGCTGGCGTGGTTCATTCTTAATTTCCTCGGGTTCCTTCATTCCTGAGTTTTCAGACAGGAGTGTGGTCAAAAGATCCAGCACCTGGGTCATTTGGGACTTCAGGATCTCCACTTCTGAGTCCCGTTCAGTAGCCATAGCTGATCTGACTCCCACCGCAGGGAGGGTAGTTGGTTCGGTATGTTGACTCCTCCTTTTGTCTTCCAACATAGCCTCCTCCTCCCTGACTATCCGGATCAAGTCGGGGTATTCCAGGCTGCTCCCGTCCTGTCGGATGCGTAGCACTAATGCGATGGGGTCTAAGGGTTGAGCTCCCCTCAACACCTGCTGGGCACGGGCCTCATTCACTTTCCTGGGATCAATCCCTTTCTTCAGCAAGATCTGGTGCAGGATCTTATCCAGGCGTCTTATGAAGTCTGACAGCTTTTCTCCTTGCCTTTGGTAGCAGTGTTCCAGCTGGTAAGTAAGTTCAGGGACCTTTTCCGTCCCGCCGAACACATTCTGCAGAATGTCCAGATAATCCTGCGCATCACAGTCCTTCTTACTTAGCTTAAGGCTGCTTCTAGCCTCCAGAGCAGGCCCCTTCAAACTCTCTGCGATTCTCTGTTTCTTTCTGGGTTCTGGGACTTCCCATTCTTCTAAGGCCTGAGTGGCGCCGTCTAACCACTTCTAAAACCCCTCTTCACCCGAAGGTACAGGTTTCCTTCCTGAGAATACTCCAAGTTTTCTGTATCCTGACATCTGGTAATCTGTAGGATCTTTCTTACACTGCGCCACAAGTTCCCCCAGGACCGCGCATAATTCTGCACTGAGGGTGGCAGGCGGTGGAGATATCTGTGGAGATGATGCTTTTGGTGTCTGGAACCATTCTTCCTTCACTGGCAGCGTATGTATCAAGTGATAGATCTGATTATCTATGGCTTGTATACTTGGACTTTTAAAATGCTCTGGGATTTCATCTTTCCATTCTACCAGTGCGTACGTAAACAAGGCATTTGACCTTGTATCCATCACCCGTGCTTTCTGGCTCGGTGATAGTGACATTATTAGCTGCTTTATCGCTTCTTCTTGCCAGATCCCCCCCGGGAGTTCAATAACTACCGCCGCGGTTGGATCGCTGCCAGCCGCTGCGCACCATTGTGACATTGCTAGCGTGTCCATGCTGGTGCTTCTAACCGGGTTGATTGCAGCGTGCAACGTACAGAGATCCCGGACTCGAGCCCCCACGTATAGCGCTACCCCCAGTTAAGAGAGCCGCTGGTTTTCTTTTGGGCCCTGTAGTGCACCGCTGTCAACCCCTGGCAATCGGCTCTAACCTCCCGTGGCACAGCTAGTAAGGGGAGATAGGACCGCGTGACCGCAACTCTAGGTGACGCAGTCCTATGGCAAACACACACAGTGATATACTTTAAAACTTCTATTAAAGTAGGTGAAACTGACACCAATGTACTTGACCCAGATATTTTACTGAGGCTAATGGGCAAGTAATAAACAACAGTATAACAAGTTGCAGATCCCTGCAATAAACAGTAATAAAGATAAACAGAGTAATCAGAATAATAAAGTATTGCTATGCAACTCTAGCGCTGCCCTTTTACAGCTACTTTCCCTCATGGGTAGACTAACACCCAGCAATGTCTACCTATGCAGTCAGGCCTGACTGATCTAAATGGAAGTTCAGTGAAACAATATTCGCTAGCAATCTTTCGGTGGTGCACATGAAGAACAACTTTGTAATCCCAACGAATAGTAAAGATAAAGTGTCTGTCTTTAACCACTTAAACCCCGGACCATTTTGGAGCTAAAGGACCAGAGGTGATTTCAGAATTTTGCACTGCGCTGCTTTAACTGTAAATTGTGCGGACATGCAATGTTGTACCCAAACGAAATTTGCGTCCTTTTCTTCCCACAAATAGAGCTTTCTTTTAATGGTATTTGATTGCCTCTGCAATTTTTATTTTTTGCGATATAAACGGAAATAGACCGAAAATTTTGAAAAAAAATGATATTTTCTACTTTTTGTTATAAGAAAAATCGAATAAACTCAATTGTAGTCATACATTTAGGCCAAAATTTATTCAGCCACATGTCTTTAGTAAAAAAAATGTCAATAAGCGTATATTTATTGGTTTGCGCAAAAGTTATAGCGTCTACAAACTAGGGTACATTTTCTGGAATTTACACAGCTTTTAATTTACGACTGCCTATCTCATTTCTTGAGGTGCTAAAATGGCAGGGCAGTACAAAACCCCCCCAAATGACCCCATTTTGGAAAGTAGACACCCCAAGGAAATTGCTGAGAGGCATGTTGAGCCCATTGAATATTTTTTTTTTGTCCCAAGTGATTGAATAATGACAAAAAAAAAAATTACAAAAAGTTGTCACTAAATGATATATTGCTCACACATGCCATGGTTATATGTGGAATTGCACCCCAAAATACATTCTGCTGCTTCTCCTGAGTACGGGGATACCACATGTGTGGGACTTTTTGGGAGCCTAGCCGGGTACGGGGCCCCAAAAACCAAGCACCGCATTCAGGATTTCTAAGGGCGTAAATTTTTGATTTCACTCCTCACTACCTATCACAGTTTCGAAGGCCATAAAATGCCAAAATAGCACAAACCCCCCCAAATGACCCCATTTTGGAAAGTAGACACCCCAAGCTATTTACTGAGAGGCATGATTAGTCTATGGAATATTTCATATTTTGCCACAAGTTGCGGGAATATGACAAACTTTATTTTTTTTGCACAAAGTTGTCACTAAATGATATATTGCTCACACATGCCATGGGCATATGTGAAATTACACCCCAAAATACATTCTGCTGCTTCTCCTGAGTACGGGGATACCACATGTGTGGGACTTTTTGGGAGCCTAGTCGCGTACGGGACCCCAAAAACCAAGCACCACCTTCAAGGTTTCTAAGCGCATAAATTTTTGATTTCACTCCTCACTACCTATCACAGTTTTGAAGGCCATAAAATGCCAAGATAGCACAAAACCCCCCAAAATGACCCCATTTTGGAAAGTAGACACCCCAAGGAAATTGCTGAGAGGCATGTTGAGCCCATTGAATATTTTTATTTTTTTGTCCCAAGTGATTGAATAATGACAAAAAGAAAAAAAAATTACAAAAAGTTGTCACTAAATGATATATTGCTCAAACATGCCATGGTTATATGTGGAATTGCACCCCAAAATACATTTGGCTACTTCTCCTGAGTACGGGGATACCACATGTGTGGGACTTTTTGAGAGCCTAGCCTCGTACGGGCCCCCGAAAACCAAGCACCGCCTCCAGGATTTCTAAGGGCACAAATTTTTGATTTCACTCCTCACTACCTATCTCAGTTTTGAAGGCCATAAAATGCCAAGATAGCCCAAAACCCCCACAAATGACCCCATTTTGGAAAGTAGACACCCCAAGCTATTTGCCGAGAGGCATGGTGAGTATTTTACAGCTCTCATTTGTTTTTGAAAATGAAGAAAGACATATTTTTTTTTTTTTCTTTTTTCAATTTTTAAAACTTTGTGACAAAAAGCAAGATCTGCAAAATACTCAACATACCTCTCAGCAAATAGCTTGGGGTGTCTACTTTCCAAAATGGGGTCATTTGGGGGGGTTTTGTGCCATCTGGGCATTCCATGGCCTCCGAAACTGTGATAGGCAGTGAGGAGTGAAATCAAAAATTTACACCCATAGAAATCCTGAAGGCGGTGCTTGGTTTTCGGGGTCCTGTACGCGGCTAGGCTCCCAAAATGTCTCACACATGTGGTATCCCCGTACTCAGGAGAAGCAACAGAATGTATTTTGGGGTGCAATTCCACATATAACCATGGCATGTTTGAGCCATATATAATTTAGTGACAACTTTTTGTACATTTTTTTTTTTCTTTTTGTCATTATTCAATCACTTGGGATAAAAAAAAAAAAATATTCAATGGGCTCAACATGCCTCTCAGCAAATAGCTTGAGGTGTCTACTTTCCAAAATGGGGTCATTTGGGGGGGTTTTGAACTGTCCTGGTATTTTATGCACAACATTAGGAAGCTTATGTCACACATCATCCACTCTTCTAACCACTTGAAGACAAAGCCCTTTCTGACACTTTTTGTTTACATGAAAACATTTTTTTTTTGCACGAAAATTATGTTGAACCACCAAACATTATATATTTTTTTAAAGCAAAGGCCCTACAGATTAAAATAGTGGGTGTTGCATTTTTTTTTTCCACACAGTATTTGCGCAGCGATTTTTCAAACGCATTTTTTTGGGGGAAAACACACTTTTTTTATTTTTAATGCACTAAAAAACACTATATTGCCCAAATGTTTGATGAAATAAAAAAGATGATCTTAGGCCGAGTACATGGATACCAAACACGACATGCTTTAAAATTGCGCACAAACGCGCAGCGGCGAGAAACTACATTCATTTTTAAAAGCATTTAAAAGACTTTACAGGTTACCACGTTAGATATACAGAGGAGGTCTACTGCTAAAATTACTGCCCTCGATCTGACCTTCGCGGTGATACCTCACATGCATGATGCATTTGCTGTTTACATATGACGCTAGACCGACGCTTGCGTTCGCCTTTGCGCAAGAGCAGGTGGGGACAGCGGTGCTTTTTTTTTTTTTTATTATTATTTATTTTGCTTTTTTTTTTTTTTTTTTTAAACTGTTCCTTCCATATTTTTTTTTTTTTAATAATTTTTATTGTTATCTCAGGGATGTAAATATCCCCTATGATAGCAATAAGTAGTGACAGGTACTCTTTTTTTGAAAAAAATTGGGGGGTTAGACCCTAGATCTTTCCTCTGCCCTCAAAGCATCTGACCACACCAAGATCGGTGTGATAAAATGCTTTCCCAATTTCCCAATGGCGCTGTTTATATCCGGGGGGGGGGGACATTCCCTCCCACTGCTTGTAAAAGCAGTCTAGAGGCTAATTATCTGCTAGAATTGCTTTTACATGAAAGCCGGCCACTGGCTGAAAAGAATAATACCAAGATGATACCTAAACCTGCAGGCATCATTCTGGTATAAACATTCAAAGTCCAACAACATACAAGTACGTTGCTGGTCCTTGTTGGACATGTATTGTAATCTTTTTTTTTCATGCAGCCTGTTGGCTGAACGAAAAAAAGAGATTGATCGGTGGGTATGCCCACCATTAGAATACCTCCCTTCATCCACCCACTTCTAATGATGGGCATATATGCCGAAGCATGGGGGCATCCTCCCGCAAAAAAGTTATGCCGCGTACACACGGTCTGACTTTTCCACGGGCAAGCCTTCGTCGGAATTTCGACCGTATGTACGCGGCATAAAAGGTTATGCCGCGTACACACGGTCGAACTTTTCCACGGGCAAGCCTCCGTCGGAATTTCGACCGTATATACGCGGCATTAGGAGCAAAATCGCTCCTCCGCCCCTGCTGCCCCCATGCTTCGGCATATATGCTCTTTTTTTAACTGTGGTGGTGA
This sequence comes from Rana muscosa, assembly GCA_029206835.1. Lineage (NCBI taxonomy): Eukaryota > Metazoa > Chordata > Amphibia > Anura > Ranidae > Rana > Rana muscosa. The sequence goes on from JARGYO010000162.1 coordinate 18,278,690, forward strand.
AATCACCTCCTACAGTGTTGGAGTCACGGCTTTATGTATCGTGGGAAAAAACGCTGTTGCTGTCAAGATAAATAAATCCACGATGCAACTGAATGGCGTACCTGCTAAGCAAATGATGGTTAACATTAAAACAAAGTAACATTACAGTACAACAGTAAGACCTTACCATACCATACCTGCAAAGCAAATACCAAAACAAAACCTAGTAAAAAATAAAACATTTTTTTAACGCAACCTGTGCCTAAAATATATATATGCCGAAGCAGGGGGCATCCTCCCGCAAAAAAGTTATGCCGCGTACACACGGTCGGACTTTTCCACGGGCAAGCCTCCGTCGGAATTTTGACCGTATGTACGCAGCATTAGGAGCAAAATCGCTCCTCCGCCCCTGCTGCCCCCATGCTTCGGCATATATGCTCTTTTTTTTTAACTGTGGTGGTGAAATCACCTCCTACAGCACTGGAGTCACGGCTTTATGTATCGTGGGAGCAAACGCTGTTGCTGTCAAGATAAATAATTCCGCGCTGCAGTTGAATGGCGCACCTGAAAACAAAAAATTACATACCTGAAAAGCAAGCATGATAAAACATTGCAGAATGGAATACAGTAAAAAAAGAGCAGAACAATAGAGAGAAAATAGAGAGAGGGAGAGAACAATAAAACGACAACTATTTTTGGTTTTTTTATTTTATATATTTTTTGTGTTTTTGTTTTTTACGTTTTTTTTTTCTTTTTTACACTTTTTTTTTGTAACTTTAACAACTGTAATGGTTCGGGTCTCTGAAAATGTAATGGCATCTTGGGAGACCCTGTGTAAGTGTGTCTTAGTCTGTGAAATGCTGTACCCTACGCTAAAACTTCACTTTTGAGTGGTAGCGTTCAAAACATTCACCAAGGCAAAGACCAGGTTTGTCAGGACAGAGTGGACAATAATAACGGGTGTCACGCCTAAATCCGCGCTTGCTACAGACACGACATCTTTTTTGGGGGGCTCGTTGGGTAGGGGTACTCGGGAGGACATGCGTATAATGCCTCTCATGCAGCCGGCTTACTGCATTTGGTAGGGGATGGTGAGGTGCAGAACCGCCTGGATACAGGAGTTCTGTGACTATCTCATTCTGGAATTTTAGAAGAGATAAAGTCCCGCCTGAAGCTCTGTATAGCACATGAGCGTTCAGCAAAGCCAATTGGAATAAGGATAGAGACACTTTTTTGTACCAGCGTCTCGCCTTACGGTCAATTAGATACGGCGCCAACAACTGGTCGTTGAGGTCCACCCCTCCCATATTTTTTGTTATATTTTTGTTATATTCGTGGACACAGAGGGGTTTCTCCACAACACCAGTCGCCGTAGGAATTTGGACTGACGTGTCTGCATGAAGGGAGGTAAGAAGGAAAACATTCTTATTGTCCCTCCACTTCATAGCGAGCAAGTTATTACACTTTACGCAGGCTCTCTCCCCCAGCCTAAGACGGGCATCTACAAGCCGCTGGGGAAAGCCCCGGCAATTAGGTCGCACGGTGCCACATGCTCCAATCTGATGATCAAACAAGTGACTAAACAGTGGCACGCTCGTGTAATAATTGTCCACATACAAGTGGTACCCCTTTCCGAATAAGGGTGACACCAATTTCCACACTATCTTGCCAGCGCTCCCTATGTAATCCGGGCAGTTGACCGGCTCAACCTGACTATCTTTTCCCTCATAAACCATAAAGCTCCATACATAGCCTGTTGCCCTGTCACAGCACTTATAGAGCTTGACCCCATATCTGGCACGCTTCCTGGGAAGGTACTGCTTGAAAGCCAAGCGGCCAGAAAATTTAATCAGGGACTCATCAACGCAGACAGCTTGATCGGGAATAAACAAGGCTGCAAAACGTTTGTTGAAGTGGTTTATGAGGGGCCGAATTTTATAGAGCCGGTCGTATTCAGGGTCCCCACGTGGACAGCAAAGTTCATTGTCGTTGAAGTGCATGAACCGCAAAATCTGCTCGTATCGCTTCCTGGGCATGGAGGCAGAGAACACGGGCATGTGGTCAATTGGGTGCGTGGACCAATAAGCACGCAATGACGGGAATTTATGTGTGCCCATGTTGAGGGAAAGGCCCAGAAAGGTCTTAAATTCGGAAACCGTAATTGGTTTCCAATCTTTGGCAATGGAAGGCAACTGGGGATTAGCGGCGATGAATTGACCAGCATATAAATTACTCTGGTCCACAATAGATCTATAGAGATCTTCCGTGAAAAACAGCGAATAATAATCAATTGGCATAAAATCAGCTGTTTTCACCTGAATACCGGGTTGGGCAGGGAATGGGGGAAGTACGGGTTCTGCAGAAGTGGTGGGGACCCAATCAGGATAGGCGAATTCTGCAGGAAGAGCACTATGGGTACGACGGGCCTGCCTTTGTCTTCTTATTGGTGGCAGCGGGACACTACTTGTGCTTGCCACCTCGCCAGCTTGAACTGCACTTATGGGACTCGCCACGTCACCAAGTGATAGTGCAGTGCTGGATGTACGCCCAGGCTGTACTAGGCCGCTGGTGCTTGCCAATTCACCAGAAGGAATATACGAGAGCCCTGCGGTTCTTGCTCCTCAACAACCTCAGAAGATCGGGATCGGGTACGCCTGACCTTAGCAGGGACCTCAACTTCGTCGTCAGAGCTATCTGACGTGGGGCCGCTGACGTCACTGTCTTCTACGGGAAGATATTCTGAGCCTGAATCTGACAGATACGTGACCTCCTCTTCACTATCTGTCATGCTCAGAATCTCGTAGGCCTCTTTACTAGTGTACCTTCGACTTGCCATTTTGGGCTCTAAATTTAGGGGTACACTAGTAAGATTCACAGGAAAAAAAGCACCCGACTGTCGTCAGCAAATGTATCAAACGCTACAAAGAAAACTGTTAGCGGTCGCAGGGATCAGGACTGTCTCTGCGAACGCTGCAGTTATGTGTTTTGTGTTTGGTAAGTGACAGTGATCGATCGATACTGCACTTGGGTGGGCTGGGCTGGGCTGGGCGGAGGGGCTAAACGCAGGTGCTAGCAGGTATCTGGGCTGATCCCGCTAACACTGTGTTTTTGGGAACCCTAAACCGCTGGGGACGCTAGTATAGATCTGATCAGATACTATACCACTAAGGGAGGTGTATGCTTTGCGCGTGGGTGTTAGCGTTACTGGCACTAACCTAACGCTGCCTGGGGCGACGCAGACCCTCTCTGGCGCTAAAACCTAATTGATCTCACCCGCCGGGCGATCAGGGGGTTAAACCTTTATTGGGTTATATACGGCGGGTGCCCTGATGCTATAAAAAGCAAACTAGCCAACCAGCGTCACCCGTAACCTTTATATGGTGATTACTGGTGAAAGGGTTAACTAGGGGCAATCAGGGGGTTAAAACCTTTATTAGGTTAAATATGGGGGTACCCGACGCTATATAAAAACCTGACGGGTTACCTAAATAACTAAATAACTAACTGGGTAACCAGTGTCACCAGTGACGCTTATACGGTGATCACTGGTGAAAGGGTTAACTCTAGGGGCAATCAGGGGGTTAAAATAATATATGGGGGTACCTGACGCTCTAAAAACCTGCGGCAAAACTAAAAATAAATAACTGGCTATCTAGGGCACCACCGGCACTAAATACAGCGATCGAAAATACGATCGCTTAGTGACACTGGCGTTAGGGGGTGAAAGGGTTACCTGGGGGGCGATCAAGGGGTTAAACCTTTATTAGGGGGGGTTAGGGGGCTACCCTGGACCTAAAGGGGCCTAAACCTAACTGCCCTGCAACTTTTTACTATCACAGATGACACTAAATGCAGTGATCAGTAAAATAAATGATCACTGCAATCAGTGACACTGTGATTGGGGGCTGGGGGGTGACCTGGGGGGTGATATGGGGGTGACTGGGGGGTGAAATGTGTGCCTATGTGTACCTAAGTGTCAGTGGACTGTTGGTGCACTAACCTGCTTCTTCTCTCCTCGGCGCCAGAATCGAAAAGACCGCCGCGAGGGAGATGACATCACTTCCTCCTGCCTGTGTTTACATCACATGGCGGAGGAAGCATTTTCATTCGCTGGGAGCGATCGCGAGGGGGTGGCCGAAACCGAATGGTCACCCCCTCATCTCTGATCGCTCCCCAACGATAAACGGCCGCTCACTGTATAGGAGGGGGGTCCGATCGGACCCCCCAACTGTACAAAGGCGATCACGTACACTGTACGTGATTGTGCCTGTCGGTGCCATTCTGCCGACATATATATACAGTGAGCGGTCGTTAAGTGGTTAACAAGGGACACAAACCTCCTTGAGGCAAAATGAGACAAATTTTGAAGGTTGGTGTGGTAACTTTACACACCAATAATTTAAGCTAAATCAAAAAAAAAAAAAAAGCCTACATATATCAAAGAAGCCCAAAAATAATAATAAAGCTAACTTAATTACTAAAATAAAAAACACAAAAAATATAAATAAAAATAATTGTGATTTTTACATTTATTTATGAATTTATGAGGGAGATGTGGCTTCAAAAGAATATTTTACAATCATTAGATCAATTAGGAATTACTTAAGAAACAAGTTTGGCATAACTCTCAATGTCATTAGCAAAAGAAGGTAATTATTTAAGCATTATCAAAAGAAGAACGGAATGCGCAGCATTAAAACGATGCTATTAATTCCACCGTGACGAATGTGCCATCTCCATTCCCAACGCTAGCTTTACCAAAACGTGCGCTCCCATCTCATACTTGATTCTGAGCATGCGCGTTTTTTTTCTCCTCGTGAAAGCATACACATTATCGTTTTTCACGTCGTTAAAAAAAACGACATGAAAAACGACGTGAAAAAATAGAGCATGTTCGAAATTTTTAATGGCCGTTTTTCACGTCGTTAAAAATGCTCTGGAGCATACACACGATCGGTTTTAATGCCCATTTAAAAAAATGGCATTTTTAACGGCATGAAAAACGATCGTGTGTATGGGGCATTAGAAGGATTTTGGGTGCCAAGAACTGCACCATTGCCTGATAATGATCCCTTTCCAGCAACTTCTGACGGGCAGGGGGGCTAATAAGCCTGGTCCCCATTAGCAGTGTGCCTCAGGGAGAAGAAGAGAGTGATGTCTGCCAGTGGAGTGAGGGTATAGGTAAGTAATACTAGGCATGTACGTGCGTTTAACCCTTGCAATGTGGTGGGAGCCCCAAGAGAGGATTTCTTTTTCCTGGAGTTTAGCGTTTAAAGAAATGTTTCTGAAGAAACTTTACATTTGACAGTTCCAGAAATGGTGAACGATTGCATCTCCTGCAGCATGCTGTGGTTCCTTCTACTGACTACTAGTGCATCAGATGTGGAGGGGCCATTTCTTTGCAAGAGAGAAAAGATTGGAAAAATGGATGACATGACAGTGACTATAAACCCTCTTCTTTAGCAGGTGTAGGGGTGAGCTTCGTGTTCGAGTCGAACACACGTTCGGCTCGAACATCGGCTGTTCGATCGTTCAACGAAGTTCGAACGTTATGGGCCGTTCGCGCCAAATTTGAGTGACGCGAACGGCCCACAATACACTGCGCCATCGCAGTGCAATCCCGGCGCTGTGATTGGCCAAGCATGCACTGTGGCCCAGCATGCTTGGCCAATCACAGCGCCGGCAGCGAGGAGAGCCATAATTAGCCACAGGCAGGATGCCTGTGGCCAATCATAGCTCAGGGGGGTTTAGTACACGCCCCACACTATAAAAGGCTGCCAGCGCGGCGGCCTTGTGCAGTGTGTTCCAGCGTGCAGGGAAAGAGCTACATAGGCAGGGACAGTGTGTTCTACGTTGTGTTCTTTTCTCAGGCATCTGCAGGAGTTGCTGTTCATTGCTGTTCTCTAAGATAGATAGGCAGGCAGGGACAGTGTGTTCTTTTCTCAGGCATCTGCAGGAGTTGCTGTTCATTGCTGTTCTCTAAGCTAGATAGGCAGGCAGGGACAGTGTGTTTTTTTCTCAGGCATCTGCAGCAGTTAGTGGGTGTTGTGTGCCCCAGCACAGTATACACCTGTATATACCCGTCATTGCTGTTCTCTAATACAGGCATCTGCAGGAGTTAGTGGGTGTTGTGTGCCCTAGTACAGTATACACCTGTATATACCCATCATTGCTGTTCTCTAATACAGGCATCTGCAGGAGTTAGTGGGTGTAGTGTGCCCTAGCACAGTATACACCTGTATATACCCGTCATTGCTGTTCTCTAATAAAGGCATCTGCTGGAGTTAGTGGGTGTTGTGTGCCCCAGCACAGTATACACCTGTATATACCTGTCATTGCTGTTCTCTAAGCTAGATAGGCAGGCAGGGACAGTGTGTTCTTTTCTCCGGCATTTGCAGCAGTTATTGGGTGTAGTGTGCCCCAGCACAGTATACACCTGTATATACCCGTCATTGCTGTTCTCTAATACAGGCATCTGCAGGAGTTAGTGGGTGTTGTGTGCCCTAGTACAGTATACACCTGTATATACCCGTCATTGCTGTTCTCTAATACAGGCATCTGCAGGAGTTAGTGGGTGTTGTGTGCCCTAGCACAGTATACACCTGTATATACCCGTCATTGCTGTTCTCTAATAAAGGCATCTGCTGGAGTTAGTGGGTGTTGTGTGCCGTAGTACAGTATACACCTGTATATACCCGTCATTGCTGTTCTCTAATACAGGCATCTGTAGGAGTTAGTGGGTGTTGTGTGCCGTAGTACAGTATACACCTGTATATACCTGTCATTGCTGTTCTCTAATACAGGCATCTGCAGGAGTTAGTGGGTGTTGTGTGCCCTAGCACAGTATACACCTGTATATACCCGTCATTGCTGTTCTCTAATAAAGGCATCTGCTGGAGTTAGTGGGTGTTGTGTGCCCTAGTACAGTATACACCTGTATATACCCATCATTGCTGTTCTCTAATAAAGGCATCTGCTGGAGTTAGTGGGTGTTGTGTGCACCTGTATATACCCGTCATTGCTGTTCTCTAATAAAGGCATCTGCTGGAGTTAGTGGGTGTTGTGTGCCCTAGTACAGTATACACCTGTATATACCCGTCATTGCTGTTCTCTAATACAGGCATCTGCAGGAGTTAGTGGGTGTTGTGTGCCCTAGCACAGTATACACCTGTATATACCCGTCATTGCTGTTCTCTAATAGAGGCATCTGCAGGAGTTAGTGGGTGTCGTGTGCCCTAGTACAGTATACACCTGTATATACCCGTCATTGCTGTTCTCTAATAAAGGCATCTGCTGGAGTTAGTGGGTGTTGTGTGCCCTAGTACAGTATACACCTGTATATACCCATCATTGCTGTTCTGTAATAAAGGCATCTGCTGGAGTTAGTGGGTGTTGTGTGCCCTAGTACAGTATACACCTGTATATACCCGTCATTGCTGTTCTCTAATAAAGGCATCTGCTGGAGTTAGTGGGTGTTGTGTGCCTTAGTACAGTATACACCTGTATATACCCGTCATTGCTGTTCTCTAATAAAGGCATCTGCTGGAGTTAGTGGGTGTTGTGTGCCTCCAGCACAATATACACTACCCAATTGCTGGTTTTCCCATCTCCCTGCAGGCCATTACTATGTCTGGAAGGCCAACAAGGAGAGGCAGACAGTCACGAGCCAATAAAAGAGGGCAAGCAGGCTCTGTGTCTAGAGACAACAGTGCTGGTCGTGGACGCGGTGCATCGTCATCAGCACGTGGCCATGGGACACGCTTGTCCTTATTTTCGGCAGCTGGACGTGTTGAGCCGCATCATGCCGAAGACTTGGTAGAGTGGATGACCAAGCCCTCCTCATCCTCCTCATCCTCTCTCACCTAGGCTCAGGGTACTGGCAAAACAGCTGCCAAAGCGTCCTCTTCCCTCGTATCAATGTCATCATCAGTCGCTCCTTCCCTAGACCCACCGTGTCCTCCTGAGGAGTCCCCGAACTGTTTGAGCACAGTGTTGGGTACATGCTCCAGGAGGATACCCAGCGTTTCGAAGGGTCTGTGGATGATGCCCAGCTAGAGGAAGGCAGTAGCGTGAGAGCAGAGAGAGGGGATGCTCAAGAAGGACAGCAATCTGGCAGTCATGTTCCAGCAGCTGCAGCATACTGCCAGATTGGCTCCAGTGATGAGGAGGGAGGGGATGATGAGGTCACTGACTCCTCGTGGGTGCCTGATAGGAGAGAGGAGGAGGAGGAGGATGAGGAGGAGGCAAATCTACAACGAGGCAGGATGCCCTCCGGGGGCCAACTTAAGGGCAGCACACCGACTGAATCACACCGCAGAGCTCCGCCTGTGCAGGGCGCTGCCTCTGCCCGTTATTCCAAAAGTTCTTTGGTGTGGACCTTTTTTGAGTCGAGTGCATCAGATCGCACCGCTGCTGTTTGCAACATATGTCTCAAGCGTATCTCGCATGGCCAAAACATCAGCCGCTTGGGCACCACATGCTTGACCAGACATATGTTGACCTGCTATGCAGCTCGTTGGCAAGCGTACCTTAAAGACCCACACCAAAGAACAAAGCGGACCTCTCCTTGCTCCTCATCAGCTGGGATCTCCAACCCCACTGTACCTTCGGTCCTCTCTGAAACCTGCACTGAGAGGAATGAAGGTGTAGAATTAGGTGTGTCACAGCCAAGTACTTGCGGGCACTCTGCTAGCAGTACACCGACGTCCGATTATAGCAGGCAAATTTCCCTGCCCCAGCTGCTGGACCGTCGAAAGAAGTTCACTCCCATCCATCCACATGCCCAGCAGTTGAATGCTAGCTTGGCTAAATTGCTAGCACTTCAACTGCTGCCTTTTCAGTTGGTAGACTCGGCCCCCTTCCGTGAGTTTGTGCAATGTGCGGTTCCTCAGTGGCAGGTTCCCAAACGCCACTTTTTCTCACAGAAGGCGATTCCGGCTCTCTACAGGCATGTGGAAGGCAATGTCCATGCCTCGCTGGACAGGGCGGTCAGTGGTAAGGTGCATATTACCGCTGACTCGCAGTCCAGCAGGCATGGACAGGGACGTTACCTTTCTTTCACGGCCCATTGGGTCACTCTTTTGGCAGCTGGGAAGGATGCAGGACAAGGTGCAGTAGTGTTGGAGGTTGTTCCGCCGCCACGCCTCCAAAATGCTACTACTGGTTGTGACACACCTCTCTCCTCCACCCAGTCCTCTTCTTCTTCCTCCATGGCCTGTTCCTGTGCTTTGTCCTCGGAACCAGCGGTGCTCCGTAGGCGTTCAAGGGGCTACGCAAGTACGCAGGCAAAAAGATGCCATGCCGTGCTTGCGCTGGTGTGTTTGGGAGACAGGAGCCACACAGGGGCAGAGGTTCTGTCTGCTCTGCAGGGGCAGGCCGAGAGGTGGTTGACGCCACGCCAGCTTAAGCCAGGAATGGTGGTTTGCAACAATGGCACCAACCTCTTCTCCGCCCTCCGACAGGGACAACTGACCCATGTGCCCTGTGTGGCTCACGTTCTTAACCTGGTGGTGCAGCGGTTCTTGGGCAGGTACCCGGGCTTACAGGATGTCCTGAGGCAGGCCAGGAAAGTCTGTGTGCATTTCCGCAGATCATATAATGCCAGTGCTCGGCTGGCTGAGCTGCAAAAGGAGTTGAACCTGCCCAAGAACCGCCTTATATGTGACATGCCCACCAGGTGGAACCTAACGTTGGCCATGCTGCAGCGGCTGCACATGAGTACCTGTGCGACTACGGCACCAGGACAGGGTCAGGGGAGCTCGGGTTTTTTTCACCACGCCAGTGGGGCATGATCAGGGATGCATGCACTGTCCTGGCACCATTTGAGGAGGCCACGAGGATGGTGAGCACTGACAGTGCATGCATCAGTGACACTATACCTCTTGTTCACCTGTTGGAGCATACGCTGCGTGGAATAATGGACAGGGCACTTGAGGCAGAACATAGGCAGGAAGAGGAGGACTTCCTTGCCTCTCAAGGCCCCCTTTACCCAGACAGTGTTCCTTCTGTCCCACCCATCACACAGGAAGAGGACGACGAGGAAGAGGAGGATTGTGTCAGCATGGAGGTGGAGCATGGCACTCAGCATCAACAGCAGCAGTCTTTTAGGGATGATTTACAGTCCCAACAAACCCGTGGACTTGTACGTGGCTGGGAGGAGGTAGCTCCGGATCATGTCGTCCTTAGTGACCCAGAAGACTCCGGACCGAATGCCTCAGCTAACCTACGCTGCATGGCCTCCCTGATCCTGCAAAGTCTGCGGAAGGATCCTCATATTCTTCGGATCAAGGAGAAGGACCATTACTGGCTGGCCACTCTCCTTGATCCACGGTACAAGGGTAAGGTTGCGGACCTTATCTTGCCGTCGCAGAGGGAGCAGAGGATGAGACAACTCCGGGAGGCCTTGCAGAAAGGTCTGTGCAACGCGTTCCCAGAGACTGGGAGGTTACAAACTCCTGGTCCTGGACAACGAGTTGCTGAGGCTTCGGTCAGTAGCAGAAGGAGCGGTGGAGAAGGTGGCCGTCTGACCAATGCGTTCAGACAATTTTTTAGTCCGCAGCCCCAAGGTATGATCGGTTCCAGCAACCATCGCCAGCGTCTGATATACATGGTGCAGGAATACCTAGGGGCAAGGTCAGACTTGGACACCTTTCCCACCGAAAATCCTCTGGCTTACTGGGTCTTACTGGGGTAGCCATGCCATTTTTCTCAAAGATTTTCATCCATATTACCGGGACCAGACATTACATTAAAGCCGCAAGCAGTTTTAAATGGCTTTTTTTCCTTTACAAATGTCATTTTGTGCAGGGACAGTTCTAAACATGGGAAACACATGCCACTTCACAGGCATACTTTAGACACCCCCCAGGTACGCTATTTAAAGGAATATTTCACTTTTTTTTTTCACTTTATGCATCATTAAAATGACTGCTCCCGAAAAACGGCCGTTTTTAAAACTTCGTTTTGCATTGATACATGTCCCCTGGGGCAGAACCCGGGTCCCCAACCCCTTTTTAGGACAATAACATGCATATTAGTCGTTATAATTAGCACTTTAGATTTCGAACGTTCGCGTCCATTGTATTTAATAGTGTTCTAACGTTCGCGCAAACTTTCGGTCCGTTCGAAGGTACTGGTGCGAATCGAACCGGGGGGTGTTCGGCTCATCCCTAAGCAGGTGGTGCTTTATGACATTTTCTAACTCAGTGACATGGTTGCTTTAACAACCTGCTATACATGATCGTTCCTTATTGTCCTATTTTTCTTCATGACCAATACATAATACAGGTTATTTGCTTGTACCTAGTAAATTCATGTCAGTTGCTATTGTTTCTTTTATGAATGATTGTAGTGTGCATTTAAAGTCCAATATTTACATTGTCAGCAAATCTGATATACACATTGGGGTTGGTTTACTAAAGGCAAATAGACTGTGCAGTTTGCAAGTGCAGTTGCACTTGTTTTCCTTAGTAGATGTAATTTGGTAAAGCATCATTTCGTAAAGAATATCCAATCAGGTGCTAGGGAAATAAAAAAAAGCATTTTTGCTTGAACATAATTGGGTGATGGAAATCAGCAGAGTTTTGAAACAATTAACTAAGCTGGGAAATGCGTGGAACTGCACTTGCAAGGTGCACAGTATATTTGCCCTAATAAATCCACCCTGCTGTCTACTCTGCTAAAAAATATTTTTTATTGCACATTCTACTTTATCTTGCTTGCAGGTATTTTCCTTATTATTTATACAGGAGCAGCTCACTGCCGCAAATTAAACAACTGTTCTCTGCTGGGAACACTTTTTACTGGCCATGCACAATAAATTTTCTAGCAATTTTAACCATTATATTATTGTCATTATTAAGGATTTTTTTTTTTTTTACAGTAATTTCTTATTAGTTTTCAGACATTTCTTTTACAATATCAACAATCGTGCAATCCAATCTCTCAGTTACAATTAAATGTCAATATAATTATAAACCTTACAGAAATGTAATTATCCAAATAACATTTTAAATCATTCTTATACAAGGAAAAAAAACAATATAAATATACCAAACAGTAAAAAACTAAAACAAAAACAAAAAAACATTCAGCGCCTTGCCTTCTAAATCCTATATATATTTCATACAGCTATAAACAACATAATTACTGGCTCACTATGGATACCCAGATACCCTTCAATATAGGACACACCAGCCAGCCCCCCCCCCCCTTTAAGACAATAATCTATTCAGAATTAATGAATTCGGAGCTAAACACGGGGTAACAAGCCACCTATTCCAAATTTTTTCAAATATATTTGGGTAGTTTGTGTTGGAAAATTCGCTTTTCTTTAGATAAAGTATGATTTATTTGTGTTGTCAATCCCTCCAAGGTGGTAGACATGTGCAGAATGGAAAATTTTGTTTTGCTTTGTCAGATAGATTCGTTATGTTACTAATTTTGTTTAGTCGATTTGTTTCAGAATTAGTTTAGGTTTGTTTCATTTAATTTAGTTTTGTTTATAAATTTTCTAACGAATTCCACATTTTCAGAATGATTTTAATTTGGCTCATTCTAAAAATGATTGACCGAACCTAATTCTGTGTGAAGAATAGCTGGTTGTTGAGGGGCGGCTGCCGGCCTCCGGGTCCTTAACAACCAATGACTCATCAGCTGTCAGAATAGAAAAGTCAGAAAAAAAAAAACAGCGTGGGGCCCCCGTGCCCTTCAGGTCTGGTATGGATTCTAAGGGTAACCCCACGCCAACATTTAAAAAAAATGCTGTGGGACCCCCAAAAATCCATACCAGACCCTTAACTGAGCATGCAGCCCGGCAGGTCAGGAAAGGGGGGCAAGCGAGCACCCCCCTGAACAATACTAGGCCATCTGCCCCCCCCCACCCCAAATCACTTTGTCCCCATGTAAATGGGGACAAGGGCCTTTTCTGCACAACTCGGGGCTGTGGCTGTAGGAGTCTGCAAGTGGGGAAGCTTATCGGAATCTGGATCCCAGATCCCACCCCCCCATGTGAATGAGTATGGCCTACCCATTCACCAAAAAGTGTAAAAAGTGATTAAAGAGGGCACACAAGTTTTTGACAAGTCCTTTATTAAAAAACAAAAAACAATATCCCCTGATGTAGATCTATCCCCAAACACGCCGCCCGCCGCACCGCTGGACCTAAAAAAAGAAAAAACCTCCGGCCTCCTTGAAGGCTCCTACTGACTGCCTGCTCCTCCGTCTGACATTTCTTAAATAGGTAAGGGGCAGAGTCACCCGATGATGTCAGTGGGTGACCCCACCTCCTTGTGACGTCATCAACTTAGCATGCCAGTGCCCATCAACATGGGGACAAGGTGCTTTGGGGCGGGGCATAGCCCCCTGACCCAAAGCACCCCACCATGTTAAGGGCATGTGGCCTGGTATGGTTCAGGAGGGGGGTGCTCACTCGTCCCCTTTTATGACCTCCCGAGCTGCATGTTCGGATACGAGTCTGGTTTTTTTTTTTTTTTTTTTTTTTTTTAAAAGCCCATGGCGTGTGAAACACACCCAAAAACTCCACCCGGTGCCAAAAAAAGTGCACACACATAAAGAGTGAAACACAAAACGTGCAACGGGTGTAACACTAGTCCTCCACTAGGAAGGACCTTACCCTGATCCCCCGGGGCGTTAGGCTCCTGACGGGGACTGAGGTACATCACGTGGTCCGACTGGCCGAAACCAGACGGACCCCTTTCTCTGGAGGGTCTGCCGAAACAGACCCACCCAAGTACTTGGTGGGACTCCCCCGAAGGGAGACCCCATGAGAGCAGGCGAACCAGGCCAGAAGACCATGTCCACCTACTCCCAAGTCGTTCAGGGCAGGCCCGAGGACCTACACCCTACTAAACACACTGTGACAAACGTGGGACACCAAACAAAAAAATACAAAAAAGTGACACACACGGGGATAAATAAAAAGAAAGTGGGGAGAAGGAAGGTGGGAGAGTGAAAAGTGGCCATTGTGCTATACAATGGCCAGGCCCTCCGGCCAGGAATAAAAAATTCCTCCGGTCCTAGCCAAAAGGCCCGGCCCAGGAGGCAGGTGCTAAAAAGGTGTGACATGGTGCAGTGACCGCGGTGCCATATATCAATGTGACCCTCACTCACATGTGATCGTCTGGCACCCTTGGACTGCCACTCCAAGGGCACATGCACCATGGGCTTTTCGGCTCCTATCCGACCCCCCGACTGGTCAGTGCAGCCCTCTGTCCCGCTGATAGAGAGCCCTTCAGGGTTTTCTCAGGGAGAGCTGCCTCCACCGGATACGAGTCTGGTATGGATTCTGAGGGAGGGCACGCAGTTTTTAAAAAATAAATTGGCGTGGGTTTCCCTTAGAATCTATTGCAGACCTGAAGGGCGTGGTATGGACTTGGGGGGACCCCACTGTGTTTTCTTGGGGGACTTTTCCATTGATGGCATTCTTTTGTTTTCATTTTTACTGATGAGTCATTGGTTGTTAAGGATGCAGCGGACGACTAATTTTTAGATCGATCCGAATTTGAATCATTCCGTAAATGTGAAATTTGTTACTATTTCATTTGGAAGTTCGGATACACCTGAATCTCTGAATAACCAAAAATTCATCTGAATTTACATTCGGACCTGAAACGAATTGCACATGTCTATTATTTTTGAGCAATTAATTTGCGGGCTTGAAATAACACTCGAGTGATAGGGACATATGTATTTTCTGGTCTGGTAAAGTAGCCTCGTCCGCCATGTTCAATAAACCTATCTTTGGATCTTCTGCTAAAGTAAGTAGTGGCTCCCTGCTGATGGTGGCTTGCATGTGGATTTTGTGAACATAAGTGGAATTTTGAACTAAAGTCGACAGTTAAAAACCAGGAGTTTTGCTTTTAACTGCTTCTGCTTGCAAGTGTTGATTTTTTATTTTTTTTGTCCTTTATTTGATACGTTTATCAGTTTTAAAAATACTTTTTTTTTTTTCCCCCCTCCTTTCTCTGACACTTTTTAAATAGCTTTTTTTTCTTTCTGCTAATTAAGGGGAGTGGTTAATTGTTCACAGGTGAGTATATAAGTGTCTGTACAAACTCCCTTAGGAGCTGGCTCCCTGCTGATGGTGGCTTGCATGTGGATTTTGTGAACATAAGTGGAATTTTGAACTAAAGTGGGCAGTTAAAAACCAGGAGTTTTGCTTTTAACTGCTTCTGCTTGCAAGTGTTGATTTTTTTTTTTTTTTTTGTCCTTTATTTGATACGTTTATCAGTTTTAAAAATACTTTGTTTTTTTTCCCCCTCCTTTCTCTGACACTTTTTAAATAGCTTTTTTTTCTTTCTGCTAATTAAGGGAGTGGTTAATTGTTCACAGGTGAGTATATAAGTGTCTGTACAAACTCCCGTAGGAGCTGGATCGCTGCTGATGGTGGCTTGCATGTGTATTTTGTGAACATAAGTGGAATTTTGAACTAAAGTGGACATTTAAAAACCAGGAGTTTAAAATAAGAGTTAAGACAGGAGTCTTGTAAACTGTGAGTAACATCTTAAACTTCCTACAAGTAATTATATTGTAACCGGGAAATGAGTGCTAGCAGGGTTGAAGGTTTTGCTCAGTGCACATGTATGCAAAATTGGTGCAACAGCTCCAGGATGGATACCGCTGTGACAGATGTGAGCAGGTTGCCCTTCTGCAAGCTCGCATTAGAGATCTGGAGGAGCAAGTTGCAACACTGGGCAGAAAGTACAACCTGGAAAGGGGTCCTCTGCTCGCTGAGCAGGTGGTCAGTAGGGCTGATGTTGAGGGTGGAGGGGCAAGTCAGGATTATCAGATAGGAAGATGGGTTAATGTAGTTAGAGGGAGTGGAAGGGGCTTGCAGAAAAGGAAGGCCAGTACTGTATTTGTGCATTAAAACAAATTTTCCAAGTTGGGTGAAGATGTGGAGGTGGCAAACACAGAGGTGGCAGCCCTAGATGTCACTGCTACCCCTAACAGCCGGGAGAGCAACCCATCTAGTAAAGGTGGTGAGGGGAGTGCAGGTAGGCCTAGACAGTTGGTGGTTATAGGGGATTCTATAATCAGTAGGACTGATAGAATAATTTGTCGCCAGGATCGCCTCAACCGAATGGTTTGCTGTCTCCCTGGTGCAAGGGTTTGGCATGTGGTGGACCGGGTGGATAAATTACTGGGAGGGGCTGGGCATGACCCAGCTGTCTTGGTCCACGTTGGAACCAATGACAGTATACATGGAAGGTGGAGGCTCCTTAAGAATCAATTTAAAGAACTAGGCTGCAAGATGAAGGCAAGGACCTCCAAGGTGATATTCTCTGAAATATTGCCTGTGCCATGCACAACACAGGAAAGGCAGGGGGAGATTAGAGTGCTGAATGCATGGCTAAAGACCTGGTGTAGGGAGGAGGGATTTGGGTTTCTAGAGCACTGGGCTTACTTTTCATTGGGGTGCAACCTATATGCTAATGACGGTTTGCACTTGAATGGAAGGGGGTCTGCTGTGCTGGGTAGAGGTTTATGGGAAGGCTGGAGGAGTATTTAAACTAGGATTGAGGGGGGAGGATGAACTAGAATTACATTGGGCACACAGGTCAGTTAGGGGTCAGACATTAATGGAGAGTGGAATGGGGATAGATGGGGTGAGGGTTATGGCAGGTGACAAGAAAGTACCCATGTTGCAAACAGCCATTGGAAACTATAGTGCCATTTGTACTACTAAAAATGATATGAAAAACACCAGAGAAAAATGTAATACATTAAAGTGTTTGTTCACCAATGCCAGAAGTCTGCCAAGCAAAATAGGTGAGTTGGAAGCTCTGGTGCATGAGGAGAGCTATGACGTAATCGGTATTGCTGAAACTTGGATTCAATCCTCACATGACTGGGTTATTAATATTCCTGGCTATGCACTCTTTCGGAGAGACAGGGTAAAAAGGAAAGGTGGCGGGGTCTGTCTCTATGTGAGAAGTGATCTCAGCTCCTTGCACAGATGGAAAGGGCTGCAAGGGCTGGGACGGTGATAATATTGGGGGATTTTAACTACCCAGAAATTGACTGGAGTAATGGCACTGCTGGGACAGTTAAAGGGCAAAAATGTATAAGCCTATTGCAGGACAATTTTATGGTCCAGTTTATTCTGGCCCCAACTAGGAATGATGCTCTGTTGGACCTGGTAATCTCAAACCATGCAGAGCGTATTACTAATGTTCAGATAAAGGAACGCCTGGGTAGCAGTGACCATAACATGATTTCATTTGATGTTAGCTGTAAGCAAGAAATACATGCAGGAAAGATAAAAACACTTAATTTCAATAAAGCAAATTTTCCAAGGATGAGGGCTGCTCTCCAGGACTTAGACTGGAAGGGAATATTGGCATCGATTAACACAGAACAGAAATGGGAATTCTTCAAAAAGACTGTTTGGGACCTCTCTGCAAAGTATATTCCCATGGGCAATAAGTTTAAAAGGCTAAAAATAAAACCTATGTGGCTCACAGGTAAAGTTAAAAAAGCTATAAACAATAAGAAAAGAGCTTTTAAAAAATATAAAAATGAAGGAACACTAGTGCCATTTAAATGTTACAAAGAATATAACAGGATATGTAAAAAAGGAAATCAAGGATGCAAAAATTCAAAATGAACGACAGATTGCAAAAGATAGTAGGACAAACCCCAAAAAATTCTTCAAATATATTAATAGTAAAAAGGTCAAGTCTGAGCATGTAGGCCCTTTACAAAATAATCTAGAGTGGGTGACTGGGGACAAAGAGAAGGCTAATTTATTAAATACTTTCTTCAGCTCTGTGTATACAATGGAACATGGGGGAGATCATGTCCATAATGGGGGTGGTAGTGACACAGGCCCAAATCCACAATAGCTCAAAAGTGATATGGTCCAGAAATATATTGCAAGTGCTAAGGATAAAGGATATATATAAAAATGGTGCCTTCGTCCCATTAAGCGTTGTATGAAGAAAAGGATGAGGCTGAGGTGGACTATGTTGGCACCTTATGCTAACTGATGACCAGTTGAGAGTAGATAATAAGTTTTTTTTATTACAAAATATATATATAAGAGCAATTATTTTACATTTCATAGAAACAATGGTAATTCCGTGACATTTCAATGTATCATACCATTACAGTCAATGGACAAGAATACAACTGTACATACATAATATTCTGTGCTCTACATGTTTCACGTTGTGATTCAAAAACAGAATCCGCTTCTTCAGGAGATATATATATATATATATATATATATATATAGGTTTTCAATGGACAAAAAGTGAAAAATTGGGTTGTCACGTAACATGAGTGCTGGACCAGAGGGGGCCAGACCGTGAATCAAGAATTCCCATTATGTCATGAGGGAGTTGGTAATTCCACTAGAGACATAAACAGCAAGAGGTATAGGTAATCTCCTAGGAGGACACATCCAGTAGCATCTCACAGGTAAGCGGCATAAAAAAAGGGGGGAGAAGTTTTTATGTAGAAAGAATTCAGGTCAAAATTAGACCCCTTATGTGAAAGGAAAGTCTCTTGAAATTCCTAGGAAGATGGACATCAATTGATAATTGGATGGAATGTTTTGAAATAATCTCTGCAGTATAGAGTGATAATCATATCATTAGCCTGGGTTCAAGAAATCCAAGATCATGTGTAGATCAACCTTCCCGGATAGGGAGGGAATCTGTCATGCCGAGAGATGGATATGGATGTGTCCCCCTGAAGCAGCACACACTGTAGAGAGTTCATGAGTCGGCTGAACACTAATGAGTTCAACCTACAATTTACCTTTTCCTGCGATCATCACAGCATCCCATTCCTTGACTTAATGATCATAAAAGACGATTCTGGCCAATTGATTACAGATTTATATCGTAAACCCACAGCAGGGAATTCCCTACTTCACGCGTCAAGTTCTCATCCCCATCCTCTGGTCTGCAGTAGACATGTGCACACTGAAATATTTCGTTTCGGAATTTCGTTTTCGTTAGAAAAATAAATTTATTTAGTTACTCCTGAAATTCGTTTTTATTTATTTCGTTTTTCGTTAGAAATTGCATACGTCCGAAAATCTGAATTAATTAAGGTTGAATCTGTCATTGAAGGCTTATGGTGTCTGTTGAATGTTCTAAGAAGATTCGACAGGGCAGCGAAACTGTACGACGCTGCAATCATACATTTCCGGTCGAATGTTCCGCCTACAAGCTAGCTATAGTAGAATTATAATGTTGTATGACTAGTAATAATTATATTCATTAATTACTATTACTAGTCAACCAACATTAGAATTATTCTCTAGCCTATGGGCCGAGCATTTGACCGGAAATGTACGATTGCAGAGTCGTACAGTTTCGCTGCTCCGTCGAATCTTCTTAGAACTTTCAACAGACACCATAAGCCTTCAATGACAGATTCGACGTTTGTATGTTTTTCGATGCTTTGTCGAATCTTCGTCGTTCACGTTGAATTGTCAAGTTAGTTCTAGCTATTTTACTGCTCCTCCTCTTTGGTTACAATCAGCCAATAACATTCATCATCATCATTTTTTTTATTTTACTTCCCCCACCCAATTCCAGCAGCGATCTTTTCTCTCTATGTCAAATCTTTTCTCTCTATAATGTCGAATCTTTTCTCTCTATAATGTCGAATCTTTTCTCTCTATAATGTCGAATCTTTTCTCTCTATAATGTCGAATCTTTTCTTTCTATGTAGAATAATCTTGGACTAATAGAGTTAAAGGGGTTGTAAAGGTTTGTTTTTTATTTTCTAAATAGGTTCCTTTAAGCTAGTGCATTGTTGGTTCACTTACCTTTTCCTTTGATTTACCTTCTAAATGTTTTTTTTCTTTGTCTGAAATTCTCACTATCTGTTCCTCCTCAGTAAGCTGTTCAGTAAGCTGTTCTAGGTGACTCCACACCACTCAGATGATGGTGTGAAGTTTAGTGAGGAGAAACAGGAAGTGAGAAATTCAGACAAAGAAAAAAAACATTTAGAAGGTAAATCAAAGAAAAAGGTAAGTGAACCAACAATGTACTAGCTTAAAGGAACCTATTTGGAAAATAAAAAACGAACCTTTACACAACCCCTTTAAGGCTAGGCACATTCGACCACAGGTTCGATGGACACAGATTGTTATTGTCAGCCACATGTCGAATCTCCTATCTATATCGAACTGTTGTTGCAACGAAAACGAAAATTAAGCATTTGTTTATGTCGGATCTTTCGGTTTTCGGATTCTGCATTTTCGTTTTCGTTTGTTAAAACGATAACGAAAATACCTGAAATTCCGACGAAAACGAATGCACATGTCTAGTCTGCAGTATCCCATACGCCCAATACTTGCGATTGAGACGTAACTGCACAGAGGACGGGGACTTCTTCAAACAAGCGGATGCTCTCCGCAAACGTTTACTAAGTAGAGGCTACACTAATACCAAGCTGAGAAAGGCATTCAATAAGGCCTTCTCTAGAACTAGACAATCTCTAGTGCATGGCCCGGGTCGACCAAGTCAGCCCCAAACAGCCAAAATCGTGACTACGTTCTCTACTCATCATAATCAACTTTGCAATATCCTTTCTCAACATTGGCACATTCTAACCGACCACCACATACTAAGCAAACATGTCAGGTCCACCCCTGAACTTGTCTTTAGAAGGGCTGCTTCTCTTAGGGACAAACTAATCAGCAGCCATTACTCAGCTTATACCACAAACACTGTGGCCCCTCGAGGTACATATCGCTGCGGCCAATATGATCGCTGCCCGTGGGTACAAGAGGGCCCCACTTGCATACTCCCCAATGGAGAATCCTTTTCTCCCCGGCAACATGCCAATTGTGGCACCAAGCGGGTCATTTACCTAATGACATGCAGATGTGGGGCCTTCTATGTGGGGAAGACGATCAGAGAATTCCGCCAAAGACTGGGTGACCATCTCTACCACTCAACAAGTGGTAAATTAACCACAGTGGGCCGACATGTGGGAATCCACCATAGATATTGTTTTGATGTGGTTAGGTTCTATGTCTTAGAGGTTATTCAGGAAAACCCTAAAGGAAGGGATTGGGATCGTGAAATCCTGAGACATGAAACGCTCTGGATTGAAAGGCTAAACGCCCTTATACCTCTGGGCTTAAACGAAGCACAGACTTACAAACACTTCTTATAATATGTATTGGGTTGGACCGGTTCAACCCTTTTGGCCCGGCCCTTACCCACTGCACTCTTGACAAATTGAGCTGATTCCGAATCTGTGTTTTGTTCAATCCCTAACTTCCTTATCCTCCCCCTCCCCCACAAACCCTCCCTTTCCCCCCCTCCCTCCCCCTCCCCTTTTTCCTTTTCCCTTCCCCTGGTTTTTCCCCTTCCCCCTTTTTCATAACCTCTCCTTTCCCCCCCCTTTTCTTTTCTTCCCCCCTCTACCCTCCCCCCATTACACATACGTATATAATATATATGTCTCCCTATGGGCTCAGTTGATTTATTGGTTACTCTGTGCTTGCTATTTATAGAAAGATTGCATTTATTGTAAAATGTTGTTTTTCATATATCAATCTTAGGATGAACAGTTCACAAGGTTCAGACCGTCTATGGTGAGATTTAGACAATCAATGTCTGTGTTATATTATATGTATGTTCCAATTTTTATGTTGTAATGTGTATGGGCATACTGCGGTCTTCAGGCGTGCAGATTCCCACTTGTGACAGCAGGAAGGTAAAGTCACCTGGTTGCATCCAGGGGGGTAGATATATTTCGCCCAGATTCAGGCTTTACGCCGATTTGTACAACTAGGTGGAGAGTTGTATAAGGCTAGTGTGCTCATGGATGACTCATACCTCTAGGGAGAGGGCTGGGCGTCGTGCAGACAGGGAGTTGATGAGACCAGCTGAACCTTGTCAGCTCATTTAGGCCTCTATAAGAAAGCCCAGCTTCATTAGATGTTAGCTCATGCCTGGAACCAGACCTGTGTGGACTGTCTAGGGAGAGTGAACCCCTGTGCGGTGAGAGAAAGCCTGTGTGGCTATATTTTGCTTGGACATTTAAAACCAGGGACTTAGGGACTAGGACAGCACTAGGCTGATCCCAGTTGTTAGTTAGGAAACCTGTATGTTTAGTCAGAGGTCAAGTTGACCAGGATTTATTTTGTTTATGTTTTTTTTGCCTTGCTGTGTTTTTGTCACTGTAAATAGAAAATAAACCGCACCTTTTTGATTTTGAAAACCACAACCTCCGTCTGCTGGGCCTGTTTTTGGGTGGGGAGCCCATCCCGGGGGTCACACATACCCGCTGCCGAGCTAACCCCCTCACAGTTGGTGGAGAATGCGGGCAGTTTTTTTTTAAGCCAGCATGGAGGAGATACTGAAACAGCTGGCTCTAGCAAATGCCAATCAACAGCAGACAAATGCAGGTTTGCAAAGGAGCCTTGCAGCCCAGCAGCAAGCTCATCAACAGAGCCTTGCAACTTTACAACAGAGTCTGGAGGCTCAGCAACAAGCCCAACAGCAATCTGAGGCCCGCTTCATAGACCTGTTGCAGAAGCAAGAGCAGAGACTACAACAACAGATGGAAGCAGTAATGCAGCAACGTCCGCAGACCAGTGAGGAAAGCCGTCCCACTAATACCGCGTCCTTTGGGGTGAGTCGTTTATTGACAAAAATGACTGGAGAGGATGATCCAGAGGTATTTTTGACCACATTTGAAAGGACCGCTGAAAGAGAAAAGTGGCCTGAGGAGCAGTGGGCTGGACTAGTGGCTCCTCTGTTAACTGGTGAATCGCAGAAAGCTTACTATGACCTAGAGCCTAACCAAGCAAAAGACTATGTGATGCTAAAAGCTGAAATATTGGCAAGGCTGGGTGTCACCCTGGCTGTCCGGGCTCAGCGTGTGCATAACTGGACTTTCCAGCTTGGAAAACCCCCCAGGTCTCAAATGTATGATCTCATTCACCTGAGCAGAAAGTGGCTACAGCCAGAGACTTTGTCCGCACCAAAGATTGTGGAACGTGTTGTAATGGATCGGTTTTTGAGAGCTCTTCCTACTGCCATCCAAAAGTGGGTAAGCCATGGAGACCCAGAGACGGCCGATGGTCTTGTGGATCGTGTGGAGAAATACTTGGCTACAGAGAACCTGACGGCCTCTTCCAGAGACACTCGGACTTTCCACCCTAAGACCAGACCATCCCCAGGGGCGGATAAGAGGATTCCAAGGGGTGAGGGTGGAGAGAGTGAGAGGGTGGGAGCTCTACCCCAAGTTTGGCGAGAACAGCCTGGGAAATCAGCGGCTCAAGAGGCCGCAAGAAGGATCGTTTGCTACCGCTGCCGGCAAGCGGGACATATTGCAGCCAATTGCCCGGTTGTGGAGGAACCCATGCAGTGTGACTTTCTGACGGGCAGACGTCAGTCGCTGTGTGCGACAGTCGCATGCACTGCCATTCGGGGAACTGAGAAACATTTATGCAAAATGTGTATTAATGGTAGAAATGTTGTGGTATTGCTGGATTCAGGTAGCCTTGTGACCCTGATAAAGGCTGAGTTAGTTAAAACAGAGGTCTCTGGGAATAGCAAGGTAGCCGTTATTTGTGTGCATGGGGACACCCGAGAGTATCCAGTGACTACAGTGTGTTTCGAGACCCCCAAAGGTACCCTCTCTCATCCAGTGGGCTTAGTATCTCAGTTACCGCATGACGCCATTGTGGGAAGGGATTTTCCGAAGTTCTGGGAACTGTGGGATGATCCTGAGCCCCCCACTGGTGCCCCTATGTACCAGGAATGTGATAGCCAGAACTCCCCTGAGAGTGGTGAGGACTCTCCGGAATTTCCCTTGTCAGTATTTGCAGGGGAGACTCAAGAAACTGGAGAGGAGCTCACCTCCTCAGACGAAAACCTACCGTCTGTGGAGTTTTCTGATCTTGAGGTTCACAGGGAAAACTTTGCCACAGAACAGTTGAAAGACCCCGCCCTAATAAAGGCACGGGAAAACGTAGTGAAAATAGATGGCGAGTTAGTGAACCCAGATAATACCGGCACTTACCCATACTTCAGCGTAGAGAAGGACCTACTGTATCGGGTGGCAAAAAGGGCAGAAGAAACCGTTGAGCAGCTTGTGGTGCCCAAACCTTACAGGAAGTTGGTGTTGGAGTTGGCCCATGGGCACATTCTTGGAGGTCATCTGGGGACAGAGAAAACCCGAGAGAGGGTATTACAGAGATTCTATTGGCCTGGGGTGATGAAGGACATAGAAAATTATTGTTCCTCCTGCCCTGTGTGTCAGAGGTCGGCCCCGATGCCACATTTCCGTAGCCCGCTGGTCCCTCTACCCATCATTGAGGTCCCGTTTGAGAGAATCGCAATGGATTTGGTAGGTCCTATAATCAAGTCCGCTAGGGGGCACCAGTACATATTGGTTATAATGGACTATGCCACCCGTTATCCAGAAGCGATCCCTCTCAGAAATACCTCGGCCAAAACCATAGCCAAAGAGCTATCTCTTGTTTTTAGCCGGGTGGGTATTTGTAAAGAACTGCTTACGGACCAAGGTACACCCTTTATGTCCCGGGTTATGAAAGAGCTGTGTAAATTGTTCAAAGTGACGCAATTGCGTACATCTGTGTATCACCCCCAAACCGATGGGCTGGTTGAAAGATTCAACAAAACCCTAAAACAAATGTTGAAGAAAGTGGTGGATAGAGATGGAAGGGATTGGGACTGTCTACTTCCTTATTTGATGTTTGCTATTAGGGAGGTGCCCCAATCCTCTACGGGATTCTCCCCCTTTGAGTTACTGTATGGGAGACACCCAAGAGGGCTGTTGGATATTGCCAAGGAAACTTGGGAAAGTGAGAGTTCTCCCCACAGGAGTGTGATTGAGCATGTCGCCCTGATGCAAGATCGAATTGCACAGGTAATGCCCATCGTGAAGGAACATTTGGCCCAAGCGCAGTTGGCACAGCAGAGAGTGTACAACCGTGGAGCCAAGACCCGTACCTTTTCCCCGGGGGATAGGATATTGGTACTTGTCCCTACGGTTGAAAGTAAATTCCTTGCCAAATGGCAAGGCCCCTACGAGATAATGGAAAAAGTGAGCGAAGTGAATTACAAGGTCAGACAACCAGGAAGGCGAAAGCCCGAACAGATCTATCACGTTAATCTGTTGAAAGCCTGGAGGGATAGAGAGTCCCTAGTCGCAGACACTTGGTCACCAGCTCAAACTGGTTGCGTGATTCCTGAGGTTGGAATCGCAGCCACCTTGTCACAACCCCAACAACAGGAGGTTAAGGAGTTTGTGCTTCGCAACAAGGAGGTATTCTCTGAGCTGCCGGGACAAACATCTGGGGTAGAGCATGACATTATTACCCCGCCCGGTGAAAGGGTGAAGTTAAAACCCTATCGGATCCCAGAGGCCCGACGGGAGGCAATACGGGAGGAAGTACAGAAAATGCTGAACTTAGGGGTGATAGAGGAGTCCCAAAGTGATTGGTCTAGTCCCATCGTGTTGGTGCCTAAACCGGATGGGAGCTGGCGATTTTGTAACGATTTTCGTCAGTTGAACAAAGTTACAAAATTTGACACCTACCCCATGCCACGTATAGATGAGTTGATCGACCGGCTGGGAACAGCCCGATACATGACGACTCTTGACCTCACAAAAGGGTATTGGCAAATCCCCCTGGCCAAGTCGGCCAAAGAGAAAACCGCATTTGTAACCCCAGACGGGGCGTTCCAATATAAAAGAATGCCGTTCGGGTTACAGAATGCGCCGGCCACATTCCAGCGGAAAATGGACCAGATGCTGAGGCCCCATCGGAAGTATGCTGCGGCTTACCTGGATGACATAATTGTCCATAGCACAGATTGGGCCTCACATCTGCCAAAAGTGCAAGCAGTCCTGGACTCTGTTCGGGAAGCAGGGTTTACGGCTAACCCCAAGAAGTGTACCATTGGGCAGGAGGAGGCCAAATATCTTGGGTACACCATTGGGAGGGGAGTAATAAAACCCCAACTCAACAAAGTCGAGGCCATCCAGAGTTGGCCACGTCCCAACAGCAAGAAGCAGGTACGAGCCTTTCTGGGAATCGCTGGGTATTATCGGCGATTCATTCCCCACTTTGCTTCTAAGGCTGTGCCCCTAACCAACCTGACGAAGGGGAAAGGGTCGGTCATGATTAAATGGACCCCCGAGGCTGAGGCAGCATTCCAATTCTTGAAACAAGCCTTATGTAGCCAGCCAGTGTTGTACTCACCCGACTTCTCTAGAGACTTTGTCGTACAAAGTGATGCGTCAGATGTGGGGTTAGGAGCAGTATTGTCCCAGGTCTGGAACGGGGAAGAGCACCCAGTCATTTACCTCAGCAGGAAGTTGAAGTCCCATGAGGTAAATTACGCCACCGTTGAAAAGGAGTGTTTAGCGGTGAAGTGGGCTCTAGATTCCCTTCGGTACTACCTGCTAGGTAGGCACTTTGACATGGTTACGGATCACGCTCCGTTAAAGTGGATGGCTCAAAACAAGGAAACAAATAGAAGAGTGAATAGGTGGTTCCTGGCCCTCCAGGAATTCAACTTCACAGTAAAGCATCGCCCTGGCGTTCAAATGGGGAATGTGGATGCTTTGTCTCGAGTACATGAATGCCTGATTGCTGGTGTTCCAACCCCGAGGTTAAAACAAGAGGGGGGGGTATGTGACAGCAGGAAGGTAAAGTCACCTGGTTGCATCCAGGGGGGTAGATATATTTCGCCCAGATTCAGGCTTTACGCCGATTTGTACAACTAGGTGGAGAGTTGTATAAGGCTAGTGTGCTCATGGATGACTCATACCTCTAGGGAGAGGGCTGGGCGTCGTGCAGACAGGGAGTTGATGAGACCAGCTGAACCTTGTCAGCTCATTTAGGCCTCTATAAGAAAGCCCAGCTTCATTAGATGTTAGCTCATGCCTGGAACCAGACCTGTGTGGACTGTCTAGGGAGAGTGAACCCCTGTGCGGTGAGAGAAAGCCTGTGTGGCTATATTTTGCTTGGACATTTAAAACCAGGGACTTAGGGACTAGGACAGCACTAGGCTGATCCCAGTTGTTAGTTAGGAAACCTGTATGTTTAGTCAGAGGTCAAGTTGACCAGGATTTATTTTGTTTATGTTTTTTTTGCCTTGCTGTGTTTTTGTCACTGTAAATAGAAAATAAACCGCACCTTTTTGATTTTGAAAACCACAACCTCCGTCTGCTGGGCCTGTTTTTGGGTGGGGAGCCCATCCCGGGGGTCACACATACCCGCTGCCGAGCTAACCCCCTCACACACTGCTAACCTGAACTACCGCACTTGCCACATATTAGCTATACAATTTGCATTATGTACATATTGTAAAAGTTTACAGCAGACCTCCTGGCTTGCACTGCAGCGGTACACTATGTAGGGTTAATTCCCTCCCCCAGGACGGACACGCGCCGATCCAGCCCATGGGCTGACATTTTCGGTCCTCACGTCCCGCCCATGTACTTCCTCCCTATCCTGTTACATTACCAGGTACAGTGTCATTACGCATGCGCCGATAATTGTCTCGGCGCATGCGCTGTGGGACCGGCGGATTCGGGCGACGCACACCGCTGACGTCAGTCAGCGGCGCGGTGACGTCCCCCGCAATTGGAAGGTACAAGAGGTGAGTCCACTCGCCTCTTGTCATGCACGGCCATCACCCAGGACGAGCATCCAGCTGTGATGTTTAGGTAAGTGACACACCTGTTGTTTCAGGCACAACCTTGGACCACCATCCCCACAGGATGGGCGCTTTGTTGCCCTCCCCATTCATCTGGTTGATGGCAATGTCCCATCCATTGTGGGGAGTATATTACCCTTTATCCTTTCCCTTACCTGCATATCATTCTCTTACCTTTCAGAAGTGTGGATTATCGCTGATCCTAATGTGGATCATAAACCGCTTGGGACCCTCAATATCCTCTGCAGATACCTCGACTCCAATACAAGGGGCGTGTTTACTACCAATCCATGCCACCTTCCTAATACGCTTCTCTACTATGGAACCCTGAATGTTGTTGTCAGTAGCTCCTTCACAGTCCTGTCCCGGGTTCAAGTTTCCATCCACATTGCATAGGGTGGGTCCGTATTAATACCACTAGAAGGGACTTCTATACATTATCCTCAGATCTTTTGGTCCCTATTGCTTTAATCTGGTGCTCACTCACATTCCTTTCTCTTTCCTTGCATTTCCCCCCTCTTGTTTCCTCTCCTTTCCCCCCCCCTTCCCCCTCCCCTTCCTTTTCCTTATCCCTTTCATCCTTCCCTTTCTCTCCTCTTTATCCCTTCCCTTCCTTCACACCCTGTTCCTTTTTTCCCCTTCCACTCCCCCCCTCTTTTGCTTCCCCCCCTCTCCGTTATCCCCCCTTTTTTCCTTTTTCCTGTTTCACTTTTTTCTGTTTCTCTCCTTCTCTTTTCCCGCCCCATACCCCTCCCCCCTTTTTTCCCGCTTCCCCCTCCCTTTTCATTTTCATTTTCCTCTTCTTCCCCTTTTCTTCCCCCCCACCCCTCCTTCCCTCCTTCTTCCCTTTCCTCCTCTCTTTCCCCACACATTATCTTTGATTCACTTTATTTAATGCATGTACTCACATACACACCTTTGGGATTGGGTTCGCTTTCACTCAGAACCGTATATGTCTTTTAACATTGCTCATCCCATCTTATGCCATGTCCTTAACATTCCAGTGCTGCTCCTATCTTCCCGTGTCCGTCCCAGGGGGTGCACTCTCCTTTGGGTGCCCTAGTGCAATGCACATTTGGTCCTCATTGGACTAGCATGGTGAGCCAGGTTTGTGTTTGCTTTTTATATTTACTCCTCTTACAAGCTAGTATTTGCCTGTGGCCATTACCGCTACACACAAATATCAAATTATTCAACAATGTACTTACATGAACATGTGTCATTTTAGATTGTATTGATTAAAGACGCTTCTTGAGGAAGCAGTTCAACCGCGAAACATGTCAGGGATACGTCGCTAAAACATCAATACTGCATCTTTGCCCACCTGTGGAGTTTGTAACCCCCTTCTCTCTATTTGTGTTGTTTAATATATTATGTATAGTCACTATTGTGATTAACTGCTTATTGTTTATTTATATGCTGTAATAAAATGTTCTAAATTTTAAATTACCGCCTTGTCTGGGTGCCGCAATAGTCCTACTCATTGGGTGATTAGGGTCTTAGGAGTAGCCCTTTAACACATCCCCACCCTTTTCTCTTCTATTCAATTATGGGATGATGGCACCCTCCCCTACTCTACATACACGATAGAGGCACCCCTTATAACCATCAATGCTTGAAACTTACAAATAATTTATATTGCTCTAACAGTTTGCACAGAGCTTTGTATAGTTACAATAGTGTTCAATACAGGAAAGTTACAAGGGCCCCGTTAATGAGAGCGTAAAATCTAACCAGTTTTTAAATGTGAAAATAATCAAATTGATCAACTACTGACACCAATAGTTAATTAATTAATATGGCAAGAATGCTGGTAGCTCGCCTTTATCCATTCACTAATTTTTGCAATGGAAGAATTTAATTTACCATCCATTTACTTGTGCACCAAGATTTACCAACAACTTTCTTTCTGTTGTTGGGTGCATGTTCTCAATAAGTACATTGGACTTCCTATCCATTTAATGTGCAAGATCAATAGTGGTCTTGACCTTACGTGCATAATTCTGAGATACTCTTAAATGTGACAGTCAGTAAGCAATCCTGAAAGCTGCATTCTTTAGCTGTGCTTGACATTACATACCCTTAATTTTCTGCAGTCCTTGTATCCACAAAATGTGCTTAATTTACAGTGCTATAATTAAAAGCCTCACAGACTTACATAAACCTCAGGTAAAAGTTTAAAACATAATTATTCAACTATATGTAGTGTATATATATCTATCTATATATATATATATATATATATATATATATATAGATACATCTCTCTCTATATATATATATATAGATAGATATATCTATATATATATGTAGCGGGGTGGTCAAATTGAGGGAGGTGTCTGAGTGGTAATCAGGCTCAGACACCTTAAATTGTTAGGAGTTATGGACCATTTTTGTACTCAGGGGATAGTGTTGGTGTGAAGTTCCCTGTGGCCTATGGGTGGCACTGCCATGTTGGGCTGGGGTTGAACCACCAATGCAGCGCTGTGCCTTTTGTGACCCCTCTCGGCAGCCGTACAGTTGGGCGGGGAACCTGCTGTGCATGCCGGGAGAGGATATAAAAGGGGCAGACCTCTCCTGATTGGGGGTCGTCCACCCCCAGGCACCTTCAGCCTGGGAGTGCGTGTGGCTCATCTCCGGGTGCCCTCAGCCCTGAGGCCGTGTTCCGGTTCCACCTCAGGCATCTTTAGCCTGGGGTGAGGTACTACCTCATCGTTCCTGTCCACCTGGGTATGGAGACCCGGGAGCTGCAGCGACGGCTCGGGGCTCAGTGCCTTCGGCTGGGGTCCGCTAGGGATTGAGGAGTCCAGGGTGCCGCCTTGTGAGGGGACCCACACCCTAAGAGAAGGGAGGATCATTCTGAGGAACCGATGCGGGAGTCACGGTGAAAGAAGGGTCTGTTGACTCTCTGGGGGGACATCTTCTCCTTGATAGCGGCCATGTTCTAGGAAGGGAGTTCAAGTTCGCCAGGTCCGTGGCAGGGCCCTTATTCACCAGGTCTGTGGCAGAGACCAAAAGTTTTGCCAGGTCCGTGGCAGGGGCCTTATTCACCAGGTCTGTGGCAGAGACCAACTTCACGGTCTGTGGCAGAGACTGTGCGCCTAAAACTGTTTGAGAATCATTCTCAGGAGGACTTTGACTCTGGCTGCAGACACGACCGAAAAATTACACCGCTCAACCTCTTTACACAGGAGGGTACGGGCTGATGCGGTGTGCCTGTCTCCCCCTGCGAAGAGCCGAGTTAAATGCAGGAGGGGAATAGGTGGGTGCGCTAGATATATATAACGTTACATACAGTGTATATATATATATATATATATATATATATATATATATTGTGAGGGGGTTAGCTCGGCAGCGGGTGTGTGTGACCCCCGGGATGGGCTCCCCACACAAAAACAGGCCCAGCAGACGGAGGTTGTGGTTTTCAAAATCAAAAAGGTGCCGTTTATTTTCTATTTACAGTGACAAAAACACAGCAAAGCAAAAGAAACAAACAAAATAAATCCTGGTCAACTTGACCTCTGACTAAACATACAGGTTTCCTAACTAACAACTGGGATCAGCCTAGTGCTGTCCTAGTCCCTGGTTTTAAATGTCCAAGCAAAATATAGCCACACAGGCTTTCTCTCACCGCACAGGGGTTCACTCTCCCTAGACAGTCCACACAGGTCTGCTTCCAGGCATGAGCTAACATCTAATGAATCTGGGAGTTTTTATAGAGGCCTAAATGAGCTGACAAGCTTCAGCTGGCCTCATCAACTCCCTGTCTGTACGACGCCCAGCCCTCTCCCTAGAGGTATGAGTCATCCATGAGCCCATTAGTCTCAGCTGGGCTTATACAACTCTCCACCTAGCTGTATAAATCGGCGTAAAGCCTGAATCTGGGCGAAATATATCTACCCCCCTGGATGCAACCAGGTGACTTTACCTTCCTGCTGTCACATACCCCCCCCTCTTGTTTTAACCTCGGGGTTGGAACACCAGCAATCAGGCATTCATGTACTCGAGACAAAGCATCCACATTCCCCATTTGAACGCCAGGGCGATGCTTTACTGTGAAGTTGAATTCCTGGAGGGCCAGGAACCACCTATTCACTCTTCTATTTGTTTCCTTGTTTTGAGCCATCCACTTTAACGGAGCGTGATCCGTAACCATGTCAAAGTGCCTACCTAGCAGGTAGTACCGAAGGGAATCTAGAGCCCACTTCACCGCTAAACACTCCTTTTCAACAGTGGCGTAATTTACCTCATGGGACTTCAACTTCCTGCTGAGGTAAATGACTGGGTGCTCTTCCCCGTTCCAGACCTGGGACAATACTGCTCCTAACCCCACATCTGACGCATCACTTTGTACGACAAAGTCTTTAGAGAAGTCGGGTGAGTACAACACTGGCTGGCTACATAAGGCTTGTTTCAAGAATTGGAATGCTGCCTCAGCCTCGGGGGTCCATTTAATCATGACCGACCCTTTCCCCTTCGTCAGGTTGGTTAGGGGCACAGCCTTAGAAGCAAAGTGGGGAATGAATCGCCGATAATACCCAGCGATTCCCAGAAAGGCTCGTACCTGCTTCTTGCTGTTGGGACGTGGCCAACTCTGGATGGCCTCGACTTTGTTGAGTTGGGGTTTTATTACTCCCCTCCCAATGGTGTACCCAAGATATTTGGCCTCCTCCTGCCCAATGGTACACTTCTTGGGGTTAGCCGTAAACCCTGCTTCCCGAACAGAGTCCAGGACTGCTTGCACTTTTGGCAGATGTGAGGCCCAATCTGTGCTATGGACAATTACGTCATCCAGGTAAGCCGCAGCATACTTCCGATGGGGCCTCAGCATCTGGTCCATTTTCCGCTGGAATGTGGCCGGCGCATTCTGTAACCCGAACGGCATTCTTTTATATTGGAACGCCCCGTCTGGGGTTACAAATGCGGTTTTCTCTTTGGCTGACTTGGCCAGGGGGATTTGCCAATACCCTTTTGTGAGGTCAAGAGTCGTCATGTATCGGGCTGTTCCCAGCCGGTCGATCAACTCATCTATACGTGGCATGGGGTAGGTGTCAAATTTTGTAACTTTGTTCAACTGACGAAAATCGTTACAAAATCGCCAGCTCCCATCCGGTTTAGGCACCAACACAATGGGACTAGACCAATCACTTTGGGACTCCTCTATCACCCCTAAGTTCAGCATTTTCTGTACTTCCTCCCGTATTGCCTCCCGTCGGGCCTCTGGGATCCGATAGGGTTTTAACTTCACCCTTTCACCGGGCGGGGTAATAATGTCATGCTCTACCCCAGATGTTTGTCCCGGCAGCTCAGAGAATACCTCCTTGTTGCGAAGCACAAACTCCTTAACCTCCTGTTGTTGGGGTTGTGACAAGGTGGCTGCGATTCCAACCTCAGGAATCACGCAACCAGTTTGAGCTGGTGACCAAGTGTCTGCGACTAGGGACTCTCTATCCCTCCAGGCTTTCAACAGATTAACGTGATAGATCTGTTCGGGCTTTCGCCTTCCTGGTTGTCTGACCTTGTAATTCACTTCGCTCACTTTTTCCATTATCTCGTAGGGGCCTTGCCATTTGGCAAGGAATTTACTTTCAACCGTAGGGACAAGTACCAATATCCTATCCCCCGGGGAAAAGGTACGGGTCTTGGCTCCACGGTTGTACACTCTCTGCTGTGCCAACTGCGCTTGGGCCAAATGTTCCTTCACGATGGGCATTACCTGTGCAATTCGATCTTGCATCAGGGCGACATGCTCAATCACACTCCTGTGGGGAGAACTCTCACTTTCCCAAGTTTCCTTGGCAATATCCAACAGCCCTCTTGGGTGTCTCCCATACAGTAACTCAAAGGGGGAGAATCCCGTAGAGGATTGGGGCACCTCCCTAATAGCAAACATCAAATAAGGAAGTAGACAGTCCCAATCCTTTCCATCCCTATCCACCACTTTCTTCAACATTTGTTTTAGGGTTTTGTTGAATCTTTCAACCAGCCCATCGGTTTGGGGGTGATACACAGATGTACGTAATTGCGTCACTTTGAACAATTTACACAGCTCCTTCATAACCCGGGACATAAAGGGTGTACCTTGGTCCGTAAGCAGTTCTTTACAAATACCCACCCGGCTAAAAACAAGAGATAGCTCTTTGGCTATGGTTTTGGCCGAGGTATTTCTGAGAGGGATCGCTTCTGGATAACGGGTGGCATAGTCCATTATAACCAATATGTACTGGTGCCCCCTAGCG
Source organism: Rana muscosa (assembly GCA_029206835.1). Taxonomy (NCBI): domain Eukaryota; kingdom Metazoa; phylum Chordata; class Amphibia; order Anura; family Ranidae; genus Rana; species Rana muscosa. The sequence goes on from JARGYO010000162.1 coordinate 18,312,609, forward strand.
GACTTGATTATAGGACCTACCAAATCCATTGCGATTCTCTCAAACGGGACCTCAATGATGGGTAGAGGGACCAGCGGGCTACGGAAGTGTGGCATCGGGGCCGACCTCTGACACACAGGGCAGGAGGAACAATAATTTTCTATGTCCTTCATCACCCCAGGCCAATAGAATCTCTGTAATACCCTCTCTCGGGTTTTCTCTGTCCCCAGATGACCTCCAAGAATGTGCCCATGGGCCAACTCCAACACCAACTTCCTGTAAGGTTTGGGCACCACCAGCTGCTCAACGGTTTCTTCTGCCCTTTTTGCCACCCGATACAGTAGGTCCTTCTCTACGCTGAAGTATGGGTAAGTGCAGGTATTATCTGGGTTCACTAACTCGCCATCTATTTTCACTACGTTTTCCCGTGCCTTTATTAGGGCGGGGTCTTTCAACTGTTCTGTGGCAAAGTTTTCCCTGTGAACCTCAAGATCAGAAAACTCCACAGACGGTAGGTTTTCGTCTGAGGAGGTGGGCTCCTCTCCAGTTTCTTGAGTCTCCCCTGCCAATACTGACAAGGGAAATTCGGGAGAGTCCTCACCACTCTCAGAGGAGTTCTGGCTATCATATTCCTGGTACATAGGGGCACCAGTGGGGGGCTCAGGATCATCCCACAGTTCCCAGAACTTCGGAAAATCCCTTCCCACAATGGCGTCATGCGGTAACTGAGACACTAAGCCCACTGGATGAGAAAGGGTACCTTTGGGGGTCTCGAAACACACTGTAGTCACTGGATACTCTCGGGTGTCCCCATGCACACAAATAACAGCTACCTTGCTATTCCCAGAGACCTCTGTTTTAACTAATTCAGCCTTTATCAGGGTCACAAGGCTACCTGAATCCAGCAATACCACAACATTTCTACCATTAATACACATTTTGCATAAATGTTTCTCAGTTCCCCGAATGGCAGTGCATGCGACTGTCGCACACAGCGACTGACGTCTGCCCGTCAGAAAGTCACACTGCATGGGTTCCTCCAAAACCGGGCAATTTGCTGCAATATGTCCCGCTTGCCGGCAGCGGTAGCAAATGATCCTTCTTGCCGCCTCTTGAGCCGCTGATTTCCCAGGCTGTTCTCGCCAAACTTGGGGTAGAGCTCCCACCCTCTCACTCTCTCCACCCTTACCCCTTGGAATCATCTTATCCGCCCCTGGGGATGGTCTGGTCTTAGGGTGGAAAGTCCGAGTGTCTCTGGAAGAGGCCGTCAGGTTCTCTGTAGCCAAGTATTTCTCCACACGATCCACAAGACCATCGGCCGTCTCTGGGTCTCCATGGCTTACCCACTTTTGGATGGCAGTAGGAAGAGCTCTCAAAAACCGATCCATTACAACACGTTCCACAATCTTTGGTGCGGACAAAGTCTCTGGCTGTAGCCACTTTCTGCTCAGGTGAATGAGATCATACATTTGAGACCTGGGGGGTTTTCCAAGCTGGAAAGTCCAGTTATGCACACGCTGAGCCCGGACAGCCAGGGTGACACCCAGCCTTGCCAATATTTCAGCTTTTAGCATCACATAGTCTTTTGCTTGGTCAGGCTCTAGGTCATAGTAAGCTTTCTGCGATTCACCCGTTAACAGAGGAGCCACCAGTCCAGCCCACTGCTCCTCAGGCCACTTTTCTCTTTCAGCAGTCCTTTCAAACGTGGTCAAAAATACCTCTGGATCATCCTCTCCAGTCATTTTTGTCAATAAACGACTCACCCCAAAGGACGCGGTATTAGTGGGACGGCTTTCCTCACTGGTCTGCGGACGTTGCTGCATTACTGCTTCCATTTGTTGTAGTCTCTGCTCTTGCTTCTGTAATAGGTCTATGAAGCGGGCCTCAGATCGTTGCTGGGCTTGTTGCTGAGCTTCCAGACTCTGTTGGTGAGCTTGCTGCTGGGCTGCAAGGCTCTGTTGATGAGCTTGCTGCTGGGCTGCGAAGTTCTGTTGTTGAGCTGCAAGGCTCTTTTGCAAACCTGCATTTGTCTGCTGTTGATTGGCATTTGCTAGAGCCAGCTGTTTCAGTATCTCCTCCATGCTGGCTTAAAAAAAAACTGCCACTGGTTCTCCACCAACTGTGAGGGGGTTAGCTCGGCAGCGGGTGTGTGTGACCCCCGGGATGGGCTCCCCACACAAAAACAGGCCCAGCAGACGGAGGTTGTGGTTTTCAAAATCAAAAAGGTGCCGTTTATTTTCTATTTACAGTGACAAAAACACAGCAAAGCAAAAGAAACAAACAAAATAAATCCTGGTCAACTTGACCTCTGACTAAACATACAGGTTTCCTAACTAACAACTGGGATCAGCCTAGTGCTGTCCTAGTCCCTGGTTTTAAATGTCCAAGCAAAATATAGCCACACAGGCTTTCTCTCACCGCACAGGGGTTCACTCTCCCTAGACAGTCCACACAGGTCTGCTTCCAGGCATGAGCTAACATCTAATGAATCTGGGAGTTTTTATAGAGGCCTAAATGAGCTGACAAGCTTCAGCTGGCCTCATCAACTCCCTGTCTGTACGACGCCCAGCCCTCTCCCTAGAGGTATGAGTCATCCATGAGCCCATTAGTCTCAGCTGGGCTTATACAACTCTCCACCTAGCTGTATAAATCGGCGTAAAGCCTGAATCTGGGCGAAATATATCTACCCCCCTGGATGCAACCAGGTGACTTTACCTTCCTGCTGTCACAATATATATATATATATACTGTATGCACCATTAACATTTTGTTGGATCCTACCTGCACTGCATCTGAGCACCACAAACTAAAAATGCAATTTAATTCAACTTGAGTAAGGATGATTCATGTAGCATTTACTTCCTGGAATCCACTTGCCCTTAGCTCAGGCATGCAGACAGGAAGTTGTGCTTAGCTAAGAAACCCCCTCCTCCCCTCCTGAATACTCCTGGGGGGTATGACATCATTTGCTTAAGCCTGGAAACTAGGAAGTAACTGAAATTGTTTTAAAAAAGTTTAAAACAAGTAAATATGACCTACCTTCCCATCTATTTACTAATGCTAGCAGCATACAGATTTAAAATAATCATGGTGTCACCTGAAGGGGGTGCTGTGCAGAGGGAGTGGCAGGGGAGTGCTATAGCACCCCCAAAAATGTTGAAAGTGTCCTAACTAGATTAACAAATAAAATCACTCTTATTTTCTTGTGAAATCCTCGACATTGCAGAGTCTAGTGGTGCTGCACAGCGCATGACACTGATTCAGGGCAAACGTCACCCAGTGCTGCCCCCCAGCAAGGGTGAAGAGGAGGACTAGGTACCTTTAACCTGGAGGTCAAACACAACCAACTATCCCTTTCCTAGAGGCCCTAACCTATCAATTGGGGATGTACAGCACAGCATATAGAGCAGTGGTTCTCAACCTGGGGGTCGGGACCCCCTCGGGGGTCGAATGACGATTTGCCAGGGGTCACCGAATCCTGGGCTGTTCCTGAAGCCCGCACCACCCTCCCTGCCTTTTCGCGACTGCCCAGCAGGGCTGTCCCTGGGGCCTGTGGCCACCCAGCTGGGCTGTTCCTGGAGCCCGCCGCCGCCCACTCAGCCTCTTCGCAGCCGCCCATTCAGTTAACGGCATGGGTGGGGGGGCAGAGACCTGTGATTAGAGTTGCCAATAAAAGTCCCCACTACAGTTCTCAGATCAGCAGACGACCTTGATCAAGAGCACGTTGGCTGATCAGAACTCCCCCCAGCACTGCCACTCATCCCGCCCCCCACCAGCACTGCCACTCATCCCACCCCCCCCACCAGCACTGCCATTCATCCCACCCCCCACCAGCACTGCCACTCACCCCCCCCCCACCAGCACTGCCACTCACCCCCCCCCACCAGCACTGCCACTCACCCCCCCCCCACCAGCACTGCCACTCATTCCACCCTCCCACCAGCACTGTCACTCATCCCACCCCCCACCAGCACTGCCACTCCCCCCCCCACCAGCACTGACACTCACCCCCCCACCAGCACTGCCACTCACCCCCCCACCAGCACTGCCACTCATTCCACCCTCCCACAAGCACTGACACTCATCCCACCCCCCCACCAGCACTGCCACTCCCCCCCACCAGCACTGCCACTCACCCCCCCCACCAGCACTGCCACTCATTCCACCCTCCCACCAGCACTGCCACTCATCCCACCCCCCCCCCACCAGCACTGCCACTCCCCCCCACACCAGCACTGCCACTCACCACCCCCCCCCACTAGCACTGCCACTCACCTCCCCACCAGCACTGCCACTCATTCCACCCTCCTACCAGCACTGCCACTCATCCCACCCCCCACCTGCACTGCCACTCACCCCCCCCCCCACCAGCACTGCCACTCATTCTACCCTCCCACCAGAACTGCCACTCATCCCAACTCCCCACCAGCACTGCCACTCATCCCAACTCCCCACCAGCACTGCCACTCATCCCATCCCCCCCCCCACCAAGGAGTAAGAGAAGGAATAAAAATAGAGAATGCATGGAAGGGAGAGGAAAGGGGGGGGCAAAGAAAAAGGGAGAGAAAGAACAAGAAAGACGGCTAGAGAGAGGGATGGGGGGGGAAAAAACAAGAAATTAGGATAGAGAGAGATAAAAGGGAAAAAAAAGGAGAACAAAGAGAAAGAGTGGTACATCCTAAAATGTACCATAAGGGGTTTTAATACTGTACAAGTAGAAGGGACTCAGGGAGCGTTAGGGGCGCAAATTACTTGTCTTGCCTTGGGTGCTGACAACCCACGCTACAAAAATAATTTTACTGTTAGGGGTCCCCACAACTTGGGAAATTTTATCAAAGGGTCACGGCACTAGAAAGGTTGAGAACCACTGATATAGAGTGAAGAGGAGTGAAAACAGGGAATGTAAAGCACACACTACAAAATTACCACAAATGTAGTAATATTTAATAATTTTTTTCCTTAAATGCCTGTTACTGTTGGATTAAGATGGTGCTCACATTTAGTGGGTTGGATTCAGTGAAGTGAGTTCAAGAGGAGTGACTGGGCCAGTGTGGTGGCAGTGTGGTTTGTGCTGTGCATCAAGGACTTTGCTATGTAATACTTTATGCTGCAAGTTGTTCAAGAACTGTACTTCACTGCAAGTAGCTCCTTCTATATCCTATGGCGTAAAACCCAGATAGCTTTGGGCAATGTATTCCTGACAGGGCTGTATGGCTTTACACATATTTAAAATGTATGCAAGAAAAATCTCAGCTTTTTTGTATCCTGAGACTTTGAAACAGTTTACTTTACAGGTTTTTATTGTACTGTTTGCTGTAGAGTGTGTTTGGGAATTTTGAAAAGTAAGCAGCCACTATAAAGCGCTACTTTCTGCCTTATGTATATTGGTAAAAACATGTTTTTAAAAGGGTTGGTTGCCCTTCTAGAAATAAAAATTCACATTAACCCCTTGCGCTCATTTCTACAGAGAGAACATAACAAATATAATTCCACTGCGAAACTTGACTTTATGAATGAATATCCGCTTATCTTTAAAACTAAGACTATATAAATATATGTTCTGCAATAAAGCTGCATGAGAGCTTAAACTGGGAGTGAAAGGGTTATTTTGCAGCACATACCTCATGGGGTTAGTGTGTACTTACTAGAAAACCAAAAGCTTCCCAAAAGCCCCCACCTTTTCTGCCCGGCAATAGTAGCCCGCCACCCACCCACTCCCAATATAATACCTGTTACTATGGCAGAGATCAATAGCTCTTATATCTGAGCCCCTTTAAAAGCATTCCACTTCATCTCTCCTATAAACAGCTATTATAACTTAGAGGTTGTTAAATATGTATCATGTTATACTATACCTCACCTGTATTATACAGATATCACAGCATCATAAACTCTATATGTTTGTAAATATGTTATTTAATTCAATTCACCAATTTTTTAGTTTGTAAATGAAAATAAAAATTGCAAATGTGTGTGACTGCATTCTGTGCACTTTTAACAAAATGAATAACCATTTTTCTGCCAGCGATGTAAAATATAACTTTATGGCTTCTCAAAGCTAATAGTCTCAAGTGTAATTATAATGTATCTGTCTATTTCCTGAATCTAATAAACAGCACCTAAGTATTCATGTACATGCCATGCCCAATTTACAGTCTGATTTTACACAGGTTTACTTTTACAGCATATATCCATTGTAGATAAACATTTATGTAAAACTCTACCAAAATAGATATTTTATCTTTTTGTGGTATCTAGCAACCAAAGTCATATGCCAGATTATTCGGTACATAGTGCTAATGAACACAGTGACAACACAACACTTAACAAAATAAAGAAGTAATAAAACAAAATATAGTTACGGTAATTCCCAACTGTATAGTTGATATCAGCAAAATAACACTTGGCCCTGGTTCACATTGATGCTACTTAAAATCACGCTACTTCACTTGAAGTAGCCCGATTTCAAAGTAGCAAGGTCAGCGCGATTTCAGGTGCTACTTGATAGACATCTGTGTGGCCTCCTGTGTAGATGTCTACTGAAGTCGCACCCAAAATCGGCAAAAGTAGTGCAGGAACTACTTTTGCAAATCGGTGCGGCACTGCAAAATCGGTGTCGCACCAATTGGAACAGTGCCATTGCTGCCAATAGGCTGTGACTTGTCATGCGATTAGATCTCTCAAATCGCATGACAAATAACTCCAATGTGAACCTAGGCTAAAACATATCAAATAAATTGTGTTAATAAAATAACTGGATAACTGTAATGTGACTGTAATAGTCTGGTAATATCTTCCTCCTTATTTTACTAAAGGGGAATACAATTTATAGTGATCGAAAAACCTAACTATAAGCAGTCTTAAAAACATTCTCTTCCTCCTACCTATCTTGCCTAGCCTCTAGAAGGGAGCGATAGATAATGGCTCTGAATTCAAGGAGACGTGATGTCACTCATAGGCAGCCATTGCCCAGCTATTTTTTGGCGCTTCCTGACCAGGGGCGCCCGTGCGCCGCCCTCTCTCTCCTCGCCACCCCCTATATGCAATGGATAATTTCATGCATAGCATAAATCTATCCATGGCCGCCGCGACCGCCCCCTATTTATTAATCCGGCCCCTTTCAGGGCACCGGGTACATGAATTACAGCGGCCAGGTTTTTTTTTTAAGCACCTGATTAGAGCCATAGGCTCTACTAGGCTTCAAAAAGGGTGGGCTCGGGACTCTGAGGATGCATCCTGAGCCCATCCAGGTGTGTTGCAACAGTGAATGAATATTCGCTGTTGCAACACTGATCCTCCTCCCGGCCAATCGGGAAGTGGGTCTGATACCCGTGACCCGTTTGGCTGATAGGACAGGCGATCCTACTGGACTCCTAGGAGGGGAGGAGACGCACAGTGGAAGTGAGGAGGAGAAGAGCCTCCAGGTCCCTGCTGATGCCTGGATGCCCGATCCCCACCGCCACTCCATGGTTGCCCAATCCTTGCTGCCTAGATGGGGTAAGTGCCGGTGGACCGACCGGCGGACAGAGGAGATGGGGTGGGGGGTGTTGGTTGCTGCCCCCCCAAACAAAAAAACACCAGCCCCCACAGTTCCTGACACTAGGGGAGCTAGGGGATCAAGTGATCGGACCGGGGTAGATTAAAAATAGGTAAGTGTACAGATTTTTTTTATACAGGTTAGCAATCATAACATAGCGGCAATGTTCTCACTTCTTTCATTCAAAGAACGCCTGGTATTTTATTGAAATAAATACAAGGCATTCTGTGAAGGTCAGTGAAGCAAAGCTAGTGACTCCCACTAGTGACTCCCTGTGGTCAGTGTACTTAGAGGAAATCGCACAGCACAGGACCCAGAAGATTGCAGCAATCACTGTAGCAGTGCCGACTACTACAGTGACTCTCAGCTTCGACAGCAGACCCTCAAGTATGAGATATGCATACTTACATATAATAATGCAATTAACGTACAGCGTGTATATGTGAACCCTTACCTTGTAATACAACTCATTCAGTTTAAAATAGAAGTTACAGAGTTACATAATTAGTCTGGCTGAAAAAAGACAGAAGTCCATCTAGTTCAACCAATAGAAGGAAAAAAAATAAAAAATAATAATATATACCGTATATATATATATATATATATATATATATATATATATAGATATATATATATATATATATATATATATACTGTATATATATATATATATATATATATATATATATATATATACACACACATACAAACAGTGCCTTTAAAAAGAATTCATACCCCTTGCAATTTTCCACATTTTTATGTGGTAGACCAACACAAAGTGGCACATAATTGTGAAGTGGAAGGGAAATGATAAATGGTTTTCCAACTTTTTTACAAATAAATACCGTGTGGTGTGCATTTTTATTCAGCCCCCCTGAGTCAATACATTCTAGTAGGGTAGAGCCAAACACCCCCCCCCCCCCTCCCGGTTCGGTTCGTACCAGAACATGCGAACAGACAAAAAATTTGTGCGAACATGCGAACACCTTTAGGCCCCGTTCACACCTATGCAAATTGGTTGCGGCTTACTCCGCATCCAATTTGCATAACATTTTAAAATACATTGATTTCAATGAGGTTGGTTCACATATGTGCGATGCATTCGCACTGCACATTGCCCAAAATACGTGTGCATTTTCTAGGCATTGCGGTGCGAATTGTCTGCCCATTATGTTCTATGGGAACGCATCTGATTCGCAGATGTGTTGCGTTCTGAACACAGTACGTATGAATCATGAGGAGGAACTCCGCGCCAAATTTTAAATAAAAAACCGGCATGGGTTCCCTTCCAGGAGCATACCAGGCCCTTAGGTCTGGCATGGATTTTAAGAGGAACCCCTTACGCCGAAAAAACGGTGTGGGGGTCCCCCCAAAATCGATACCAGACCCTTATCCGTGCACGCAGCCTGGCCGGTCAGGAAAGGGTGTGGGGACGAGCCAGCGCCCCCCTCCTGAACCATACCAGGCCGCATGCCCTCAACATGGGGGGGTTGGTGCTTTGGGGCAGGGGGGAGCCCTGCGGCCCCCCCACCCCAAAGCACCCTGCCCCCATGTTAATGAGGACAAGGGCCTCTACCCGACAACCCTGGTCGTTGGTTGTCGGGGTCTGCAGGAGGGGGCCTTATCGGAATCCAGGAGCCCCCTTTAATAAGGGGGCCTCCAGATCCCGGCCCCCCACCCTATGTGAATGAGAATGGGGTACATCGTACCCCTACCCATTCACCTGGTGGAAAAAAAATGTCAATAAAAAAACACACTACACAGGTTTTTAAAGTAATTTATTACGCAGCTCCGGGGGTCTTCTTCCGACTTCGGGGGTCTTCCAACTTCGGGGGTCTCTTCCAACTTCGGGGGTTCTCTTCCAACTTCGGGGGTCTCTTCTTCTGCTCTCCGGTGTCGTCTCCGCGATCTCTGGTTCTTCTCCCGCTCTCCGGTGCCTTCTTCCTTCTGACCGGGCGCCTCCGCTATCTTCTTCCAGCTCTTTTGCTAGCGGGGGCCCGGTCTTCATCGTCGTCTTCTTCCCTCTTCTCTCCTCCCGATGTTGACTTGTCGCTCTCTGCCGCTATAATGCCGTGTGCGCGGAGCGCAACGACTTATATAGACATGAGGCGTGGTCATCGGGTGATGCCACCCGGTGACCCCACCCCCGTATGACGTCACAGTCCCATCATTCCCCGTGACTGTGACCTTGTCCCGTGATGTCCATCCATCTTCAATCACGGCGCCGACGGTCCCCAAAAAGAAAACTGAAGAACTCCGCCTCCATGGGAGGCATCCCGCCTACTGCTGTCTTTTTGCTTTGACAGCTCTTATATTGCCAAGGGCGGGGCCACCCACTGACGTAAACGATTGACCCCGCCCCCTCTGACATCATGTGATGTCAGAGGGGGATGGGTCATCCATTTACATCACCGGGTGGCCCCACCCTTGACTATATAAGACTATATAAGAGCTGTCAAAGCAAAAAGACGGCAGTCGGTGGGATGCCTCCAATGGACGTTAATTTTTTTCTCTTTTTTTTTTTTTTTGGGGACCGTCGGCACCGGGATTGAAGATGGATGGATATTGTGGAATTGTCCAAAACTGTTTCCTGTAATTTTTACTTTTTTGACACTTTTTTTGATGAATGGGTAGGGGTCAAATGTACCCCACACGCATTCACATGAGTGACGGGATCTGGGGGGGCCCTTTGCTAAAGGGGGCTTCCAGATTCCAATAAGCCCCCCCATCCGCAGACCCCCACAACCACCGGCCAAGAGTTATGGGGATGAGGCCTTTGTCCCCATCAACATGGGGACAAGGTGCTTTGGAGGGACATCAAAGCACCCTCCCCATGTTGAGGGCATGTGGCCTGGTACGGTTCAGGAGAGGTGGGGCGCTCCTCCCTCCCCCCCTTTTCCTGCGGCCTGCCAGGTTGCATGCTCAGATAAGGGTCTGGTATGGATTTTGGGGGGGGGACCCCCCACACCATTTTTTTTTATTTTGGCCTGGGGTTCCCTTTAAAATCCATACCAGACCTGAAGGGCCTGGTATGGATTTTGGGGGATCCCCACGCCATTTTTTTTACTTTTGGCGCAGGGTTTCCCTTAAAATCCATACCAGACCTAAAGGGCCTGGTATGTATTTTGGGGGGATCCCCATGCCATTTTTTTTATTTTGGCCCGGTGTTCCCCTTAAAATCCATACCAGACCTAAAGGGTCTGGTATGGATTTTGGGGGGGACCCCACAGAATTTTTCATTTTTTTTTTGGCAAAGGGTTCCCTTTAACCACTTCAATACACTATATTATATATGCTACACTGCCTGAATATAGATTCTACACTGAATATCTAATCTACACTAAATGCAGAGTATATACTAGGGTGTATATATATATATATATCAAATACACTGCCTGTACTGACTGAATATAGATTCTACACTGAATATCTAATGTACGCTAAATGCAGAGAATATATATATATACTAGACATATATATATATATATATATATATATATATATACAATCAAATATACTGCCTGCACGCCACTAAGCTGCCTAATCTTTCTTCATTCATTACACTATATGGCCGATGTGTAAGCAGCAGCCTTATATAGTGTGGACTTGACTTGATTGGCCAAAGGCACCCTGCCTTTGGCCAATTATGGCTCTCTCAGCAGAGTGTGCTGTTATTGGCCAAAGTATGCAGGTCAGGTGCATGCTTTGGCCAATCATCAGACATCAATGGACTGCGATCTCGCAATTTTCAAGTCTTGACACAGATTCTCAATTGGATTTAGGTCTGGACTTTGACTGGACCAGTCTAACACATGAATATGCTTCACTTTTCAGTTATAGCACTTGTGCCGTTTCTTAAAATAAATAAGAGTCCAAAGGAAAAAGGAACTCCAGGCACTGGTGGACTAGAGCGAGCTCTATCATTCTATCAACCTGAGAAAACTGGAAAAAAAACAGGACCAATCTAAACCTGGCACTTAAAGATGTTGTAAAACATAAGCTTAGTTGGTCCGAGCAACATTTTTATGCATGTGGTAACAAAGCAGACTGGTTCCTTGCTAATAAATTGAAGTGTTTTTCATCCCATCCCCCTGCAAGACTTAAAATGAGGATGAGCCATTGTACTAATAATCCACTGAAAAATACTAGTGGAGTTTAGGACACAATTAATAAGCTTTACTCCAACATTACATGTTTTAATCCAACCTTCACATTTGTGGACGTGCATACAGTTATAGAAACCCTGAAATCAGGAAAAAAATAGGGCCCTGATGGCTTTGTGCTGTCTCCCTGAATAGTAACAATGCACGATGAGATTAAAACTTCTAAAACGTTGTCCTCTGAAATGTTAGCTCACATAGTTATGGTCCCTAAACCAAATAAGGACCATCATGGTCAAATTATAGGATCATTTCACTTCTAAATATAGATCTTAAAATACTTACTTAAAATCTAGCCCAATGATTAAATACCTACTTAGGTCAAATAATTCATCAAGGCCAAACTGGTTTTGCACCCTTGAGACAAGTCAGCGATAACATACGGAAAATTCTTAATTTAATCCACATAGCTCACGCCCGCATTCAGACATTATTACTCCTTTCTGTGGACATACGAAAAGCATTTGATACTATCTTTGCAATACATGGAATGCACGTTACATGGGGGTTCAAGAAACAATTCTTGAATTGAAAAAAACTTTATACTCAGTTTCTTCTCCCTCTATATGATATTGTGGATTCCAGTCCTCCCACTTTCTTATTAACAGAAGGACATGACCGGGATGTCCTCCATAACCCTTTTTGTTGCTTCGAGCATTAGAACCCCTACCTTTATCTTTATAAAAGCATAAGGCTATCAAGGGATTGGAAAAATCAAGAACAGAAAACAAAATGTTGTTATTTGCTGACAGTATTCTCTTTACTGATACTTCACCCAATGTCTCTCCACCTTGTCTCTTTGACACCCTTGAGAAATGTTCAGCATTTTCAGGATTGAAAGTCAATCCATCAAAGTCAATTGCAATGGGTGTGTCTCCCTACATCCAACAACCTTGTCCAATCTGCAGCATAATTTTACCTTTTCATGGACCACGCAACTTACATATTTCAGAATTCATTCCCCTCTCCCTAATAGTTCTGCTCTTTTATGCTCCTGGAGCCAATATCAAATCTTTTGGGTTGGTAGAATAAATGCTATTAAAACAGCACTTCTCCCAAAGCCACTTTATTTATATTGAGTCTTAGACACCATACACACTATTAGATTTTCTGCAGATTTTTGTCTTCAGATTTACCAAAACCATGTAGTGCAAGGGCCTGCCTGATTGCATACAAATTGAACTTCTTAGGGTTTGACCTCATATTATATGGTTTTGGTAAATCTAAAGACAAAAATCTGCAGAAAATCTAATAGTGTGTATGGGATCTTACCCATTCCTCAACCCAGTTTTGTTCTGTGAATACTTCAAAACAAACGAATACAATTTATAAGAAGCTCAACCCTTCCCAGGGTAATAGAACCTAGCCTGGCTCTTTTGGTTAATTATTATAGAGCAGCTCGCATAGCACCACTGCCCCTTTTACATTCACAGTCAGAAATCCCTTATTGGGTTTTACTTGATGCAATTGATTGTGATCCTACCACCATCTCTTCCTTGACTTGGCTCCCACTCCACCCATGACCATCATAACTGATTCCTTCTTTGACACATTCACTTAAGGTATAGGACTCTATAAAATATTCTGGAGGGCTTATCTCACCTCATCTACCCTTGCTAAGCTTGGTAAAATGCCCCATGTTTCCACCTGGACAGGAGGCCCCTAATAGATGTAAATGGTGGACTCAAAAGGGCTTTTGCAGATGTCTATTCTTCTCTTACTACTGACAGTATCAAATCTTTTTAAGAATTTCCAGAGAAACACGAGGCACCTTTTCAGGAACTTTCCCCATACATACAGCTACATCATTATCAAAAACAACACAGAGGGGACACTGTAAGCTCATCCAATTTAGTCAAGATCAGATAGGGATAAGGGTATAAATTGGCAATACAAAAAAACCTTCCCAATATAGCAATCTGGTCACGCCGTCAGCCGGAGGTGTTTAACACAATCAAAACTCCGGGTGGTGCTCCTCTGAATACACAGGCATATAAGGAAAAACTGAAAAAAATGAGACTGTCTTGAGAAAAATCAACTCTGCAGGATGGATGAGAGTTGTGTATGATTGGTTGTGGTGGCCACCTGTGTCCTATTAAGACTATTTTAATTTAATGTGTTGGAGGTGGGTGTATTTTTTCTACATTTTCTAATTTATAATGTGGTTACATGTGGATATTCAATAAAGAAATTTAGTCTCATCCGGTTGTTCCTCTTTGAAGAATATTCTCTGGGAACCTTTCCCGTTTTTTTCTTCTTAGTGTAGCGGGGTCTCCTTTAAGGCCCCGGGACTAGAGTACCCAGAGCCCCATTCGGCCTCAGGGCGGAGGTTCCGCCGCAGAGACTCATGGGAGAGGTTACATAAGAGGGAGGCGGGGGGAAGCTCACTCTCTGGGGAAAACGCGCTTCAAGCAACAAGTCATCCTGCGCGGATCTGCTGCGGGGTAAGGCCTGAAGCCTAAGGCCTTACCCGAAGTCCGAAGAGCCTTTCACCATCCTGCGGAGCCTGGGTGGATCCTGGACCATCAGTGTAGGACTCCAGTTGGATCGGGGACCCGATCGGTTGCAGACGCTGTGTGCGACGGACACACGCGGTGGAAGACCCAGGCTGGGATCGCGCCTGGAACGGTGAGCGGGCACCTGCCCATATCCATAGACTGAGTTATATTCAGGCCTATAGACTGCCTAGGCCCACTGTTCACTCACCAGTGTTCCTTGGGGGGTCCGGTAGTTGGGACAGAGTTGAAGTGCCTACCCCCCCGTTTGCATACTGCTGCTACGAGTTACCACCTTTTTGGATTACAATTTGTTCATTTCTTCAAGTGCACCAACGAAAGCTGGCCGGTGAAGAAAATCTTACTCCCTTAGGGAAAGGGGGACTATTTCATACACTGTCAGGCCTGACATAGGTGGGGAAAGTTATAAAGTTTGTGTTGCTGTATCATAGGGTGCGCACGCCATAATAGCTCCGCGTGGTGGATACTGCGCGGCGCCATATTATAGTGCTGCCTCTGTAGTATTAGTTGATACAGGGTTCTGCAGACCCATGTAAGTGTTGCATGCCATGTTTTATGCCACCATTTTATAGTAAAGCTATTACTTATTCATATTCCTGCCTCAGAGTGTTGTTTGTCTATTTAGGAACTGTTAAGTATCATACACCTGAGAGTGATAGGAAGCTATCCCTAGACTAACTGTGCCAGAGTGGGTCGAGTCAGATTGCCGGGGATTGGCGGTGCTGTATACAGGGCCAGAGAAAACAAACCAGTGGCTCTCTTAACTGGGGGTAGCGCTACACGTGGGGGCTCTTGAGTCCGGGATTCTGTTGCAGCAAATAGCAGCCAAAAGGTACCAGCATGGACCCACTAGAAATAGCAAAGTGGTGCGCAGTAGTAAAAACAGATCCACATGAAGTAGTGATCATAGAACTTGCAGGGACCTGGCAAGATGATGCAGTGAAACAGTTAGTGGTGTCACTGTCCCCGCAACAAAAAGCATACATAGTGGATTTTAGATCAGAACCTCCCATGACATATGTACTGGTGAAGTGGAAGGATGGAGTCTCAGAAGACTTCAAGAAGCCGAGCATAGAAACGGTGGATAAACAAATCTTTAAGTTAATACGCGCTCCACCCGACTTAAAAGATGTCAAGACAGAGATGAATCCTGGGTCGCCACAGGGCGCTCTCAGCACAGAATTATGCGCGGTCCAAGGGGAAATCATAGCGCGCTGCAAGAAAGATCCTGCGGATTACCAAACGTCAGGATACCGGAAGCTTAGAATGTTTTCAGGAAGGAAGCCTGTACCTTCAGGAGAGGAAGGATTTGAGGAGTGGTTAGATGGCGCTACTCAGGCCTTAGAGGAGTGGGAAGTCCCAGACCACAGAAAGAAGCAGAGAATTGCTGAGAGCTTAAAGGGGCCTGCCCTAGAGGCCATACGCAACCTTAAGATGAGCAAGAAAGACTGTGTTGCGCAAGACTATCTAGACATTCTGCAGAATGTGTTTGGAGGAACAGAAAAGATCACTGAGCTTACCTACCAACTAGAGCACTGCTACCAGAAGGCAGGGGAGAAGCTATCAGAGTTTATGATGCGCCTAGATAAAATACTGCACAAGATGATCCTAAAGAAGGGGATTGACCCGAAGAAGGTGGATGATGCCCGGGTCCAGCAGGTCATGAGAGGATCTCAACCCCTGGATCCCATCGCACTGGCGCTACGTACAAGACAGGACGGGAAGAGCCTGGAGTACCCTGACTTGATCCGAGTAGTCAGAGAAGAAGAAGCTATGCTGGAGGAGAAGAAAAGGAGCCAACCAGTTGAGCTGGTGCAGCCCCCTCCAGTGATGGTCAGGGCCGCCATGACCTTAGAAAGAGACGCAGAGGTGGATACCTTAAAGTCACAAATGTCCCAAGTGCTGGGAATGTTGACCTCCCTGATGGAAAAGGAGTCAAGGGTACCTGAGAGGAACAGCCCACGGAAGGAGTTGTTTCCAAATACTTCAGCACCCGCATCCCTGGAAGATAGGGGTGATATGATCTGTTTCAACTGTGGAGGAGTTGGTCACGCGGCCAGAGTGTGTTCCAGTCCCAAAAAGAGGAAGATGAACAACCGCAAGCCACCGGAAAACTTCAGCGTGCCCCGGTGAAGGAGTCAACCGGGTGCCCATCATCCTTACGGAACTCCATACTGAATAAGAAGCACATGAGAGAAGGGGCCAGGACCCCACAGAAGAAACCAAGGGTTCCTCAGAAGGAACGCACTCCAAAGAAGCATAGTAATGTCCCTCACCGGGTAGCTACACCCAGACAGAGGAGGGAGATCAGTACATACCAGGCCCAGGAGAGACTTAGGTCTAGGGACAAACAGAAGAAGGAGACCCCTTCGAAGCAGTACCCAGAGAAGCTGGTGGGCCCCTCTCCAATCGTATCCATTCAAGTGGAGGGAGTCTACACAAGAGCCCTGTTGGATACTGGAGCACAGGTGACTCTGTTGTACCGAGACTTCTATGACAGACACCTGAGTCACTTGCCCATCCGAAAGCTTGAAGACTTGGAGATATGGGGAATCGGAACGGAAGAGTTTCCTTATGACGGATATCTGCCCATCAAATTGACTTTTGACCCATCCATAGCTGGGAAGGGGGAAGTGTTTGACACCTTGGCTGTGGTGTGCCCCCGACCGCCTGGAGCCAACAGAAGCTCCTTGATAATAGGGACCAACACGGATCTGGTCAGGAGACTTTTGGTCCCACTAACAAAAAGGGAGAACCCCACAGTCACTGGGATACACCCAATGTTGAAGACCGCCTACCAACGGTTGATCTTAGAACAAAAGGCCCCGGAAGAGGGGGTAGGGAAGGTCTGGAGACTGGGAAGAAAAGGGATAGTACTGCAACCCGGTGAAGTAACCTCTTTGAAGGCCACAGTGAAACTCACTTGGGAGCAGCCGGGCCCCTTTGTGATGTTGGAACCCGATCCAAGGGAAGAACCCTCGGGCCTGGAAGTAATCCCGGAAGTGGTCCCGGTGAGGGTCCTGAAGAAGGCCCATTGCAGGGTGCCAGTGAGTGTCAGAAATACCACGGATGGTCCAATGGAAATCCCAGCCAGACTGTTGCTGGGTCGAGTGAGCTCAGCCACACCAGTTGCCTCCTCAGATGTAGAGAAGACAGATGGAGAAGGTACTGTGTGGGAAAAGCTCTCTATGGAGAATCCAAACCTGCCCAGGGCTTGGAGAGAGAGAGCCCGGAACCAATTGACTCGGTGGAAGAGGATCTTCTCCCATGATGAGTTTGATGTGGGGTGTGCTAGGAGTGCCACCCATCGAATCCGCCTCCAGGAAGACAAGCCCTTCAGGGAAAGGGTGAGGCGGGTTCCATTGGCAGACCTCAAAGATTTAAGGGAACAGCTTGCCGAGCTCAAGCGAACAGGGGTAATCCAAGAATCCAGAAGTGCGTATGCCTCCCCCATAGTGGTGGTACGAAAGAAGAACGGGTCGCTAAGGTTGTGTATCGACTATAGGACCCTCAACAGGAGAACCATTCCGGATCAGTATACCACTCCAAGGATAGAAGACGCCTTGCAGAGCTTGTCCGGAGCCAAATGGTTCAGTGTTATGGACCTGAAGAGCGGGTATTATCAGATCCCGATGCACCCGGAGGACAAAGAGAAGACGGCTTTCATAACCCCAGTGGGGTTCTTTGAATTCAACCGGATGCCTCAAGGTCTGTCTGGAGCCCCAGCCACATTCCAAAGACTTATGGAGAAGACTGTGGGAGACATGAACCTCATCGAGGTCCTTGTATACTTGGATGACATCATAGTCTTCGAAAGAACTTTGGAGGAACATGAAGAAAGGCTGGAGAACGTCTTGAAGAGACTGAGTGAGGAAGGACTCAAGTTCTCCCCTGAAAAATGTAAATTTTACCAATCCTCAGTCAACTATCTGGGACACATAGTGTCTGAAGATGGGGTGTCTACGGACCCTGAAAAACTGGAGGCTGTCACCTCCTGGCCAAGACCCACCACCGTAACAGAACTTAGGTCCTTCTTGGGGTTCTGTTATTATTACAGAAGGTTCGTGGAGGGGTTTGCTCGAATAGCAAGACCCCTGAATGAGTTGCTGAAGACGGAGGGGGAAGAGGATGACTCGGGCCCCAGGAGGCCGGGAGAGTCAGTCAAAGACCAGTGGAACGAGAAATGTGAAGATGCCTTCCAGATGCTGAAAAAGAGCTTGACCACTGCTCCTGTCCTGGCCTATGCAGACCCGAAGAAGCCTTACGAACTCCATGTGGATGCCAGCCATGATGGACTGGGAGGAGTGCTCTACCAGGAGCATGAAGGACAGCAGAGACCTGTTGCATATGTGAGCAGAAGCCTGACCCCCTCCGAAAAGAACTATCCCACCCATAAGCTGGAGTTCCTGGCTCTCAAGTGGGCCGTAGTCGACAAACTTAGAGATTACTTGTATGGGGCAGACTTCACGGTCAAGACGGATAACAATCCTCTCACCTACCTGTTCACCACAGCCAAGCTGGACGCCACCGGACATAGATGGTTGGCGGCACTGTCTGCTTTCAATTTCAGCTTGAAATACAGACCTGGGGTGGGAAACCGAGATGCGGACGCCCTGTCCAGAAGGTCTCATGTCCCTACATGCAGTGTCGAAGACTGGACCCAAGTAGCACCTGACGGGGTACGGGCCCTCTGCCAAGGGGCTGAACTCCAGGCCAGGGGAGGCTCAAGAGCGGAAGAGATAGGGGTCACTATCGTAGGAGTCCCCAAGCAGTACTGCGAAGTAGCCCGACTGGGAGAAGACAACTTACCCAGACTAACGAAGAAGGAGTTGAGATCCGACCAATTGGAAGACCCTGTGGGGAGGTTGGTCCTAGAAGCATTGGAGAATCAGGATCCAAATGTACTCCTACGTCATCCCTCAAAGGAAGCTTGCCTACTTAAGAAAGAGTGGGACAGACTGCTGGTGCGTCAGGGGGTGGTCTACCGAAGGGGCCCCTCTGATGACCAAGAAGACAAGTGGCAGTTGTTCCTGCCGGAGAAACACAGAGAAACTGTCGTGATTGCTCTGCACAACAACCATGGACACCTAGGAGTGGAAAGGACTTTCCAACTTGTTAGAGACCGTTTCTATTGGCCTTGCATGAGGGCTGAAGTTGAGGAATACTGCCATTCCTGTGCACGGTGCATACAGAGAAAGACACTACCCCATCAAGCGGCCCCAATGGGCCATTTACAAAGTGAAGGTCCGCTTGACCTGGTATGTATTGATTTCCTCTGCCTCGAACCCGACCTGAGCGGACAAGGAAATGTTCTGGTGGTAACCGACCATTTCACCCGATATGCACAAGCCTTTCCTACCAAAGACCAGAAGGCCTCCACTGTGGCCAAAACACTCGTGGAGAAATACTTTATACATTACGGATTGCCAAAAAGGCTTCATTCAGATCAGGGAAGGGACTTTGAGAGTAAACTCATACGGAAGCTTCTGGATGCCTTGGGAATCAAGAAAACCAGGACTACCCCTTATCACCCACAAGGTGATGCTCAACCGGAGAGGTTCAATCGAACCCTGCTCAACATGCTGGGAACTTTAAGTAGCGAAAGGAAGCAACATGCTTACAACAGCACTGTCAGCGACGCTACAGGGTATTCCCCTTACAGACTTATGTTCGGGAGGGAAGCTAGATTGCCAGTGGATCTGGCCTTCGGCACTTCCATAGACCGTTGTTCTGCTGCTTCCCACAAGGGATATGTGGATAGACTTAGGCACAATCTGAAAATGGCCTATGAGCAAGCCCAGGCCGCCTCGGATCAACGGGGGGGCTCGCAATAAGAGAAATTTTGACCTAAAAGTTAGAATCCAAGATTTACAACCAGGAGACAGAGTATTGCTGCGGAACCTGGGAGTCCCTGGAAAACATAAGCTTGCGGATAGATGGAGACCCGAACCTTATGTCAAAACTACCGGGCCTACCCGTTTACAAACTTAAACCTGAGGGAAAGTTGGGGCCATTGAAGACTTGGCATCGGAACCACCTACTTCCTCTGGCTGAAGCAGTTCGGTTACCTCCTAGCATGGATTCCCCTGAACCCATGTCCATTCTAGACACCCCTAGACCCAACACTCGGTCTCAGACCCCTCGGATGGGGGATACAGAGGATTCAGAAATGAGTGAAGATGAGGGAGAGGAAATTGGCTGGCTTTGGCCTTCCCAGGGACCAACGACTTCTGCTATTGATCTTCCGCCTGACGAAGACACCGAGGATCATACACTGAATGCAGAAGCAACAGAGTTTATCTCTTCCTGTCCTTGGTTGGATGCTTGGGAAAGTGCCAGTGAACCATCTGTAAAGGAAGATCCAAGTTAAGCCATGTACCTTCCTGCTCCGGAGCCGGATGTTCCAGAAGAAGGGGGAAGTCCTGAGTTAGCAACAGAAGAAGAGTCTGCTCCAACAGAAAGCCCAAGAGGGCAGAGGAAGCGGAGGGCAATAAAACTTCCCAGGAGACTAACCTACCCACAGATGGGTGAAAGTGCGGAAGACACTGTAGTCACTGCTAGAAGGAGTATGGAAGACCATGACCCTCCCGCTGTTTATTTGGTGGGAGGCAGCCCCAGCTCACTCTCTGGCACAGTTAGACAGGATACTAATGTTAATGTGTTCTGTGGGCAGAGGAGTTCACTACCTCGTTTTTGGTGGGAATTTCCTCTGCCGACATCATATGAAGGATTGATGGATGTTGTGAGATCTGTAGTTGGAGATTATGTTATCTTTGGGGACCAAAGAGTTCAAGTGGGGGGAGTGTGTAGCGGGGTCTCCTTTAAGGCCCCGGGACTAGAGTACCCAGAGCCCCATTCGGCCTCAGGGCGGAGGTTCCGCCGCAGAGACTCATGGGAGAGGTTACTTAAGAGGGAGGCGGGGGGAAGCTCGCTCTCTTGGGAAAATGCGCTTCAAGCAACAAGTCATCCTGCGCGGATCTGCTGCGGGGTAAGGCCTGAAGCCTAAGGCCTTACCCGAAGTCCGAAGAGCCTTTCACCGTCATGCGGAGCCTGGGTGGATCCTGGACCGTCAGTGTAGGACTCCAGTTGGATCGGGGACCCGATCGGTTGCAGACGCTGTGTGCGACGGACACACGCGGTGGAAGACCCAGGCTGGGATCGCGCCTGGAACGGTGAGCAGGCACCTGCCCATATCCATAGACTGAGTTATATTCAGGCCTATAGACTGCCTAGGCCCACTGTTCGCTCACCAGTGTTCCTTGGGGGGTCCGGTAGTTGGGACAGAGTTGAAGTGCCTACCCCCCCCCCTGTTTGCATACTGCTGCTACGAGTTACCACCTTTTTGGATTACAATTTGTTCATTTCTTCAAGTGCACCAACGAAAGCTTACTCCCTTAGGGAAAGGGGGACTATTTCATACACTGTCAGGCCTGACATAGGTGGGGAAAGTTATAAAGTTTGTGTTGCTGTATTATAGGGCGCGCACGCCATAATAGCTCCGTGTGGTGGATACTGCGCGGCGCCATATTATAGTGCTGCCTCTGTAGCATTAGTTGATACAGGGTTCTGCAGACCCATGTAAGTGTTGCATGCCATGTTTTATGCCACCATTTTATAGTAAAGCTATTACTTATTCATATTCCTGCCTCAGAGTGTTGTTTGCCTATTTAGGAACTGTTAAGTATCATACACCTGAGAGTGATAGGAAGCTATCCCTAGACTAACTGTGCCAGAGTGGGTCGAGTCAGATTGCCGGGGGTTGGCGGTGCTGTATACAGGGCCCGAGAAAACAAACCAGCGGCTCTCTTAACTGGGGGTAGCGCTACATTAGCTACATCATTATGTTGCTTCTCCTCTTCTAATACTGAAACCCTACTAGAGTTCTTATTGTTTTTTAGAGTAATGCCTCATACACACGGTTTTCTCGGCAAGAAACTACAAGAAAACTGCTGGGAGAGCTTTCTTGCCGAGAAAACCGTTCGTGTGTATGGTTTCTTGTCGAGAAAAATAGAGAACCTACTCTCTATTTTCTCATCAGGATTCTCGTTTTTCTCGTCGGGATTCTCGTCGGCCTGTTTCCCGACGAGAAAACCGGTCGTGTGTATGCTTTTCCGAGTCTTAAAAAACCGTGCATTCTCAGAATCAATTATGAGATGAGAGCGCTCCTGATAAAACTAGCGTTCGTAATGGAGATAGCACATTCGTCACGCTGTAACGAACTGAAAGCACGAAGACTGAAAAGCGCGAATCGTCTCTCCCCAAACTTTTACTAACACGCGGTAACACGAGATCAGCAAAAGCAGCCCAAGGGGTGGCGCCATTAGAATCGAACTTCCCCTTTATACTGCCGTCATACGTGTTGTACGTCACCGCGCTTTACAACAATAAGATTTTTAATTGACAGTGTGCATGCAAGGAAAGCTTGACAAGAATCCCATCAAGCTTGACAAGAATCTCGTCGAGAAAACCAACGTTTTTTTTACGACGGGATTCTCGGCCGTGTGTACGAGGCTAGAATGCCATCTTCTATTTTCCTGGACCCATCTCTCTTATACATCTTTACGCTCCTCTGAGAAATCCTCTCAAATTAATTATATGATATGCTGGGATGAAGCATATCTGAAGCCTAGTAGACACGGCCGAGAATCTCGTCGCAAAAAAACTTTGTTTTTCTCGACGGGTTTCTTGTCAAGCTTGACGAGATTCTTGTCAAGCTTTCCTTGCATACACACTGTCAATCCAAAATCTCGTTGGTCTAAAGTGCGGTGACGTACAACACGTACGACGACATTCTCATGGCGCCACCCCTTGGGCTGCTTTTGCTAATCTCGTGTTACTGCATGTTAGTAAAAGTTTAGTGAGAGACGATTCGCGCTTTTCAGTCTTCATGCTTTCAGTTCGTTACGGCGTGACGAATGTGCTATCTCCATTACGAACGCTAGTTTTACAAGAAGGTGCGCTCCCGTCTCATACTTGATTCTGACCATGCGCGGTTTTTGAAGACTCGGAAAAGCATACACACGAACGGTTTTCTCGTCCAAAAACAGTCTCACAAGAATCACGACGAGAAAAAAGTAAGCAGGTTTTCTTTTTTTCTCGTTGAGATTCACAACAGTTTTCTCGACGAGAAACCATATACATGAACAGTTTTCTCGGCAAGAAAGCTCTCCCAACAGTTTTCTTGTCGTTTCTTGCCAAGAAAACCGGTCGTGTGTACAAGGCCTGAGACAAAGACTGGGTGGAAATCTGGTCTTCCATGGCCAAGAGTTCTAATATTCTTGTTCTAAAGAACTTACAGTACAAAGTCATATTTCACTGGCACCTAACCCCTGCCTGTATATCCAAGTATTTTCCCAATTATCCACCCTTTTGCTTCCGAGGCTGTGGACAAATATGCTACATAATTAATATGTGTAACTTTTATTGATATTGTATTGTTAAGCTGAGGATGTGTATGTATTAATTTAAATAATTACTTTGCATTTGTAAAACTTTATTAAAACTTTATTCAAACAAATTGACAAACAAAAAGTTTAAGCCCCCCTCCCAAATCCAAATTACATTATCTGATCATGCAGCCTGGCTGGGAAAGGCTTCCCCCAATACTAAATCATTCCAGGCTACATGCCTCTTCCCCACACCCCTGGCCAAGAAGTAGATGTTGGGGTTTGCAAGCAAATTTTATCTTATAGAGACTTCAATACTTTCTTGCTTTTCCAGTCGAAGTTGTATTTCATGGCTGCTGTATTTCTTTGCTTACTAAAGAAGAAAAAAATAACTTAAAAAATAGTGAGCATTCATAGGATTAATAAGAACAAGTTTGTTTTTCAAAAAAAGGTTTTCTGCATCGCCAGCAGATTTGAAAACAAGCCTGTTATCTGCACTATCAAAGCTGAAGCAATGTAAGTTTGTGAAACTGATTGTTGCAGTGATTATTCAAAAAATATCAGCACTAAATGGCTCCTGTTGAAGACAGACTTCAGCAGTGGATGAGAGCTTTAACCACTTTAGTATTGCAATCTTTTTTGAAATAGCAGGTTGATAGCCATGTATTTCCGGAGAGCTATTTAAAAAGTGCAGATCACAGGCAATAAGCAAAGAGCCAGTGAGCGTGGCTCAGTGGCTTCTGATTGCTGTGGTGGCCAATCACAGTGATCACAAATATAAACACCCTCTGTGTTTATATTTGAGAGCCCTCCCCTCTCACAATGAAGGAAGGGGAAGAATGGTAATTGCATGAGTAAATGGATCCTAGGGTGGTAGACAGTAGCCGATTCAAAGTGGGGGGGTTAATATTTTTTATTGTGGAGTCATTTTGTAACTCCCCCCCCCCATTCTCATATATCTCATCTCCAGCCTGTCCAGCCTGTAGTGTCTGTATAGTAATGCCTTAAATTCCTATGTCTTGCACATTAATCCCCTCATCTCCATTTCCCTAACTGTATATGACCTGTACATTAACCCCTTTTTACCTCCCCCTCTCTCTGTGTATGACCTGCACATTACACCGTAACAAGTTGTGACAGCAGGAAGGTAAAGTCACCTGGTTGCATCCAGGGGGGTAGATATATTTCGCCCAGATTCAGGCTTTACGCCGACTTATACAACTAGGTGGAGATTTGTATAAGCCCAGCTGAGGCTAGTGGGCTCATGGATGACTCATACCTCTAGGGAGAGTGTGGGGCGTCGTGCAGACAGGGAGTTGATGAGACCAGCTGAAGCTTGTCAGCTCATTTAGGCCTCTATAAGAACTCCCAGCTTCATTAGGTGTTAGCTCATGCCTGGACCCAGACCTGTGTGGACTGTCTAGGGAGAGTGAACCCCTGTGCGGTGAGACAAAGCCTGTGTGGCTATTTGTTTGTACATTTAAAACCAGGGACTTAGGGACTAGGACAGCACTAGGCTGATCCCAGTTGTTAGTTAGGAAACCTGTATGTTTAGTCAGAGGTCAAGTTGACCAGGATTTATTTTGTTTATGTTTCTTTTGCTTTGCTGTGTTTTGTCACTGTAAATAGAAAATAAACCGCACCTTTTTGATTTTGAAAACCACAACCTCTGTTTGCTGGGCCTGTTTTTGTGTGGGGAGCCCATCTCGGGGGTCACACACACCCGCTGCCGAGCTAACCCCCTCACAGTTGGTGGAGAACCAGTGGCAGTTTTTTTTTAAGCCAGCATGGAGGAGATACTGAAGCAGCTGGCTCTAGCAAATGCCAATCAACAGCAGACAAATGCAGGTTTGCAAAAGAGCCTTGCAGCTCAACAACAGAACTTCGCAGCCCAGCAGCAAGCTCATCAACAGAGCCTTGCAGCCCAGCAGCAGACAAACGCAACTTTGCAACAGAGTCTGGAGGCTCAGCAACAAGCCCAGCAGCAATCTGAGGCCCGCTTCATAGACCTGTTGCAGAAGCAAGAGCAGAGACTACAACAACAGATGGAAGCAGTAATGCAGCAGCGTCCGCAGACCAGTGAGGAAAGCCGTCCCACTAATACCGCGTCCTTTGGGGTGAGTCGTTTATTGACAAAAATGACTGGAGAGGATGATCCAGAGGTATTTTTGACCACATTTGAAAGAACCGCTGAAAGAGAAAAGTGGCCTGAGGAGCAGTGGGCTGGACTGGTGGCTCCTCTGTTAACTGGTGAATCGCAGAAAGCTTACTATGACCTAGAGCCTAACCAAGCAAAAGACTATGTGATGCTAAAAGCTGAAATATTGGCAAGGCTGGGTGTCACCCAGGCTGTCCGGGCTCAGCGTGTGCATAACTGGACTTTCCAGCTTGGAAAACCCCCCAGGTCTCAAATGTATGATCTCATTCACCTGAGCAGAAAGTGGCTACAGCCAGAGACTTTGTCCGCACCAAAGATTGTGGAACGTGTTGTAATGGATCGGTTTTTGAGAGCTCTTCCTACTGCCATCCAAAAGTGGGTAAGCCATGGAGACCCAGAGACGGCCGATGGTCTTGTGGATCGTGTGGAGAAATACTTGGCTACAGAGAACCTGACGGCCTCTTCCAGAGACACTCGGACTTTCCACCCTAAGACCAGACCATCCCCAGGGGCGGATAAGAGGATTCCAAGGGGTGAGGGTGGAGAGAGTGAGAGGGTGGGAGCTCTACCCCAAGTTTGGCGAGAACAGCCTGGGAAATCAGTGGCTCAAGAGGCCGCAAGAAGGATCGTTTGCTACCGCTGCCGGCAAGCGGGACATATTGCAGCCAATTGCCCGGTTGTGAAGGAACCCATGCAGTGTGACTTTCTGACGGGCAGACGTCAGTCGCTGTGTGCGACAGTCGCATGCACTGCCATTCGAGGAACTGAGAAACATTTATGCAAAATGTGTGTTAATGGTAGAAATGTTGTGGTATTGCTGGATTCAGGTAGCCTTGTGACCCTGATAAAGGCTGAGTTAGTTAAAACAGAGGTCTCTGGGAATAGCAAGGTAGCTGTTATTTGTGTGCATGGGGACACCCGAGAGTATCCAGTGACTACAGTGTGTTTCGAGACCCCCAAAGGTACCCTCTCTCATCCAGTGGGCTTAGTATCTCAGTTACCGCATGACGCCATTGTGGGAAGGGATTTTCCGAAGTTCTGGGAACTGTGGGATGATCCTGAGCCCCCCACTGGTGCCCCTATGTACCAGGAATGTGATAGCCAGAACTCCCCTGAGAGTGGTGAGGACTCTCCGGAATTTCCCTTATCAGTATTGGCAGGGGAGACTCAAGAAACTGGAGAGGAGCCCACCTCCTCAGACGAAAACCTACCGTCTGTGGAGTTTTCTGATCTTGAGGTTCACAGGGAAAACTTTGCCACAGAACAGTTGAAAGACCCCGCCCTAATAAAGGCACGGGAAAACGTAGTGAAAATAGATGGCGAGTTAGTGAACCCAGATAATACCTGCACTTACCCATACTTCAGCGTAGAGAAGGACCTACTGTATCGGGTGGCAAAAAGGGCAGAAGAAACCGTTGAGCAGCTTGTGGTGCCCAAACCTTACAGGAAGTTGGTGTTGGAGTTGGCCCATGGGCACATTCTTGGAGGTCATCTGGGGACAGAGAAAACCCGAGAGAGGGTATTACAGAGATTCTATTGGCCGGGGGTGATGAAGGACATAGAAAATTATTGTTCCTCCTGCCCTGTGTGTCAGAGGTCGGCCCCGATGCCACATTTCCGTAGCCCGCTGGTCCCTCTACCCATCATTGAGGTCCCGTTTGAGAGGATCGCCATGGATTTGGTAGGTCCTATAATCAAGTCCGCTAGGGGGCACCAGTACATATTAGTTATAATGGACTATGCCACCCGTTATCCAGAAGCGATCCCTCTCCGAAATACCTCGGCCAAAACCATAGCCAAAGAGCTATCTCTTGTGTTTAGCCGGGTGGGTATTTGTAAAGAACTGCTTACGGACCAAGGTACACCCTTTATGTCCCGGGTTATGAAGGAGCTGTGTAAATTGTTCAAAGTGAGGCAATTACGTACATCTGTGTATCACCCCCAAACCGATGGGCTGGTTGAAAGATTCAACAAAACCCTAAAACAAATGTTGAAGAAAGTGGTGGATAGAGATGGAAAGGATTGGGACTGTCTACTTCCTTATCTGATGTTTGCTATTAGGGAGGTGCCCCAATCCTCTACGGGATTCTCCCCCTTTGAGTTACTGTATGGGAGACACCCAAGAGGGCTGTTGGATATTGCCAAGGAAACTTGGGAAAGTAAGAGTTCTCCCCACAGGAGTGTGATTGAGCATGTCGCCCTGATGCAAGACCGAATTGCACAGGTAATGCCCATCGTGAAGGAACATTTGGCCCAAGCGCAGTTAGCACAGCAGAGAGTGTACAACCGTGGAGCCAAGACCCGTACCTTTTCCCCGGGGGATAGGATACTGGTACTTGTCCCTACGGTTGAAAGTAAATTCCTTGCCAAATGGCAAGGCCCCTACGAGATAATGGAAAAAGTGAGCAAAGTGAATTACAAGGTCAGACAACCAGGAAGGCGAAAGCCCGAACAGATCTATCACGTTAATCTGTTGAAAGCCTGGAGGGATAGAGAGTCCCTAGTCGCAGACACTTGGTCACCAGCTCAAACTGGTTGCGTGATTCCTGAGGTTGGAATAGCAGCCACCTTGTCACAACCCCAACAACAGGAGGTTAAGGAGTTTGTGCTTCGCAACAAGGAGGTATTCTCTGAGCTGCCGGGACAAACATCTGGGGTAGAGCATGACATCATTACCCCGCCCGGTGAAAGGGTGAAGTTAAAACCCTATCGGATCCCAGAGGCCCGACGGGAGGCAATACGGGAGGAAGTACAGAAAATGCTGAACTTAGGGGTGATAGAGGAGTCCCAAAGTGATTGGTCTAGTCCCATTGTGTTGGTGCCTAAACCGGATGGGAGCTGGCGATTTTGTAACAATTTTCGTCAGTTGAACAAAGTTACAAAATTTGACACCTACCCCATGCCACGTATAGATGAGTTGATCGACCGGCTGGGAACAGCCCGATACATGACGACTCTTGACCTCACAAAAGGGTATTGGCAAATCCCCCTGGCCAAGTCGGCCAAAGAGAAAACCGCATTTGTAACCCCAGACGGGGCGTTCCAATATAAAAGAATGCCGTTCGGGTTACAGAATGCGCCGGCCACATTCCAGCGGAAAATGGACCAGATGCTGAGGCCCCATCGGAAGTATGCTGCGGCTTACCTGGATGACGTAATTGTCCATAGCACAGATTGGGCCTCACATCTGCCAAAAGTGCAAGCAGTCCTGGACTCTGTTCGGGAAGCGGGGTTTACGGCTAACCCCAAGAAGTGTACCATTGGGCAGGAGGAGGCCAAATATCTTGGGTACACCATTGGGAGGGGAGTAATAAAACCCCAACTCAACAAAGTCGAGGCCATCCAGAGTTGGCCACGTCCCAACAGCAAGAAGCAGGTACGAGCCTTTCTGGGAATCGCTGGGTATTATCGGCGATTCATTCCCCACTTTGCTTCTAAGGCTGTGCCCCTAACCAACCTGACGAAGGGGAAAGGGTCGGTCATGATTAAATGGACCCCCGAGGCTGAGGCAGCATTCCAATTCTTGAAACAAGCCTTATGTAGCCAGCCAGTGTTGTACTCACCCGACTTCTCTAAAGACTTTGTCGTACAAAGTGATGCGTCAGATGTGGGGTTAGGAGCAGTATTGTCCCAGGTCTGGAACGGGGAAGAGCACCCAGTCATTTACCTCAGCAGGAAGTTGAAGTCCCATGAGGTAAATTACGCCACCGTTGAAAAGGAGTGTTTAGCGGTGAAGTGGGCTCTAGATTCCCTTCGGTACTACCTGCTAGGTAGGCACTTTGACATGGTTACGGATCACGCTCCGTTAAAGTGGATGGCTCAAAACAAGGAAACAAATAGAAGAGTGAATAGGTGGTTCCTGGCCCTCCAGGAATTCAACTTCACAGTAAAGCATCGCCCTGGCGTTCAAATGGGGAATGTGGATGCTTTGTCTCGAGTACATGAATGCCTGATTGCTGGTGTTCCAACCCCGAGGTTAAAACAAGAGGGGGGGTATGTGACAGCAGGAAGGTAAAGTCACCTGGTTGCATCCAGGGGGGTAGATATATTTCGCCCAGATTCAGGCTTTACGCCGACTTATACAACTAGGTGGAGAGTTGTATAAGCCCAGCTGAGGCTAGTGGGCTCATGGATGACTCATACCTCTAGGGAGAGTGTGGGGCGTCGTGCAGACAGGGAGTTGATGAGACCAGCTGAAGCTTGTCAGCTCATTTAGGCCTCTATAAGAACTCCCAGCTTCATTAGGTGTTAGCTCATGCCTGGACCCAGACCTGTGTGGACTGTCTAGGGAGAGTGAACCCCTGTGCGGTGAGACAAAGCCTGTGTGGCTATTTGCTTGGACATTTAAAACCAGGGACTTAGGGACTAGGACAGCACTAGGCTGATCCCAGTTGTTAGTTAGGAAACCTGTATGTTTAGTCAGAGGTCAAGTTGACCAGGATTTATTTTGTTTATGTTTCTTTTGCTTTGCTGTGTTTTGTCACTGTAAATAGAAAATAAACCGCACCTTTTTGATTTTGAAAACCACAACCTCCGTTTGCTGGGCCTGTTTTTGTGTGGGGAGCCCATCTCGGGGGTCACACACACCCGCTGCCGAGCTAACCCCCTCACAAAGTGCACTATTAGCAAACTCCACATTTTAATAGACATGTGCAGAACGAAAAAATGTGTTTCGTTTCGTTTTGATACATTATTTACATAAATTTGTTTAGTTAAATTAATTTAATCGAATTCGATATTTAATCGAATACAGATCAATTCTAAAGGTTTTTGAATCAATTTCGAATCGTTTTCAAATTCGAAAAGTTTCCCAATTTCTAAAGATAATAAAATAGAATAGAAAAGGAATAGACTATAAAAAATAGAATAGAATAGAAAATAATATAACAGAAAAAATAGAATAGAATATAATAGAGTAAAACAGAAACAAAATAGGATAGAAAATAAAACAACAGGATAGAATGGAATAGAATAAAATAGAAAGGAATAGAATAACATTTTTAAAAATTGAATTAAATAGAAAGATTATAACCATCTTCTGGAATTCAAGTAGAATATAAAAGAATATAATTAAAAGAACAATAAAACAGAATAAAATAGAAAAAATATAACCATTTTCCAAAATTCAAATAGAATCAATTTTGAATTTGAATAGAATAGAAAACTTTTTGAATTTGAATTTGAAAACTATTCGAATTCGAAAAGAATGCGAAAACTATTCGAAACCGATTCTAATTTGAATCTAGTCCAATTTTTTTTTTCATTATTTCGGAATAGTTTAAATTTGGTATTTTGTAATTCGGAAATTTGGATAAATCCGAATTTCCCCAAAATTTTAATTTGTCTGAATTTCAATTCGAAACTAAATGAACTGCACATGTCTACATTTTAACCACCTCAATACAGGCATGTTTTTTTATTAGCAAAAAATTTTGGAAATTACCTTGTGGTGACCAGTTTCCCAAAAAAGGTTATCTAGGGGTAGACATGTGCAAAATGAAAAAATGTGTTTTGTTTCAATTCATTATTTAACTAATTTTGTTCAGTTAGAAAAGTTAAAGTGTAAGTAAACCCCCTATCGTTTTCAGCCAAGGAAGCTGCCATCTTTGCCTCTATTTAATCTACAATTGCCATGATGCTGCACATGTGATCAGTTATGACACCAGCCATTGGATGATTTGACAGATTGGTTAAGAGCACAACCAATGGGAGTGTTACATTTCTGGCACGTGTCGTAAATGAAACTGTTTTATGGATGGGTTTACTCCAGCTTTAAATTAGTTTTCGGAATTAATTGGCTTTGTTTATTCGTATTCAAATAAAAATTTCTGAATTTGACCGCATTCAAAAACAATTCAACCGAATCTGTGTGTGACAGATGTTTTGGTCTGCACTAGTACAGACAGATGTTGATGGGACATTAGACGTACAGATGTACAGCTCTTACAGATGTTGATTGGACACACACTACAACTACAAATGTTTTTGGGCACAGGTGCACTGTGAAAAATGTTGATGGGGCACTAGTAGTACACAAGATCTAGGGACAACATTTTTAGAAAGGAAGCATGACCATCATTTTTTTCATTAGCAGGATAATGATTTACAGTAGTGTATTTAGGCCTTGTGCTGCCCTAGGCCTGACTAAACTCGTGCACCATCTAATTTAAATATGACCCACCCCTTCCCATCAAAGCCACACCCCTTTCTGTTTAAGACCCACCCTGAAATTTTCGAGTGGGGACACTAGTTCTTAGGGTCTGAGGGGGGAGGGAGCAATGAATTCCCTTAATTTGCATAGATTTACTCTCACTTCCTGTTTGGCTATGGGGCAGGAAGTGAAGGGAAATCTCTGCAATGGGTCAGGGATGGTAAAGAATAAACTGACAGGGGCTATAACCCTACCTTACTCTATCCAAAATGAAAAAAAAGTGTTGCTTATAGTTCCACTTTAAGCACAAATTTCTGATAATTTTATGGAGAGGACTAAGAAGATATAACCATGCCAATGGTGCAGCAGAAAAAATATAGCACAGTGAGGAAGGTTTGTGGTCCAGGCTGATAGGACAGTCAAAATTAGAAGCAGCTTGCATTACACTAACAGTGTAGCACAAGCCGGCGAGGACTCTTTCCGTGCTGCCCCCTTGCAAAGTGCTGCCCTAGGCCTGGGCCTTGTTGGCCTAGGCCAGGATACAGCGTTGATGATTTACACATTTTGATTTTAATTTCAAATTCGAATCGATTGCAATTAGTAACAATTTGAATATTGGATTGTCAGCTCCAGCTAACAATTGTAGCCATTGTACAATGTGCATACAGTATATGTTTAAATTAAGCACCTGAATACTGGACAATTCTTTCCTTGCCATTTTTCAGCTTTCACATCGGATGTTCCTGGGACACTAGTATTACAGAGGTTTTGTGCAATGGTACACTGTGTGTGACAGATGTTTTGGTGTGCGCTGGTGCACTGAGACAGATGTTGATGGGACACTAGTCGTACAGATGTTTTTGTACAGTATTAGTAGTAGTAGTATTTATTGTTTTTTTTTGTAATTTGAATTTCAGAAGTGGGTTATTTTTTTTCTTTTCTATTCTATTCTATTCCCTTATTTTCTATTCTATTTTATTCTGTTCTTTTATTTTCTATTCCATTTTGTTCTGTTTTACTCTATATTTTTCTATTCCTTTATTTTCTATTCTATTCTATTCTATTCTTTTCAATTCTAGTCCTTTTATTTTATATTTTATTTTATTGTATTCGTACATTTTAATTTGGATCTTATTCGAAAACAATTCAAATCAAATTTGAAAACAGTTCAAATTTGATTAAAATTTTGTTTCGTTATTTCGGATTCATTTAAATTTGTTACTATTAAAATTCGGTAATTTGGATACATCCCAGTTTCTGAATAACTAAAAATTCATCTGAATTTAAATTTGCAACAAAACATGTCTATTGAGGGGCTGTTTGTACTCTCCTGCCATTCTTATTTGATATGTTTTGTAATATTATCACGTCATGATTCTTGCATAAATGTTTCAGGCAAATTCAGAGGGATAAAATTACATGGTAGAGGATGTAAACCCCATTCTCTTTCCTTCTAAATGCAAGACATTTCTTGTAATCTACTTTTTTCAAAATAAATAAGCCTGCTTATATCCTGCTCTGACTGAAAGTTCCTGTGTCAATCTGGGCAACTGTGCATGCAGCAACAAGTTTAAACTAAATTGTATAAAATTATTGAATTCATTTAAAGTTACTAAGAATGATAATCTAATGGTGGAAGCTGATAGATGGAAAAGAGCTTGGTGTCTGATATGTAATAAAGATCCTAAAGATTTAAGAAATGAGGACCCTCAGTTAAAGTGTCCAGGCAAAAACTAACTAACTCTAAACCCGCTCTCTACCACATTCTAAACCTAATCTATCTAATCTAACCCTGTAAAGCAAAAATCGTTGTACTGCAAAAATCGCTGTACTGCTCTATTCTGCAGCTGATCCAGTCCGGTTTCCAGCAACGGAAGCTGTGTGCAGGAGAGGACCAACAACGGCTGTGAAATGGCTGGGAAGTGACATCCCCCATTAACTTACTATGGGGCTTTTGTTGTCAGCTGCCTCACCTGCACCCGTCTCCACACTAAAGCTGCCGCTGACAGCTGGTGCTGGGACCGGACCGGATCGGCTGCAGAATAGGTAAGTATAGCGATTAGCGGGTTAGATAGATTAGGTTTATAATGTGGCAGAGAGCAGGTTTAGGCTCGATTCACATCTATGCATTTTTTTTTTGCGTTTCTGCAGTGATTTTTGCTGTGCTCTCTGCGTTTTTGTAACCACATTTTTACCACGATTTTACCACAATTTTGCTGCGAATTGCGTTTTGCAATTTGTGTTTTTTTTTTTACATTCACTGACTATAGCTGGTTGCTAAGGAGCGGGTCGGGAAGCCGGCCGCCGCGTCCTAAACAACTGATGAGTCATCAGCTGTCAGTGGGCTGTGAATGTAAAAAAAACAATTGCCGGCTAAAAAAAATCACGAAACAAAACGGCGTGGGACCCTTCAGTCTGGTATGGATTTGGAGGGGACACCCCCACGCCAAAATTAAGAAAAAAATGGCGTGAGGCCCCCTAAAATCCATACCAGACCCTTATCCGAGCATGCAGCCCGGTAGGTTAGGAAAGGGAGGGGACGAGCGAGCACCCCCCCTGAACCATACCAGGCCGCATGCCCTCATAATGGGGGGGTGCATGTTGATGGGGACAAGGGCCTCTTCCCGATAACCCTGGCCAGTGGTTCTCAGGGTCTGCTGTCAGGGGGCTTATCGGAAATCTGGAGGGGACCCCCAGATCCCGCCCCCCACCATGTGAAGGGGTATCGGGTACATCCTACCCCTACCCATTCACCAAAAAAGCAGTGAAATGTAAAAAAAAGAGCCGGTTTTTGACAAGTCCTTTATTTAAAATATCTTCTCCCTGAGCCGTGTTCTCCCCGAGCCGTGTTCTCCTGCCCCGTCTCTCTCTCTCAGTGCCGTCTTCTCCCGCCGCCATCTATCCTGGTGCTGTCTTCTCCCCGAGCCATCTTCTCCCCGAGCCATCTTCTCCCGCCACCATCTCTCCCACCGCTATCTTCTCCCGGAGCTGTCTTCTCCCTTGCCGCTGTCTTCTTACTCACCGCCGGTTACCTGCTAAAAACAGGAAAAGCTGCTCTTGTCCTGAGGCTGTCTTCCTCTGTTGTGATGTCCCCCGCTGTCTGACATCTCTTTTATAGCCATGGGGTGTGGCCATCCAATGGCGTCCCCCTGGAGAGCCTGCCCCTTGTGACGCCCCTTGAGGCCTTTTTTGTTTTTAGTGGGTAACCGGCGGCAAGGAAGAAGACAGCGGCGGCAAGAAAGAATACAGCTCCAGGAGAAGAGGGTGTCAGGAGAGAAGGCGACGGGAGAAGACGGCTCAAGGAGAAGACAGCACCGGGAGAAGACCTCACCGGGAGAGATGGTGGCGGGAGAAGACTTGTCAAAAACCAGATTTAGTTTTTTTATTACATTTGACTGCTTTTTTGGTGAACGATGTACCCGATACCCATTCACATGAGGGGGCCGGGAAGAGGCTCTTATCCCCATCAACACCCCCATGTTCAGGGCATGCGGCCTGGTATGGTTCAGGAGAGGGGACGCTCGCTCGTCCCCTCCCTTCCCTGACCTACTGGGCTGCTTGCTCGGATAAGGGTCTGGTATGGATTTTGGGGGGACCCCACACCATTTTTTTATATTTTGGCGTGGGTGTGTCCCCTCCTAATCCATACCAGACCGAAGGCAAGCCCGCTGACAGCTGATGACTAATCGGTTGTTAAGGACGCGGGGGCTGGCTTCCCAGCCCACTGCTTAGCAACCAGCTATATACATTGAATGTAAAAAAAACTCAAATCACAAAATGCAAATTGCGGCAAAATCGCTGTAAAATTGTGGTAAAAACACAGTACTTGGGTTTTGGATATGGGTCCAGTGAAGTCTAATGCTGAAATGCTGCATTTTTTGGGAAAAAATTCCCTGACACTTTCCAAAAACACTAAGGCACAAAAATGCATTGATGTTAACAAGTTCCATAGGAACCCATGTTAAGAAAATTCCCTGCATTTCTGCAAAATGCAAAAAGCATCTAAAAACGCATTAGTGTGAATCAAGTCTAAGGCCCCTTTCACACTGAGGCGTATTTCAGGCGTTTTAGCGCTAAAAATAGCGCATAAATAACGCCTGAAATAATCCTGCCCCAGCATTCTCAATGTGAAAGCCAGAGGCGATGCGCTGGTGGGAGGAAATTAAATCTCCTGCAAGCAGCATCTTTGGAGCGGTGTGTATACCACTCCTTTGATATATGTGTGGGGTATGTGGCGCTCCCAAGTGGAGGGTAAGGGTTATATAAGTGAGAATCCGTATAAAACCAGATAAAGTACTAGAACAATTGAAACCAAATGTCCAGAAATAATAGTGGAAGGGTCAACAGTGACCTCTCCCTGACCCCAGGTATTTTATGTTATAGGATAAATTGATGGTATATCATGTGTGTGAGTTACAAAGTGCTAAGTGCATGAGTACATATATTTTCCGCCACTAATGGGATGACAGAAAAAAGGGGGGAAAGAGACCCCCGTGCTTAATTTGACCAATCAACGGTACATAGTATAATAAACTATTGTAGTGCATAAAAGATATGATAAAGTGAACGATCAAGTGAAACAAGGAATAAACTTTCCCGGTATTAAACAAAATAAAATAAACAAACAATTAAGTGAAAAAATTTGAAAAAATTTGAAATTTCAAGAGTCCACCATACAACTGTGTATGGAGATCCAAATCATTCATACGATAAGGTATGTATTTTGTCCCAACAGTTTGAAAATTAGCCAATCAGGAACAGTTCAATAGGTGACTTTTGTGTGAGTCCATTCATTTAGCTCAATCCAGGTGACACTTGTGCTCCCCCTCAAGATACCCTACTCACCAGAGTGTGGTGTGGTGTATCTCTCCTGGTCCTGGGGTTCCTGTGCGTCCCTGGGCTGGCTGTGCCGGCGTGTGGTGGTGTTCCTCAGGATAAAAGAACAGGAGCCACCATAGCTCTGAGATAAAGACATCCGAGATAAAGTATAAAGCAAAGCAAAAATCGAATAGCCTTCGCTGCCGAAGGTAGGAGATTTGAAAGTCCCGCACTTAGTCCCTGAGTCTATCCGAGCAGCGGTGTGTAGTGGCGTGCGTTCCACCGCTCAGAACCAAGGAACCGGAAGTGACGTATCGGCGTGAGAGGACCAATCACCTCGATTACGCTATGGTGGCTCCTGTTCTTTTATCCTGAGGAACACCACCACACGCCGGCACAGCCAGCCCAGGGACGCACAGGAACCCCAGGACCAGGAGAGATACACCACACCATTTCAAGCCATCGAACCACTCACCTACATGCTGTGTACCCCTGCAGGGGTTTCATCTTCTGGTGAGTAGGGTATCTTGAGGGGGAGCACAAGTGTCACCTGGATTGAGCTAAATGAATGGACTCACACAAAAGTCACCTATTGAACTGTTCCTGATTGGCTCATTTTCAAACTGTTGGGACAAAATACATACCTTATCG
Source organism: Rana muscosa (assembly GCA_029206835.1). Lineage (NCBI taxonomy): Eukaryota > Metazoa > Chordata > Amphibia > Anura > Ranidae > Rana > Rana muscosa. Next base: position 18,349,965 of record JARGYO010000162.1, read on the forward strand.
TATGAATGATTTGGATCTCCATACACAGTTGTATGGTGGACTCTTGAAATTTCAAATTTTTTCAAATTTTTTCACTTAATTGTTTGTTTATTTTATTTTGTTTAATACCGGGAAAGTTTATTCCTTGTTTCACTTGATCGTTCACTTTATCATATCTTTTATGCACTACAATAGTTTATTATACTATGTACCGTTGATTGGTCAAATTAAGCACGGGGGTCTCTTACCCCCCTTTTTTCTGTTATCCCATTAGTGGCAGAAAATATATGTACTCATGCACTTAGCACTTTGTAACTCACACACATGATATACCATCAATTTATCCTATAACATAAAATACCTGGGGTCAGGGAGAGGTCACTGTTGACCCTTCCACTATTATTTCTGGACATTTGGTTTCAATTGTTCTAGTACTTTATCTGGTTTTATACGGATTCTCACTTATATAACCCTTACCCTCCACTTGGGAGCGCCACATACCCCACACATATATCAATTCTTTCCTATAGCCCTTGTGTACAGGGGCCTTACGGGGAGGCAGCAGCCCAATATTTTTAGTCCTAAGCGCGGGTTCCTTCTTATTATATACCACTCCTTTACCGCTCCTTCCCATTGAAATCAATGGGACACCGCGGCTATAGGTTTTAACCCTTTCTCCGCCGCTAGTGGGGGTTAAAACCGCACCGCTTGCGGCCGAATATTGCGGCAAATCTGACGGTATAGGGGTGCTAAAAATAGCGCCGCTATACCACCAGCGCACCTCCCCGCCCCACAGGGGCGGATCCAGAGTCTTTTCTCGGGAGGGGCACTGCCAAAAAATGATTTTTTTGTGGGAAATTTATCGGGGAAATGGTTGGTGTCGGCGCTTCAATCATCCCGGCACCATGGTTGTTATGGTGTCAGGATGATTGAAGCGCATTATTTCTATTATTACATTGTAATATGAAATTAAATAGTTCAATGCAGAATCAGTGGGAGCCCCGAGTGTGTCACTTGCCACCGTCGCCTGCAATTAGTGGGAGCCCTGAGCGTGTCACTTGCCACACGTTGTGGATTGTCACTTGCCACGTCACCTGCCACATCTTGTGGATTGTCACTTGCCACACCTTGTGGATTGTCACTTCCCACATCACCTGCCACACCTTGCGGATTGTCACTTGCCACGTCACCTGCCACACCTTGCTGATTGTCACTTGCCACGTCACCTGCCACATCTTGCTGATTGTCACTTGCCTGCCACCAGATGCAGATTGTCATTTGCCACGTCACCTGACACAATTTGCGGATTGTCACTTGCCACGTCACCTGCCATATCTTGTGGATTGTCACTTGCCTGCCACCAGATGCAGATTGTCATTTGCCACGTCACCTGACACAATTTGCGGATTGTCACTTGCCACGTCACCTGCCACACCTTGCTGATTGTCACTTGCCTGCCACCAGATGCAGATTGTCATTTGCCACCTCACCTGACACAATTTGCAGATTGTCACTTGCCACGTCGCCTGCCACACCTTGCGGATTGTCACTAACTTGCCTGCTAAGGTGTAGTTTTGGTTGTCTCTTGCTGTGTCCCAGACTCCCAGAGTCAGGCAGCAGAGAGATAATGTAATCTCTCTGCTGCCTGCACAGTGAGGGCGGAAGTCACTGCAGGAATGTAGGGCAGGCACGGGCGGTGAGAGATGATCTCATCTCTCTGCACCCCCGCTCCCGGCTAGCTGATTGGCCAGCTGCCACACTGAGCCTGCTCTCTCACTCTCACCTGCGCTGTCAACACACTGAGCAGCACGGTCTGCCCACGAACCGCGCCGCCCCCCGACAACAAACCGCGCTGCAAGCGGAGCCGCCCGCTTTCTTACCCGTCTGTGGAGCCGCACGCTATTGCACCTGCCCACAGAGCGGCCTGACGTGACTCACTGACGTCACTCGTTGCTAGACGCCAAGCGGCCCAGGCGTTAGCAGCGAGTGCAGGGAAGAGGCTCCACCCACCTCCTCCTCCGCTCCTGGTATCGTGTCAGTGCGCCACATAACTACATTAGACGAGTCTCTCTCTCAGCACCGCTGATCGGCTGATGTGAGAAACTGAGAGAGAGACTCAGAGAGGCAGCGGCAGCCGCAGAACAAGTACTGTATATACTTGAGTATAAGCCGACCCGAATATAAGCCGAGGCACCTAATTTTACCCCAAAAAACTGGGAAAACTTATTGACTCAAGTATAAGCCTAGGGTGTCCTAGGCTTATACTTGCCTCACTTTGCCTCACTGTGCCCATGCCTCACTGTGCCCATGACTAGACTGATGTTTAACATGGAAGTCTATGGAAGGAGTGCCCGGCTTTGAAAAATCGGTTCTCCCAGACACCAAACTTTTCAAACTTATAGAGGAGACATGGGGCTATATGTGTGCCAAGTTTGGGGTCCAGAGGACCTACGACCGGCCGGTACCGGGTCCGCAAAATCACTGTAGAAATAACCGTTTAACATTGGAGTCTATGGAAGGGGTGCCCGATTTTAAAAAATCAGTGCTCCACGGCCGTAAGTCCCCCAGACACCAAACTTTGCACACTTGTAGAGAAGACATGGGGCTACATGTGTGCCAAGTTTGGGGTCCAGGGGACCTACGACCGGCCGGTACCGGGTCCGCAAAATCACCGGAGAAATTACCATTTAACATTGGAGTCTATAGAAGGGGTGCCCGGATTTAAAAAATCAGTGCTCCCCGGCCGTAGGTCCCCCAGACACCAATCTTTGCACATTTGTAGAAGAGACATTGGGCTACATGTGTGCCAAGCTTGGGGTCCAGGAGTCCTACGGCCGGCCGGTACCGGGTCCCCAAATTTCGGGAGATCAGGCGCAAAAAAATAAAAACAGAGCAAGCAAGTGAGTGTGACAGATGGTCTCGGGGGGGGGGGGCAATTGCCCTGTTGCCCCCCCCTGGATCCGCCACTGCCGCCCTAGTGTGAAAGGGGCCTAAGGCCTGGTTCACACCTATGCATTTTAGTGCTTTTTGCATTTTGCAGATTTGCACTACAGAACGTGTTCCATATGAAAACCATGTTAAATGGACTGTAGTGCAAATCTGTAAAATGCATAGATGTGAATACAGCCTTAGGCCTGGTTCACACTGGGGCGACAAACGCTCCGACATTGGGAGCTCATGTCGCATGACGTGTGAAAATCAATGTTTCCCTATGGGAGCCGTCTTAACTGGTCCGACACATGTCGGTCCGACTTTGAGAATGCTCCCTGTACTACTTTGGTCCGACTTTGATCCGACTTCAGCCCATTGACTATCATTGAAGTCGGATCAAAGTCGGACCGCAGTCTTGCATGATCCGACTTTGGCATGCGACTTGTGCTCTGCTGATCTTGAGGGGGAACTCCAGGCCAAATTTTAAATAAAAAACCGGCATGGGTTCCCCCTCCAGGAGCATACTGTACCAGGCCCTTGGGTCTGGTCTGGATTTGAACGGGCACCCCTACGCCGAAAAAACGGCGTGGGGGTCCCCCCAAAATCCAAACCAGACCCTTATCCGAGCACACAACCTGGCAGGCTGCAGGGGATAAGGGGGGGACGAGAGAGCGGCCCCCCTCCCTCCTGAACCGTACCAGGCCGCATGCCCTCAACATGGGGGGTTTGGTGCTCTGGGGCAGGGGGGCGACCTGCGGCCCCCCCCACCCCAGAGCACCCTGCCCCCATGTTGATGAGGACAGGGCCTCTTCCCGACAACCCTGGCCGTTGGTTGTCGGGGTCTGCGGGCGGGGGGCTTATCGGAATCCGGGAACCCCCTTCAATAAGGGGGCCCCCGGATCCCGGCCCCCCCACCCTATGTGAATGAGTATGGGGTACATCGTACCCCTACCCATTCACCTGGTGGAAAAAAATTGCAATAAAAAAACCACACAGCTTTTTAAAGTATTTTATTGCACAGCTCCGGGGGTCTTCTTCCGACTTCGGGGGTCTCCGGTGTCGTCGCCGCGCTCTCCGGTTCTTTCTTCCGCCGGGCCTCCGCTAACTTCTTTTTAGCTCTTTTGCTAACGGAGGCCCGGTCTTCTGCGTCGTCTCGTCCGGCTCTCCGTCGTCCTTCTGCCGGGCCCTCCACTAACTTCTTGGTAGCTCTTTCGCTAGTGGAGGGGCGCGTCTTCCCGTCGTCGGCGTCTTCTTCCCTCTTCTCCTCCTCGATGTTGACGCGTCGCTTCCTCCCGCTGTAATACTGGCTCTCCGCTCCGCATTAATATAGGCTTCCCATGACGTCACAGTCACATGTTCCCATGACATCACAGTCACATGCTCCGGGGCCATGTGCCCCGGAACATCTGACTGTGACGTCATGAGAAGCCTATATTAATGCGGAGCGGAGCGGAGAGCCAGTATTACAGCGGGAGGAAGCGACGCGTCAACATCGAGGAGGAGAAGAGGGAAGAAGACGCCGACGGCGACGACGGGAAGACCGGCCCCTCCACTAGCGAAAGAGCTACCAAGAAGTTAGTGGAGGGGCCGGCAGAAGGACAACGGAGAGCCGGACGAGACGACGGAGAAGACCGGGCCTCCGCTAGCAAAAGAGCTAAAAAGAAGTTAGCGGAGGCCCGGCGGAAGAAAGAACCGGAGAGCGCGGCGACGATACCGGAGACCCCCGAAGTCGGAAGAAGACCCCCGGAGCTGTGCAATAAAATACTTTAAAAAGCTGTGTGGTTTTTTTATTGCAATTTTTTTCCACCAGGTGAATGGGTAGGGGTACGATGTACCCCATACTCATTCACATAGGGTGGGGGGGCCGGGATCCGGGGGCCCCCTTATTGAAGGGGGCTCCCGGATTCCGATAAGCCCCCTGCCCACAGACCCCGACAACCAACGGCCAGGGTTGTTGGGAAGAGGCCCTGTCCTCATCAACATGGGGGCAGGGTGCTCTGGGGTGGGGGGGCCGCAGGTCGCCCCCCTGCCCCAGAGCACCAAACCCCCCATGTTGAGGGCATGCGGCCTGGTACGGTTCAGGAGGGAAGGGGCGCTCTCTCGTCCCCCCCTCTTCCCCTGCGGCCTGCCAGGTTGCTTGCTCGGATAAGGGTCTGGTTTGGATTTTGGGGGGACCCCCACGCCGTTTTTTCGGCGTAGGGGCGCCCGTTCAAATCCAGACCAGACCCAAGGGCCTGGTATGCCTCTGGAGGGGGACCCACGCCGTTTTTTTTATTTAAAATTTGGCCTGGAGTTCCCCCTCAAGATTCATACCAAACACAGTGCCTGATATTGGCGGGGATCCAAGTCGGATCCCCGTTCATTGAAAGTCGGACATATGTCGGCTTCATGTCGCAGGGCAAAGTCGGATCCAAAGTAGGACAGATGTCGTGTCGCACTAGTGTGAACCCAGCCTTAGGCTCGATTCACACTAAGGCCCCTTTCACACTGAGGCGATCGCGGTAAAAATAGCGCTAACGCCTATGCGTTTTTACCGCGATTTTACCGCGTTCGCGCTAAAATTAGTGCAAACGCGGTAAAAACGCGGTAAAAACGCATAGGCGTTAGCGCTATTTTTTAACATAACGCTTATGCCTATGCGTTTTTACCGCGTTTTTACCGCGTTTTTACCGCGAATCCCATTCATTTCAATGGGGATAGGCGTTTTTACAGCGCTATTTTATGCGCCCTAAAGTTGCTCTAAAAAAGCTGTTTGCAGGATTTTTTTCAACGCCCAGCCAGCAAAACGCCTCAATGTGAACGCCCTCAGAGATTTCACATTGAGAATGCTGGGGCAGGATTATTTCAGGCGTTATTACAGCGCTATTTTTACCGCGAAAACGCGGTAAAAACGCCTCAGTGTGAAAGGGGTCTAATGCATGTTGCTTTTGAGCATTTTTGCCTTGCTTTTTGCGGTGCTTGCCGCGTTTTTCAACATGCGTTTTTACCGCGTTTTTACCGCGATTTGCGTTTTGCGTTTTTTTGTTTTTTTTTTAATTAATTTTTATAAATTAATTTTTATTTTTATACATTTCCCCCCCAAAAATTTTTTAAAAAAAAAACGCAAATCGCGGCAATATCGCGGTAAAAACGCATCAAAAGCTTGGTACTTGCGTTTTTGATGCAGGTCCATTGACTTCTATTACATGCAAAACGCTGCTTTTTGCATGAAAAAAAGTCCCCGCCCCTTCCAAAAAACGCAGAGGTACAAAAATGCATTGATGTGAACATGTTCCATAGGAACCCATGTTAAAAAATTTCCATGCATTTCTGCAAAATGCAAAATGCACCAAAAAACGCATTAGTGTGAATGGAGCCTTAGAGTTAGTTAGTTTATGCCTGAACTTCTACTTTAGGCCTGGTTCCCACCTATGCAGGTTGCAGTTTGCATATTCCAGGTGCATTTTTCATTTTTGAATTCACGTTTTTGATCCATTGAAGTCTATTGACCCAAAAAACACAACCTGCTGGTCCCTGGCCCTTTCCATAAAATGCACAGATGTGAACGTGACCCATAGGAAACCATGTTAAATGGACTGTAGTGTGTTTCTGCACTAAAAAATGCATAGATGTGAATCAGGCCTTAGGCTTGATTCACATCTATGCATGTTGCTTTTGAGCGTTTCTGCAGTGCTTTTTGCGGTGCTTGCCTCGTTTTTGGACACGCGTTTTTACCGCGATTTGCGTTTTTTTTTAACACTGTATATAGCTGGTTGCTAAGGAGGGGGCCGGCTAAAAAAAAATTGAGAAAAAAAAACAGCGTGGGGTCCCCCCCCTCCAGGTCCATACCAGGCCCTTGTATGGATTCGGAGGGGACCCCCATGCCAAAATTTAAAAAAAAAATGGCGTGGGGGTCCCCCCAAAATCCATACCAGACCCTTATCCGAGCATGCAGCCCGGCAGGTCAGGAAAGGGAGGGGACGAGCGAGTGCCCCCCCCTCCGTAACCATACCAGGCTGCATGCCCTCAACATGAAGGGATGGGTGCTTTGGGGCAGGGGGGGCTGTGCGCCCCCCACCCCAAAGCACCATGCCCCCATGTTGATGGTGACAAGGGCCTCTTCCCGACAACCCTTGCCCGTCGGTTGCCGGGGTCTGCAGGTGGGGGGCTTATCAGAATCTGGAAGCCCCCTTTAACAAGGGGGCCCCCAGATCCCGCCCCCCCATGTGAATGAGTATGGGGTACATTGTACCCCTACCCATTCACTAAAAAAAAAGTATTTTATTAAAAATCTTCTTCTTCTTCCTCCATCTTCTCCCGCATCTTCATCCTCCGGTCTTCTCCTTCTCCCCCTGCTTCTTCTTCCGCTCTTCTTCTGTGTCCTGCATTTCTTTAATAACGATGGGGGCATGGCAATCGGATTACGTCATCCAGAAGCCACGCCCCTTGTGACGTCACCACCCGGGGCATGATGGGTCTGTGACATCACAAGGGGGCGTGGCCTCTGGATGACATAATCTGATTGCCACGCCCCCATCGTTATTTAAGACATGCAGGACATCGGCGCTGACAGATCAGTGGGACGCAGCATCGGAGGAGGGTCGGCGGCGGGAGCGGCGGCAGAGGAAGAAGAACAACGGACAAAAAAGACAGAAGAGCGGAAGAAGAAGCAGGTCGTCCCCTCCCTTTCCTGACCTGCCGGGCTGCATGCTCGGTTAGGGATCTGGTATGGATTTTGGGGGGACCCCCACGCCATTTTTTTTTTTCATTTTGGCATGGGGGTCCCCTCCGAATCCATACTAGACCCAAGGGCCTGGTATGGACCTGGGGGGGGACCCCACGCTGTTTTTTTTTCACAATTTGTTGAATTATATTACATGCAAAACGCTGCATTTTTTCGGGGAAAGAAGTCCCCGACCCTTTCCAAAAATGCAGAGGCACAAAAATGCATTGATGTGAACATGTTCCATAGGAACCCATGTTAAAAAATTTCCATGCATTTCTGCAAAATGCAAAATGCACCAAAAAACGCATTGGTGTGAATAGAGCCTTTCACAAAAGATTGTCAATTTGAAACTTGCTTGAAAAGTACCTAAGGTTGTTTGATGTCGTAGAACAAATTCTGAAGCACAAATGTTTTGCTCAGACTGGTGCTTCTAAAAACCAATTGTTTAAAGTTTTTGCAAATGGAATTCTTATTTGTAGCACAGCTGGGAGCGCAATCAAGGGGGGGTTCTTTCATGGATAAATGGCCAACCTCAATCTATGGGCAGATCCTATTCTGTTAATTCCCCAGGAAGCTCAAAAACGTCAGAAACACTTATGGTATTTGCTTTTACTTAAGTCAGGAAAGGCACATGAAAAGGAATTGTGCATTATCTAACTGATAAGCAGAAAGGATCTATTAAAAAGAATACATTTGATGTAAGCATTTGATCATGATATATATGGTGACATCGGGACTGTGTCTGTGTGTCTGGCATGGCCAAGATTCTCCCCCTTTAGGAGTCTCTGGGAGGAGGCTGGTCATTCCATCTTTTTCTCTCCTCCCCTTTGTTGTATCCAGGGCAACTATTGTTGTATCCTGGACACGTAGACATGCCGATGGGACTCGAGCACGGCGCGTCTCTCTGCGGCATAGGCGCGTGGCGTTGCCGCGCGCTCCCTATTTTCAGTGGTGCACGTGCACGGTCTGGTCTCTGCACGTGCGCCGTGAGGCAGCCGGCCACAAGCGGTACTCAGGGGGCCCTATCGATTACCTTGACGTGAGCCCTGCTACTCCCAGCTGATTTGGATCAGGCACTGATTGTGGCCTGATAAGCTGGGCTATATTAAGCCCATCTCATGCACCGGCAGACATGGCAGGGACGAGGCTGTGCTCAGAGTGACCTGTGTGATATTCAGCTTGATAGTGAGTATAAGGAAGATAAGGACTTTTTTCTACACATATGATATCGCTGGGTGTCGTGCACATTTAATGGTGCACACATCCCAATTTTGCATATCTTTATTTCATACTGTTTTTTCTTTTTCTTTCCTTTATGGCTCCTCTATATTCAGCCTTGTTACTGCTGCTGAGGCGATCCGCAGTATCTATACCTCACACATATCTGTCAGCCTACCTGCTGGTATGTGAGTACACCAATGCATTCAGGTGGGTGTGAGTTTTGCAGTGAGCCTATGACCTATACTAGTTGTAGCTTTATAACCCCTTCCACCATTTTCTTTTTTCAATGCATATACTCATATATTTTTATGCTCTTGTCATAGGTTTTCATTTTTGGACCCCAGCACACACACACGCTGTGTCTGGGTTCAGTACACAGTTTTCCCGATGTGTCTAGGATAGCGATCTCCCCAGTGACTCCTCTTGAGGTTTTGGATTATTCCTCCCTCCTTAATGCCATTAACAATATGCCAGCATTGAAGGGATATGCGTTGCTGTGTTAATTTCCCTTTTAACTTTGTGGATGCCCCTATGTATTGCCAACAATAAGGATGTAAGTGACAAGTACCCTGATGGGCTATATATATTATAGACCTTATCAACAGATGTATTGTTGTACAAATTGTCCATTGACTATCTTGCATTTCTTATAGATATGAAATTCTGTTAAAACCCTGATGAAGGAGAAAAACCTTGTTTTCCGAAACACGTTGGTTTAAAGGAATCCATATCTCCATTGCAATTTTCTATGTGCTTATGTGCAATATTTATATATGTTTTTTCAATAAATACTGTTTGTAATTTCTATATTCTATTATATTTTTTGTGGTAGTGCTTCCAAAGTCTCATTCTAGGGTTCTCCTCTCTTTCTCGATATATCTCTGGGATGTGGCACACTCATTTCTAGTTCTATTTATCAGATCCCTTTCTTCATTTGCATATTCCAGGTGCATTTTGCATTTTTTAATTCATGTTTTTGATCCATTGAAGTCTATTGACCCAAAAAACACAACCTGCTGGTCCCTGGCCCTTTCCATAAAATGCACAGATGTGAACGTACGTGACCCATAGGAAACCATGTTAAATTTGAAACTTTGAATTTTAAACTTGCTTGAAAAGTACCTAAGGTTGTTTGATGCCGTAGAACAAATTCTGAAGCACAAATGTTTTGCTCAGACTGATGCTTCTAAAAACCAATTGTTTAAAGTTTTTGCAAATGGAATTCTTATTTGTAGCACAGCTGGGAGCGCAATCGGGGGGCGTTCATGGATAAATGGCCAACCTCAATCTATGGGCAGATCCTATTCTGTTAGTTCCCCAGGAAGCTCAAAAACTTCAGAAACACTTATTTGCTTTTACTTAAGTCAGGAAAGGCACATGAAAAGGAATTGTGCATTATCTAACTGATAAGCAGAAAGGATCTGTTAAAAAGAATACATTTAATGAAAGAGGAATATGCAGACAACATAATGGTTCTCAAAGAATATCTGCTGATTCTGACAGTATGCAACATTTTTTTGCATCTACTGCGGAAATTATGGTATCTAAGGAATGTATTGCAAGCCCTTACAGAGAGGTATAGTTACAGTTTTAGACTCTTGCTAATTATTCTCTCACAGCTTCCACCTGCAGTGGGACAGAGAAAGGAAGATTTTTTTGATACAATAAATATTTGAGATTCATAAAAGCTAAAGTGGAGAAATTAGGTAGTGTTTACCCCATTTCCTCTAGCCTTTTGTGCTACTCTTTCCCTGGGCAGAGATGGCAGGCACTTCGCCAAAAGCAAAGTGCAAGGGAAGGAATGGGAAAATATTTTGAGTGATGCAGGTGATTCACTTTCATGCATAAGGCCCCTTTCACACTGAGGCGTTTTTACCGCGTTTTTGCGGTAAAAATAGCGCTGCAAAAATGCCTGAAATAATCCTGCCCCATCATTCTCAATGTGAAAGCCCTGAGGGCTTTCACACTGAGGCGTTTTGCTGGCTGTGCGTTGGAAAAAATCCTGCAAACAGCTTTTTTGGAGCATCTTTAGGACGCTAAAAATAGCGCTGTAAAAACGCCTATCTCCATTGAAATGAATGAGTAACGCGGTATAATCGCGGTAAAATCGCGGGAAAAAATCTCATAATTTTTTTGCGTTTTTTCAAAGCCTCAGTGTGAAAGGGGCCTAAGTCTTTTGTCCATGTCATAGGGAATGCTTTTGAAGACATAGCTGCTAAAGAACTGCATTGACAGGCATTGATAGGTATCCAACTGATAATAGAAGTTGTTGCAAAAGTTTAAGAACCTTGTAAAACAAGAAGCTTCTGATAAAACAATATATGGATCTGATGAGCGCTATGTAGGTTAACTGCTGACGAATGGCACAAAGGCTAGTAAGCAGGATAAATGGCACACAGCTGTGTACATAAAATTATATATCATGTGTGTACATGATGGTAAGTCCAAGGGAAAATTCCATGTGGAACGATGTAGTAAACTGTAGATAGGCAGCCAGCTTGTCAGAGTAAAGCCTCGTACACACGATCGGATTTTCCGACAACAAATGTGTGATGGCAGGGTTTTGACGGAAAATCCGACCGTTCGTATGCTCCATCGGACAATTGTTGTCGGATTTTCCAACAACAAATGTTTTATAGCATGCTTTAAAACTGTCCGACAACAAATGTGTCGGATTATCCGATCGTGTGTACACAAGTCCGTCAGAAAAAAATCCAAAGCACAAACACGCATGCTCCGAACCAATGCTAACCTTAGCACAACATTAGCAGAAGTTGCCCAAAGGGGCGCTAAAGAGCTGAAAAAACACGTAGATCCGTGTATGTTGGCTGAAAAAGTTCTGCCGTGTGTATGCATACCAAGTTCACGGCCAATGCCCTTTGCACAAAATTCTACGGATTTGACCGATGGAAATCCGATCGTGTATACGAGGCTTTAGAAGAAGCTCTGTGGGTAGGAAAGCAAGAGAGAGCAGTGCTAATCTAAGTGCAGTATTAGGGTAAAATAGTCATGCTTTAAAGTGGTTGTAAACCCCCCTGGCCTTTTTTTATTTTTTTTATACAACCTGCAAAGTAAAGACATAATGAGCTAGTATGCATAGCATACTAGCTCATTATGAATCACTACCTAAAATCGAAGCCCCCGAAGCGGTGCTCGGATACATCCGCCGCCATCTCGCTCCCCTCTGCCTTCTGTGTATCGCCACTCCGAGGCTGTGATTGGCCCCGGAGCGGCGATGACGTCACACGCATGCGCGCTCGGGCTGGCTAACTCCATTCAGAAATCCGGCTAGTAAGCCGGCCCGCTAGTGCGCATGCGCGTGACGTCAGCGGCGCCGGTTTTAAATGCAAATATCTCCTTAACCGTGTAGGTTAAGGAGATATTTCATGCACCTACAGGTAAGCCTTAATCTAGGCTTACCTGTAGGTGTTTGTTTACAAAGTGGGTTTACAACCACTTTAATAAAGGTGCAGGATAGCAGAGTTAAAATAGCATGTAAGATCAGCCACGTCATGTGTGTCCATCCGGGTGGAGAGCTGGGATCTGCGGCGTCTCACGTAGCCGGTAGCGCTGGTGGAGTCCGGAGCTCCGGGGCAGTGGGTGGGAGAGAGACCCAAGCGTCCCGGTGTCACCAGAGGGATGGGGAACCAGCGGTGGACTTGATGGACTTGTGTCTTTTTTCAACCTCACTTACTATGTAGCTATGTTTGCACGTACATAGGATGAGGTATACCTTATTCAGTGGAATGAAAAGAAATGTAGTGCTTTTGCTTTTCTTGGGTATTTGACTTCTCTTATGACCAGGGGATGGCTAGAACTGAACCTTCCAATCGCTCTACCTACTGTGCATATGCTCTTGTTGCTACTGCTCCACATTTGCAATGTGAATATTCTCCACTCCTCACAGAGTCTTCATACCTTGCTTCTATTTACTTGGATCATTAAAAGATCATTAAAGGAAAAACATTTTTTTTTTAAAATAACAAACATGTTATACTTACCTTCACTGTGCAGCTCATTTTGCACACAGTGGCCCCTATCCTGGTCTTCTGCGGTCCCTCGGCGGCTGTCTCAGCTCCTCCCCGCAAGGACTCCACACCTTTATGTGAGCGAGCTCTGTATCTTTATCACTCGGCGCCGCGTCATTGGATGTGATTGACAGCAGCACCAGCCAATGGCTGCGCTGCTTTCAATCCATCCAGTGTAGCCAATCGATGGCCAGGCTGCGAACCGAGGAGGATGACGGGGACGAGCGCGGGACTTTCGAGGGGTAAGGTAAGTTAAACGAGGGCTCGGGGGAGGCCCAGTACTGTCGGATGTTTTTTCACCTTAATGCATAGGATGCATTAAGGTGAAAAAACATTTACCTTTACAACCCCTTTAAGGACAACCTGATATTTTGAACAGCATGATTGGGGAGTTGGGATGTATTTGGCAATAACTACAAAGAAGACTGGGCGCTGAACCCCAACACAAGCATGTAAAATTTAACCACAGCCAGGAGCAAAGCCAGGTGCATGGGTAAATTTGGGCCTCCTTGAAAATGGCCACTAGAGTAGTGGAACAGATAAATGGCAATAAAGGTAATTTAACAGGCGCTCCAGTGTAAAAATACACAGAAAACTTTTGTATGTATGGGGAATGTAATAGTTGGACTCAAAGCATGTGCACACAGTCTTGGGCTAAAGGAAGTTCCACATAAAACAATAATGTCCAAGAAAGATGCCAGGCAGAGATGGAAAATTAGCAAACTCAGAACGCTTCTTCTTCCAGCACACTGCTTGACAGACTTTTACCTCAGAACACTTGTTCCTGTCACAGTCTTAGTAGTCCTGTCACACCATCAGAACTTGACTAGGCCTCACTCTGAATAAGTCCCAGTTAATTTAGTTAATGACCCTTTGTAGGCTGGGGCCTGCAGTACCCCTTTATGGCAGCAACCGTATACTTGAGAAGATTAAATGGTGATGGACTACTGATCCCAGCAAGTCTGACTTGCAATTCCTGCCTGCCCTCATGGCTGCATCGATTTGACACAAATTCCACAGTCTCTCCCTCTGGCTCTCCATCCAGCTCCAATGGCATGCCTCTTCCAGATCTCTCCACTGTGCTTTCACTTACTGACACCTGCCCCGGATCCTTCCTGAAGGACTTACTCCGGACGTGCGGACCAACTGCCTCTTCCAGCTCCTGTTCCAGGACACCTCTCTATGACCGTGTAAGGAGAGGCTCCCTCCCAGCTTACCGAGCTCCTCTGCCTGAGTTACACCCCCCCCAGATGGGGGAGTCCCTCCTGCATGACAGTCTAGCACTCCATCCTTCAGTTCACTCAGCCGACAACTACCCCCCCAGCAGACTGACCATGGGTATATGTAGAAGGCCTGTCCCCTAGTTGGGGATTGGTCAGAGCTCCTCACATGTACCCCATGTCACTCTAGCTCTCAGCCCTGCCCCTTTTCCAGAACCTTTTCCCTGGAAACAGAGGAGGAGCCCAAGAACCAAAGTACATGTCAGTCACCTACTGCTACACTAAACCACTCCCCTGCCCTCAGATCAAAAACAAACAGGCCTAGCTCGCAGCATAGGCCTGCTTAAATTTACCTGCACTGGTGGCTTACACAAAAACCCTACACTTAGCACATACCTAAGGTAGAGGGTGCTACATGTACATACTGCTGCATTTTTGCACACATATTACCTGATGTAGGAGAATTTGAATGTTTTGAGCATGATGCCGTGTACACTCGATCGATTTTCTCGACGGTGAAAACACCATCGAGAAAATCGACGGGAAAAACGAGGAACGGCTTGGTTCCCTACACATGGCCGGTTTTCCTGACATTTTTTCTCTTGGTCGAGAAAAACGAGCATGTGTAGGCTCCCTGGCAGTGTTTTCCTATGGGAAAACTGCCGTGGAAAAAAATGCCGTGAATCACGACGAGAAAAATTAGAGCATGTTCTAATTTTTCTCGTCGTGATTCTTGCCATTTTTCTCGTCGGGAAAAATGATGGAAAGCCCACACGCGGTCGTTTTTCTCGTCAAAGAGAAAAAATGAAATTTTTCCCGACGAGAAAAATGGTCGTGTGTACGTGGCATAAGAATTATATCCTTTTTTATAATTAAAAGGGTAACTACAGTTTCATGGGGGGGATGTAATTTTCTGCTTGTGTGATCGGCTCAATGATTTTTCCACAAGCGAGTTTTGGGTAGAGGAACTTGACTGACCTGCACAAAGTCCTGACCTCAACCCAATAGAACACCTTTGGGATGAATTAGAGTTGAGACTGTGAGCCAGGACTTCTCGTCCACAGTGCCTGACCTCACAAATGCGCTTCTGGAAGAATGGTCAAACATTTCCATAGACACGCTCCTAAACAGTGTGGACAGCCTTCACAGAAGAGTTGAAGCTGTTATAGCTGCAAAGGGTGGGCCAACTCAATATTGAACCCTACAGACTAAGACTGGGATGCCATTAAAGCGGAGCTCCACCCTAAAGTGGAACTTCCGCTCATCGGATTCCTCCCCCCCTCTGTGGCCACAATTGGCACCTTTCAGGGGGGAGGGGGGTGCAGATACCTGTCTAAGACAGGTATTTGCACCAACTTCTGGGCATAAACTCGGCGGGAAACTGCGGGCATTACGCCACTTCCTGTCTCCCCTGTTGTGTTCTGGGAAACACACGGCTCCCAGAACACAGCGGGGACCTGTGAGGACCGCGCTGCACGACTCGTGCATGCGCAGTAGGGAACCGGGCAGTGAAGCCGCAACGCTTCACTTCCTAATTCCCTCACCGATGATAGTGGTGGGGGCAGCTGAGAGACGAGCGATTGCTCCTCTTCTGCTGCCGACGTCGCTGGACTCCAGGACAGGTAAGTGTCTGTAACGGGAGGGCCCGTGGAACCCAGAAGTTCTTAGAAAGTATGAGCCAGAAAATAATGGACATTCAGAATATGTCTTGGATTGCTTTAAAATTGGTCTGTAATATTAATCCACAATATTCCCCAGGATATCTGTAAAGGACTATTTACTGGTTGTTTGAATCTGAACTCAACAGGTTAATTGAGAGATGCTGATGTGTTCAACTCTAGCCACCTGTCTGCCTGTGTAATGTAAATTGAGTCCAGGCTAATTTTTAAGGATCTTTTCATTGTGGCTTGTGCTAATTAACCCTGTAATTGTGTGAAGGTGTATTTATGATAATGTGTATTGTAAGTTAGCAGACAGCCAGTCTGGGAAACATAAAGGTCATGCATATGAGTCATTTAAACTGTAAAGGGATTAGTTAATGAACTCACCTGTTGTCTGCTAAGGAATGTTTTGACAATAATGTGTATTGGGGGCTCGTTATGTAACCATTGTGTGATGTTGTGGGTGGAGTTGGGTCAGTGTTCATTAGATTACTGCAGTACACTTTTTGTGTATATAAGAGCCTGTTTTCTCATTAAAGATTGTCAGACCTGCTGGAAAGCTCAAGACAGAGCGTTTGTCTCGTTATTGAGGGAGAATTATTCTTATGGATTTGGTTCGCCTCACTGGAGTGTCTGTAGCTGCTGTGTGTTCGGAAAGGGAATATCCTTAAACGGCGGTAACCCCTGCCGTTACAGTGTCCATTTATTAAAAGTCAGCAGCTGCAGTATTTGTAGCTGCTGGCTTTGAATATTTTTTTTTACAGCGCAGCTCCGCTTTAAAGTTCATATGCGTGAAAAGGCAGGTGTCCCAATACTTTCGGTAACATAGTGTATGTTAAAAATGATCTAACAATATACTTATAATCTAATAATCTATATGTAAATTAATGACTAGCGCTCGCCCAGTGTTTGGAATTAGATAATTTTTTGGTTGGTGCACGATTGACTATGGTAATATGTAAAAAATAATAGTTCAATATTTTGTATGTTTAACCACTTGAGGACCGCCGTACGCCGATGTACGTCGGCAGAATGGCACGGCTGGGCACATGGGCATACAGGTACGTCCCCTTTAAGAGCCCAGCCGTGGGTCGCGAGCACGCCGTCGGCGGCGCGCTCGCGACCCGGTCCTATTCTCAGTGACCGTCCCCGCGGGAACAGCGGACCCGATCGCCACTGGTGTCCCGCGATCGGGTCACAGAGCTGAAAAACGGGGAGAGGTAAGTGTAAACAAACCTCTCCCCGTTCTTCCTAGTGAGCCTGTCACTGATCCGTCTGTTCCCTGTCATAGGGAACGATGATCAGTGACGTCACACGCTAAGCCACGCCCCCCTACAGTAAGTAAAACACATCAGGGCACACTTAACCCCTACAGCGCCCCCTCCTGGTTAACCCCTTCACTGCCAATGTCATTTTCACAATAACCAGTGCATTTTTATAGCACTGATCGCTGTGAAAATGACAATGGTCCCAAAAATGTGTCAAAAGTGTCCGATGTGTCCGCCATAATGTCGCAGTCACAAAAAAAATCACTGATTGCCGCCATTACTAGTAAAAAAAAAAAAAATTATAAAAATGCCATAAAACTATCCCCTATTTTGTAAACGCTATAACTTTTGCGCAAACCAATCAATTATTTTTTTTACCAAAAATATGTAGAAGACTACGTATCGGCCTAAACTGAGGAAAAAAAAAATTTTTATATATTTTTTGGGGATATTTATTATAGCAAAAAGAAAAAAATATTGCATTTTTTTCAAAATTGTCGCTCTATTTTTGTTTATAGCACAAAAAATAAAAACTGCAGAGGTGATCAAATACCACAAAAAGAAAGCTCTATTTGTGGCAAAAAAAGGACACCAATTTTGTTTGTGAGCCACGTCGCACGACCACGCAATTCTCAGTTAAAGCGACGCAGTGCCGAATTGCAAAAAGTGGCCAGGTCTTTAAGCTGCATAATGGTCCGGGTCTTAAGTGGTTAATGACAATGATATGAACTTTATATATGTCTAATTATAATTTCCTAATGTGAAATTGTAGATATAGCTCCTGTTTTTATCCTGAAGAAATAGATTGACAGTTTGTAAAAAACGCATTGAGAAAACTGTCTTCATCCCACTATTTGACTGGAAACATCTTTAAATACTTTTCAATAGGATGATACATATGTATGATGTAGTGGTGGATGGGGGTATATATATATATATATATATATATATATATATATATATATACACACAGAGAAAAGAGGAAATCTATTGAAAAAAATCCAAATTGGTCTGATAGCTATGTAGTTGATCTATAATGGATTTGTATCCTATATGTATTTTAACAGATATTTTGTGACTAATAAAAGGTACATTTTATAATATATATCTTTCTAGAGGTTATATTAATTTATCACTTAAAAACTTGTGTTTTAGTATATGATTTGATGTCTCCTGAATTCAAACTGTAGATTGAAGAAATTCTTTGACTCAAAAGTCCATCTAGAAGTAGGAAATAGGGTGCAAAATGTTTGATCAGAAACTATTACTCTCCTAAGCATCACAATTTGAAAATACATACAGTATCAAATTTGAAATGACAGTTCTATTCAATGCACCACAATGCTGCTATACAGAACAAGTGCTAATTTAGGAGATAGTGCACACTTACAAACCAAACAAAACTACTAATCAATAGTTGGATATAAGCAAGCCAGGAAACCCACGCAATACTCAATTTCTTTTTCTCCAGCATACACATGACAGTTTGTGATGCTTTTAAACCATATACCAAGGGCATTCAATAATCTATAAGCAAGGATGAATATATAAAATCAATACAATGCAGTGGATTAACACCATCCCAGTAAACATTAATCATTCTTATTGCCCGAGGGGACTTGCTTTGTACCCCTTTTGTTAGGATCTGGATACAAGCATGTTTCCAATGGCAGCCCTGCCACTGTTTCTGCCTTTCTAAAGCACACAATGTACAGGGTACAATGAGAGACACTGCTGTTGATTTACTATAGGCAAAAAGGCTGCTCACTCTGCGAGGGAAGTTGCACTTTGCAGGGAAATTTACTCCATAGCTTAGCAAATGTGGTGAAAGTTCATTTAGTGAGGAATACTCAAACATGTTTACCTCATTTACTAAGCTCTGGGGCATATACCCTTACAAAGAACAACTTCCCTTGCAAAATGATCAGACTATTTTCCTTTGGTAAATCACTCCCTCTGACTTACTTAGGAGGATTTTTGGGGGTTCGTAGTCGTACTTTTAGATACTATCTTTCTAAATGTTTATATATACACATTATGGAATTCACCTTGAAACCACTGCCATCTGGTTTTATCTGTTTACTATATGCTGTTCTGATTTTTTATTTTTTTTTTGACTGGTCTATGTCCTTGGCATATTAAACAAAAAATCATTATTGCTAAGTTCTGTTTCTGGAAACTCATATACATACAGTATATACGATTTAAAAGCATTAGCAAATCTTATGCGCTCCAGGTATGATGTAAAAAATATTAGCAGAAGCTTTTGTGTAAATTAAGCCAGCTTCATTCATAAATACCTTGTCAGAATATTATGATTATTATTGTTACAATATATTTAGACTAGTTATTTTATGTGCAGATCGATGGGCTGTCCTTTAATATATGCACATAACATCAGTTAAAAAAAAAGCTCACAAGGCCTTTATTTTTGAATAAACCTCTTGTTAACCCTGATCAGCCCAAATTAACTACTTCCTCTCTTTATCCCTTTATATATTTAATTTTTTCTTGTTCTTTTTTACCACTTATATGTAATGTTTTTTTTTTTGTTTTGTTTTTTTCCTCTGATTAAATGTTGTTTTATTTATTGTTTATGTTGTGCTGCAGTAAATTGAATATACGCCATTTTTTAAAAGTCTTTATTTTATTTGTAAATAGCTTTGCCATGCTTTGTGGCAGAAACTGAATTTTTGTATAATTGTAAATGGGATTAATCTGATCATTTGCACTTTTTATTTACAGCGACACTAGATGTTTTAAAATTGACACACTGGAAAAAAAAAAATTCCTTTGACATTCATTGCCTAAAAAAAATAAAAAATTCCAAGATAACTGAAAACCCCATCTGTCCCATATTTTTAATACAAATTATTTTTTAATGATATTGGTGCACTAATTGTATTAGTATTACTTTACTGGTTTTGTATACTTGTGAGAGCAAGAAATGTTATCCTTCCTGTTCCTCTAAATTACAATGTAGATTAATCACAACTATCTAAGTAGGTCAAAATAAATTTGCATGGTGATGTAATTAGTTGTCCTAGAATGACCTTTGCAGGTTAAAAGCCACAGCCATAGGGCAGAGTTCAAGAGACTGCCAATGACCACCCCAAGCAAGCTTTTAGGTGATCTCTGCTCTGCAGAACACTGTCAGTAATATGAATACTAGATTTTACTTACCGGTATTTACATTTCCAGCGTCATCATACAATATCAGAATACATTTTGTTTAGTAGTATTCACATAGTAGTATAAATGTCATATCTATGCCCAACACTTGACAGTGGGAGGAGGATTGTACTAAAGGCAAATAGGCTGTTTATTTTAACCACTTCAGCCCCAGGAGGTTTTACTCCCTTAATGACCAGGCCATTATTTGCGATACGGCACTGCTTTACTTTAACTGACAATGGCGCGGTCGTGAGACGCTGCACCCAAACAAATAAATTGATGTCCTTTTTTTTCCCACAAATAGGGCTTTCTTTTGGTGGTATTTGATCACCTCTGCGGTTTTATTTTTTGCGCTATAAACAAAAAAAAAACAACAATTTTGAAAAAATATTTTTTACTTTCTGCTATACAACATATCCAATAAAAAAATGTAAAAAATTTAATTTCTTCATCAATTTAGGCCAATATGTATTCTGCTACATATTTTTGGTAAAAAAAATCCCAATAAGCGTATATTGATTGGTTTGAGCAAAAGCATCTACAAAATAGGGGATATATTTATGGCATTTTTATTTATTTATTTTTTTTACTGGTAACGGCGGTGATCAGTGATTTTTAGCGGGACTGCGACATTGTGGCAGAAAGATCGGACACCTAGCTGACACTTTTGACACTTTTTTGGGAACCAGTGACATTATTACAGTGATCAGTGCTAAAAATATGCACTGATACTGTATAAATGACACTGGCAGGAAAGGGGTTAACATCAGGGGTGATCAAAGGGTTCCCTAATTGTGCTTTCTTACTGTGGGGGGGGGGGGGGGTAAGCTCACTGCATGGACAATGTGATCCGTGTTCCTGATTATCAGAAACACTAGATCAGAGTGTCCATGCCTGACAGCACGGCAGTCTGCTTGTTTACATCGGCAGACCGATCTGTCTCTGTGGGGAGCATTTGCTCTCCCTGTCTCCAATCAGCACGCGATCGCGGCTCTGACGGTGCGTGCGCGCCCCCTAGTGGCTTTTGACAAAATTGTGTACAGATACGTGATTTCGTGCAATAGAGCCGCCTTGCCACAGTATATGTACAGCAGGCGGTCGGGAAGTGGTTAAAAGGGAATTTTCTGTTTGCAAGTGAACTTTCACTTTGCTTAGTGACTGAAGTGAAGCTCTGTTGACTTCCATAATATAATTATATGCAAGTAAAAACACTTTAAAAAAAAAAAAATCCTTGCACCTTGATGGGTATTCTTTCTTTGCAAAGTAAATTTTCCCAAATCATTCACTAAGATAAGGTCAAATTCCCTTGCAAAGTGAACAACCTATATGCTTTTAATAAATCGAAATCTAAATGTCTTCAATTCCTTAGATTTTGACCAGCCAAATTCATATATTGCTTATGATGTTGTTTGCAACATATTGGCATAAACAAGCATGCATACACCAACCAAGTGTGCATGTTTTATGACACCCGTGGCATTTATTTATAGGAAATAATGGTGACTTTAGCAGAGTCTGTAAGGTAAGTCTTTACATGGAGGAGGAGAGAGATTGCATTTCATTATTGCAATGTATTAACAATATGGTACAGAAGAAGGACAAGTAAAGTTTGGAATTTCATTTAAAGAGGACCTTTAGATCTATGCCACTGCTATCCTTATTGGCACATGCTATAGGAAAAAAAATGCCTGATTTCATTAGTCTATAGTCAACTTATGATGAAGTATCAAGATATTTTAGATAGCCCAGGTAGAAAGGGCTGGGAGATAGATCTGGGGGTCATATCAGAAGAGGAATGACAAAATATTCTGAAGAGGGCCCCATTGGCATCTTTATCATCTACACAATGCTTATCCCAATTGTTTATTATATATAGGACATATAGGACCCCGGTAAAGCTATATAAGTGGAGGCAGAGGGAAACCCCCGGATTGCCCATGGTGTAAGCAATCTCCGACTGACTTGCTCCATATGTTGTGGAAGTGCCCCAAACTGGTCAGATACTGGCGAGAGGTGGTGACTACAATTAGTGGAGCCTATAGTACTCAGATTGAAATGGATCCTAAGACCTGTTTACTGGGTTATTTTTATGAAGAGTTACACCTAAGGGAAACTTTAATACCAATTGGTAGATTATTGTTTATTGCTCGCAAGCTAATTGCCAGAAAATGGATGTCCCCAGTATACCATTATTTGAGGAATGGCGTTCTCAGGTAAATGATACAATTCTAATGGAACAACAGCTTTATCAGAATAGGGGTACACCAGATATATTAGTTAAGGTGTGGGGACCTTGGCTAACAGCCCCAGGACATGCTTTTTTCTCCTTGGCCCCTCTTAAAATATCATAGAATGATCAACGAGGTAATGGACAGGTAAATAATGGTCAGATATGACGCTTTAAAGGGGTTGTAAAGGTTCGTTCTTTATTTTCTAAATGGGTTCCTTTAAGCTAGTGCATTGTTGGTTCACTTACCTTTTCCTTCGATTTCCCTTCTAAATGTTTTTTTTCTTTGTTTTCTTTGTCTGAATTTCTCACTTCCTGTTCCTCCTCAGTAAGCTGTTCAGTAAGCTGTTCTGGCTGACTCCACACCACTCGGATGATGGTGTGAAGTTTAGTGAGGAGAAACAGGAAGTGAGAAATTCAGACAAAGAAAAAAAACATTTAGAAGGGAAATCTAAGGAAAAGGTAAGTGAACCAACAATGCACTAGCTTAAAGGAATCTATTTAGAAAATAAAAAAACAAACCTTTACAACCCCTTTAAACTGTATGGGAGGATTGATAGTGGTGACCTGGGGGGGGGTGGAGGGGGAGGAGGGGGGGTGTTGCCGCTTTTGTTTTTTATTGATATTTTGGAGATTGTCTGAAATAAGAGATTGGGATTTAAAATATATATTTTGTAGAATTATTGTTTTATTTTTTGATGTTTTAATGTATGTTGCATAATTGTAAAAAAAAAAAAAAAAAAAAAGAGGACCTTTAGCCTATTTTTTAAGTTTCTTATTCACATTTTCTCCCATTCCTATAACATAATTGTCTATAATATATATTTTTTTTGTATCTCCAAATTCCTAATTTTTTAATTGTCCTGCTTCTTTTCCTCCTTCATCACCTAGGCCAATGGTGTAGCCTGTACTCCCTTTTGACTCAGATATCCGTGTCACAAATCCTTTTTTTTTTAATCGGGGGAGTTCCATCAATAAGAAGGTGGAGAGAGGTGTGTAGTTAAGAAGAAGAGGCATGGTAGTTTCTGCTATTACCAGAAGAGAACAGATGCTGACTTAAGCTCCCCTTACTGAAAATGGCAACAGAGACACACCAGGTAAGCGCTGTACTAATAAAAGAATAGAAACAGCCTATTTGGAAAAATGAAGCCCCTTAAAATGAGGGCATTTGCTATGGTCTAATTGCGCTCTTTTCAGACAATCCTTACAGTGCCAGCTGGTCCTGGGAGTGGTTGTTCTACAAGTAAGATTGTGCTGGAGGTAGAAGGAGAAGTGTATATACAGGCTGTATATAGTTTGTGTCTTTGAACAGTTCTGAGTTTAATCAAGTGGGAATCCCATAATACCCTCAACTCTATCCATATTCAATTCCCCTAATAAAATACAAAAACAAAGCTGCAATGACTGATTCTTGTCTCCAGCGTGTGATGGTGGAAAATTCTGTGTGCCTGGCTGTGCGGGGTGGGAGATACCAACATTCACCAGCAGCTCCTGCTGGGGTTAGAACTACAAAACTATATCTATTTTACTTCTGTGAACTTCTGTGTCCATCAAATACATAGCACCATCACGTTCATCTGCTCTTGCAACACTCATATTACCGGTGCTCATATATTAAGAACAAATAGTACAGGCTTCAATCACTGACTGCAGGCTATCTTAATAAATGTGTTGTTCCTTGTAGTTCCTCGCATCTCTGTGTGGATTGCGGTGTGAAAACAAAGGGGTAGCACCAGGATGAAACTGAATAGAGTCCAGAGTAAGGCAACAAAGTTAATAAGGGGACTGGGGGACCTCAGTGAGGAATGACTACAAACATTAAAGCGATATTAAAGTCTTGTTTTTTATTTAAAAAAATTACAAACATCTTATATTCACCTGCTCTATGTAGTGGCTTTGCACAGAGCAGCCCAGATCCTTCTCTTCTCGGGGTCCCTCACCAATGCTCCTGGCCCCCCTCCTGCCGGGTGCCCCCACAGCAAGCAGCTTGCTATGGGGGCACCTGAGCTAAGCCGCTGCTCTGTGGGTCCTTTCACACACAGATCTGTGGATCGGCACTGCCCCCTCCGTCTCCTGATTGGCTCACTGGCTGTGATTGACAGCAGCGGGAGTCATTGGTTCTCGCTGCTGCCAAAAGCCATTTAGGAGTAAGAGGCAAGGCTCTCCTGGACATTGCTGGATCGAGAGGGGGCTCAGGTAAGTATTAGGGGGGGCTGGGGGGTTGCTGCACACAGAAGGTTTTTTACCTTCAAGCACTAGAAGTGTGTACAAGGCATAAGGCTAGACATGTATTATACAATTTTCCTTTAGTTTTATCAAAACCATATAATATGAGGTCAAACCTAAACACTTTAAATTTTTATGAAATCAGGCAGGCCCTTGCACTACATGTTGAAGGTAAATCTAAAGCCATGGTGACATTGCGGGCTTCTACTGCAGGTAAGTGTCACATAATGGGCTACTATGCGATGCATAGTAGCCCATTATGCTTTACCTTTGCAGGGAAACAAAGAGGAAGTAAACCCAACAGGGTTTACTTCCTCTTTAACAACACAACCCCCCCTACTAACTCTGGCCTGTCTCTGTATGCCAACTTTGAGTTGGTTTTAAAACCCCAACATTTAATTTTCCTGAATTGTGCTTGCTGTACCATGTACTTGTCCGAAAAAATATCCTGTGCTCTTTGTAGTGCTACCTTTGTGTGAAATACTTGGTCAATCTGCCAGTCCCCCTGCTTTCCTTCCCTATTTGAATCTGACTGCGCCAGGGCATGGAAACACATCCATCCTAAGCTCCCTCACCATGTGTATGTGAGCAACCAAGGTGATACATGCTTTATGCTCTAAAAGATTTAAACTAAACATTAAGGCTGGGTTAACACTTATGCGAATTGGATGTGGATTTCCCCGCATCAAATTCTCATAGCAGGAGATTGTGACCGGCTCTCTATGGAGCCAGTTTAAACATCTCCGCAGCGACTCTGATGCGAATTGCACGGGAGCCCTGTGAGTCTTTTGGTCCGTTTCAGGTCCGAATTCAGCCATAAATTCGGGCTGAAATCGGACCTGAAACGGTGAATGGAGACACACCAGACCCGCTGCGTGTTCTAGTGTGAACCCAGCCTAAGGCATGCAATTAGTTAAGTTAACCAACACACGCTGATGCTGCTAAATTTAGCCTGGGTACCTCTGGTCTCGAGAGGGTTAATGAAATGTTGCTCACCCCCACCGCTCTCCAATCAATTTCATACACTTTCACTTTGTCCTCTGTGGCAGGAAGCCTGTCAGCCCAACGCCTGATATTTTCTAGGCTGTTGTCAGCTGTAACAGCCCCTAAGAACTCTTGTGCAAATTAAGGAAGATTCAAATTCACCTTTCCACTTTACTGTTCTTTCTCTGTGGCACACAGTCACTGATCATCTATTGTTCTTGGGGCACTACACATGACTGTAGCAACTGAAGTAAGGGCAGTGGAATTATTTTCTCGTATGCCCCCATAATTTTATAATGGTAAGTATACAATTTTTCACATCCTTAGGCGCTATGTCTAAAGCCTCGTACACACGGCCGATTTTCTCGTCGTTAGAAACACGTCGTTTTTTTCGACGAGATTCTTGTTAACCTTGACGATTTTCTCGTCAAGCTTTGCATGCGTACACACTGACATTTCCCAATTTCCTTGTTGTTCTCCGCGGTCACGTCCAGCACGTACGACGGCACTATAAAGGGGAAGATCGATTTCCCTGGCGCCACCCCTTGGGCTGCTTTTGCTGATCTCGTGTTACCGCATGTGAAGTAAAAGTTTTGGAAGAGACGATTCGCGCTTTTCAGTCTTCGTGCTTTTCAGTTCGTTTTCGGAGGTTCAGTTTGTGCTTGTGGGTTCGTATCTTGTCTTTCAGGGCGTCTAGGCAGGTCGTATCTGTTTTACAGTGCGTCCTTGCCCGTTCGTTTCTGATTTTCAGTTCGTTATTCATAGGCCTTGCTGTTCTAAAGTGCGTTCTGTTCTGTACGTTCTGATCAGACGACCGTTTCCTAGCCATGTCGCCTGGACGTTCTCGTCGTCGAGTTCGTGCTGTGCGTGCGCTTGGTGTTGGTCTGCTTGTTTTGGACCAAGACCAGTCCATGAACGGGGTGAGTAGGAGTTCATGGACCAAGAATTGGTTGCTCCAGCGGGACCAATTCTGCCATATGCCTCTGCTGTGGGAGATCGTCGAGAATAATCCGGAGGACTACAGGAATTTTCTGCGGATGTCTGACCCCGTTTTTCAGGAACTGTTGGCTTTGGTGTCCCCCTATATTACCAGGCAGGACACCGTTATGCGGGAAGCCATCAGTGCTGAGCAGAGGCTCATTGCCACCTTAGGTTACCTGGCGACAGGGAGAAGTCTTCAGGACTTGAAGTTCACGACAGGCATCTCCCCCCAGGCTCTGGGCCTCATAATCCCAGACACCTGTTCTGCCATTATACAAGTCCTGCAGGAGGACTATATTAGGGTAAGTTTTCTCCATTAACATCACATTTTATGTATTTCATGTATGCTAATGTATTGTATTTCTTTCATCCTTCCCTAATTACCATGATTGTAATATGCTGAGAATGTCCCCTTTGTCCTCATGCATGTTGGAAGTTTTTAAATGCCCCTTTTTTCTCCTCCATGCATATTTCCCTTCACTAAGCTTTCCAGCAGGGGCGTCTGTTGCTCCAAATGTTTGGGGGTCCAAACCCAATTTTAGGAACTAAACTTCCTCCTTTTTAGCGACTGTGCCTATTAAACGCCACCAGTTGCCCCTTCCAATGCAGCCATTTTGTCCCCTCCAATGCAGCCATTTTGTCCCCTCCAATGCAGCCATTTTGTCCCCTCCAATGCGGCCATTTTGTCCCCTCCAATGCAGCCAGTTTGCCCCCTCCAATGCAGCCAGTTTGCCCCCTCCAATGCAGCCAGTTTGCCCCCTCCAATGCAGCCATTTTGTCCCCTCCAATGCAGCCATTTTGTCCCCTCCAATGCAGCCATTTTGTCCCCTCCAATGCAGCCAGTTAGCCCCCTCCAATGCAGCCAGTTAGCCCCCTCCAATGCAGCCAGTTTGCCCCCTCCAATGCAGCCATTTTGTCCCCTCCAATGCAGCCATTTCCCCCCCAGCCCTGCACTTACCTTCTTCTGGTCAGCGCCATCCTTCTTCTGTCCTTGATGTCTTTTCCTGCCCTTGATGTTGCATCAGCCAATCATGTAACCGTAAAACAGACTTGGTGAACATGATTGGCAGAGCAGCCTGTCAGTGTTTACCCAAGGAATGTCCCCCCCCCCCCCTGCATCCCCAATTTTACTTTTATCAAGCCAATTACATCCCTCAGGCTGGATTTTGCAAGTCTATTTGCCCCCCTGTTTCTGATATGCAATTTTCACCCCATAAATGCCGCAGTTCTTCATATGTCGGTCACTTAACAGGGGGCCACCCACCTGAATATTGTGCTGCATTGACAATACATAGGTTACTGCAACGCATAAACCTATGTATTGTTCTGAGTGACGGGCGCAGGATAGAGGGGGCAGTGCTCCAGCGCCCACTCTGGACGCACCGCCACTGCAATGCTATCCTGTGGCCAAACACATCTACCCCCCCCAAAATATATTAAGAATGGACCATCAGAGGGGGTGATGAATATGAAACATGAGCCTTCCATTCCATTATACTTCTTAAAAACACCTTAAACTGAGATTTTTATTGATGTTGGCCTCTAATGTATTTTCTTATAATCTGCTTGTAATGTTCTATTTTTAAATTCAATTTTTTTTTTCATCTTGTTTGATTCCCCAGCTTCCTTCCACGCCACAGGAATGGCAGACTGTGGCATCGGAGTTTGCCACACGGTGGGACTTCCCCAACTGCGGTGGTGCCATAGACGGGAAGCACGTCCGCATCGTGCCGCCACCCCGTTCTGGGTCCTACTACTTCAACTACAAGGGGTTTCATAGCATTGTGCTGATGGCGGTGGTGTCAGCACGGTATGAATTACTCTATGTTGATGTAGGGAAGAATGGCCGGATGTCCGATGGGGGATCCTTCATCCAGACGGAGTTTGCCCTCCGTCTCCAGAGTGACGACCTTGCATTGCCACCGGATGCAGGGAATGTTGAAGGACTCCCCTTTGTTTTTTTGGCTGATGAAGCCTTCGGACTTGGACCGCACCTCATGAGGCCATTTCCACAGAGGACCCTGACCCCAGAGAAGAGGGTGTTCAACTACCGGCTGGCCAGGGCACAAAGAGTCGTTGAAAATGCCTTCGGGATAATGGCCAGCCGGTTCCGCCTTTTTATGACTCCCATCCACTTGGCGGACTACAAAATAAACTATGTAGTTTTATGCTGCTGTGTGCTCCATAACTTTCTCAGCAGAAAATCAACTTCTTATATGGCCTCAGTTTTGCCGGAGGCAGGACTTTCCTCTGGCAATCGGCTGCCGGGCCTCAAATCTGCCCGTCCTGGCTTGCCCCCCCAAAATGCCCGTGAGGTTCGTGAGAAGTATCTGGAATATTTCACGGGTAGGGGGGCAATTCCTATGCCAGGCCATGTGTAAAGATGCATGGAGAACGAACTCAATAAAAATCTGATATAATCTTTTAACTTTTGTTTTTTCATGTCTCCTAGTTTGTCTTAGTGCATTTGTAGTGCCAAGTGTATTTTCCTTTAGTAAATACCAACCATTTCACTATGTAACCTAACAAAAAAAATTAAATAAGGTTAGAGTGTATTTGAAAAAGAAGCTACACGTTGTTTGTGTTCAAACATTTTACTCTGTGCACATTCACACACATGGTAATATTTTTTTGGGGGGGATTTTGGCTGGCCACAAACCGGCAATTTTTTTAATATGAAAATAGAAAACCATCAGTTGCATTGCAAAAAGTACAACATTGGATACCTCTGAGCAATATGAGGCATTCACGTACACAAACTATGTCTCTATGTGCCCGTCCTAATATGGGGTCTTGCCACCCCTTGCCCAGCCAAAAATTTAATATGCACACATTTTGAAGTCATTTCCAATAGGGATTTGAGACTCCTGATCCCTATTGTCAACATGTGCCATCTGCCATCGGGGGTGATCAATGGACGTGTTTTGTGGGTGCAACGCCTTCTGTAGTTCACCTACTTGAGATACGAGGAAGGGGTTGCACCCACAAAAGCCGTACATGGATATCCCCTGATGGCAGATGGCACATGTTGACACACTGTGTGCATATTTAATTTTTGGCTGGTTTGATTGTCAAAAAGGTAATAAAAAGGGGGAAGAACAATCATTAAACAAAATTTGGGGTTTTGATGCCTTATTCAATTCTCCCCAAAACATTGAGAATGTCTTTAAATGTTTGATCCATCACATGAATTCTTTGTTTAATTCTGTCCAGTTCTGTGCTACATTCCATCACTTGCTGTATTATTCGGAGGGCACTGTCAGCAGAGAAATGTGTACTATCCTTCACCACAACATTTACATCCCCTAAAAACAAAATAAAAAAGGTATTATAACTCTGCAGGCCTACATCTCTTACCTGAAGCTGTGGTGACAGATACTGACCTGTTGTGGTGACCAGTTCCACCACGTCATCCACTTCTCCTTCCTGCACTTCTCCTTCCTCCACCTCTCCAACTTCCTCAACACCCTCAGGTTGTGGGTCTTTGTGAGGTTGGGGTTGTTTCGAAGCTAGGGGTTTCATGTGCTCCCTGGAGTGTTCTCCTCCCAGTCTTCTCTCCCCTATGAGAAGCAAACCAAAGGTCTAGTAATCACACAGAAATTCTCTATGAAAAATGAAAACAGGCTAAATTGCTTGAAAGTGGGGTACAAGTGTGTGTTTGTGCGGAATTTAAACATGAATGCATTATATATGTCCAAGAATCGGTTTAGTATTCACCTTTGGCTGTCAATTTTCAGACGTGGAGGCAGCACAAAAATTCACTGATGCACCTGTGTGGGACACCCCAAAAAGGCGGTTTTTGTGGCCCACACTATAGTGCTCCAAAGTACAGATGTGGAAGCATCTGCTGAGTGTCCTCTCCTTTACACTGATTAAAGTTTGCATTTCATTCTCTTTACAAACACATCATCTAGCCAACAATTTAAAGAAATCCGGCAGATGTCTAATTACATTTGAGGGTGAAAAATAACCCAAAAAAGAGGAGAGTGGCCGAACGATGTGTCTGTAACGAACGATTACTGTGCCAAACCAAGTTCAAACTATGACATTTTGGAAGGGAGTACAATAGGAAATAAAAAAAAATGGAGCAACATGGAAGTTGAGAAATAAATTAATAGCATAAAAGTGAAAAATTTACTTACTTTTTGCTAGCATTCTCTTAATGCTCCTTAACTGCTCCGGCTCCCTCAGTTTGAGGTATGACCACCTCTTTCTGAGCTGCTCATTTGAGCGTTTCACCCCAAAATTCTTCTTCAGACTCTTCACGACTTTCTTCATGATTTTGGCCTTCCTTCTATTTGGTTTGCTATACGGCCCATGCTTTGCATCATAATCCGACTTTAGCAATATGTCCACCATCTCCGCCATCTCCGCATAAGACATATTAGATGCCTTGAATCTCCTCCTTGATCGTGACGTTTCCTCAGTCTCCGGGCTTGTCTCCTCCTCGTTATTTGAGGAATTATCAGACACCTGCTGTAAATCCGCCATATCTGTCTGCGCGCCGAAAGAGAAGGGGCGGGGAAAAGATGTTAGTTAGAACGTCATGGGCGGGGCGACGTGTGCGGAGCGACGTGTGCGTAGTTACACGCATGCGTGGTGTATATATAGCAAACACACATGTGACTATACTACGTTCGGTGAGCGGAGAGAGGAGTTCAAGTGACGGACGTGCGAACGAAGGTATGTGATTTTGTGACTTTGAACAATTGTTGGCCTATACTGTCTTGAGAATGTTACCGCTAAACACTCCTTCTCAATCGTGTCGTAATTTACCTCATGGGACTTCAATTTCCTGCTGAGGTAAATGACTGGGTGCTCTTCCCCGTTCCAGACCTGGGACAATACTGCTCCTAACCCAACGTCTGATGCATCACTTTGTACGACAAAGTCCCTAGAGAAGTCTGGTGAGTACAACACTGGCTGGCTACATAAGGCTTTTTTTAAGAATTGGAATGCTGCCTCAGCCTCTGGGGTCCATTTAACCATGACCGACTCTTTCCCTTTCGTCAGGTTGGTTAGGGGCACAGCCTTAGAAGCAAAGTGGGGAATGAATCGCCGATAATACCCAGCGATTCCCAGAAAGGCTCGTACCTGCTTCTTGCTCCCGAATTTGTGGTACTACAGCAGGATGTCCTTTCTGGATGACCACATTGAGGCAAGGCCATCACTATCCACTCTTCCCCCCAGACTTCCCTGCAGCCAACCTGAGCCTTCTCTGGAGCAAGAGGAGGCAGCCATCCTGGATGAACCTGATTTGGCCATCTGGAGCCAGGTATAGTATTTATAGAAAATGTATTGTGATAAACCTAATGTTTGACAAATATGTCAAGATGACAAACAGAAACTATTTTGTGTTACACACGTAAAATCAAGATCTCTAGACATTAGTCTGGCCTAAATTTGGTGCTAAATAGTCAATCTGATGTAGTTGTAAATTGTAAATTTTTTTTTACGGATTTACATTCTAATTGCTTCAAACATGAGCTGAAAGTTGGATGAAAACAATAAAACAAAAAATTAAACTATGTCCCTTTTTTCATACACAGGATGAAATCAGCCAGGAGGAGGGTCAGGAAACTGTCAGGCAGGAGGAGGCAGGGCCCAGTGACAGCCAGGAGGTGGCAGGGCCCAGTGGCAGCCAGGAGGTGGCAGGGCCCAGTGGCAGGCAGGAGGTGGCCGGCCAAAGGAGAAGCACAACATCACAGGTGCCTCCCATCCGACTTCCCAAAAGAAGCAGGAGGGACAGGACCACCAGTGAGGCAGCAATGGCCCTTATTAAAGAGGCCCATGCCACCCTCAAGGAGCCCACATCCCCTGAAGAGGCCATTGCCGGCCTAGTGGAGGCAAAGTTCAAGGTGATGAGCATGGAGCAATGCCTCCTATGCGAGCCCCTGCTCATCACCTTGCTGAACAAGGGGGTGATGGAGAAAATTACCCCCAATACTGCAATTTGTGAGGTGGCACAACTCTCACAACCTCAACCTCCTCCTCCACCTCCACCTTGTTCTTCTGCCCCACCCCCTTCTCCTCCACCTTGTTCTTCTGCCCCACCCCCTTCTCCTCCACCTCCTCCTCCACCTCCACCTTGTTCTTCTGCCCCACCCCCTTCTCCTCCACCTCCTCCTGCACCTTCTTCTTCTGCGCCACCCCCTTCTCCTCCACCTCCTCCTCCTCCTGACAGGAGTACCCCTCCAGTGGCCCAGCCTCCAGCCACACGAAGAAGGAAGGCTGCAGGAAAGGCTTCAGGGAAGGCTGCAGGGAAGGCTGCCAAGAAGACGAGGAAGTGATGGCCTTGCTTCATTGTGGTCGGACAGAAGGCAGCCTGTTGTAGTACCACACACTTGGGACATATATATCACCTGCTGCTGTTCCTGACCTCTGGGAGGCCAGAATCAGATTGTGCTCAGAACTGTTGGCCTTCTCAAGCTCCCAATTTTAGTGTCCACACAGGGTTGATGTGTGGTCTGGGGTCCCTGGGATGCACAAATGGCAGCAGGTTCTCCAGCGCTGCCTTCTCTTTATTTTGTTTCAAACATGAATACATTTTATTTTTGTTTAACCACCTCCCTACTGTGCACGAAAACCCCCTTCCTGCCCAAGCCATTTTTCAGCTTTCAGCGCTGTCACAATTTGAATGACAATTGCGCGGTCGTGCGACGTGGCTCCCAAACGAAATTTGCGTCCTTTTTTTTTTCCCACAAATAGAGCTTTCTTTTGGTGGTATTTGATCACCTCTGCGGTTTTTATTTTTTGCGCTATAAACAAAAGAAGAGCGTCCAGTTTGGAAAAAAAACACTATTTTTTAATTTTTGCTATAATAAATACCCCTTTTTTTTTTTTTTTTTAAATAAAATTTTCCTCAGTTTAGGCCGATACGTATTCTTCTACATATTTTTGGTAAAAAAAAAAATCGCAATAAGCGCGTATTGATTGGTTTGCGCAAAAGTTATAGCGTGTAAAAATGGGGGATAGATTTATAGCATTTTTATTTTTTTATTTTTTTATTAGTAATGGCGGCGATCTACGATTTTTTATTGTGACTGCGATATTGCGGCGGACACATCGGACACTTTTGACACATTTTTGGGACCATTCACGTTTATACAGCGATCCCTGCTATAAAAATGCATTGATTACTGTATAAATGTGATTGGCAGGGAAGGGGTTAACCACTAGGGGGCGGGAAGGGGTTAAATATGTTCCCTCAATGTGTTCTTACTGTGGGGGGAGGGGACTGACTGGGGAGGTGACCGATGGTTGTCCCTATGTACAAGGGACACACCATCAGCCTCCTCTCCCTCACAGGACGTGGATCTCTGTGTTTACACACAGAGACCCACTTTCCTGCTCGTTTCCCGGGCAATCGCGGGTGCCCGGCGGCAATCGCGGCCGCCGGGCACGCGCACCAGGGCCTCGTGAACGCGGCGGGCGCACGCGCGCGCCGCTGGCTTCAAGCACGCGCCTCCTAGCTCGTTTTAAAGGGAGGACGTCATATGACGTCCTCCAAGAACGAGAGTATCCTCCACCCCCGTGACAGTGGGCGGGGGACAAGTGGTTAAGTTCATACTTGACTATGTTTATTTTTACAATTTTTTAATTTAGCTTTGGAGTAAGCAGATACATTTGACAGCCAAAAAAAGGGACAGATAACAACCCCCAAAAAAACAATTAAAATATATTTTTGAAAATAGAGGGTGTAAAATTTACCAAAAATAAATAAAAATATTCAATGGGAGATCACTATCAAAACATTGGCAAATTACTATTAA
Source organism: Rana muscosa (assembly GCA_029206835.1). Classification (NCBI taxonomy): domain Eukaryota; kingdom Metazoa; phylum Chordata; class Amphibia; order Anura; family Ranidae; genus Rana; species Rana muscosa. The sequence continues at coordinate 18,384,342 of JARGYO010000162.1, forward strand.
CATCTGTTTGAAAAATATAAAACAGTAAAATATTCAGAAGATCTTTCACAATATAATACACATATATCTTCTGAAGAGCAGCATGAAAAAGGTTAAAAAAAAGATAGTCGGAAGTGCGCATGCGCGGGGACTCGGAGAAGGACGTGTGCTGACCGAGCTCCCGGCACCCCGACCCACCAGAGCTAACGATAGCGCAGGCACTGAGGTCCGTGAGCCAGGACCGATCCCACACCAGCCCCGAAGTGGCGATGAACCGTAGGGCACAGGGGCAGCCGCGGAAAGGACACGATACGCAAACTACAGCCCAGAAGAGAGCAGGGCCTTCCCCTACAGCACAGCTGCGATCCAAGATGGCGCCGGGTAAGCCAGACACACGAGGCAGCACGGCAGCAGCCAGATCCGACGGCGCTACACAGAGAGGAGACAGGCAGCTAAATCTGGAGCCAACTAGGGATCCATTCTCCTCACAATCCTCGGGAGAGGTGGAGACCGGACAGCGGGGTGAGTCACTATCACATCCCCCATCCCCAGCCATATACGCTGATAGACATGACTCTCCAAACTCCCCTGCCTCCCCTGCCTCCTCCATGGATAGGAACATGGCAGACTTAGCAGAAGTCCTCATTAGCCAATCCAGCCAATCCAGCCAGGATATGCCAATTCCCCAGCTCTCACACTATTCCCCTGATGCTGTACTGTTGGGCAGATTCTCCACCATGCTGCAGCAGGAGCTCTCTAAGGCCTGCACATTAATCACCACTGACCTGAAAAAAGACATCCATAGCTTGGGAGAGCGTTTTGAGCTAATTGAAACCAAAGTGGATGGAGCCATCAAAAGGGTCAACCAGAACTCAGCCATGGTGACAGACCTCCAGGATAGATTAGAAGAGGCATTCACAAAAATTGAAGATTTGGAGAATCGTTCTCGTAGGTACAATGTCCGCGTGCGTGGCCTCCCTGAAACTCACACAGATCTAGAGGGGGCTGTAAAAGACCTGATGAAAACCCTTATCCCTGATATAGCCAACCACCACATGGAAGTTGATCGCGTTCACCGAGCACTGACAGCCCCAAGGGCCGACGGCCTACCACGAGACATTATTGTTAAGCCACATCACTACCGCATTAAGGATAAGATGATGCTTGCGGCTCGCAACAGGCCGGACCTGTCGCTATTTGGAACACCAATACAGCTCTTTACAGATTTGGCGCCATCAACGGTCCAGAAACGCAGAAACCTACGGCCATTACTCCAGCAACTTATGGCCAAACAGATTAAGTATCGATGGTCGTTCCCTTTTAAGTTATCATTCACTTACAACGGAAAGTCCCACTCCTTTTCCACGTTCCAAGCAGGCGAAGACCTACTGCTTAGTCTCGGCATCATTGCACGGGACTCTCCGACTCCGATTTCATCTCCCCCTCGTCTGGACCATCGTCCCCTCTCCCCGATATGGCAGGATCGCACACGCTCACAGGCCAGAAATGCTCGCCGGAATACCTGAGTATTATTGCTCTTCTCTCTTTTTGCTTTTTTGCCCCCTTTTGGGAACTGTTAGTGCTTGATTGCACGGATATGGCCTGGGCCCATGGTGGACTATGGGCCTGATGGGGCCATCGTTACCGTTCACAGTTCACAGGTTACAAAGTCACGGGTTACAAAGTTACTGGAGTTCCTGGTTCTTCGGACTGGCTGCCAGCCGAATATTTTACAACCCCGACGGGCCCAACCTGGTCGAAGAAATTTTGCTTTTTGCTTTTTAGCAGTCTGGGGGCCTTAGTCGGACCGCAATGTGTTCCCCTGTTGGGCTGTGGCTCGGGGGCCGGAACGACCGATGGGGACCCTTCCGGCCCCGGCGCCACTGGCCTTGGGAATGCATGTTCCTATAGACAGCCTGTTATGTTAAAACTGTATTGATTGATTTTGTCATTTCCGATATGACCTCGAATAGCCTGCTCGTACAGAGTGTAATCATATTTGGGTCGGGGTGGTCATGCTTGCCACCCAACTGCAAGACTACCTATCCTACGACAAGGATGGTACCCTTGCACCTAATTTGCCGGATGTTGTCTCCGGTAGGGGTTATTCCCCATTCCTTCATTCATCAGCTAGGATTGAGTTATATTGGTTGTTTGGGCCTAAGGCCTATGTATATGTTTTTTTGCTTTTATTTTTGTTTCTCTTCTTCTCTAATGCCTTTTCCTTCTCTCCCTTCCCCCTCTTTCTTCGGAGCCTCGGTTCAGCGCCCTTCCCTTATGTCATGGTCTGAGAGGTCACATAGCCAAACAGTCATCATCATCGGGACCCTTCTCGCTTCATTCATTATGCAAGGTAAGAGTGCTCTGCCCTACCACGATGGCCACCACATATAACACAGACTATTCGATAGTTAGCCACAATGTACATGGATTTAACTCCCCTACTAAAAGAACTAAGGCTTTCCAGTTTTATCATAAACAGAAGGCTGAAGTCCTGCTATTGCAGGAAACTCATTTCTCCAATGTCTCAGCGCCCCATTACCTCAATGGGAAGTATCCACAGTTTTACTTGGCAGGGGGTCGGGAAAAGAAGGGCGGTGTAGCCATCTGCTTTTCGAAACGGACCCCCTTTACCCCCATCGCTATCGTTAAGGACAAGAGAGGTAGATATATTATGGCAGTGGGGCGGCTCCATGACCAGGAGGTGTCCTTTATATCATACTATGCCCCGAATACTGGACAGCCGGAATTCTTTAGCAAAATGCTGAAGATTCTTATGCCCAAAGTCCAGGGTCAGGTCATTATGGGAGGCGATAGTAATATTCCCTTGGACAGAATTATGGATAAATCGGACTCCTCTAGACCAACATTGAAACGCCCACCGACTGGAAGCAGCAAGGTTGCACGTCTGTTTCATTTCTATGACCTCATCGACGCCTGGCGAGAAAATAACCCTACGGTCAGAGACTTTACACACTTTTCACAAGCCCATCATACTTACTCGAGGATAGACCACGTTCTAGTACGTACGCCTTTGCTACCATTTATTAAGTCGGTTAAGATTTTATCTACCCCTTGGTCTGATCATTCCCCGATAAAACTCTCTACTTCAGGGCTATGGACTAAATCTAGACCCTCCCCGTGGAGACTTAATGTGAGCTTGCTGAATGACCCTACAATCTTTTTAGAGATTCAAAAGGAAATACAGGAATACTTTAGACTTAATAAGGCATCGGACACATCCCCCGCAATTAACTGGGTAGCTCATAAAGCAGCGATTAGGGGCATATTGTTACAAGTGGCAGCCAGGATTAAACGCAATAGGGAACAGGCAAATAAGATTCTGGAAACTAACTTAGATAACTTACTTAGTGAACAGCACAGAAATCCCCTGGTAGATATAAGGCATAAAATTGACGAGGCTCGACTAGCACTAAATCTTAGCTTGACTACTCAAGCGGAGAAACATATTAGTTGGTCTAAGCACAGGTTCTATACGATGGGTGATAAACCTACCACAATGTTAGCTAGAAAACTGGTTCCTCGACCGTACACACCGACTTTGCCTAAACTACGACTATCCACGGGCCTAACCTCCCAGAACCCCGAACGGATAATTGGAGAATTTCACAAATTTTATGCTAAGCTGTATGGAGTGCAGGACAAGTTCGATTCATCTGAAGCGAGCACATTCTTTCGCGACTTACAGCTGCCTAAATTGACACAAGCCCATGCGGAACTGATGGACGGTGCTCTTACAGAGCCTGAAGTCAGGGCTGCAATCAAAACCCTACACCCTACCAAGGCCCCTGGGCCAGATGGATTCCCGGGTCACTACTATAGGAAATATCACGATCTTCTGGCCCCACATCTCTGTACTTACTTTAATGACCTGAGAAGCGGCAGCAAGCTCCCCAGCCATGAAAATGTAGCCTATATAAGTGTTATCCCGAAACCAGGAAAGGACCATACAGACTGTTCCAATTATCGCCCAATTTCTCTGATCAATACGGATCTTAAGATTCTAACCAAAATACTGGCCCAGAGACTTAATACTTTTCTTCAGTGTTATATCCATCCTGACCAAGCAGGTTTTGTCCCGACAAGACAGGCATCGGACCAAACCCGCCGGATAATTAACCTTATCTCGGCAGTTCGGTCTGATTGGGATGGAAAGGGGACTAGGAGGGGAATGTTACTTTCATTGGATATCCAGAAGGCGTTCGATTCTATCTCCTGGGACTATCTTTTTGATGTTCTCACACGCTTTGGATTTGGGAGACGCTTTCTGGATCTCCTTCACATATTATATGATTCCCCCAGTGCCTCGCTAATGCTCAGAGGATATACATCCCAAACATTTCCTATCAGGAGAGGAACTAGACAGGGCTGCCCGTTGTCGCCACTATTATTCGCCCTGGCGATTGAACCACTAGCGCTCAAAATTCACGCCTGCAGAGATATACAGGGCATTTATTGCGGAGACTATGAACACAAATGTTTACTCTTTGCGGACGACTTGTTGCTGACCTTGACCTCACCGATCACATCCCTACCTAACTTGTATGCTATTTTGCAGCCTTTCTCCAACATTTCCGGGTTGGCAATTAATCATAGTAAGTCAAGAGCACTGAACTTATCTTTGCTAAGCTCCACTCAGGCTACTCTTGAAAAATCATTTCAATTCCGATGGGAATCCACAGCTCTCCCTTATTTAGGCATACAGCTGACCTCATCTATTGGTGAGTTGTACAAAGAGAATTATCCAGCCCTTTTCAAACGGCTAACAGCTGACATGGCTAAGTGGCAGGTTCACCCGCCATCGTGGTTTGGCAGACTTCACTCAATTAAAATGAATGTTCTACCTCGATTATTGTATTTCTTCCGTACCTTGCCAGTTTCATTGGCCCGTGATGACCTTAAACGATTCCAGAATAAAGTACTACAGTTTATTTGGGGTGATAAGAGACCCAGGGTGAATAGGAGCACTCTATACACGTTGAAGCGGAGAGGAGGACTTGGTCTTCCAGACTTATTAAAATATTTTTATGCTGCCCAGATAGCACAACTTACAAGGTTTCACTCCCAACAGGCACAGGCCATTTGGATGGCTATGGAATCTTATTCCTGCCGTCCCAAACCTATTTCTTATATTTTATGGCTCCCTATCAAGGAGCGACCTCCTATACTTTGCCCTACTTTATCCATGTCACTGGAACTATGGGACAGACTCTCCAGATCTCACAAATTCAAATCTCCTCATTCCCCACTGACACCTCTGCTTCAAAATAAAGCATTCACCCCGGGTCTCACTCCACTAGCGTTTGAATGGTGGACTAATAAGGGTTTTAAGTGTATTGCTGACTTGTGCGATCATAGAGGTATGCTGACCGAACGGACTATGGCTGACAGGCATCAAATGCCTCCAGCGGAGGGTTATAGGTTCGCCCAAATCTCACATTATGTACAAACCCTGGCTCGCAAGAGCAACCTAGCAACCCAAACTCCCATGGAACATCTATGCAAAAATTATGATAAAATTAAAGGACATTTATCTGCTATATATTCGATATTGCTGAGTGTATCGACAAAGCTGACTTATATGGTCCAATGGGAGACCGACTTGCAGGAAACCCTGGATCTGGACGAATGGCATAGGATAGCCGAGACAGCATCTCGTTCGCTCGTCAATACTTCAATAATTGAGGCCAATTATAAGGTTCTACTGAGGTGGTATATGGTGCCGGTCAGACTGGCAACTTTTGTCTCAGGAGCTACCCCGTTGTGCTTTAGAGGATGTGGCCAGATGGGCACCACCTATCATATTTGGTGGACATGCCCAAAGGTCCGGAGGTTTTGGATCAGGGTGTATAATTTAGTTTACTCCCTTACCCAACTAAACCTAACTAAATCAGCTAAGCAAGCACTACTGGGGGGAGGAGATGTGGAAGCCTCCAAGTCCTGCAAGAGGCTCTTGACATTTATTTTTATTTCAGCCAAAATCACTATTGCTAGGAACTGGAAATCGGCAGCTCTACCATTCGATCAGCTTAAAGGCAAATTGTCTTGGTTGATGCTAAACGAACGCTTGACCGCTCTGGCCCAAGATAAAATGAAACTGTTTCATGGAGTTTGGGACCCATGGCTTCGTTACCTAACTAATGACCCGGGGATGTTTACAGCATAGCCTAGGGGATTAGGTTGAGATGTCTGGATGCTGAATCGGGGCTCCTCCCCCCATTCCCCCCTCCTCAACTGTCCTTTCCTTACTCTGTCTCCTTCCTTCTATTCTTTGTCACTGTCCTCTTTCCTCTCTTTTGAAATTTGTTTATTGTTTATTTTTGGAGTCAGATCCAGACCTTAGAGGTTTGTGCTGCTCCCTGTTTTCTCAGCTCCTACGGGACCATTGTCAGTCTGATCAGACCTCTGGGCTGCCCACACGGCCGGCTGAGTTGCGCCCCCCCCCGATAGATGGATGGGGGGGCGGCTCATCTGGGTGGACGGTTCAGATATGATCTGCGATGCTAATAGGGGTTAACGGCTCTACGGAGCTTCGGACTACTCCAAGGACCCCTACACTTGGTGATCTTCATTGTGTTACCCCAAATGTTGATTGTGACTGTACAATGTTATGTGGCGACTTTTATACATTTTGTATGACAAAACTTGAATAAAAAGATTGAAACATAAAAAAAAAAGATAGTCCTAACTCTGTGTGAATATCAGCAGCAAAAGAAGTTCATTCGTTTTGATTAATGTAACATTCTAAAGAAGATTTCAATGCACAAAATTTAAACGATGCAATAATTTAGAGCGTGACGAATGCGCTATCTCCATTACGAAGGCTTGATTTAGCAGAAGATGCGCTCCCGTCTCATACTTGCTTCTGAGCATGCGCGCTTTTGGAAGAGTCGTAAAAGCATACACACGAACCCTTTTCTCGTCACAAAACAGGCCGACGAGAAACACGACGAGGAAATCTTGAATCCTGACGAGAAAATAGAGAGCAGGTTCTCTATTTTCTCGTTGAGATTCACGGCAGTTTTCTCGTCGTAAAACCATACACACGAATGGTTTTCTCGAGAAAAAAGCTCTCGCGGCACTTTTCTTGCCGGTTTTGGATGAGAAACTCGGTCGTGTGTACGAGGCTTAAAGAATCTTTAGGGTCAGGTACAGAAAAACAGTTTCCCCTCTTCCTGTTCATTCCAAACTATTTCTTTTTTTTTTGTCATTCAAGTTTTTATTTTCATCAGTGAAAAGTCATTACAGAATCATAAACAGTAAAAAGAGTCACAATTGACTTTACAGAAATCTTAGAAAATATTACCATAGATAGATACTTAGACAGATTATCACCGCCAGAAACCGTTACTGTCAATGTACAAAAGAAAAGTATGAATACATGGCTGCAACCTAGTCGTGTATATAATCATAGAAATCAGTTTCATATTAACTTGCATAAAGAATATCTAATTCCCAATAAAACAAAAAAAATATGAAGGACTCCCACTCCCCTCCCAATCCACCCTTAACCTCCCTGGCGGTATTCCCGAGTGTGGCTCGGGGTGAGATTTCTGTACCTAAAGCGGTAACCCCGAGCCACACTCGGGGTTGCCTCGCTGGATCCTGGAAGAGGTGACTTACCTTGTCTCTGGGATCCCGCGATGTATTCCCGCAGTGTGCGGCGGCCGGATCTTCCGCCCGATGCACTGTGTGTTCCCCTGATTCCCTTCCCTGCAAACGTCGCGACGCAGGGGGGCGGAACCGGCGGCAAATTCAAATGTAAAAGCACAAACACACTGATACAATGTAATCCTATTGGATTACAATAAAAAATAAAATAAATTGACCTTTGATTGCCCCCCAGTGCTTTCTCCAGTGCCCTTGCCTGCAGTTTTACTGTACTTAGTACCTGGAAACTGCACAGCGACCATGGCATCCAAAAAACACGCCTCCACCTCAAAGTCGCTATATGACATGCTGGAAGTCAGCGACAGCGACTCAGAATGGGTTGCAGAGGAGTTGAGCGACAGCGACAGCGATTCGTGGGGAAGCTCTTCATCGGACGCAGAAAGTGATTTTAGCGATGATCCTGCGACTGTGCCCAGCGACGTGCGGACCTGGTGCTCAATTGACTGCGGTACGGAGCACGCAGCGCCCCCAAGATTTCCATTTACAGGAGCACCTGGGATTAAAGTGGAAGTTGAGGACAATAACCCCTTGGCATACCTCATGCTCTTTCTGACGGATGAAGTTATTTCCAAAATTGTTTTGGAGACGAATCGCTGCTACCCATCATCGCTTTTCAAGGAGCAGAAAATGGGAGCCAGTAACCAGAGAGGACATATGGAACTTTTTGGGCCTCATAATTCTACAGGGAGTGGTGGGGAAACCCCTGCAGAAGTGGTATTGGACCACCAACAAATTGCTGGCCACGCCTTTTTTTGGCACAGTTATGTCCGAATATAAATTTTCTCTTATCATGAAGTATTTGCATTTTGCAAATAATGATGACTTTGATGAGAGTTCTCATCCAGCTCCTAAGCTGAAAAAAATTTGGGAAATTTACCAACTTATTCTCACGAATTTCCAGCAGGCCTATGTACCGGAGAGAGATATAAGTATCGACGAAAGTCTGATGGCGTACAAAGGTAGACTTAGCTGGATACAGTTCATAGCATTAAAGCGAGCTCATTTTGGCATGAAGTCATTCATGCTGTGTGAATCCAGCTCTGGCTACATCTGGAATTCGGTCCTGTACACAGGGAAAGGGACCAAATTCAGCGATCGATTCAGATTTTTTGGAATGGCAACCGCTTCGGTTCTCTCCTTGATTAAACCATTGCTGAATCAGGGCAACTGGGTCACCACAGACAATTTTTACACGTCCCCAGAACTCTTTGAGTTCCTTATCTTGAACAAAACGGACGCCTATGGGACCGTTAGGCCTAACCGGCGTGACATGCCGCCAAGCTTTGCCCAAAAAAAGCTTGGGGCAGGAGAAATAGTTGCCTGGCAGAAAGGCAAAATGATGGCACTGAAATGGCAGGACAAACAAAACGTGTGCCTTCTGAGTACCATCCACAACACTTCTACTGCAATGGTACATACCAAAGGTGGAAAAGAGGTCATGAAGCCACAGGTCGTGTTGGACTACAACAACACCATGGGAGGTGTGGACAGGGCTGACCAGGCTATGACCTTTTATCGTGCGATGAGAAAGCAACAGAAGAAATATTATAAAAAAATATTCAGGCATCTTCTGGAACAGTGCCTGTGGAATGCTTTCATTCTTCTGAAAAAAAATAGTGACAGGCCTATGATCCATGCGGACTTTGTGTGGAAGGTTGCCAAACTAATTTTTCTAAAGCACCAGATGCCAACGACTGTAAGCAGATCTGGATGTCGGGCTGCTGGCGTTGTGAACCCGGAACGCCTGACTGGTCGTCACTTTATGGACCACATTCCACCTACTGAAAGGAAGTCAGCACCCACAAGGATGTGTGTGGTTTGCTGCTCCAAGCGTGACGACACCGGAAGGAAAATCCGTAAACAAACGCGGTTCTATTGTCCCGATTGCGATGTAGGACTTTGTGCTGTACCTTGCTTTAAAAATTTTCATACCCGAGACGTATACTGAATCAATATGACTTCTAATATTGCACCCTTGTTTGAGCCAAAAAAAAAATCTGTGTTTTTGATTATATTATTTACTAAAATTTATTGAATAAAAAGTATTATTATTATTAAATTATTATTTGTTATTATTTATTATATTATAATTTATGATTTTGTGTTTCAAACTTTATCATACCCGAGATGTCTACTAGACTCTGGTTTGGACAGATTTAGGTGAGTTATTACTAAGAATTACAGGCCTACAATGTAAAACGCCAAATTTCCATGCAAAATAATGGTAACGCTTTCAGCACCTAAAATCTTCCAGAATCATACCGCCAGGGAGGTTAACAGGAACACACTGTGACTAGGGAGAAGAGAGTGTCCTCTTCCCAACCTTCCGGTCTCCACCAACAATTATCATTGGAAACAAAATGGGAAAATATAATAGAAAGTTGTCATCTGTTCATACGAAACAAATACTCATACTTAGCAAGAGAACTAAGATCTGTTCTCAGTGTTAAAGCTAAAACTAACCGTCTAAGCTTGGAACAAATAGATAAAATCTGAACCTGAAACTTCTATATAATATATATTGAAATAAAACAATACATATACTATAAAAATAAAATTAAAATAAAAATAAAAATCCATACAGAGAGAGAAAAATAAAAAGAAAGCAAGGAAAGAGAAAAAATAAATAAATTCAGCTTGGAAAGAAAAAGGATATAGAATGCCTACCAGCCAAATATACATTCTAGAGATCAGTGATTTGTGTTGAGGTCTATGTTAGGAACCAAAGAGATTCCCATAAATCGAGCCCAAGGTTCCCATATAGCTTCAAAATTTGAGGTCTTATCCAACAAGAAACTAACCAGTTTCAATAGGTCATAGTACTGTCAGGTTTCCAACATTTTTTGGATATCATGGTTGCTCCTGAATGCTAGACACATACCGAAAGACTAACCCATCATATCATTTCCTTGCAATACATTATTAACACTGTTATTTCCAATGCCCACTTTTCTAATTTATTTAGGCTTCCCAGTCCAAATGGGCCTTGGGCACTGCAGGACTTATCACTCTATTCCCTGTAACAGCCATGGCTGTTTTCAGATCACAGACAGACAATTTGCATGTAATATCTTTATTTTTGGCATGTTTCACTGTCTTTCTCCCTTCTCGTTAGTTGGATTATTCCTAGCTAGCCACTCCTGCCCTCCCTTTGTTGCTGGCAGGCTAAAGCCTCATACACAGATTTCCATTGGACAAAGCGTAGGACATTTGTCCGAAGGGCGTTGGCTGTGAACTTGTATTGCATACAAACGGCAAAGAATTGTCGGCCAACAAACACAAAACTAACGTGGTTTTTCAGCTCTTTAGCGCCACCCTTTGGGCAACTTCTGCTAATGTTGTGTTATGGTGAGCATTGCTTCTGGTCTGCTCAGCCAATGACGTAGGCGGGGTCTGACATACGAGGGAGCGGACCTGAAGGGGAACTTCCTCCACAGTGTAATAAATGAATAGACCCGCCCCTTCTCACGTTCCGCATCTGGTCCGTTTAGCCTTACACCTACATCATTGGCTAAGCGGACCTGATGGGGAACTTTAGAAGGGGCGGGTCTATTCATTTAATACACTACGGAGGAAGTTCCCCATCAGGTCCGCTCAGGCTCAGCCAATGACGTCTCGTGTGGACAGCGCTGGACATTGGATCGCCGCGGGACACTGGATTTCATCGCTGGAATAATTTTTTTTTTTTTTTTTTTTAATAAAGGACTTTCCAAGGTGTCTGTGTGTTCTTTTTTACATTTTTTTTACACTTTCTTCGTGAAATGGTAGGGGTACAATGTACCCCTTACCAATTCACATGGGGGGGCCGGGATCTGGGGGTCCCCTTTGTTAAAGGGGTCTTCCAGATTCTGATAAGCCCCCTGCCCGCAGACCCCCACAACCACCGGGCAAGGGTTGTGGGGATGAGGCCCTTGTAACATCCTCCCCATGTTGAGGGCATGTGGCCTGGTACGGTTGAGGAGGGGGGGGACTGCTCTCTTGTCCCCCCCTCTTTTCCTGCGGCCTGCCAGGTTGCGTGCTCGGATAAAGGGTCTGGTATGGATTTTTGGGGGAACTCCACGCCATTTTTTTATTTTATTTGGGGTGGAGTTCCCCTTAAAATCCATACCAGACCTGAAGGGCCTGATATGGATATTTGGGGGAACTCCACGCATTTTTTTTTTAATTTGCGGCAGGGTTCCCCTTAATATCCATATCAGACCTGAAGGGCCTGGTAATTGAATTTGGGGGGACCCCCACGCTTTTTTTTATTTTTTTATCAATGACTTTTCTATGTATTGCCGGGAGCCGACAATTCATTATAACCACGAGTGAGTTTTAAATGACTTTTTTTCCTTCAGAAACGACACTTTGTGCAGGGACAGTTCTAAGCTAGGGAAACAAGCGCGACTTTACATGCATATCATACACACACCCTAGGTACGAAATTTAAAGGAATATTTCACTTTTATTGTTTCACTTTAAGCATTATTAAAATCACTGCTCCTGAAAAAACTGCAGTTTTTAAAACTTTGTTTTGCATTGATACATGTTCCCTGGGGCAGGACCCGGATCCCCAAACACTTTTTAGGACAATAACTTGCATATTAGCCTTTATAATTAGCACTTTTGATTTTGAACGTTCGAGAACATTGTATTTAATAGGGTTCTAAAGTTCACGCGAACATTCTGGCTGTTCGCAGGTTCTGGTGCGAACCGAACAGGGGGGTGTTCGGCTCATCCCTAGCTGAGACTCATGTATGGGCAGGCTGAATGTACCAAGTTGATCGATCGACCAGCATGCCGGGTTTTACCTGCGATTATCACAAGCGGCTACTACAGCCGCTAGCAGTAATCACTGTCTTCTCCCGGTTGGGACAGCTTCCCCTCCCCTCGCCGGGAGAAGACAGTGGCAAGGCAGGAGGGATTCCCACATTTGTTGATGGGGGAATGAAGCACATTTCTTTCCTGCAAGCCATTCTAATCTAGGTAAGTATTAATCAGGAAAAAATTTTGTCGTTTACTTATCTTTTAAAGCAAAAAATCATAGATGCATTGGCCTTTTTGCCACACATAGAAAGCCATAATAAGCTGGATCAAACTAAATTGTATAGCCAAGACTTGTAGCGTTGTTTAGTGTCATAGCACATTTTCAATCTCTGGGTGTGTCAGAACTTGCTGTGGAGTTACTGATAAGATGATAAAAGAGGAAGTGATACTTTATTGCTGCAATATAAAAATGTTTTCAAAGCACTTATACTGTTCCGCCATTTCCCAATGAAGTGAACTTTGGAAACAGCAATTAGTGAATTTAAAAATTGTTTTTGAGTTGGAAAATGATTCATAGTGATGCCCCATACACACGATCATTTTTCATGCCGTTAAAAATGCCATTAAAAAAAATGGCCATTAAAAATGATCGTGTGTATGCTCCAGAGCATTTTTAACGACGTGAAAAACGGGCATTAAAAATTTCGAACATGCTCTCTTTTTTCACGTCGTTTTTCATGTCGTTTTTTTTAACGATGTGAAAAACGATAGTGTGTATGCTTTAACGACGTGAAAAAAAATGCGCATGCTCAGAATCAAGTATGAGACGGGAGCGCTCGTTCTGGTAAAACTAGCGTTCGTAATGGAGATAGCACATTCATCATGCTGTAACGGACTGAAAAGCACGAGGCTGAAAAGAGCGAATCGTCTCTCAACAAACTTTACTAACATGAAGGGTGGCGCCATTCGAACGGAACTTCCCCTTTATAGTGCCGTCGTACGTGGTGTACGTCACTGCGCTTTTCTTGAACATTTTTTAAAATGATGGTGTGTACGCAAGACAGGCTTGAGAGGAAACAAGAAAAAAAATGACGAGAAAAACGTCAGTTTTAAAAATGACATTAAAAATGATCGTGTGTATGGGGCATTATTGTCAAGTTAACCAGCGCATACTGGTGCTGCCAAATTTGGCCTTGGAATGTTGGCTTCAATTACTTTGGTTAACTTTTTAACTTTTTTAAAATAAATTCCTTTGAATGGGACATTGTTGCATAATTCAGTTTGAAATAAAGCACATTTGTAGGGAATATCCTTATTTATTTGGTTATTACTATGATGTGTGCATTATTATTTTTATTTAATTTATGTTTACTGTATATATGTCAGTATTTAGTTACTGTAGCAAAAAAATATGCCACATTGCAGTAATGCAATACATTTATTCATAGTTACATAGTTGGTAAGGTTAAAAAAAGACACAAGTCCATCAAGCCCAACCTCTGTGAGTGTGTGCACTTTTATGTCAATATTAGATTGTACATCCCTGTATGTTGTGGTAGTTTAGGTGGCTATCTAATCGTTTTTTGAAACTATGGATGCTCCCTGCTGAAACCACTGCTTGTGGAAGAGAATTCCACATTCTTACCGTAAAGAACCCTCTACGCAGTTTCCGGTTAAATCACTTTTCCTTTAATTCTGTTATGTAAAGTCACCTGAATGAATTATGGCTCCTGCATTGGATGCCGTGTAAGGTGTACATCTTGGAGATAAATACTATACATGAACAGTTATTATTGACCACATACACTTATGCCATGAATTTATGATTTGAAATCACACCCATCGCACTATGATTATTCATAGTTTATAAATTCAGTGTAATACATGGAACTCTGGGTATGAATTCCACTTAAAAGTTCCCTATATTTGAATCCTCTTTGACCGACTTACACATGATTGATAGTAACTCTCATCTTGGTATGTATCTGGCCTTGAAATTGGATAGGTGATGTTATGTTGATATTGATTTAAATAGGTGATGTTTTTTCACTCTGTCATCTGCATTTGTGTACAGTTTAGAAAAAGTATATTGATTTTGTTTCTCTAACCCTATCCTTTATACACTAACTAAATGGCTACATACTGTAGGTCTTGTCAAGGTTTTTTAAACTAACCCTAAATGTGAGCTAGTAAGAGATGCTGTCACTTTGCCCATTCTCTTTAACTATGGTTTTATACAGTCAGGTCCATAAATATTGGGACATCGACACAATTCTAATCTTTTTGGCACTATACACCACCACAATGGATTTGAAATGAAACAAATATGATGTGCTTTAACTGCAGACTTTCAGCTTTAATTTGAGGGTATTTACATCCAAATCAGGTGAACGGTGTAGGAATTACAACAGTTTGTATATGTGCCTCCCACTTTTTAAGGGACCAAAAGTAATGGGACAGATTAACAATCATAAATCAAACTTTCACTTTTTAATACTTGGTTGCAAATCCTTTGCAGTCAATTACAGCCTGAAGTGTGGAACGCATAGACATCACCAGATGCTGGGTTTCATCCCTGGTGATGCTCTGCCAGGCCTCTACTGCAACTGTCTTCAGTTCCTGCTTGTTCTTGGGGCATTTTCCCTTCAGTTTTGTCTTCAGCAAGTGAAATGCATGCTCAATCGGATTCAGGTCATGTGATTGACTTGGCCATTGAATGACAGAACTGTGTAGGCTTTTTTAGATGTTGTTTGGCAAACTCTAATCTGGCCTTCCTGTTTTTGAGGCTCACCAATGTTTTCCATTTTGTGGTGAACCTTCTGTATTCACTCTGGTGAAGTCTTCTCTTGATTGTTGACTTTGACACACATACACCTACCTCCTGGAGAGTCTTCTTCATCTGGCCAACTGTTGTGAAGGGTGTTTTCTTCAACAGGGAAAGAATTCTTCGCTCATCCACCACAGTTGTTTTCTGTGGTCTTCCGGGTCTTTTGGTGTTGCTGAGCTTTCATTTCAAATCCATTGTGGTGGTGTATAGAGCCAAAAAGATTAGAATTGTGTCGATGTCCCAATATTTATGGACTTGACTGTAAGTGATAATCTTTAAGACACACAAACCTTAAACAATTCAATAATCTACACACAGACATTAATACTTTTTCTTAGAGTACCTTGAAGAAGAGCTAGTGAGCAATCAACACTATTGAGTCAATGAACACTTTGGTCGGGAATTTATAATGTAGCGCACATTCTGCATAGTGCAGCTGCCATGTATAAAATTGTTTATAGAGAGCAATGATCAGATGTAATGTATAACACATGGTATACTATAGAGTGCAGGGTTCAGGAGTTTGTAACACACAGCATATAGAGTGCTGCAGTTTGGAGAATGTAATGTACAGCATAGAATGCAGTGGTAAGGAGTATGTGTAATATGCTGCCACTTACAATAGTGGTTGGTGGGAAGAAAACTGCACCTCGGACTACTTACAGTATTTGAAAAAAAAAATGTTACAATCACTCTAAGTACATTGGTGTAAAGTTTGCAGTTTTTTACATATTTTTGTTTTGTTCTGCTTTATGTAATTTCACTGCTGCTCATAAGTCACCTACCCATGTCTGGCATGAAAGACTCAATGACATGGGGGCAAGAGGAAAGTAACACTGTATAGTAGGGATGAGAAAAAAAATCGTTTTTGCTTTTCCCAAATGTTGTCAAAACATCACCATTTCAGTATAATGCTTTAGAGCCAATGGTAATGGCAACATTTAGGTGGTTTGAGGCTGGGTTCACACTTGTATGACAAACGCTCTGACATTGGAAGCTCATGTCGCATGACGTGTGAAAATCAATGTTTCCCTATGAGAGCCGTCTTAATTGGTCTGACACAAGTCAGTCCGACTTTGGAAATGCTCCCTGCACTACTTTGGTCCGACTTTGATCCTACTTCAGCCCATTGAATATCATTGAATTTCGGATCAAAGTAGGATCCTTGTCCTAACCATCCAATTGTGACATCTGACATGGTGATTATAGCAGCAGTAAAAGGAATTTATGTCACTCTGGGATTGTTTTTATTGGTCAAAGGACAAGTCGTACTATCTCAAAGTCGGAGCAAAATCTTATCTTGTTCATTCAAGTCAGATGGAAGTAGGACCAAAGTAGGACTGATGTAGGACAGATGTAGCAGGGCAAAGTAGGATTATAGTTGTACAACAGTCGTGTGGTATCAGTTTGAACCCAGCCTTGGGCCCCTTTCACACTTGTATGACTTGTCCTACGATTTGGGACTGCAAAGTAGCATGACAAGTCGTTCCCCATGATTTCCAATGACAACCATTCATATTAGTGCCGACTTCAAAGTAGTTCCTGCACTACTTTGGTCAGACTTTTATGCAAGTTCAGATTCATAGACCTCAAGTCTCCCTTAAATCGTGGCAAAATCACGTCAAAATTGCGGCCGCGAAATCATGGTAAAATCGTGGCAAAATTGCATGACTTTGAAGTCGTGGTAGTGTGAAAGGGGCCTTAGTGGAGTTTTTTCAAGTGTGGTATGGGCTTTAAATGGATCCTGAGGTTAGAGAGTACCTTTTAACTATCCTAGACTTGCTCTTGTCCAATACAAATGGTCCCTTTTTACCTTTGAACATAACATTGATATTGAGGTACAGAGATGAACCTTTTATTTGCAGGCAAGCAGGAATGAAGATGGATCTTTAACCTCATCAATTGACTTAGGGAACACCATCACTTCAAAACTGAAAAGAAATGGTATGAAAACTGCCAGCAAGAAAAACATTGGTACAGTCAGTAGTACCCAAAAAAGACCAGGCCACACAGCTTTTAAAAAAAAAAATATTAGACCACTGGCAGATGAAAGAGAGACGGAAAATTGCCATTCGGAGAACACACATACTTAGGCTTTTACAGCACTTCTATATGAATATTGAATAGGCCCCCACTGGTTTAATTAAAATACATTTTTATATAATTTACACCAGGCAGATCGAATAGCAAAAATTGCAGTACCTCTAGATGACCAGGCTCCCACTGATTCAAATAAATATATATATTCAAGAAAATTTCCAGCAGACATCATGCCAGCTACAAGACAAACAGCTCCCTCCGTGCAATTTTAGAAAACATTTCTAGATAATATCCAACATGTACACAGAATGGCAACAGACTATGGTAGCAACCCTATATGACCAGCCCCTTAGTAACACAGCTATAAAAATACAATTATAGATAACTCCCAGAACACAATCATAATGGCACTAGCATTTACTAAGCCCTGACTAGTTTATTAGAAAACCATTTTATAAATAACAGCCAGTAAGCACAAAAAGGGAGAGCAGACAGTGGCTCCTCAATGACCAGGCCCCACTGGTTCCAATTCCATACCAGTAAAATGGTATAGATAATTTCCAGCATTCTGAATTAATGGCAGCACTATAAGGATTAGTATGTTCTTACTGGTTCAATTTAAAATAAATAGATAGGCCCCAACTGGTTCTAATATAACTAAATATTCTGAGTCATTCAAAGCAGGCAGAAAGAATGGTAGATCACAGTGCCAGCAGCAGAACATGATCAGACCCCGAATGATTTAATAGCAATAAGTTTTTTAAATGTTGCGGCAAAGAATGGCAGCACTATGATGTCCAGGCCCCATCTGTTTCTAATGTAAACAATATTTTTGAGATCATTTAGATCATGGAGAGAAGATTTTTCACAAAAACAGCACAAAGATGAAGGGGACCACACCGGTTTAAATTTTGTAAAATTTTAAAGAAAATTTCCTGTATGCCTATTGATTGTCTGCTCCACCTCTACAAGACCATATGCCCACTGGTGGAAATATAATACAATTTTCTAAATAATTCACAGAAAACTAGTAGGCAACAAAAGTACCAAGGTCCCTTGTGTTTTATTTTTATTTTTTTTAATGGTAGTTTCAAATTCCCTGACTAAATGGTAAATATAAGTAATTTGCCTGTGAGAGACATTTAAAAAAAACTGCACAGCAAGCATTGTAGCAAATTAAATATTTTACAATCTGACAGTCTCCATGGTCAAAGTAGGATCACCAGAAAAATTGTGCTAAAACTAAACTGATATTAGGGTCATGCTTGTGTCAGATCAAGATGGTTCGCAGATTGATTCTTCACCCAATAACCTAACCACTAACTAACCTTTATCTACTGTATCTCTAACACAGATTTCAAATATCCAAGATCACCAGCAGCCTGAAATCAAAATGGGCCCAACTGCAAAAACTAAGTTAAAGTTAAGTATTTATATTGTCCTACTCAGCAGAAGCTTGTTGGCACTCAGCCAGCTAAAATGAAATTGACTTTATTAAAATAAATAAAAAACATTTTTTTTGGCAGGCGGTTGATAGAAATTTGGGTGAGCTCGGCTGAAAATGGAAATGATGGCCCATCAAGGGCAAACGGTAGAGATTGTAGTACGGTTTAGGTTGCTGGCACCCTACTTGACAGGTAAAGGAACTTTTTGAGCACCAGGTAGAATAAAAAAAAAAGTATGTTTTGGAAAATGTTTGTTTGCAGGACACATCAAACAGGATAACAAATGCAAGCCGACAAAAATTTTGATTTCTTCCCCATTGATGATCTGATGCCTCCCAGTTGCTCCTGAGGCCATGGTACCCAAGTTCCTTCACTGTTCTCATCATTCCAGAACTGGAGCCCAGGTCAATATAGGCAGTCAAAGCTGAAACTGCTACCTCCAATATGGGGCTCCCACCAGGCCTTTGAAGTTTCACCCCATATCCTGGCTCTGCTACCCTGGGCACTGTTGCCCCTCTGTGTGGTCACGCTGGGGTCATTGATCCTACTCTAAAAGTGCCCCCCCACTGATTTTTCCACTCGCACATTCCAAGGATCAGCAACCATTCCATCCCTTCCTCTTTGCAGGGTTCCATCCCATCCATGTCTCATAGGTGAGACACAGGGGCTGATTTACTAATAACAGTGCACTGCGCTGGTTGATCCCTTAATTGGTGCGCCGTATAACTCCTTCATTGGGCGCAGGAACCAGCGGCGCACTGTTATAGTAAATACAAATGTCAGCGGCGCTCTATTGAAAATGAATGGTTCCCTATGGGTGCCCATTGATTTGAATAGAGGTCGCCGGGAAGTCGGATGAAGCCGATCCGACTCGCTGGGCGACTCGTGTGCCGGCTGACACAGGGACAGCGCGACTTTGCGAGGCAACTTGGACACGACCTGAGCGTGAAGCAGCCGCTCAAGTCGTGTCCTAGAGGCGACTAGCTGGCCGAGAATGTCTCCAGCGCGATGGCATCGCGCTGGTTCTCGGCAGCCTCGCTGCCCCGTGTTTGGTATGAATCATGAAGGGGAACTCCAGGCCAAATTTTAATGAAAAAACCGGCATGGGTTCCCCTCCAGGAGCATACCAGGCCCTTAGGTCTGGTATGGATTTTAAGGGAAACCCCCTAAGCCGAAAAAATTACGTGGGGGTTCCCCCAAAATCCATACCAGACCCTTATCCGAGCACGCAACCTGGCAGGCTGCAGGGGAAGAGGGGGGACGAGAGCGGCCCGGCCCCCCCTCCCTCCTGAACCATACCAGGCCGCATGCCCTCAACATAGGGGGGTGGGTGCTTTGGGGCAGGGGGGCGACCTGCGGCCCCCCCACCCCAAAGCACCCTGCCCCCATGTTAATGGGGACAAGGGCCTCTTCCCGACAACCCTGGCCGTTGGTTGTCGGGGTCTGCGGGGGGCTTATCGGAATCTGGTAGCCCCCTTTAATAAGGGGGCCCCCAGATACCGGCCCCCCACCCTATGTGAATGAGTATGGGGTACATCGTACCCCTACCCATTCACCTGGTGGCAAAAAAGTTAATAAAAAACACAACACAGGTTTTTAAAGTAATTTATTAGGCAGCTCCGGGGGTTTTCCTGCCAGGCGCCCCGCTATCTTCTTCCAGCTCTTTTGCTAGCGGGGTCCCGGGCTTCCTCGTCGTCTTCTTCCGACTTCGGGGGTCTTTCTGCCAGGCGCCCCGCTATCTTCTTCCAGCTCTTTTGCTAGCGGGGTCCCGGGCTTCCTTGTCGTCTTCTTCCGACTTCGGGGGTCTCTTGTTCTGTTCTCCGGTGTCGTCTCCACGCTCTCCGGTTCTTCTCCCGCTCTCCGGTGCCTTCTCCACGATCTCCGGATCTTTCTGCCTTCTGCCGGGCGCCCCGCTATCTTCTTCCATCTCTTTTGCTAGCGGGGTCCCGGGCTTCAGCGTCGTCTTCTTCCCTCTTCTCTCCACCCGATGTTGCCTCGTCGCTGTCCGCCGTTACAATGCTCTGGCCGCAGAGCGC
This sequence comes from Rana muscosa, assembly GCA_029206835.1. Taxonomy (NCBI): domain Eukaryota; kingdom Metazoa; phylum Chordata; class Amphibia; order Anura; family Ranidae; genus Rana; species Rana muscosa. The sequence goes on from JARGYO010000162.1 coordinate 18,405,110, forward strand.
ACCCACTTATATTGGCATGGGGCGTGGTCACCGAGTGATGCCACCGCTGACCCCGCCCCCGTATGATGTCACAGTCCCGGGGAATGATGGGACTGTGACGTGCTACGGGGGCGGCGTCAGCGGGTGGCATCACCCGGTGACCACGCCCCATGCCAATATAAGTGGGTGCGCTCTGCGGCAAGAGTATTGTAACGGCGGACAGCGACGAGGCAACATCGGGCGGAGAGAAGAGGGAAGAAGACGACGCTGAAGCCCGGGACCCCGCTAGCAAAAGAGCTGGAAGAAGATAGCGGGGCGCCTGGCAGAAGGCAGAAAGAACCGGAGATCGTGGAGAAGGCACCGGAGAGCGGGAGAAGAACCGGAGAGTGCAGAGACGACACCGGAGAACAGAACAAAAGACCCCCGAAGTCGGAAGAAGACGACGAGGAAGCCCGGGACCCCGGTAGCAAAAGAGCAGGAAGAAGATAGCGGGGTGCCTGGCAGAAAGACCCCCGAAGTCGGAAGAAGACGACGAGGAAGCCCGGGACCCCACTAGCAAAAGAGCTGGAAGAAGATAGCGGGGCGCCCGGCAGGAAAACCCCCGGAGCTGCCTAATAAATTACTTTAAAAACCTGTGTTGTGTTTTTTATTAACTTTTTTTGCCACCAGGTGAATGGGTAGGGGTACGATGTACCCCATACTCATTCACATAGGGTGGGGGGCTGGTATCTGGGGGCCCCATTATTAAAGGGGGCTCCAAGATTCCGATAAGCCCCCCGCCCGCAGACCCCGACAACCAACGGCCAGGGTTGTCGGGAAGAGGCCCTTGAACCCATCAACATGGGGACATCCTCCCCATGTTGAGGGCATGTGGCCTGGTACGGTTCAGGAGGGAGGTGGGGCCGCTCTCTCGTCCCCCCCTCTTCCCCTGCGGTCTGCCAGGCTGCGTGCTCGGATAAAAGGTTTGGTGTGGAATTTGAAGGGCCTGGTATGGATTCTGGGGGGACCCCCACGCCACTTTTTTTTCATTTTGGTGGGGGGGGCCCCTTTGAATCCATACTAGACCCAAGAGCCTGGTATGGACCTGGGGGGGGGCCCCACGCTGTTTTTTTTCTCGTTTTTTTTTTTTTTTAGAGCCGGCAATGTTTATTTTTTTTACATTTCCTTTAACAACCAGCTATAAACAGGTTAAAAAAATAAAAAATTGCCGCAAAAATGCGGGGTACTTGCGTTTTGGATGCAGGTCCATTGAATTCTCTTACATCCAAAACACTGTTTTTGGCCTGGCAAAAAAAATCTGCAGTTGCGTTTAAACTCGTTTTTCACAAAGCCTAAAAATGCCTTTAGACGCCAAAGATTTCCACGTTTCCAGACGCGGTCCCGGCGTTTAGCCGCATTTTAGTTTAGAAGCGTTTTTAAAGGTGACCTATTTTTTTACATTGATAAACTCCAATTTTACACGTTACCATTTTCTCATTACAGAGGAGGTCTAGTGCTAGAATTGTTGCACTCGTTCTAACGCACGCAGCAATACCTCACATGTGTGGTTTGAACGGCGTTTACATATGTGGGCGGGACTTACGTGTGTGTTCGATTCTGAGTGCGAGCTACCAGGCACATGGGCGTTTTTTCTTTATTTTGATTATTATTTTTTTTGTTTTTTACTTTTTTGTATTTCTTACTCTTTTTTTTACTTTTTGGTTTTTTTGATCACTTTTATTCCTATTACAAGGAATGTAAACATCCCTTGTAATAGGAATCTATTGTGACAGGTCCTCTTTATGGAGAGATGCAGGGTCAATAAGACCCCACATCTCTCCTCCAGGCTGGAAAGCATGAGATCGGTCAAAAAAATTCACCAATCTCATGCTGACAGCCGATATCACGGCTTGGTTTACATACGGGAACCCGGCGTGATGTCATAACATCGCGCCCGGGCCTCCGACGGTCATAGAGATGACTGGTGACCATCTGGTCACCAGTCATCTCTATGCTTCCCATCCGGCGCCGGCCAAATCGTTCTCTGAGCCCAAGATGGCACGGGAGAGCCTGGAGAAGCACCGGATGGTGGCGGGAGGGGGGGGGGAACGTCCCCTCCCGCCGCCTATAAGAACAATCAAGCGGCGGAACTGCCGCTATGATCATTTTTAGCGTGCACAAAATCGCCGGCTGAAAAGAATGATATCTGAATGATGCCTGCAACTGCAGGCATCATTCAGATGTCACCGCACAAAGCCGAGGACGTCATTTGACGGTGGGCGGTAGGAAAGTGGTTAATATTTCGAAAATTTAGACAAAAGGTAATTTTTCGCCTTCATTGATGTACACTGATGAGACTGCACTGATGGGCTGCACTGATGGGCACTGATAAGGTAACAAGAGTGGGCACTGAGAGGTGGCATTGCTAGTTGGCACTGGCGGGCATTGAGAAGTGGCACTGCTAGGTGGCAATGATAGTTGCCAGTGATGGGCACTGATAGGCAGCACTGCTAGGTGGCACTGATTGGTACCAGTGGTGGGCATTGATAGGTGGCACTGGCAGGGGCTACTGATCGTCACAGATTACGCAGAATTGCCCAATGTCCCTTGCACATAAGCCGGTGATTGCCTTTTTTTATGCTCACGCTGTCAGCACAAGGAGAAAACAAAAACCATTAGCCAGCTTTTGTTTACATCACGTGATCAGCTGTCATTGTAATTCACTTCCTGTCACATAATCACACAGGAAGTGAGGGAAAATCCCTACCAATGTCTTTCCTTGGGGACACACAGGTCAATCTAAATACTTTCCCCATTATGTACATTGCACTCCAGCATTTTGCGGGTTACACCCCAAATTATTAAGTATTTTGGACTTTGGGGTTTATTTACTAAAGGCAAATCTACTTTGCACTAGAAGTGCACTTGCTGGATATCCGAGGGGGACATGCAAGCAAACAAAAAAAACACCATCTTTGCTTTTACATGATTGGATGTTACAATCACCAGTGATCCCTCAGATTTTCAGCAGCTACACTTTTACTGCAGAGTGGATTTGTCTTTACTAAACCCCAAACTACCCAATGATTTGGGGTGTACACAACAAAGTGCTAGAGTGCAATTTGCTTAATGGGGACACTAGTTAGATTTATCTGTGTGTCCCCAAGAAAAGACATTGGTAGGGTTTACCTTCACTTCCTGTTTAGCTGTGTGACAGGAAGTGTCACTAAAAGGGGACACAAAGCCCAACCTACAAAAAAAAACACAAGCAGGGGTTCTAACACTTACCGTATATACTCGAGTATAAGCCGACTCGAATATAAGCCGAGGTACCTACTTTTACCAAAAAAACTGGGAAAATGTATTGACTCGAGTATAAGCCGAGGGGGGGGGGGGGGGGTGCCCATTGCCCAACCTTACTGTGCCCATTGGCATCTCACTCTGCCACCTCACTGCCCATTGTCACCTCACTGTGCCCATTGTCGTCTCACTGTGCCCCCTTACTGTGCCCATTGCCATCTCACTGCCCACTGTCACCTCACTGTGCCCCCTTACTGTGTCGATTCCGCCTCCCTGTGCCCGAGTCAGTACCTCAAAATCTTGAATTCCGCGGGGGCGTCCATTGTTCAAATCTCGCGCCATTCTCCCTGTCCCTTCCGTGATAGGCGTTTCCAGCAAACACTGTGTTGAGTGTTTGCGCCTATCACGGAGGTCCTCTCATTCGCCGACTCCGTTTCCCAGCAGGCACTGTATAGTGCTCGGCCAATCACGGACGTCGGACAAGAGGACCTCCGTGATAGGCGCAAACACTCATCACAGTGTTTTCTGGAAACGCCTATCGCCGAAGGGACAGGGAGAACGGCGCGAGATTTGAACAATAGACGCCGGACGCGGAATTTCACGATTTTGAGGTACTGACTCGAGTATAAGCCGAGGGGTATACTTTCAGCCCTAAAAAAAGGGCTGAAAAACTCGGCTTATACTCGAGTATATACGGTACTTTGTTTCCCTCAAAATGCCCACAATTTGAATTGTATTGCCTTAAGCTATTTTTAAGTGCAGTGCTCTAAATCCGTGCTTCTCAAGTACCCCCAACAGGCCATGTTTGCAGGGTTTCCTTCATCTTGCACATGTGCTTTAAATCACAGTCAATGGTTTGGTATTTTGGACAGCAATTCTTCATAAGAAAAATTCACAAAACATGTCCTGTTGGGGGTACTTGAGGACTGAGGCTGAGAACCACTGCAGTAAAAAAGGAAAATTGAATACTTACCGCTCTGTATTTTTCATTTCCTGGTGATTTTTCATGGCAGCACACAATACAATACATGCATATGCTAGCATGAAGGCACCAGGGTAGACAAATCACACCTGATGTTTTGGCATGCCAATCAGCTGTCACATTTGTTGCAAAGAAAACGCAAAACAAACCTCAAAACTTTGCATCAAATTTTATTGGTTAACAAAACAAAGAATAATAAAAAAAAAAAAAAACAGGGTCAATTTGAAACAGTTACAGACTCACAACATCTTGAGAAAGATTTGGCTAAATAATGCAGCACAGACAATTAAATCAAAGTGAACAAACGACAAACATTAACAACATCAAAATTATTTCAGGGGAACATTTCCCCCACACAAAAAAATACAATCCACAAAAGTAAACCAAACATCTGTTTTGCAAAGACATAACAAATAAAATACATGTGTTACAAACTTGATAAGGACACCAAAATGTACATTTTGACGGACGGACGGACGGACACACGCTTGCCTCTTTTCAGGGCAAGGTAGAGAATGCTATCTGTGAGCTTTATATAACATAGGTTTGTGTACTAATGAGGCAATTGAAAAGACATGCACAGTCCATGGAACACCCAAAATGCAAGTTCACCCAATGTAGAGACTGAACTTCAAAGTGGCTACACCTGTTAAGGATGTCCTTCAATTACTAACCCATAAAAACACTCTCTGAGTGAGCATGCCCAGAAATATCCAGGCACTGTTCACACACAAAAAGCACGCCAAAAAAAAATAACTGGCTGGGCATGTGCAGAACAACACCAATGCAGCTAGCAAAAAATAACCCCCCCCTCCCCCCGTCCAAAATTAAGCACATCATCCAGCATGCTACAAAATTAGAGATGGGACAATCACCCCTCCCCCCCCACCAACAAATACTATTGCAGTCTATGGGAACTGATATGTTAATTTTGCTAGTCCCCACTTGGCTGGCTTATCTTCTAGTTATTGGCCTTAAAATGGGGGCCCAGGTCCCACCCTAAGGGACATATATCAATGTCACCAATTTGGACAACACCAAAAACAAAACAAAGAGAAGTGCCTTTAAATGTGCCAAATTGCTTAAGGGCCATTTCACACCACATGCAGTCCATTGCGTTTTTTATGCATCCAAAATGCATGGAAAGTTGGTTATATGGTTCTAAATGGCAGTGTTTGTTCCAGTGCATTCCAGTTCCACAAAAAAAGTAGAACATGCTGCATTTTACCTGCACTGGACTGTACTGGAACGCAGCAAAACGCATCATAAACGCACTGAAACGCACAGGAACACACCTAAATGCACCAAAAATGCACTGGAACACACTTGTCCTTATCTATAGTTAATAAAAAAGAGGGGTGAAAAAAAAACACTAGCCCTAGTTCACACCATAGAAACGCAGTCTGGATGTGTTCCAGGTGCTTTTCTGCATGCGCATTTTTGACACGTTCCAGTACATTTTTGATGCGTTTTTGATGCAGTCCAGTGTTTTTTTCCCCCTCTTTTCACTTAGGACAAGTGTGTTGCAGTGCGTCTTTGGTGCATTTAGGTGCGTTCCGGTGCATTCCAGTGCGTTTTTGGTACGTTCCGTTGCGTTTTTGATGTGTTTTACTGCAGTCCAGTACAGTTCTGTACCTAAAAAATGCAGCATGACCAATTTTTTTTTGCCTTTCTGAAACGCACTGGAACAGAATGCAGTGGTGTGAACTATGCCATTGACATTAATGTGATCAACTTTCTTTGCGTTTTTCATGCATCAAAAAAACGCACTGCACTGCATCCGGTGTGAACTGGCCCTAAATATCATACCCGGGGGGGGGTGTCTATAGTATGCCTGTAAAGTAGCGCACGTTTTCCATGTTTATAACAGTTCCAGAGCAAAATTACATTTCTAAAGTAAAATAATAGTCATTTAAAAGTACTCGTGGCTGTAATGAATTGCTGGTTCCCGTCAATACAGATAAAAGTAATTGAAAGTTTTTGATAACAAAAAAAAAAAGCGTGGGGGTCCCCCCAAATTCCATTACCAGGCCCTTCAGGTCTGGAATGGATATTAAGGGAAACTCTGCCGCAAATTAAAAAAAAAATGCGTGCGGTTCCCCCAAATATCCAAACCAGGCCCTTCAGATCTGGTATGGATTTTAAGGGAAACTCCACCCCAAATTTTAAAAAAAATGGCGTGGAGTCCCCCCAAAAATCCACACCAGACCCTTATCCGAGCACGCAACCTGGCAGGCCGCAGGAAAAGAGGGGGGGACGAGAGAGCGGCCCCCCTCCCTCCTGAACCGTACCAGGCCACATGCCCTCAACATGGGGAGGATGTCCCCATGTTGATGGGGACAAGGGCCTCATCCCCGCAACCCTTGCCCGGTGGTTGTGGGGGTCTGAAGAAAGAAGAAGCCGGAGCAAGATGCGGACGAGAAGACCGAAGGAAGAAGGAAGATGAAGATGAAGATAAAGAGGAAGAGGAAGATAAAGATGAAGAGAAAGATGAAGAGGAAGATGGAGGAAGAAACCCGAATGGAGAAAAGAAGAAGATGGAAGAAGATGGAAGAAAGGAGAAGACATTAATAAAGGAATTGTCAAAAACCGGCTCTTGTCATTTTTAACATTTTTGACACTTTCTTCGTGAAATGGTAGGGGTACAATGTACCCCTTACCAATTCACACAGGGGGGGCCGGGATCTGGGGGTCCCCTTTGTTAAAGGGGTCTTCCAGATTCCGATAAGCCCCCCGCCCGCAGACCCCCACAACCACCGGGCAAGGGTTGAGGGTATGTGGCCTGGTACGGTTCAGGGGGGAGGGGGGGCGCTCTCTCGTCCCCCCCTCTTTTCTTGCGGCCTGCCAGGTTGCGTGCTCGGATAAGGGTCTGGTGTGGATTTTTGGGGGGACTCCTCGCCATTTTTTTTTATTTGGGGTGGAGTTCCCCTTAAAATCCACACCAGATCTGAAGGGCCTGCTTCCACACCAGCTTCTTTATATTTAGATTTTAACATGTCGTGCGCCAGGTCCATAGTGGCGCACTGAGCGCCTCCTCCCGTCCGCCGACAACACTATAGTAAATGGGAAATAGGGCTGCGCTACCAGCGCTAATGTTTTGTAAATACCAAAACAGCCATTGCGCGCGCAGATGCGCCGATACTCATGGCGCAAACGTTTTGTAAATCAGCCCCACAGTGTGCTAAAAGAGGAATCCAATAGGGCTGGGATATGGGCTTTGCCCTGATATGTCTAGCTTCTTTGCTGCTGCAGAGGTGGACTGCAAGCTGCTACATGCAAGTACATTGACACCCACTCCTGCTCTGCTTGGCACCACATGGTCGGAATGTATCAGGCATTCTACTGCTGCTCTGTTGCATTCACCAGAACATCCACCAGGCTGCCTAGAAGTTGCTCTAGGCCAGCCTTTTTCAAGCAGGGTGCCTCATGGTTTCTTCAGGGGTGCCTTGGTAAAATGTCTAAAATCTGCACAATTATACAAGTTAGCTGGTGGATCAAGCCTGCCTTTTAGTTATGCAAAGCCACATGTTTTCATTGTGCACCATTACAATCTTCTAGCCGCTGGCATCCTAACAATCAATGATGTCATCGGTTGATAAGGGGGTGTCAATCGCTTGCACAGTATCCTTGTGTGCCCCTCCCCTGTCAGCACTGGAGTCACATTAGCTGAGTGAGGGAGAGAAACTGAGGGAGAAGAGAAACATTGGAATACTAGTCAGTACCAGAGTGCAAAGGCACACCAGCTAGTTGGCATTCTGTGGAGGGCTCACTTGGGGCAGACTGCTTTAAGACCACATCCCTCACCTTCGGGTCTAAGCCAGAAACCAGCATCTCCAGTTATTGGAATTCTTATTCATTATTTCTATAAAAAATCCTTTAATGAAGGTAATGGGAGAAAGGAGTGGAAGTACAGAAAGGAAAAAGACAGACAATGTGTGGCCATTCATGTAGATTTGTGATTGGTTTAGGGATGAGAGATTGCAAACAAGTGATTTACTATTGATTAAAATATTTTTTATAGTAATTAAAAAAATATGAATATTAATTAAAAAATTATATAATAGTGCAACACATAAGGTATTGCATCACACTTAGAGATCGACTCAAAATATTAGAAACAATCTTTTCAAACAATCATTAAAATAATCTGTATTACTTTCAGTTTTCTGACACAAACACAGATAATTGTTTAATTGACCAGAAGCAGTCAACATAATTTCACCACAGCCAATCAAGAGCTCACTTAGTTGATTGAATAGAGGGTCTTTGGTTTTCTATTTTGATTCAGTTCGATCAATTTAGTAGCACTTAATGATCAATTGAATGATCACATTGATATCAATATATGTGTATGGCCAAGACAACACACTGATCACAATCAAAGGGCTTGTAAAGCAATTTAGGAAGGTTTTCTTAGGAAGTTTGCTTATAGTACATTTAATCTTACCAGTGTCACATGGTGAAATTAGAAGCAAATTTTGATTTGGTAATTTTGTGGTGAAATCAGTTTCACTGAACTAACTCTGCTCATTATGGCTGTACACTGAGAGGATGTTATATTCTGAATGTAGGGTGATATACTACTTATTGCTAATGCTTATGCCCCGTACACACGATTGGAAATACCGAACCGATGTGAGCTTTTGGTCAGAAATTCCGACCGCGTGTAGGCTCCATCTGACTTTTCCTGTCGGAATTTCCGCCAGCAAAAATTTGAGAGCTGGTTCTCAAATTTTCAGACGGAAAAAATTCCAATCGGAAATTCTGATCGTCTGTAGCAATTCCGACGCGCAAAATTCCAACGCATGTTCGTAAACAATTTAACGCATGCTCGGAACGATTGAACTTAATTTTCTCTGCTCGTCGTAGTGTTGTACGTCACTGCGTTCTTGACGGTCGAAAGTTCAGAGAACTTTTGTGTGACCGTGTGTATGCAAGCCAAGCTTGAGCAGAATTCCGTCGGAAAAACCATCCAAGGTTTTTCCGACGGAAAATCTGATCGCGTGTACGCAGCATTACACTTTAATAATAACCCACATATTTCATTTGATAGATTATCCTCCAAGGCTGACATACTGTATGTGTGTGGTACAGTGACTTTGGGAGGGTTTCTATGCTGATAAAAACAATTGAGTACTGTCCGTGATACTTTTTTTTTTGCACTAACATCCAATTTTTCAGGACAAGTTTTCGGCGTATGTCCCCTTCTTATGCTGATAACAAATGCTTTAGCTAATGTTTGACACAATAAAAAGGCTTGACAAATGCGAGCTGCCAAAAAGTTTGCTTTCCTCCCAGGGGTTTTGCTAGGTGGGAAAAAGACCAGGAGCTTTAGCCCGAAGGTAAATTTGACCCCACGATGCCCCCTTTCAACATCAGAAGGGGGCATGAAGGTCAGTGCCGGAGAGCATTAAAGGTGCGTTTAACACCAATCATAACATTTTGATGGGGCGACATCTCTGTATCCCTTTACATAATACACCCCGACACCTCTGGACACCTTTACATTACAAAGCCCCCCACACCTCCGGACCCCTTTACATTACACAGGGCCCCCCACACCTCCGAACCCCTTTACATTACACAGTTCTGCACCTCTGGGCCCCTTTTCATTACACAGGGCCCCCCTACACCTCTGGACCCCTTTACATTATGCAGCGCCCCCCACACATCTGGATCCCTTTACATTACACAGCTCCGCAACCCCCAATCAGAGCTTCAATTTGACAGTTCTGTCACTCTCATTGCGTCCATACCCCCGGCTTGCCCACCAATCACTGGTTGTGCTGGATAGATGTTGACTGCTAATGTATGTACCCCCGAGTTCCCAGCCAGCCCCAGGCATTGCGACTCAGTGCTAATAAGTCTAAACTGACAATACGAGACCCGGGGCTTTTTTGGGGCCCACTGAGGGCTATAGCCCCGGTCAGCCCTCCCGACGCCACTGTTTCCTCCCCATTGCTCATCTGAAGCCTCATCCTTCGAGCTGCTAAGCTCCTCCTGTGGTTGTGGCACCCAGGTTCCATCTCTGTTCTTATTATCATCCTTCTTTCAGTGTTCTCATCATCCTAGGTTTATCTATATTAACTCCCACTCCTTAAAACACACATCAGTCTAACCCACATCAGTCTTTGCATGTAACCAACTGAGCACCCCACTTTTGCTTTATGCCCCTGATTCTGTAAAGACATCCCTGCTATTCAGTACAGACTCTAAGCATACAGGGTCACTATAGTCGCCAAGTGCCCCAGATCCTGCAGAATAATTCCAGGGTTTTGGACACTGTCCTGCAGCATTCAAGTCCAACAGAATCCAGGACACTTGGGCCATGGCAGATTGTGGCTTAAAGGAGTTGTAAAGGCAGAAGGTTTTTTTATCTTAATGCATTCTATGCATTAAGATAAAAAACCTTCTGTTTGTGGCAGCCTCCCCAGCACCCCCTAATCACTTACCTGAGCCCCTTCTTTCTGCAGCGACGTCCATGAGTGTCTTAGCTGTCCCAGACACTCCTGATTGGCTGAGACACAGCAGCAGTGCCATTTGCTCCCGTGGCTGTCAATCAAATCTAGTCAGCCAATCAGGGGAGAGAGGGGCAGGCCAGGTCGGGGTTCCGGGTCTGAATGGATATACGGCGCTCTGACTCGGCTCAGGTGCCCCCAATGATAGCTGCTGGCTGAGAGGGCACTCACCAGAGGGTGGGGCCAGGAGAGCAGAAGAGGGACCCGAGAAGAAGAGGATCCGGGCTGCTCTATGCAAATCCAACTGCACAGAGAAGGTAAGTATAACATGTTTGTTATTTAAAAAAATAAAAAAAAACGAGCCTTTACAATCGCTTTAACCACCCAGCATTGCAGTTGTGGCTGTCGGGGAGAGTGATCTCCTTACCAATGGTTATACCATAGTTCTGGTCAGCAGAGGCAGAGCAGCAGTGTGGAATTGTGTGTCAGATAAATAATCACCTATTCTTGCTCCCACTGACAGCAAAAGATTTTAGATTTAATTTGCACCGCCAATAGCAATGATTTTAAGTTCTTTTATTGCACTTACTGACACCAATTATTTTAATTCTATTTTGCAGTCACTGACACTAATGATTTTAAGTTTATTTTGCACCAACTTACAATAATGAATTTAGGTTTATTTTACACCCTCTGACACCAACAGAGTTTTAAACACTTATTTTCTTGCACTGACTCTGAAAATGGGGCTTATTTTATGCCACTAAAACCAACAATTGGCACATTTTTTAATACTGACACCAATAATTTGCAGTTTATTTTGCCACCACTGACACCAACGATACAGGGATTACTTTATCCCACTGAAACAAATCAATGATACAGGCCCAAATTTATATCACTGAACCCAAGAATTGCACCTGCACTTGTACCATTGTGGGGCTTGTTTTACTCTGAGCTGAGGGATTCTGGGTACATACTCAGCAGAGGACATCAGGGAATGCATGCCCCTTGATGTCCACCCACTCGCCATCCTGACAATGGTTAATGTAGTTCCAGGCTTCCAGGAGGAATGGGAAAGCCCAGAAATCACATAGGGTGGGGGGATTCGGCAAGTCCTGCAAGATCACTTTAAAAAAAATAACACTTAGCCTGCTGAAAAAATAGGAACTAGCTTGTTTTAACCTATTGAAAGCCAATATGATCCACATCTTGTTTAACAAAGTGGTCAACAACACACAGTTCTAACTTTGAGATAAGTGCTCCCCCTAGTGGTAATTCGTCTATATTCACACTAACATAAAATCTTATGACTTGATTTAAAGGGTTATGGTCTCTGGAGACAGCAAACTATATTGTAAAGTAAAACACACATGTTTAGGAAAATTACAAAATTATTCATATACGCTTACGTGAACATAATGCATTTTTTTTTTTTTAACTAAAATATATTCTTTTATTTAAATAAAAAAGAAAACTGTGCTAAATTGCTTCAAAATCAAGATTAATATAAGACAACTGCACTCAATATTATCTGGATACCAACAATAATAAAGATATGTAAACAAAAAACGTGTTATGCTGTGTTTTAAAATTTTCAGTACAAACGTGGTATAACTATTAAATTCAGCGACTATGTGATCACCTTCTTTTTAATATATTTATACATGATATAGGGTCTGGGATTAACCCTTTCGCTGCCAGAGCAATTTTTGTATTTTTGCACACATGTTTAAAGTGGTTGTAAACCCTTACAGACCACTTTTTGCTACAGGTAAGCCTATAATGAGGCTTACCTGTAGCTACCCCTGATATCTCCTAAACCTGCATGGTTTAAGAGATATCCCCTGTATCAGCATGTGCCGACATCATCGCTACATGCGCACTGAAGCAATGGCATGTTCGTGCCGTTGCTTCAGTTAGTGTGCCGTTATCGCCGGCTCCCGCGCACATGAGTGAGGGTATTGCAGCTCCGGCCAATCACAGCGCCGGAGCCCGCGATTCCCAGATGTAACTCCGGGAGCGATATCGCCAGCCGGAGTGGTGTACGAAGACCACTACGGGGGCTTTGATCTAAGGTGAGTATTTCATAATGAGCTACTATGCATAGCATAGTAGCTCATTATGCCTTTGTCTTGCAGGTTGTTTTTTTTTTGGGGGGGGGGGGGGTTGTGGGTTTACAACCACTTTAAAAAATCATTTTAGGCCTTAACACTACACAAAACTCCTAAATATTATACATGTTCTAAAGCGAAAAAAACCTAGAGTATAAAATAGTGGTAGATCCAATTTTTTATGTCACACGATATTACCGCAAGCGTCTATGGAAATGCAAAATGTCAGTAAAAAACACACTAACGTGAATGTTAGGGCAAACAATATATATAAATTATGCAAATTTTTGGTAAAATATAAAAGACGAGGTTGTACCAAGTAAATGGCGTCAAACTTCAGTACCCTATATTTTCTATAGGTGACGCTTCAAAAGCCCCCTATGGGTATCAGTTTAGTGTTACAGAGGAGGTCTTGTGTTAGAATTATTGCTCTCACTCCAGCGTGCGTGGCAATATGTAACATGTGTATTGCGAACAAAGTTTTCACGTGTGCGTTTATGTTCGTGCATGTGTATATGTGGGGGTGGGGAGCCTCAAATTTTTTTGGGGGGGGGATTTTATGAGCTTGGGTGTAACTTTATTTTTTTGCAAATCAAAACCCGTATTTGATGTTTTTTTGGGGACAGGTTCTCTTTATTGAGATATGCAGGGTCTAAAAGACCCTGCATGTCACCCTTGTGCTCCACTAAATGTTTTGCAATGCAGATCGCATTGCAAAACATTATTTCCCGGCTAAACTAGCCTGGCACACTGACAGCTTGACCCAGAAGTGACGTTAGAGACGTTGTTTCCGGGTGACACAAGACGAAGGAAAGGAGAGCGGACGTGTGTTTGCTCTTCTCCTTACCCTCCAGCCGCCGGCATCCACCATGGAGCTCCTGGGCCCACCTATGGGCAAGTGAAGCCCCGGTAAGCATGGCGGGGCTCGGCTGCGAGGGGTGGCACCGGTACCTGGGGTGTGTGAGAGCAATCAGCCAGCAGCGCCGCCGCATGAATGCTCTCACCTGACAAGCAGGAATCTGCATGTCAGTTTCACACACAAGCGACCGGATTGTGTGTAATACCCACCCGATGTACAGACCTGGCGGTGAAAGGGTTAGAAAGTAAAATTTCAGTGTTTGCAGGTGACACCAAGCTATGCAGTGGAATAACGTCCTTACAGGATGTCTCCAACTTACAAGCCGACCTCAATGCACTATTGAACCACTTGACCTCCGGAAGATTTACCCCCCTTCATGACCAGGCCACATCTAGGGCAATGAAAGGGTTAACTATGTGCCTATATGTGTACTCTATGTGCTGCTTTTACTAGGGGGAAAGATGGATTCTTTCCCCTGTCAGAACAGTGATCTGCCTTGTTAGGCAGATTTCCGTTCTGTGTTGTTTGCCAATGATTGGCGGGTGCCGGAGGACATTGAATGCATTAAATGAAGAATCACAGCAGAAGCAGCCTGCTGGTGGTGCGTGCGTGACTCCTGCAGGCTAAAATGCAGAATCACGTATATACGTGATCCTGCGCACAGCTGCCGCCCTGTAGCAGTAAAACTGCTATATGGCGGTCGGCAAGTGGTTAATTGGGCAACTATGTGGCAAATGAAGTTTAATGTTAATAAATGTAAAATTATACATTTGGGGGCTAAGAATATGAATGCACTATACATACTAGGGGGAGTACAAATGGGGGGATCCGTAGTGGAGGTTTTGGTAGATCATAAGCTCAATAATGGCATGCAATGCCAAGCTGCAGTTTCAAAAGTGAGCAAAGTCCTTTCTTGTATTAAGAGAGGTATGGACTCCAGATATCATTTTACTCCTGTTCAAATCATTAGTAAGACCTCATCTGGAATATGCAGTTCGGTTTTGGGCCCCAGTTCTCAAAAAGGATATTGGGGAACTGAAGGAGATTAAAGTGATTGTAAAGTCTCAGTTTTTTTAAAATAACAAAGCTCTCCTGGCCCCTCCCTCCCAGGGCCGGCCCTACCATGGGACCCGATGGTACCCCGGTCCCAGGCGGCACTTTAAGGGGGGCGGCAAATTGCCGCCCGTCAGCCAGCGACATTCCGTGTCTCCTACTGATTTTCCTTTCCTGTGTCCCCGATTTTCCAGCCGCCATGTTTAGTGTCCGGCGCCCTGTGATTGGACGAATGGGGGTCATGTGCGGCGTGGGGCTGGCCTGTCAGCGATCGCTCTAGAAGTCCCGCCTCCGCACATGACCGCCATACGCCCAATCACAGTGCGCCGGGAAACACGAACATGGTGGCGGGAGACAAGCACTGGAAGTGTGAGCTGTCTTCGCCTCCGCCTGTCCCTCTGCTTTGTTACGGCGCGGTGGAGATGGGATCATGGAGGTGCAGGCGTGCAGCGTCTGACACCATGGAGCGGGCTGCGGGTGGATGGCGCTGGGGGGAAGTTGGGACGCCAAAGCAGTTCTGCACATCCAGTGCTGAGGTCCGGAGGAGAGTCCTGGTGAAGAGCAGACAAAGGTAAGGAGGACTCAAAGGATGGATTTGCACCGAGCTGTGGGGAGGGGGTCGGGTGTGAGTACTGCAGGAAGTAGGACTCCTACTGTAGGAGTCAGGTGGGTCTGTGTAGTAGGTCAGTGTAGGTGTAAGGTCGGTGGGTCAGTGTATGTGTCAGTCAGTGTAATAGTCAGTGTTGCTGTCAGGTCAGTGTAATGTGAGTAGTGCAGGATGTAGGAGTGAGGTAGGTGTCAGGTAGGTCAGTGTAGGTGTCAGGTAGGTCAGTGTAGGGGTCAGTGTAATGGTCATGTAGGTCAGGTGGGTCAGTGTAATGTGAGTAGTTCAGGAAGTAGGGGTCAGTGTAGGGGTCAGGGTAGGGGTCAGTGTAGGGGTCAGGGTAATGGTCATGTGGGTCAGTGTAATGTGAGTAGTGCAGGAAGTAGGAGTCAGGTGGGTCAGTGTAATGTGAGTAGTTCAGGAAGTAGGGGTCAGTGTAGGGGTCAGTGTAGGGGTCAGGGTAGGGGTCAGTGTAGGGGTCAGGGTAATGGTCATGTGGGTCAGTGTAATGTGAGTAGTGCAGGAAGTAGGAGTCAGGTGGGTCAGTGTAATGTGAGTAGGGTAGGGGTCAGGGTAGGGGTCAGGGTAGGGGTCAGTGTAGGGGTCAGTGTAGGGGTCAGAGTAATGGTCATGTAGGTCAGGTGGGTCAGTGTAATGTGAGTAGTGCAGGAAGTAGGGGTCAGTGTAGGGGTCAGGGTAGGGGTCAGTGTAGGGGTCAGGGTAATGGTCATGTGGGTCAGTGTAATGTGAGTAGTGCAGGAAGTAGGAGTCAGGTGGGTCAGTGTAATGTGAGTAGGGTAGGGGTCAGGGTAGGGGTCAGGGTAATGGTCATGTAGGTCAGGTGGGTCAGTGTAATGTGAGTAGTGCAGGAAGTAGGAGTCAGGTGGATCAGTGCATGTGTCACGTAGGTGTGTCAGGGGGTCAGTGTAGGGGTCAGATAGGTCACATGTGTTCAAAAAATGTGCAGCGCTATGTGGTTAAAACCATGTGTGAAATAAATGTTAAACCTTGAAATGTGAAAAATTAATATATGAAAAATTAATTAAAAAGAAAACTAATGCAGAGTCCAAAAAGAACACAACATAGTCCGTGAAGAGTTAATTCCAAAAGCAAATCCATGAAGGGTTAAGGGCTGTAGCCAATAAAGAGACTAGGGTCTAGTGGAGCATAATAAAATAAAAATAAACATTTCTTGATCAGTTTAGGTCGATATGTATTCTTCTACATATGTTTGGTAAAAAAAATGCAATGTGTATATTGATTAGTTCGCGCAAAAGTTATACCGTCTACAAAATAGAGGATAGATTTATGGCATTTTTATTATTATTATTTTTTTTTTACTAGTGTAGCGGGGTCTGGTGATCTGCGATTTTTAGCTAGACTGTGACATTGCGGTGGACAGATTAGACACTTTTGACACTTTTTTGGGACCAGTGACATTTATACAGCGATCTGTGCTATAAAAATGCACTGATTAATGTGTAAATGTCACTGGCAGGAAAGGGGTTAAATGTGTTCCCTGGGAGGTGTTTCTAACTGGGGGGGATGGGACTGACTGTAGGAGGAGAGAGATCTCTGTTCCTAATCACTAGGAAGAGCAGATCTGTCTCTCCTCCCCTGTCAGAATAGGGATCTGTCTGTTTACATTAACAGATCCCCGTTCTGGCTCTCTGGAGCGATCGCGGCCACCAGCCACGCACAGGTCCTTTTATACTCCTTTACATGTATAGAGCCATGACAGGTCCACTTTAGTTATCATGATATAAAATAATGAATGTGGGGTATTTGGTGGGCGTGATTTTTTTTTGGGGGGGGGCAGCATTTAATTCTTGGTACCAGGCAGCACAATGTCTTGGGCCGGCACTGCTCCCTCCTGTCGAGTACCCCCACAGCAAGCAGCTTGCTTGGTTCTGTCCAGCTCCCTAGTCTGTTTTAAAACAGGCCTAGATACTTTCCTAGATACACATAATATAACTGGATACTAAAATGTATAGGTAAAGTTGATCCAGGGAATATCCAATTGTCTTTTGGAGGATCAAGAAGGATATTTTCCCCAGCTTGAGCAAATTGGATCATGCTGTAATTGAGGGGGGGGGGGGAGGGGGGGTCCTTCCTCTGCATCAACTGTGGGTATAGGATTGTATAATTTCTTTCCCTTCTATTGGTTAAACAGTGTGGACTTGTGTCTTTTTTCAACCAGACTAACTATGTAACTATGTAAATGAAACATTTAAATCATTTTTAAAGGCAAACATTTTCTTAATTAAAATATTAAAAATGCTATACTCACCTGCTCTGTGCAATGGTTTTGCACAAAGTGGCCCCAAACCTCCTCTTCTAGGATTCCCTGCTGGCGCTCTAGGCTAATCCTCTAATTAGTGCCCCACCAACAGAAGCTGCTTCCTATGGGAGCGTACCTGCAGGCTCGCTTCTGAGCTGGGCTGTGTGTGTCTATATACATACACAGCGTGGCTTGGGCTCACCCCCTGCTCCCTCCTCACAGGATTTAATTGAACTGGGCTGTGTGTGTCCATAGACATACATAGCATGACTCTGGCTCGCCCGCTGCTCCCTCCTCCCAAGATTTGATTAATAGCAGCAAGAGCCAATGACTCCCGCTGCTCTCAGTGTAGTGTAGTAAAAACAGGGAGAAGACCTGCAGCTGAGCACAAAGCTGGATTCATGTAGAACTTGTGGAGGGGAACAGCAAGTGGAAAAACATTTTTACCTTCATTCAGGGAATGCATTAAGGTAAAAAAAAAAAAAACATTTTCGCTTTAGAACCACTATAATGCACACAAAAAACATAAAATTTTAAATTCCTTCCTAAAATATAAAATATTGGACTACATTGACTTAATAAATAACAAGTACCATTAAATGTAAACAGTGAAAATTAAAGATATTCAATATTGTAATTAAATATCTTACACTATTTATTTACTTATTTATTTTAAATTATAATATTTTTTTCATTCAAAGTTAGGCTGGATTCACACCTATGCATTTTTCGTGAACTAGTTCCAGCACTTGACTTTTCTAATCCACCTGCCAGGTGCGCACCACGCTGCAGCTGGCAAGGCTGAGATTGTCACGCTCAGTGCCCAGCAAACACAGTTTCCCCACCACCCGCTCACCAACCCAATTTACATCCAATACGAATGGAAGAGGAGGGAGGCTAGGTCTGCTCCATGCCCCCCTGTGTCTGCCCACAACCTCCAGTATGCAGCTAATGCTGTGCCTGTAAAGGGGTTGTGTGGGTGGGAATTTTAAAGCAGTGCTCCTGATGTGACTGAACTCACCCCTGTCTCTCTCTAACTTCCATCTAATCCTTCCTTCCACATAATATAGTGATCCTTTCTACCCTCCATGTACCAGATTGATCCTTCCTTCCTGGCTTCCATGTACCATAGTAATCCTTTCTGCCTTCCATTTAACATAGCGATCCTTCCTTCCCGGCTTTCATGTGCCACAGTGATCCTGCCTTCCCTGCGCCATAGTGATCCTTCCTGCCTTCCATGTACCATAGTGATCCTACCTTCCATGCACCATAGTGATCTATCCTGCCTCCCATTTACTAGAGTTATCCTTCCTTCCTTCCTGCCTTCCATGTGCTATAGTGATTCTTCCTGCCTTCCATGTACCATAGTGATCCTTCCTGGCTTCCACATGCCATAGGGATCCTTCCTGCCTTCCATGTGTCATAGTGATCCTTTCTGCCTTCCATTTAACATAGTGACCCTTCCTGCCTTCCATATACCATAGTGACCCTTCCTGCATTCCATTTGCCATAGTGAACCTTCCTGCCTTCCATTTACCACAGTGATCCTTCCTGCCTTCCACATACCATAGTGATCATTCCTGCCTTCCATGTGCCATAGTGATCCTTCCTGCCTTCCATTTACCATAGTGATCCTTCCTGCCTTCCATATACCATAGTGATTATCCCTGCCTTCCATGTCCCATAGTGATCCTTCCTGGCTCCCACATGCCATAGTGATCCTTCTTGCCTTCCATTTGCCATATTGATCCTTCCTTCTCCTTTCCTTCACATGAATGGATCATGGTTGGTACGCAGTTGTTTAACCACTGCCCTTAAGCCCATCCCACTATCATCACAGGTCACTATCTCCCTGAAATGTCCCTCATTCTCAAGTTCAAAAGTTGTGAGGTATGCTGTATGTGTTTTTTACAACTGTCTAGAGTTTAGCTAATATTACTATCACAAATGGACATAATTCCCCTCCTGATATCTTTCAAGTATGCTACAGAGGGAGATCATAGATCATGTATACAAGAAAAGAGCAAAGGTGTGAATCCTACCTATTAAGGAAGTAGTACTCACCGAGAAATATCGGGGGTGTGGTCAATGATAACATATATCAATTAGAAAAAAAACAAAAACAAATAGACCTCCACACACCTAAATGAGTTATACTACAAATTACTATCATACCTGTGACAGGAGGGTCACTTTGGACACAGGGTGAGCCAGGAAATAATAGACATTAAGAAATATATCTTGGGCTACCTAAAATGGGTCTGTAATATTTATCCACCATATCCCCAAGGATATCTGTAAAGGACTATTTACTGTTTCTGAACTCAACAGGTTAATTGAGAGATACTGAGGTGTTCAGCCTCAATCACCTGTCTAGTGTAATGTTAATGAATTCCAGCTTCTAGAAGACCTGTTCATTGTTTGTGGTGATGTGGATTGGGGAAATTAAGTCTGTCCTTGTGTGTATTGTAAAGTATCAGACAGTCTGGTGAATACAAAGGTCATGCATAGTCATTCAAACATAAAGGGGATTATTAGAACCTGTTGTCTCCTAGCAGACGTCAAAATAATGTGTGGAGTCTTGTAATGTGTGGGTGGAGCTGGGCCATTGTTCATGTTAAACTACTGTGTATTAGATGTATATAAAAGTTACAATGTTTCTCAATAAAAGGCATTCGATCTTGGGAAGATACAGAGCGTGTGTCTCGTTCTCCCAGAAGGATTAATTCCTATGGGAAAGGGTCGCCTGGCTGTGGAAGATTGGTAGCGAGTGGGTGTCCAGGAGAGGGAACATCGTAAACGGCGTTTAACCCCCTTCGTATTTGGGGTGCCGTCACATTGGTTGGCAGCAGCGGGATTTTCCCTCCAGTTCCTGGGACACTCCAAACCACCACAGTGAATGACCAGCTATGCAGCCTGCAGGAAAGTCACGCTGAAAGACCTACTTGAGAGCCGAGATGGACCAGAAGAAGGGTGATGCAGGACCCCGGTCAGTTGAAGATTTGTTTCAGCAACGAGTTCAACAGCGCTTGGCATTATATGGTGCTAACCCATCAGAGACCGCCATACAGGAAGCCATTAGAGGCATCCAGCTGCAGGATGTGCGACAAAAGAGAGAACTAGAGCGACAAGAGAGAGAACGAGAGCGACAAAAGAGAGAACTAGAGCGGCAACATGAGCGGAGAATGGCGGAAATACGGCAATCGGAGACAACGCCTAAAGAACCAGCCGCCATGGAAGAGGAATTCGGAAGGAGGTTGCGAGAGATGCAGATACAGCATAGAGGACCAGTATCAGAGGAGGTCCTGCTGGGATGGTCGGATTCGATCCGCTGCGAACTCTGGAAGAAAGTGCTAGCTCTCGAGCAGCAACACCAGGGAAAGATTCTCCCCTCCATCTATGTAAGGTACTGGTCGCAGTATGAAGTACGAATGCCGTTATTGGGGGAACAACCAAAGCAGGAGTGGACAGCTGAGTTAAGCAGGCTGATCCGGGCAGAGATGCGGTTGGATGAGAGCTACAGAGCCCTCCGCTGGTATGTAGCCCAAGAGTGCCCATGGTCAGCGGATGACAGCCCCACAGAAGGCTTTGACTATGATGGCCTGGGATTGTTGTATTGGGGGCTGTCCAGTGACCCTGACTTTGGGAGTGATCGGGAGTGGCGTTTGGAGGAAATAATGGAGCACAGAGAGCGAAAACTGAATGTCTCGGAAGGGCACTGGGCAGAGGAAGATTTGGAATTTCTGACCGTTCAGGAATGGGAGCTGGAGATCGCCTACAGACAGCTGCTAGAATCTGCTCAGCAGCAGGGTGGTGCTACCTTTGCCTGGGACTATCAGGAAATACCAGTTGACAACTATGAAATCCTGGCTGAAGAATCAGCAGTGGAAAATCTGAAGATTGCCATCCCTAAAGCCGAAGTGAATGATACAGAGTTCCAGGGAGCTAGCCTGGCTGAAGAATCGGCAGTGGAAAATCTGAAGATTGCCACCCTTAAAGCCGAAGTGGATGATATGGAGTTCCAGGGAGCTAGCCTGGCTGAAGAATCGGCAGTGGAAAATCTGGAGATTGCCATCCCTAAAGCCGAAGTGGATGAGGTGGAGTTCCAGGGAGCTAGGGCAGTTGGCTCATCCCCCCAGCCACAGATTACAGAAGGTATGGATTTAATGGGCTGTTCAGAGGATGTTATGGATTATGCATCGCCCCCTAAAGTACTGGCAGCAGGACAGAGTTCTGCAGACCCCTGCTCTACACCCATGGCAGTTTTGGAGGCCCGAGGTGAGAAGGTGATGGTTCCTCTTTCCCAGGGGATTTCAGAGATGCAGGGAGGAGAAGCAGCCCTTTTCCCTCCCCAACAGTTAGCCAGAGCAGATGGTGTGAAGTCCCCAGAAGAAGTGCTGGCAACAGGGCAGAGTGATAGCAACCTCTGCCCAGCACCGGAAACAACTGTGGAGTTTCAGGGAGCCGGGGCAGTTGGCCCCTCTCTCCAGCAACAAGCTGAGGTGGTAAAGCTTTTACCCCCAGCTGAATCACTGGCAGCAGGGCAGAATGCTACTGGCCTCTGCACACAACTGCAACTTGAGCGGATATCGGTGGATGGGACTGCGATCTCCACTCACAGCAACCCAGCACAAGAGCTGGCAACAGAGCAGAGTGCCGCGGGCCTCTGCTCTCAACTAACAGAAGAGGGAGTTCCGGTGGTACTGGATGGGACTTCGGTCCTCACTGACACAACCCCAGAAAATGGTGTGACACTGGGACAGGAGGATGTCAGCCTTGCTTTGCAAGCACTGGGGTATTTTCACCTGCCACAAGGGGGTGGGACTTCAGCCTCCACTTGTATACCCCAGGGATGCCGGGCAGTCGACCCAGATCCCCAACAGCATGACGGACTGAGCCCAGTCACCCTGTCTTCTCTCCAGCGGCTGAAAGGACTCCAGGGAGAAGGGCCAGTCCAGGCCTCTCCCCAGCGGCGGGTATGTTCTCTGAGAGAGGCAGAGGTTGGCTGGGTAAGTAATGCTCTGTTTGGAGCAATTTATTTGGGGTACTGTGTGGATACCGGCATTAGAGGAATGGACCTATGGACTAACTTCGGAGTCAACCCGTCTGGGGTCGCCTCCTCTGTTAGTCTCCTGGCGAAAGGGGAGATGTGTGACAGGAGGGTCACTTTGGACACAGGGTGAGCCAGGAAATGATGGACATTAAGAAATATATCTTGGGCTACCTAAAATGGGTCTGTAATATTTATCCACCATATCCCCAAGGATATCTGTAAAGGACTATTTACTGTTTCTGAACTCAACAGGTTAATTGAGAGATACTGAGGTGTTCAGCCTCAATCACCTGTCTAGTGTAATGTTAATGAATTCCAGCTTCTAGAAGACCTGTTCATTGTTTGTGGTGATGTGGATTGGGGAAATTAAGTCTGTCCTTGTGTGTATTGTAAAGTATCAGACAGTCTGGTGAATACAAAGGTCATGCATAGACATTCAAACAAAAAGGGGATTATTAGAACCTGTTGTCTCCTAGCAGACGTCAAAATAATGTGTGGAGTCTTGTAATGTGTGGGTGGAGCTGGGCCATTGTTCATGTTAAACTACTGTGTATTAGATGTATATAAAAGTTACAATGTTTCTCCATAAAAGGCATTCAATCTTGGGAAGATACAGAGCGTGTGTCTCGTTCTTCCAGAAGGATTAATTCCTATGGGAAAGGGTCGCCTGGCTGTGGAAGATTGGTAGCGAGTGGGTGTCCAGGAGAGGGAACATCGTAAACAGCGTTTAACCCCCTTCGTATTTGGGGTGCCGTTACAATACCCCAGGTTCCAAAATAATTCAACCAAAGAAAAACATTAAAGGAAGCTACCAAATCACTGCAAGTTCCACCATCCGGAAGAAAACCAGTGATTCAATAGCTGGCAGACCCACTCCCTCCCTCTATGTGAAGAACACCCCCTATGTGAACCTGATATACCCCAAAGACTACCCATAGAGACCAAAAGGCCCACACATATATGTTTCCTAGATTAAAGCAGCGTGTGCCTGTAACAGGTAATTATCGCTGCCTAAAATGGAAAACTCACATCCACACCCCAGTCGTAGGTCAGTCAGTCAAAAAGGCATATCATATAAAGTACTTGTAATGATAATCAGTGGAAGTCCAAAGGGATCCAAATAGGAGATATGTAATATTCCTGACTCAATTGGTCAGTAAATGGAAAAAAGAAGGACCACTCCAGGCATTATGGAGATAAAAGCATGATACTGGCATGCCGTAGTAGCTGATGCAGGGGATAGGTTTTCTGAGAGATGTGCATATATAGCTGATCCCCAGATCTATGGGTGAATCTCTATAAAGTTCCTGGATGCACCTGGCCAGATATCTAGCTTTAGCAGTTCGTATCGACAGAATGGTTACTCTCAGCGGTATATAGAACAATAAAATAATATAATCTCAATGCTTCCGTTATAGCCGCAATTGGTATTCCGGCAATCTGCAGGTAAAACCTATGATAATTATTGGAGTATTTGCAAATGGCAGTGTAGAGTTTTACTCACGGATCCTGCAGAGATCACCAACAGATATAGATCAGGGTCAGTCTGTTCATCTATAATACAAATAGCTCAGATGAGCTGGTGGTTCCACAGAGATCTCCGAATGGGATCGATCTGGGTATGGACGTCCCCAGTTAGTTATTCATAAGTCGTTGGAAACACATAATGTTCGCAGTGTTGTTTAATAGAAGTCCTTATTTCCAAAGTCCTATTGTATAGATCCTTCCAAAGATTTTTTGCGGGGCATGTGTAAGCCTTGAATCCAAGGTAATGTATTCAGGTAATGCTTCGCGGGAGCAGTTTGAAAGTCCTCATTCAAACATGGGGATTGCTTGGGTAGGTATCAGAGGGGGGTGTTCACCCCAACAGTTGACATGTTTTGTTCCGATATCTTGGAACTTCGTCAGAACTAAGGGATTGGTCAATGGTCACCAGTTTAAATACAGAACCACAACCCACTTCTAATTACATGGGAATGACTAACAGGTGTTATTCACCCATCTATTACTACACCTTATTTGTGGCAATATTAAAAGGTTTAAAAACATATGCGGTGGTGTGCCACTCTGCAGAAACAGAAAAAGTCCAGATCTACATGTCCATATAATACAAGCAGTTTAAGTACACATAGATATATGTGTGTGTAGCGCACCAACCACAGACTTTACCTGCTTTTCTTCTGCTTGGCTCCTCAGCAGGAAAGAATGAGGCACACCGCACCACAAGTCCGTACCCTCCTGAATGGGGAGGTTGAGCGGTTTTAGTTTCTCGTGCCTGCTTGCAGCCAGTGTTAACAAACCTCCAGTGCTGACCTCGTTTCTGTGGTAGTCAGAAACAAGCCTTTAGTTCTCCCCAGTAGGCAACTGTCCACACCAACTGAAAGGTCCAACTCTTATTTATTTTTCTCAGCACAATAAACAGTCTCTTTGAGAGCAGACAGGTTGGAACAAGACACAGGTCAGATAAGGTGGGAGGAGGTCCAGGCACAAACTTGAATTGGGTTTACTCCTATTCTGATTAGCACGAACAGGCTTGGCGCACGGTCCCTGCCACAGACCATGAGGTTGGTCACTGCCACTGACCGGGTGAAAAAAGATGAAAGCCACTGCCACTGACCTTGTGTGCGTAGTGTCACTGCCACTGTGACATACAGAACACGCACTTCCTTCCTTTAGTAACTTGGCCCTTTTTTAGGACAAGAACATCCCTCCGGAGAGTTACCAGAGGCCCCATCTGTCACCACGACTCTGCGCTGGGTCTTCAGAAAGGGTGACCTCCCTGGCCTCCTCAATCCTGAATACGGGTCCCCTCGCAAGGCAGATCCCTGGGAGCCTCGGTCCCTGGCGGATCCCAGTCTAAGGCTGCTGGGCTCCAGGCCTTTCTCCAAAGTACGTCACCCCAGACTGAAGGTGTCTGGGATGGAACAGCAGCTCTGTCTCCGGGCCTAGGGCACCCGGAGACAACCTGACCAGGCCTCCGGGCTTAGGGCACCCAGAGGCGACACACACGCACCCAGGCCTAAGGTGCCTGAGCGCGGAACCGACCCCTCTGGAAGATGGCCACCAGCTTTTATATCCTCTCCCAACAGGCACAGCAGGTTCCCCGCCCCGCCATACTGCTGCCAAGAGGGGACAAAAAAAGGCACAACATTGTTCAACCCGGGCCCATGGCAACAGCGCCACCTATAGGCCCCAGGGAACTACACACCAGTACTATCTCCCAGGGATAGAAATGATCCATGAAACTTAACAATTAGTGCATCTGAGCCTAGTTATCACTCAGATGCTTCCCCTAAATGTAACCACCCGCTACACATCCCCCTCACTTATGAACACTGGTCTCCAGTGTCTGGAACCAATTTATGCCTTCTCAATCCTGAGTCAGCATAAGCCAGATTCAGAGACAAACTAAAAAAAATGACAATTAAAAATTTTGGTTGTTTGTGCCGGAACCTAACATGGGGAAGGAAAGAAAACACAGATAAGAAAGGGGGTGCACATGTGTATAAACACTTTGAGGTCACACAAATATTACAGTAAAAATTTACAGTTCCCTCCCGCAGAACTAGCTAAGACACACCCCATACTCAGCAGTCTTGGTTGTCGTTCACCTGCAGAGGAAGAAAAACACATAATCTAACACAATGGGGCTGATTTACTAATAACAGTGCGCTGCGCTGGTTCTAACCTTAATTGGTGTGCCGGATAACTCCTTCACTGGGCGCAGGAAGCAGCGGCGCACTGTTATAGTAAATAGAAATGTCAGCGGCGCTCTATTGAAAATGAATGGTTCCCTATGGGAGCCCATTGATTTGAATAGAGGTCGCCCGGGAAGTCAGATCCGACTTGCGGGCGACTCGTGTGCCGGCTGATACAGGGACAGCGCGACTTTGCGAGGCGATCTGGACACGACCTGAGCGTGCAGCAGCCGCTCAAGTCGTGTCCTAGAGGCGACTAGCCGGCCGAGAATGTGTCCAGCGCGATGTCATCGCGCTGGTCCTCGGCAGCCTCGCTGTCCCATGTTTTGGTATGAATCATGAAGGGGAACTGCAGGCCAAATTTTAATGAAAAAACCGGCATGGGTTCCCCTTCAGGAGCATATCAGGCCCTTAGGTCTGGTCTGGATTCTAAGGTGAACCCCCTAAGCCGAAAAACGGCATGGGGGTCCCCCCAAAATCCAAACCAGACCCTTAGGTCTGGTCTGGATTTTAAGGTGAACCCCTCAAGCCGAAAAACGGCGTGGGGGTCCCCCCAAAATCCAAACCAGACCCTTATCCGATCACGCAACCTGGCAGGCCGCAGGGGAAAAGGGGGAGACGAGAGCGGCCCCCCCTCCCTCCTGAACCGTACCAGGCCGCATGCCCTCAACATGGGGGGTTTGGTGCTTCGGGGCAGGGGCGCGACCTGCGGCCCCCCCACCCCAAAGCACCCTGCCCCCATGTTGATGGGAACAAGTGCCTCTTCCCGACAACCATGGCCGTTGGTTGTCGGGGTATGCGGGCGGGGGGCTTTTCGGAATCAGGGTGCCCCCTTTAAAAAGGGGGCCCCCAGATGCCGGCCCCCCACCCTATGTGAATGAGTATGGGGTACATCGTACCCCTACCCATTCACCTGGTGGAAAAAAATTGCAATAAAAAAACCACACAGCTTTTTAAAGTATTTTATTTCACACCTCCGGGGGTCTTCTTCCGACTTCGGGGGTCTCCGGTGTCGTCGCCGCCGCTCTCCGGTTTTCTTCTGCCGGCCACCGCTAACTTCTTTAGCTCTTTTGCTAGCGGAGGCCCGGTCTTCTCCGTCGCCTTCTTCTTCTCCCGCTATCCGGTTCTTCTCCCGCTTCTTTCTTCTGCCGGCCCCTCCACTAACTTCTTTAGCTCTTTTGCTAGTGGAGGGGCCGGTCTTCTCCGTCGCCTTCTTCTTCTCCCGCTATCCGGTTCTTCTCCCGGTTCTTCTCCCGCTTCTTTCTTCTGCCGGCCCCTCCACTAACTTCTTTAGCTCTTTTGCTAGTGGAGGGGCCGGTCTTCTCCGTCGTCGCCGTCGCCATCTTCTTCTCTCTTCTCCGTCGGCGTCTTCTTCTCTCTTCTCCTCCTCGATGTTGACTCGTCGCTTCCTCTCGCAGTAATGCTAAATTTTCGGTCCGCAGAGATTAATATAGGCTTCTCATGACGTCACAGTCACATGTTCCGGGGCACATGGCCCCGGAGCATGTGAGTGTGACGTCATGGGAACATGTGACTGTGACGTCATGAGAAGCCTATATTAATCTCTGCGGACCGAAAATTTAGCATTACTGCGAGAGGAAGCGACGAGTCAACATCGAGGAGGAGAAGAGAGAAGAAGACGCCGACGGAGAAGACCGGCCCCTCCACTAGCAAAAGAGCTAAAGAAGTTAGTGGAGGGGCCGGCAGAAGAAAGAAGCGGGAGAAGAACCGGGAGAAGAACCGGATAGCGGGAGAAGAAGAAGGCGACGGAGAAGACCGGCCCCTCCACTAGCAAAAGAGCTAAAGAAGTTAGTGGAGGGGCCGGCAGAAGAAAGAAGCGAGAGAAGAACCAGGAGAAGAACCGGATAGCGGGAGAAGAAGAAGGCGACGGAGAAGACCAGCCCCTCCACTAGCAAAAGAGCTAAAGAAGTTAGTGGAGGGGCCGGCAGAAGAAAGAAGAGGGAGAAGAACCCGATAGCGGGAGAAGAAGAAGGCGACAGAGAAGACCGGGCCTCCGCTAGCAAAAGAGCTAAAAGAAGTTAGCGGAGGCCCGGCAGAAGAAAGGAAGAACCGGAGAGAAGAAGAGGGGAGAAGGTGACGGAGAAGACCGGGCCTCCGCTAGCAAAAGAGCTAAAGAAGTTAGCGGTGGCCCGGCAGAAGAAAACCGGAGAGCGCGGCGACGACACCGGAGACCCCCGGAGTCGGAAGAAGACCCCCGAGCTGTGCAATAAAATACTTTAAAAAGCTGTGTGGTTTTTTTATTGCAATTTTTTTCCACCAGGTGAATGGGTAGGGGTACGATGTACCCCATACTCTTTCACATAGGGTGGGGGGCCGGGATCCGGGGGCCCCTTTATTAAAGGGGGCTCCCAGATTCCGATAAGCCCCCTGCCCGCAGACCCCGACAACCAACGGCCAGGGTTGTCGGGAAGAGGCCCTTGTCCTCATCAACATGGGGGCAGGGTGCTCTGGGGTGGGGGGGCCGCAGTTCGCCCCCTGCCCCAGAGCACCAAACCCCCCATGTTGAGGGCATGCGGCCTGGTACGGTTCAGGAGGGAGGGGGGCCGCTCTCTCGTCCCCCCCTCTTCCCCTGCGGCCTGCCAGGTTGTGTGCTCGGATAAGGGTCTGGTTTGGATTTTGGGGGGGACCCCCACGCCGTTTTTTCGGCGTAGGGGTTCCTCTTCAAATCCAGACCAGACCCAAGGGTCTCCTGGAGGGGGAACCCATGCCGGTTTTTTATTTAAAATTTGGCCTGGAGTTCCCCCTCAAGATTCATACCAAACACAGTGCCTGCTATTGGCGGGGATCCAAGTCGGATCCCCGTTCATTGAAAGTCGGACATATGTCGGCTTCATGCCGGATCCAAAGTAGGACAGATGTCGTGTCGCACTAGTGTGAACCCAGCCTAAATACAACTACACTGCTGCTCTCAGCTGCTCATATCACTCTGGTCTCACTAAATAGCTAAAATCGTAAATAATACTGTTTTTGGAGCTTAGGGCGGCTCCTTATCATATACATGCAAATGTGGTAAAACACGGCATGCAAACGCCACAAAGCGCGCCTTTCTAAACGCCACTTTCAACCTTAGTTCAGAACACTTTGCACCAGCGTCCCGTCTACATGGGGCCTAAAAACGCCTATGCCATTTACAGCTCCAAAACGCCATGGTGGCCATGAGGCCATAGGCTAACATGGAGAGACGTTTTTAAGCTGCAAAAAACGCTCAAACAAGCGGTTGGAAAAACGTCCGTGTGCATGTAGCCTTATATTAACCACTTGCGCACTGCCCAGACCAAGTTTCACATTTCAGCGCTGATGCACTTTTAATCACAATTGCGCGCTCATACAACACTGTAACCCAATGAAAATGTTTTATTTGTTGGCACACAAATAGAGCTTGCTTTTGGTGCTATTTGATCACCTTTGTGTTTTATTTTTATTTTTTTTCTATAAATACAAAAGACTGAGTTTAAAAAATAAAAAAATTGATATTTTACCCACTTCAGCACTGGGCCTATTCTGGCACTTCTCTCCTTCATGTAAAAATCATAAATTTATGGCTATAAAATTACTTCAAAACACCAAACATTATATTTTTTTTGGAGCAGACACCCTAGGGAATAAGATGGCGGTCATTGCAAATTTTTATCTCGCTCGGTATTTGTGCAATAAATTTTCAAACGCCTTTTGTTTGCTAAAAATATTACAAAACCGTAAAGTTACGGCCAATTTTTTGGTATATTGTGAAAGATGTTGTTATGCTGAGTAAATAGATACCTAACACGTCACGCTTTAAAATTGCGCACACACATGGCATGACACCAAACTTCAGTAATTAAAAATCTCCCTAGGCGATGCTTAAATTTTTTTTACACGTTACCATTTTGCCATTACAGAGGGGGTCTAGTGCTAGAATTGCTGCACTCGTTCTAACGCACGCAGCAATAACTCACATGTGTGGTTTGAACGGCGTTTACATATGTGGGCGGGACTTACGTGTGTGTTCGCTTCTGAGCGCGAGCTACCGGGGACATGGGCGTTTTTTCTTATTTTTTTGTTTTTTTTGTTTTTGTTTTTTGACTTTTTTGTATTTCTTACTCTTGTCTAATTTTTTTAATTTTTTGGGATCTCTTTTATTCCTATTACAAGGAATGTAAACATCCCTTGTAATAGGAATGTGTGTGACAGGTCCTCTTTATGGAGAGATGCAGGGTCAATAAGACCCCGCATCTCTCCTCCAGGCTGGAAAGCATGATATTGTTCCAAAAAAATCACCAATCTCATGCTGACAGCCAAGATCACGGCTTGGTTAACATACGGGAACACGGCATGATGTCATAACGTCGTGCCCGCGCCTCCGACGGTCATAGAGATGACTGATGACCATCTGGTCACCAGTCATCTCCAAATCGTTCTCCGAGCCCCAGATGGCACGGGAGAGCGGCAAGAGAGGGGGGGGTCCCCTCCCCCCGCCTATAAGAACGATCAAGCGGCGGAACTGCCACTATGATCGTTTTTATTGTGCACAGAATCGCCGGCTGAAAAGAATGATATCTGAATGATGCCTGCAACTGCAGGCATCATTCAGATGTCACCGCCCAAAGCCAAGGATGTCATTTGACGGTGGGCGGTAGGAAACTGGTTAATATTTTTAAAAAAGGTAATTTTTCTTCTTCATTGATGTACACTGATGAGACTGCACTGATGGGCACCGATAAGGTGGCAAGGGTGGGCACTAAGAGGTGGCATTGCTATTTAGCACTGGTGGGCAGTGAGAAGTGGCACTGCTAGGTGGCAATGATAGTTGGCAGTGATAGGCACTGGCAGCACTGCTAGGTGCCACTGATTGGCACCAGTGGTGGGCATTGATAGGTGGCACTGGCAGGGGCTACTAATTGTCACAGATGATGCAGAATTGCCTCTTCCTCTTCGGGCCCCATGTCCCTTGCACATAAGCCGGTGATTGCCTTTTTTTATGCTCACGCTGTCAGCACAAGGAGAAAACAAAAACCATTACCCAGCTTTTGTTTACATCACGTGATCAGCTGTCATTTGCTGACAGCTGATCACATGGTAAAGGGCAGGGATCGGCCCCTTACTCGGATCTGTCATCACCCGAGTCACAGTGACTCTGACCACAGCGCGCGCAAAGGGGAGGACGTTTATTGACGGACTCCCGGCAATTGAGGACCATGCTGTGGCCGTCGATCAGTTATAGCGCTGATCTCAAGTGATTAAAGAGGGTCAAAATGGGCCATTGACATGCATCACAATTCAACTTAGGAATGAGTCTTTGAAAAGTTAAACTAAATAATTTGGCCACTTTATCCTTCCAAATAATTCACTTCCTGTCACATAGCCACACAGGAAGTGAGGGAAAAACCCTAACAATGTATTTTCTTGGGGACACACAGGTCAGTCTAAATACTTTCCCCATTATGCACATTGCACTCCAGCATATTGCGGGGTACACCACAAATTATTAGGTAGTTTGGACTGTGGGGTTTATTTACTAAAGGCAAATCTACTTTGCACTACAAGTGCAAATGCTGTATATCTGAGGGGGACATGCAAGCCAAAAAAAAAAACATCTTTGCTTTTACATGATTGTAACATCCAATCACCAGTACTTCCCCTCAGATTTTCAGCAGCTACACTTTTACTGCAGAGTGGATTTGTCTTTACTAAACCCCAAACTACCCAATGATTTGGAGTGTACACAACAAAGTGCTAGAGTGCAATTTGCTTAATGGGGACACTAGTTAGATTGATCTGTGTGTCCCCAAGAAAAGACATTGGTACGGTTTTACCTTCACTTCCTGTTTAGCTGTGTGACAGGAAGTGAAGCCAATGTTAAGAAAAGGAGACAAAGGCCAAACTACAAAAAAAATATCTAAAAAAAAAAAAACACACACACGCAGGGGTTCTAACACTTACTTTGTTTCCCTCAAAATGCCCACAATTAGAATTGTATGGCCTTGAGCTATTTTTAAGTGCAGTGCTCTAAATCAGTGCTTCTCAAGTACCCCCAACAGGCCATGTTTGCAGGTTTTCCTTCATCTTGCACATGTGCTTTAAATCACAGTCAATGGTTTTGATTTTTGGACAGCAATTCTCGATAAGATAAATTCACAAAACATGTCCTGTTGGGGGTACTTGAGGACTGAGGCTGAGAACCACTGCAGTAAAAAAAAGGAAAATTGAATACTTACCGCTCTGTATTTCATTTCCTGGTGACGCTCCATGGCAGCACACAATACATGCATATACTACCATGAAGGCACCAGGGTAGACAAATCACACCTGTTTTGTTTTGACATGCCAATCAGCTGTCACATTTGTTGCAAAGAAAACACAAAACAAACAAACATCAAAACTTTGCATCTAATTTTATTGTTCAACAAAACAAAAAGGGAAGGCAAAATAAAAAACATGGTCAATTTGAAACAGTTACAGACTCAACATCTTGAGCAATTTTTGGCCAAAAAAATGCAGCAGACAATTAAATCAAAGTGAACAAACAACACACATTAACAACATCAGAATTATTTCAGGGGAACATATCTCCCCCACACCAAAAATATACAATCCACATAAGTTAACCAATCACTTGTTTTTCAAAGACATAACAAATAAAATACATGTGTTACAAACGTGATAAGGACACCAACATGTACATTTTGCCCCCCACACACACACACTTGCCTCTTCTTAAGGCAATCGACCGAATGCTCTGTGAGCTTTATATAACATATGTTTGTGTGCTAATGAGGCAATTGAAAACACATGCACAGTCCATGAAACACCCAAAATGCAAGTTCTCCCAATGTAGAGACTGAAATTCAAAGTGGGCACACCTGTTAAGATGTCCTTCAATTTCTAACCCATAAAAACACTCTCTGAGTGAGCATGCCCAGAAATATCCAGGCACTGTTCACACACAAAAAGCACGCCAAAAAAAAATAACTGGCTGGGCATGTGCAGAACAACACCAATGCAGCTAGCAAAAAATACCCCCCCTCCCCCCGTCCAAAATTAAGCACATCATCCAGCATGCTACAAAATTAGAGATGGGACAATCACCCCTCCCCCCCCCACCAACAAATACTATTGCAGTCTATGGGAACTGACTTGTTAATTTTGCTAGTCCCCACTTGGCTGGCTTATCTTCTAGTAGTTATTGGCCTTAAAATGGGGGCCCAGGTCCCACCCTAAGGGACATATATCAATGTCACCAATTTGGAAAACACCAAAAACAAAACAAGGAGAAGTGCCTTTAAATATGCCAAATTGCTTAAGGGCCATTTCACACCACATACAGTCCATTGCGTTTTTTATGCATCCAAAATGCATGGAAAGTTGGTTATATGGTTCTAAATGGCAGTGTTTGTTCCAGTGCGTTCCAGTTCCACAAAAAAGTAGAACATGCTGCATTTTACCTGCACTGGACTGTACTGGAACGCATCAAAACGCATCATAAACGCACTGGAACGCACAGGAACACACCTAAATGCACCAAAAACGCACTGGAGCACACTTGTCCTTATCTATGGTTAATAAAAAAGAGGGGTGAAAACAAAGCACTGGACTGCATCAAAAACTTACCAAAAATGCACCGGAACGCATGAAAAAAGTGCATGCAGAAAAGCACCTGGAACGCATCCGGATTGTGTTTCTATGGTGTGAACTGGCCCTAGTTCACACTATAGAAACACAGTCTGGGTGCGTTCCAGGTGCTTTTCTGCATGCGCATTTTTGACACATTCCAGTGCATTTTTGAGGCGTTTTTGATGCAGTCCAGTGTTTTTTTTCCGCCTCTTTTCACTTAGGACAAGTGTGTTGCAGTGCGTCTTTGGTGCATTAAGGTGCATTGCGGTGCATTCCAGTGCATTTTTGGTACGTTCGGTTGCGTTTTTGATGTGTTTTACTGGGGTCCAGTACAGTTTTGTACCTAAAAAATGCAGCATGACCAATTATTTTTTGGCTTTCTGAAATGCACTGGAACGGACTGCAGTGGTGTGAACTATGCAATTGGCATTAATGTGATCAACTTTCTTTGCGTTTTTCAGGCATCAAAAAAACGCACTGCACTGCATCCGGTGTGAACTGGCCCTAAATATCATCCCCAGGGGGTGTCTATAGTATGCCTGTAAAGTAGCACATGTTTTCCATGTTTATAACAGTTGGAGAGCAAAATGACATTTCTAAAGTAAAATAATAGTCATTTAAAAGTCCTTGCGGCTGTAATGAATTGCTGGTTCCCGTCAATACAGATAAAAGTCATTGAAAGTCTTTGCTAACCCAAAAAAAAAATGCGTGGGGGTTCCCCAAATTCCATAACCAGGCCCTTCAGGTCTGGAATGGATATTAAGGGGGAACCCCGCTGCAAATTTAAAAAAAAAATGACGTGGGGTTCCCCCCAAATATCCAAACCAGGCCCTTCAGATCTGGCATGGATTTTAAGGGGAACTCCACCCCAAATTTAAAAAAAAAATGGCGTGGAGTCCCCCTAAAAATCCACACCAGACCCTTTATCCGAGCACATAACCTGGCCGGCCGCAGGGGAAGAGGGGGGGACGAGAGAGCGGCCCCCCCTCCCTCCTGAACCGTACCAGGCCACATGCCCTCAACATGGGGAGGATGTCCCCATGTTGATGGGGACAAGGGCCTCATCCCCACAACCCTTGCCCGGTGGTTGTGGGGGTCTGCGGGCGGGGGGCTTATCGGAATCTGGAAGACCCCTTTAACGAAGGGGACCCCCAGATCCCGGCCCCCCCCCTGTGTGAAATGGTAATGGGGTACAAATGTACCCCTACCATTTCACAAGGAAAGTGTCAAAAATGTAAAAAATGACAAGAGCCGGTTTTTGACAATTCCTTTATTAATGTCTTTTCTTTTCTTCCATCTTCTTCCTTCTTCTTCTTCCATCTTCTTCTTTTCTCCATTCGGGTTTCTTCCTCCATCTTCATCTTCCTCTTCATCTTTATCTTCATCTTCATCTTCCTTCTTCCTTCTGTGTTCTCGTTCAGCATCTTGCTCCGGCGTCTTCCCTTCTTCTTTCTTCTCCGCCGCTCCGTTTGAATTGGAGGTTCCCACTGTGCGACGCTTCAGTTCGCCTCTGGGTCCGCTTACACCCGTGACCCCGCCCCCCTCTGACGCACATGGATTTCACAGGGACTTTCCCCGTGGTGACAGAGGGGGGCGGAGCCACCGGGTGTAAGCGGACCAAGTGGAGAACTGAAGTGTCGCACAGCGGGAATCTCCAATTCAAACGGAGCGGCCGGAGAAGAAAGAAGAAGGGAAGACGCCGGAGCAAGATGCTGGACGAGAACACCGAAGGAAGAAGGAAGATGAAGATGAAGATGAAGATGGAGGAAGAAACCCGAATGGAGAAAAGAAGAAGATGGAAGAAGAATATGGAAGAAGAATAAGAAGATGGAAGAAAAGAGAAGACATTAATAAAGGAATTGTCAAAAACCGGCTCTTGTCATTTTTTACATTTTTGACACTTTCCTTGTGAAATGGTAGGGGTACATTTGTACCCCATTACCATTTCACACAGGGGGGGCCAGGATCTGGGGGTCCCCTTTGTTAAAGGGGTCTTCCAGATTCCGATAAGCCCCCCGCCCGCAGACCCCCACAACCACCGGGCAAGGGTTGTGGGGATGAGGCCCTTTTTTTTTTGGTTAGCAAAGACTTTCAATGACTTTTCTCTATATTGCCGGGAGCCGACAATTCATTATAGCCGCGGCTGCTTTTAAATGTTTTTTTTTTCCTTTAGAAATTTCATTTTGCAGGCGCACTGGCAATTTCAGAGCTGCGCCTGTTCAACTTATGCAAATTAGTTTACGTGACTTGACATTTACTAAGATTTTCCCGGCGCAGTGTCCCGGCGCATTTAAACCATTGAAATTCCCGCGCTGAGCTAAAAAAAAACTCCCGCAGCTCGAATCGGAATTGCCGGCGCAGCGGGCTGGTTTGGAAAAAGTTACTTTCCCACTCTATTTTGGCCATGTTTGTTATTTGGGCAGGTGTCCCTACACTTCATCACATCACCCCATGTCACCCCCAATATTTTCTCACTTCCATCTTCTTTATATTTAGATTTTAATATGCTGTGCGCCAGGTCCATAGTAGCGCACTGAGCGCCTCCTCCCGGGCGCAGAGAACACTATAGTAAATGGGAAATAGGGCTGCGCTACCGGCGCTAATGTTTTGTAAATACCAAAACAGCCATTGCGCACGCATATGCGACAATACTCATGGCGCAAACGTTTGGTAAATCAGCCCCATTGTGTAATTTAGAATGAACAGGTTTCTCCCTAAAGAAAAACCTCTTCGGGGGGCGCATGCGTGGCGCGAAACTGCCAGGAAGCTAGGCGAAGGAGCTCCGTGAGTCGTGAAGGAAATCTTGCACTCCCCGGGGCCATTTAGCACGTTATTTCCTCCCTATATAGTCGGACCCCCCCCCCCTCCGCGGGACTTGTAGTGCATGCCTTCGGCGAAGAAACACAAGCCGAAACCCGCCCAGCGGTCCTTAACGAACTACCTGCTTCGCGTCCGTGAGCAGACAGAGATGTCCCAAGATGGCGACCTCCTTAGGCCCGACACGCCTGAGACCTTGGATCCGGCGGCTTCCCCTACGGCATTCTCGGAGCAGAGTGAGTTCTCCTCACACCTCACCAAAGCAGACCTGGACAGCAGCCTCTCCTCGATGTACAAAAAGTTGGCCCGCAAGTTCCAAGCAGAATTCCACAAATCGACCAACACTCTCTCGCTGGAGATTGAAACGCATGTATAAAGATCCTGCTAGCGGATTTTTGATCCTGTAGGGGGAGTTGCACGGGAAGGCCCTGACTATAACAAATGTCTATGCCCCCAACGCAGCTCAGGGCTCCTTCGTCAAGTAATTTTTCCACACTTTGGAGAGGTACTCATCAACACATATGATAGTTGGGGGGGATTTCAATCTAGTTGCCAACTCCTCCCTTGATAGAAGCAGAGTTTCCCATACATCTCAAGATTTCCCTAAATCTCTTATGAAGTCTCTTGAGTCTCACCAGCTCATTGATTCCTGGAGAGCCCTGAACACGGGGGTCAGGGAATATACTCACTATTCGTGCCCACATGACAGCTATGCTAGGCTAGACTATGTCTTTAGCTCTCCAATACTACTGGCTAATTCTTCATCGGCTTCAATACACTCTTGCCCTTGGTCTGACCATCATATGGTCTCCTTTTCTACATCCCACATCGGTCTTGCCCCTAGGACAGCCTCATGGAGACTGAATGACTCACTGTTATCGGACCCTGAGATTGTGAGACTGGTGTCAGACCAATTGGTGGAATATTTCCAGTTGAACGATGTGGAGGACATCTCCCCGCCAATTCTATGGGCAGCCCACAAGGCGGTGCTGCGGGTCCGACTGATAGAATTAGCCACTATTAGTAAGAGACGGAAACTTGAACAAATTTGGACCCTCACATTAGACCTTAATAAACTATACCATGCTCACTCATTGACCCATTCCCCAGATACTTTAAAACAAATTGAATTGAAAAGGGTTGAACTAGACACCATTCTTTCTGAACGCACTGAAAAATCTCTTAGGTGGTCTAAGGCGAAATTCCTGCTACACAGTAATACAGCATCAGCCATGTTCACTCGTAAATTACATCACTCCCTTCAACCTCCCCACGTTTACAAGTTAAGGAACTCTTCTGGTCAGATGGTCTCCCACCCCAAAGAAGTACTCTGTATCTTTACTTCCTTCTATAGCTCTCTCTTAGCTCCCCCTGAGTCACCTCCCCCGGATGGAGTGGAGGCATGGCTCGACTCGTTGCATCTCCCCTCCCTGTTGCAGGACCAACTGTCTAACCTGAACGCCCCTTGCACGGAATAAGAGATTCTCACCGTCATTAAATCCCTGAAAACTTCCACAGCACCGGCCCCGGACGGCTATACTACCACATATTACAAAAAATTTGCCAACACGCTAGCACCTAGACTGACCAAGGTTTTCAATCATATGGGATGCTTTTAAAGCAGTGGCGAGGGGGGAGTGCATCTCTGCCATTAAGGCGGTCCGAAAGGAGCATGGACAGGAGAGTGAGCTTCTCATGGCCCATGAACGAGAGAGGGCAAAGAGGCAGGCAGACTCGCCCTCGGAGGTCAATTATGCTTCCTTATTGGAGGCTCAACGTTCGGTGGCATTGCACTTTGCAAACTTGGCACACACTGAGATACGGCAAAGGTCGGAGGTGGTGTTTGCGGAGGGTGATAAAAATGGCAAGTTGCTGGCTAACCTTGCTGCTGATTGTAAGACACCGGTCTGTGTACCGGTGGTGAGGACTAGGGGGGGATCCTTAGTCACTGACCCCAAGGAGATACTGGAGGAATTTGTACAGTTCTATAAAACACTTTACTCGCCCATTCCACCTTACAACCCTTTAGAATTAGAGGAATTGTTGCGGTCCTTGTCTATGCCAAAATTGTCGGATACTGATATGGCAGCTTTAGATGAACCTATTTCTGCTCTGGAGATTGAAGCAGCCATGCTCTCGTTCCCTCCACAGAAGGCGCCGGGGCCTGATGGATTCCCGGCGGACTTCTACAGGGCTTTTAGGTCTCGTTTGGCCCCTAGGCTCAATGTTCTCTTCCGGCACTGCTGGGAGCATGGGGCCTTGCCGGCCTCGATGATGGAGGCGTACATGGTCCTCCTCTTGAAGCCGGGGAAGGATCCCCTGGAATGCTCGTCATATCGCCCCATAGCACTTTTGAATGCGGATCTGAAGATCCTTGCAAAGGTGCTGGCGTCAAGGTTGGCCGGGGTTATTTCAACTCTGGTCGACATTGACCAAACTGGTTTTATCCCGGGCATGTCCACAGACACCAATCTGAGGAGATTGTTTACGCATC
The DNA here is from genome assembly GCA_029206835.1 of Rana muscosa. Classification (NCBI taxonomy): domain Eukaryota; kingdom Metazoa; phylum Chordata; class Amphibia; order Anura; family Ranidae; genus Rana; species Rana muscosa. The sequence goes on from JARGYO010000162.1 coordinate 18,444,392, forward strand.
TCCAAATTGATGCAACGGATGCCCCTGCCAAAGTAATTGTTACGATCGATATAGAAAAGGCTTTCGACTCCGTGGATTGGGACTATATGCACAGGGTGTTGGAGGTAATGGGGTTCGGACCTGGTTTCCGTCGGTGGATCACTATGCTTTATGGGGATCCTCGGACGGCAATTCGGCTGGGTGCAACAGTCTCCGAGTTTTTTCCCTTGGGCAGGGGTACCAGGCAGGGGTGTCCGCTATCACCGTTTATTTTCGCGCTGATGATGGAGCCCATTGCTAGAGCTCTTAGACAATCCAATGGAGTGGGGGGTATACAGGTCGGCTCCATTAGGGAATGTGTGGCCCTCTGCGCAGATGACTTGATACTGTTCCTCAGGGACCCGGGACCTTCTCTCAAATCCGCCTTACAAATTATGAATCAATTTGCCTCCTATTCGGGCCTACGGGTGAATTGGGGCAAGTCATCCGTTCTGCCGCTGGGTCCGGAAGCTCAGTCATTAAGGGATAATGAGTTGCCATTGCAGTGGGTGACCTCTATCACTTATTTAGGTGTCAGGGTCACAGCAGAAATTAATGATTACATGACCCTTAAACTTCTTCCACTGGTGTCAAGTCTCAAACAAAAGACACAGGTATGGCGGAAGCTCCCTCTCTCGTTGATTGGACGAATCAGTCTTATTAAAATGAAATTTCTCCCAGTGATTCTATATTTCCTGCGTCACTCCCCAGTTTGGATCCCCAAGCATTTTTTTACTACATTAAATGGAATAGTAGGATCCTTTTTGTGGTCCCCGCAATCACCTCGTATCAGTATAGCGGTCCTGCAGGAGCCATTGGGGCAGGGTGGGTTGGCACTTCCAGACTGGCAGAAATATTATATGGCAGGCCAGATGGTGTTTGCCAGGCGCTGGCTGTTGGCGGACGAGGGAGATGCTGCCACAGTATTGGAGGCGGCACATCTGGGATCATATGAGAGCCTGAGGTTGGCTCTCTATAGGGGTCCTAGGTCTAGTCTACCTCTAACAGTCTCAATGAAGGCCACGGTTAGGGCATGGGGGGCTACTACCCTCCTAATGTCCCCGTCATATACGGGAGTGTCGCCCTCGGCCCCATTGTGGCTGAACCCGAACCTTCCAGACTTTTGCTCGCTTCCTGACCCTACGATATGGGCATGCAGGGGGGTTAAATTACTGGAGGATGTTACTAGGGAAGGTGAACTTATTTCATTTGACCAGTTGAAGGATAGACATGACCTGCCAAATTCTTTCTTCTTCCACTATTTACAATTGCGTCATGCTTTTCAGGCGCAGTTCGATGGCCGGAGAATTGAGTTATTTCCGTCAGCGCTAGAGACCCTTCTAAAAGATGAGGACCTGATTAAACCTCTATCAACGGTGTATAAATCCTTGTTTACTAAATCGCCCCTGGGGGTCATTAGATGTAGAGAGAGGTGGGGAAGAGAAATTCCGGGAATACAAGGGGAGGAGTGGGAAAAGATGTGGGACCATCCTTTTAGGCACTTGGTCTCAGCTAGGGACCGTCTAATTCAATTCAAATTCTTACATAGAGTGTACCTCACCCCGGCTAGACTTACTCGTATATATCCGTCCTCTAGTGGTCAATGCTGGCGGTGTCCGCACACTCCGGCAGACTCGGAACACATTTTTTGGACATGCCCTTTGGTTCAGGTTTTCTGGGCTGGGGTGGTGAGATGCCTGTCGGAGGTGCTCGGTGTCCCGGTTCCTCTATCACCTAGGGTTTGTCTCCTGGGGCTGGTGGAGGAGGTGGTTCCGTCTTTGGCTCTCCGAACTTTGCTGAATATTGGGTTATTTTATGGTAGGAAGGCCATTTTATTAAAGTGGAAGAACCCTGGCGCCCCTACTATCTCATTCTGGAAAGGCCTGGTCAATTCCGTTGTCCATTTATATAAAGCCGCTTACAAAACTAGGGGTTGTGCAAAAAGGTTTACGAGGATCTGGCGGGCCTGGTTAGACTCATCGGCAACGGTGGGTTGATTAATGTTATAGGTTAGTGGGTTGTATGGAGTTCTTTATAATTACGTTTTCACAATTGGCCGAAAGTACTGCATAAGACATAATTGGGAGTATTACTGATTAATATGTCAATGTCAACTGCTAATGTGTAATGGGTATGGTGGGGGGATAAAGCATATTTTGGTATTTATTGTTGAAATGAGTGGAACGTGGTACAGACACTGGCTATTCTTTTATAAACTTTTATTTTATTTCTAAGGTTTAATGCTTAAACTAGAAAAATATATATAGTCGCGCTAACTTATGAATATGAACATAAGCCCACCACTGAATGATTGAAGAAATTATCTTCAAATCATCACAGTGAAGAATTATGTAAGTGCTCAGTGAAGAACAATAAATAAAAAATATATAAACAAAGCATATGGAATAATAATACAAACTTAATTAATGATATTAATACATGCTTGCATAGGGCCTTAAATAATCAAATCCAAAGTCCATACAAAGAAGCACCCGTGATCAAGTGTCCATGTTGAATGAAAAAAGAAAAATGAAAAAAGCAAAAGAAAACAAAACAAAAACGATTCCAAATCTTCTTATATTCGTGACTTTCACCACCACCAGTAAGAATTCCTGCTTACCAAAAAGCGATGGTCCCCTATGACGGAGGACCCCAAACAGCCTCAAATGATAATCAGTAGGACTCCAGACTTCAGTGTATGCTGAGCCTCAATTGTTTTGATAGCCAAAATGCTCATATACCATCATGCAGTACTCGATACGGAACATGGAAGGAAGGGAGGACACTACATAGTGTAAAATCCTTGGTGGATATTTATTTAAAAGAAGAAAACATACTTACAAAAATGCAGTTTAAAAAACAGCCTTAAAAATGTGACAGCGCCGACCGGTCAAAGGCGCTAGTCACACACATACGTCCGTGGAAGTCGAGCAGTGGAGGGTGACGTCAGCACAAAGCTCGTATCCTGCCCTACGCGTTTCGTGAAAATTCACGTCGTTTTGGTGCCCCGAGACGACGTGAATTTTCACGAAACGCGTAGGGCAGGATACGAGCTTTGTGCTGACGTCACCCTCCACTGCTCGACTTCCACGGACGTATGTGTGTGACTAGCGCCTTTGACCGGTCGGCGCTGTCACATTTTTAAGGCTGTTTTTTAAACTGCATTTTTGTAAGTATGTTTTCTTCTTTTAAATAAATATCCACCAAGGATTTTACACTATGTAGTGTCCTCCCTTCCTTCCATGTTCCGTATCGAGTACTGCATGATGGTATATGAGCATTTTGGCTATCAAAACAATTGAGGCTCAGCATACACTGAAGTCTGGAGTCCTACTGATTATCATTTGAGGCTGTTTGGGGTCCTCCGTCATAGGGGACCATCGCTTTTTGGTAAGCAGGAATTCTTACTGGTGGTGGTGAAAGTCACGAATATAAGAAGATTTGGAATCGTTTTTGTTTTGTTTTCTTTTGCTTTTTTCATTTTTCTTTTTTCATTCAACATGGACACTTGATCACGGGTGCTTCTTTGTATGGACTTTGGATTTGATTATTTAAGGCCCTATGCAAGCATGTATTAATATCATTAATTAAGTTTGTATTATTATTCCATATGCTTTGTTTATATATTTTTTATTTATTGTTCTTCACTGAGCACTTACATAATTCTTCACTGTGATGATTTGAAGATAATTTCTTCAATCATTCAGTGGTGGGCTTATGTTCATATTCATAAGTTAGCGCGACTATATATATTTTTCTTGTTTATGTGCACTGTTAGTTTTCAGAATAGTTGCTGCTTTTTCCCTTTGTTTGTTTCTGGGCATTTGATATATCTGCCTAGTTCTATATCTGTAGCGCAGTTTCTTTTTTCACTTTCCAACTTAATGCTTAAACTGCTCGACGGCCGGGCTTTGGTCAAGACGGGAGGGGGGTGGGGGGGTTTTTTAGATACTGATTTAGGAAGAATAGGAAGACTATGTTAGTCTGAGTAAGTAAAGCCGAGTTTGGCACATGCCGGGTGGGTAAGTGGCCTACCCGGATATTTTTTCTATGTACGATGTGTGTCTTTGTATGTAGTTACATTGTACTGTATTGTATTAAAAACTAATAAAAAGAATAAAAAAAAAAAAAAAAGGTTTTCAATCATGTCCTACAGGGCCATACTCTTCCAAATGATATGCTCTCTGCTAACATGACCCTAATCCCCAAACCAGATAAGGATCATTCCTTGCCACAGAATTACAGGCCGATATCCGTTCTTAATAACGACATTAAAATTTTGGGTCGAGTCCTGGCAGACAGACTAGCCCCTATGATCACCACCCTTATAGGCCCTGAACAAACAGGCTTTATCTCTTCCAGACAGATCACAGATAATATCCGCCTAGCATCAAACATTATCCAGGATGCTGATATTTTCGATCGCAGTGTTTTGGTGCTGGGTCTGGATATTCACAAGGCATTTGACAGTGTCTTGTGGCCCTACATGGATGTAGTATTATCAAAATTTGGTTTCACGGGTGAGTTTGTTAATGGGTTTAAGGCACTGTATCACGATCCACATACACGGGTGGAACTTCCCGGATGCACCTCTGAGTACTTTCCTCTCGGACAGGGTACACGCCAGGGTTGTCCCTTGTCCCCTCTGATGTTTGCTTTGGCCATCGAGCCCTTGGCCAGAGCGATCATCACTAACCCCCGACATTAGGGGATATCGTAAAGGGGACGAGGAACATAAATTGAGTCTATATGCAGATGATGTGCTCATGTTCCTCCCCGACCCCGTAGTCTCCATTCCCAACCTCCTTGCCACCCTTCAATCCTTCCACTCCTTTTCTGGTCTGGGGGTCAACCTAGCTAAATGTTCGGCACTTCCCATCAACATCGCACCACAAGTCACCTCAAACCTGAAAAGGGCCTTTGGCTTTTCTATGTCGGGAGGTACACTTCAATACTTAGGGATTCGTCTAGCCCCCTCCCTTAGATCAATGTATAACGCAAATTATCCTCAGGCCTTCGAGTGGGTTAGGCAGTAGCTTCGGATTTGGTCCTCATTCCATATCACGCTCCTTGGTAGAGTCACGGCTATTAAAATGTCTATCCTACCGAAACTCTTATATTTTTTTAGGGCCCTACCCTTATACATATCCCGCCAAACACTGTTACAGATCCAGAGAGAGATTAACCAATTTGTCTGGAATAAGAAACATCCCAGATTTGGAAGTCTTATTACACATAGGCCCATGTCACAGGGTGGTTTGGGTCTCCCGGACATTTGGCTCTACTTTCTGTCTGCTAGGCGGGCCCAGACGGCCCAGTGGCACGCCCCCTCAGTTAATATTCCCTGGCTTAGATTCAAAATATCCTCTATTCGCCCATACTATGTCCTGGGCCTCCTGTGGCGTTCGGACCTGAAACCTAGGGAAGTGGGAGCCCTTAATAGCATTGTTGGACAGACCTTGCATCTATGGTCCTTATACCAGCACAAGTTCCAACTTAGATCTGATAGGTCTCCCCTGACCTCCTTTTTGGGCGATCCGTGATTCCCCCCGGCTTACAACTCCCCGGGGGATTTTTCTTGGTGGGTGTTACATTCTCTCACTTCCCTGACGGCCCTCACATTTAACACACATTTCTATTCATTCTCACAACTCCAAAAGAAATTTGATATCCCTTGTTCTGAGTTCTACAGATTTTTACAAATCAGGCACTTCTTTGACTCCCTTGGTACATCTGTAGCCCGACACGCCAGGTCCACATATGAATCGATATGCAGGAGCCAATCAAGAGATAGGGGTACTGTTTCTACCATTTACCGATTCCTTAATGAGCTTCACCTCCCCTAGAAATCCACTACCATGGTTAAATGGGAATCCGATTTGGGACACTGAGTTTTCCGTGGAGGAATGGGGCGACATGTTATCGAATATGCATAGGTGCACACGCTCTATAGCAACAAAAGAAACGGTGGTGAAACTGCACACGCGTTGGTACCTCACCCCTGACAGAGAACATAAATTCTACCCTAGTGTTCCAGAAACATGTTGGAGGTGCGGTCAGTCACCAGGAACCTTGCTCCATACATTTTGGAGCTGTCCCTTACTGCGTCTCCTCTGGGGTCAGGTTGCCTCTAGGGTGGCGCAGATCACCGACACAATTATAGATTTGACTCCCTCAATGTGCCTACTTTTTACTCCTATCCTAACCCTGCTAACACCTCAACAGAAACTGGTCAATACTTTGTTTTGTGCGGTCCTTTGGGCCATAGCCTTGAACTGGAGATCTCAGTCACTCCCCTGGCCACAGGTCCTCCAGAGGATGGAGACGATCCGTCTTATGGAAAGGATCCACCACACCATCATGGACTCCATGCACATTTTTCATGCCAAATGGGCCCCTTGGTCCCCTTCTGAATTGATCCCTTAGAAGAGTACCTTTAATCTACAGAACTCGATGATTATTCTGATTTCCCATACTGGGACACAGGGGTATATGCAGCTAGGGCGGTACTTATATTAGAAGTTTTCTATTACTGGCCCTGGAAATGTCAGTTTGTTTTTTTTCCCCGATTCTGATACAGTGAATTGATTAGTTGGGTTAAGTTTTATTTACCTTTCTTTTTTCTTTTTTTTTTTTTTTTCTCACCCTTTTGACATTATTTGGCTTATAGCTCTCTTTTTCTTTCGTTTTTTTTTTCTCTTTAGGATATAAGTATTTGTTACTGGGCTGCGTCCCTACTTTACCTGTATTTTATCATTCATTATACCTAATAAAAACGTTTGTATTAAAAAAAAGAAAGAAAAACCTCTTCGCTCTAAAAGTAAGTGCAGTGTGAGATTTAACAGTATAACAGTTGCACAACACCGCAACTGGGTTTTTCTTCTTTTTTTTTTTAGAACTCCTTCTATTCTTGGACTGTGGCCCTAAGCTGACTACAACCCCAAAGTCCTTGTTATTTTTGCGGTGGGAAGAGAAGGGAGAACAACAACAGTAACAGCTCCCGCTCCTCCAAAGAGTAAAGTACCCTTTAACATAGGGCAAAGTTCCTGGGAGAAAAGAAAAATTTCAAACACAAAAACACAGGAGTCTGATCTCTCACAAATAGTAGTGTGGGTCAGGCAACACCAGCGGCTTCCAATGTTTTTCAAAGGTATCTATGTGGTACTCCACATTGTCCTTGTCCTTTCGTCAGATAAGCACTTTGTCCGCATGAATGTGCCGACCCAACAACCAAGCAGCTTTGCAATCTTTAAACCGAGTGGCGGCAGGTGAACACGAAAAGTACCTTCTGGCCTGAGGTACCTTAATGTGTGTCCACACAAACTCAGAGTACCACCGATCTCTACAGGCCTCAACCTCGAACAAAAGTTCTTTGGGTAGGTACGGGTACTCCCACCCATACTCGCTGGCAACCTTCTGGTTGAAGAGTCTCTGTAAGCGGGACAGCGGTGGCATAGTGGCGCGGTCTCCTGCGCCAGGCAAGACAACAGCATCCAGGTGCCGAGGCACTTAATCTGCCTCCGGGTCAGTTGCAGGGGCCCGCAGTGACACCCGTCTCGTAGTAGCAGTAGTGGCGGAAGAAGGTGCTCCCGACGGTGGAAGGGCAGGCAAGGGGACAGATCCCTCCTCAGGCTCGGAAGCCACCACCCGGGGTGTACTTTCCCCAGTAGACATGGGTGGGTCCCTAGGCTTACGGAACAAGGACAGGGGCATCTCATCCCATCCCTTCCTCTCAAATAGTTAATCAATTGCATTTTTAAAAATTAAAACCCGCGCTGACAGACTGTGCAGTGAACATTAATAAATAAATTAATGGTTCCGCAGCTGCTGCAACAAGAGGTCTATCACCTCAAAAAGGAAAAAATATTGGGTATTTGCAGCGCTTGCAGAAAGGTATGTGAGCAAAGGAAATGTGTCACAAATGCTTATAGCACAAACATCTATAAGTGAATGGCTTATATGACATATCATCAATTATGGTATAAAACAATAGTGAACAAACTTAAAGTTCATTAAATAGCAATTATATCACTCCTGGAGAACTGAGTGTTACCACACCAGAAATCAGTTGTTGGTTCCTAGATGAAAATTCCCTTCTAATGGCCCCGCTCATCAGATAGGGAAATAATAACAGATCTCACCAACTAAAGTCCAGGCAGACTTCATCTCATGTAGATAGGCTCCATAGTACCAGCAGCAAAGGCATTTAAGTGACCATATGGAAAGAAAGGGAAAAATTCATGTGAAATACCGCTAGTAAACAAACAGCATGGCGCTGCTCACAAAGAGACTCACAGGACTGCAGTGATAAACGAGCGTCAGTGTTGTTTCCCGGGTACACAGCGTGCGTTCCACCGAAACCGGAAGTAGCGTCACTGGTTCTGAATTGGCCGGAAATTACGTCAACGCGTTTCGCCCCTCCTCCAGGGCATCATCAAGGACATCACTTCCGGCCAAGAAAGTGAAAATTTATATGCGCCGAGGTCTCCGCCTCTTAACAGACAAACCAATTATAATAACAACAGAACCTCTAGGCGTAAAAAAACGCCCACTTCCTGATCACATCATTGCCCATCACTTGTCAAGAAAGACAACTTTATTATAACAAAACATTGACAATGATAGCAATAGAAACGATCCGATAGAAGTTCATTTAAACAATAAAATACACTTATTACATTATAAAAATCAATATAAAAATTATAAAAGTTATGCAATTAAATGGGGACTGATTATAAACAAAGTTAATTATAGTATATAATAAACCAGTAGATATTTCGTTGGTGGACATACACATGAAAATGAATATAAAAATAAACAATAAAATTATAATAAATAAAATAAAATAAAATGAAGTGAAATAAAATAAAATAAAATGAAAATAAAAATAAAAATAAAAATAAATATAAATATAAAATAAAAAATAGAAAATAAAAAATAAAAAATAAATAAAAATAAAATAAGATATAAAAAATAAAAAATAACAAATAAAATAAAAAATAAAAAAATAAAATAAAAAAATAAAAAAAATAAAATAAAAATAAAATAAAAAATAAAAATAAAAAATAAATAAATAAATAAAAATAAAAAATAATAAAAAATAAAAAATAAATAAATAATAAATAAAATAAATATAAAAATAAAATAAAATTAAATTAAAAACAAATAAAATAAAAATAAAAATAAAAAAATATATGTGTGTGTCCAGCAACATCACCAATTAGATAAGAAACAATTTAAATCTAGTTCAATGTTAAGGCCATTCGGGCTTAAAGTGCCCAGTCTATGTATCTACTGGGTTTCGTTACGTGAAATTGCTTGTTTAAGATTGGAACCTCTCCAATGAGCTTCCACTTTATCAATTCCACAAAATTTCAATCCTCTCGGATCTCTGTTGTGGAATAGTCTAAAATGATTAGACAGGCTATGATGTTTAAACCCTTTCTTTATTCTATTTACATGTTCCCTTATCCTAACACCTAATTTTCTTGTAGTTCTTCCCACATAATGGAGCCCGCATGGGCAAGATAATAGGTAGGTTACATGAGTTGTTCCACAAGTAATACATTTTTTGATTTCATAAGTCTTGCCATGAGTAGAAAAATGAGTGGTTTTTTTCACCCTATTTCTGGAGGTGCGACAGATCACACATCTCCCACAACTAAAGAAACCTGTCTGATCTAGAAAAGTAAAAGTTTTCTTGGGGGGGTTTACAACATTACGTGCCAATTTTAGCCTCAAAGTTGGAGGTTTAGTATAAATAAAATGGGGTGCAACAGGAAGAACATTTGTTAGATCTTTATCTTTTAGTAACAAAGGCCAGTGTTCCCTAATAATTCTTTCAAACTGTTTATGTTGTCTGGTATATCCTGTTAGAAAAGCAGTTCCATAATCTCTTTTTTCACGAGCTTTCTTTTCAAAGAGCTGTTTTCTATCCATATCATGGATATCTTCTCTGGTTCTATTCAGAGTATTGATGTTATATCCTTTTTCCTGAAATCTCTTCAGAATTACCTGAGATTGGATATCATAATCTTCAATTTTGTTACAGTTGCGCCGTACTCGCAACATCTGGCTTTTGGGTATTCCACTCAACCACCTAGGGTGATGGCAACTCCCTAGTGGTATATAGCCATTCCTGTCCACCTCTTTGAAGAAGGTACGTGTAAGTAACTTGCCATTCTCCTTAAAGATAACCAAATCTAAGAAATTAACCGACTCGGAACTGGATACTTCTGAGAAAGAGATACCACATGAGTTGTTGCTGATCTCTTCCAAAAAACTATAAAAAGAATCTCTTGATCCTGCCCAGATGATAAAAATATCGTCGATATAGCGTTTATAGAAGCTCAACTGTGGTATATCTTTGCCATAAATAGCTTGAGACTCCCACCAACTCATAAAGAGGTTAGCCACTGATGGGGCATACTTTGCGCCCATTGCAACCCCTCTTTTTTGCCTATAGTATTTTTTCTCGTGCCAAAAAAAATTATGGCTCATAGCCAGCTCTAAAGCTTCAAATAGGAAATCTTTTTGTAAGGGCTTGATATTGGTGGTATCCAAAGCCCATTTTACTGCTTCCAAAGCATGATGTTGTTGTATATTTGTATAAAGGGAATTAACGTCAACACTGGCAAGAATACAGTCCTGATCCACTAAAAGAGGATCAAGGAATGTTATAAGATCTTTACTATCTTTAAGGTATGCAGGACATTTTTGCACTAGTGGTTGGAGAAAATTATCCAAATATTCCCCAATTCTTGAAAATAAAGAGTCCACTCCACTAACTATCGGCCTCCCTGGAGGCTTGAGTGGATTTTTGTGTATTTTAGGTAGTTGGTAAATTACCGGGATTCTTGGGGCGTCAGGAACCAAAAATCTGGTTTCTTTCTTGTTCAATATTCCTATTTGATGTGCATTCTTAGTCAGTTGTTTCAATTTGGCTTTATATTTGTTACTAGAATTTCCTTTCAGTTCCTCATATGTTGCAGTATCTGATACCAATTTATTTAATTTATCCAAATAATCAGACTTGTTGAGAATCACTAGCCCCCCCCCCCCCTTGTCAGCTGATCTTATTACTATATTTTTTTGTTTCTCTAACAGTTCTAAACCTCGTTCGACGTCTTTTTTCTTTCTGCTTGATTGCACTTTTAATTTTCGTAGATCCTCTTCCACCACTGATTTAAATACTTCAACAAAATGGTTATTATTGGGTTTTGGATTAAAAATTGAATTGTTTCTTAATGTGGTATGAGTAAATTCTTCTATATTTTCTTTTGGTGAAATATCTTTTGTATGTTTAGCATACGTCTTTTTTATGTTTATTTTCCTTATAAACTTCTGGAAGTCAATGAAAACTTCAAATTTATTTAAATCTTTATCCAAAGCAAATTTCAGTCCTAATTGTAAAACTTTATTTTCATCTTCCGAAAAAATTGCATTGCTCAAATTAAAAATTCCTGATTTTAGCTTGTTCTTTTCCTTTTTCCTTTTCCCTCCTCTGCATCCTCTAATCCGTCTTCCAATTGATTTTGGTTGGATGGAGGAGGCTCCTGGGGGTACCAAGGTCTCCATTCTTCTTCCCTTGCATCTTGGGGATATTGGCCTCTCCCTCTGCCTCTGGGGTTGGGTCCACCTTGGGGTCTCCGCGGAGGTCCACCAAAACCCCTCCTCTGAAAATCCCCTCTATGGTCACTTTGATTCGGATAACCACCTCTGCCTCGTGGTGGATATTGGTTATAATAGTATGGTGTCCAAGGTACACCACCTCTATATTCATAACCTCCCCTATGATCATAACCACCTCTATGGTCATAACCTCCTCTTTGACCATAACCTCCTCTCTGGTCATAACCATTCATACTATGAGGGCCTTTGTTATTTTGTTGGGTATGGTCATAATCTGATGGCTCATACCGATTGTGAGTGGGAATTCCATATTGTGGAGTAGAGGGTCGCGGGGTACCTCTACCACCTCCATAGTGGGCACCCCTAGCAGAATCTTTCCGCTGTCCCTCATATCTGATAGGTGTTTTAGATTGTGCAGATCCTACTCCTACTTCTTCAATGAGGTCTCCAGGATCATTTTGTTCCTCTACTAATTCCTGCCACCTATAAACTTTATTGGACTTGTAATCATTGGTGTCTCTGATATATTTTTTCATCTTTTTCTTTTGCGTTTCTTTATCTAATTTTTCAATATAATCTTGTAGTTGTTTCATTTTTTCTTTATATTCACCTGTGGTGATGAATGACCCTAATTTGGCTTTGAGGGCATTGATGTTAGCCTCCAATAATTTTAATTTTCTTTCTTTTCTATTCACTAATATTTCCAACAATTTTTTCTCAGTGTGATTAAAAAAGAAAACCATTCATCTTCAAGGTCTTTGTCCAATAGACCATCATTAGGGGCAACATCCCACCTCAGTCTCCTGGGAGTGATGCTGTCTTTAATGTACTTATTTAAAGTAAATACATCCCACCATGCTTTGACCTGTTTGTCCAAAGCACCCCTAAGACTTTTAAAGTCGTGATTAATATCTGAATTAGTGCTAGTTTGTGAAAAAAACTCATCTGCATTTAAATTTCTACTATTTACAAAAGTAAAAATTTCCATAGCTGCTGGGTGCACACTTGAAGTGAAAAAGTATTTTTAAAAATTAAAACCCGCGCTGACAGACTGTGCAGTGATAATTAATAAATAAATTAATGGTTCCGCAGCTGCTGCAACAAGAGGTCTATCACCTCAAAAAGGAAAAAATATTGGGTATTTGCAGCGCTTGCAGAAAGGTATGTGAAGAAAGGAAATGTGTCACAAATGCTTATAGCACAAACATCTATAAGTGAATGGCTTATATGACATATCATCAATTATGGTATAAAACAATAGTGAACAAACTTGAAGTTCATTAAATAGCAATTATATCACTCCTGGAGAACTGAGTGTTACCACACCAGAAATCAGTTGTTGGTTCCTAGATGAAAATTCCTTCTAATGGCCCCGCTCATCAGATAGGGAAATAATAAGAGATCTCACCAACTAAAGTCCAGGCAGACTTCATCTCATGTAGATAGGCTCCATAGTACCAGCAGCAAAGGCATTTAAGTGTGGGAAGAACTACAAGAAAATTAGGTGTTAGGATAAGGGAACATGTAAATAGAATAAAGAAAGGGTTTAAACATCATAGCCTGTCTAATCATTTTAGACTATTCCACAACAGAGATCCGAGAGGATTGAAATTTTGTGGAATTGATAAAGTGGAAGCTCATTGGAGAGGTTCCAATCTTAAACAAGCAATTTCACGTAACGAAACCCAGTGGATACATAGGCTGGGCACTTTAAGCCAGAATGGCCTTAACATTGAACTAGATTTAAATTGTTTCTTATCTAATTGGTGATGTTGCTGGACACACACATATATTTTTTTATTTTTATTTTTATTTTATTTGTTTTTAATTAAATTTTATTTTATTTTTATATTTATTTTATTTTTATTTATTTTTTTTAATTTTTTATTATTTTTTTTTAATTTATTTATTTATTTATTATATTTATTTTTTTTTATTTTTTTTATTTATTTATTTATTTATTTATTTTTTTTAGATCTTATTTTATTTTTATTTATTTTTTATTTTCTATTTTTTTTTTTATTTTATATTTATATTTATTTTTATTTTTATTTTTATTTTCATTTTATTTTATTTTATTTCACTTCATTTTATTTTATTTTATTTATTATAGTTTTATTGTTTATTTTTATATTCATTTTCATGTGTATGTCCACCAACGAAATATCTACTAGTTTATTATATACTATAATTAACTTTGTTTATAATCAGTCCCCATTTAATTGCATAACTTTTATAATTTTTATATTGATTTTTATAATGTAATAAGTGTATTTTATTGTTTAAATGAACTTCTATCGGATCGTTTCTATTGCTATCATTGTCAATGTTTTGTTATAATAAAGTTGTCTTTCTTGACAAGTGATGGGCAATGATGTGATCAGGAAGTGGGCGTTTTTTTACGCCTAGAGGTTCTGTTGTTATTATAATTGGTTTGTCTGTTAAGAGGCGGAGACCTCGGCGCATATAAATTTTCACTTTCTTGGCCGGAAGTGATGTCCTTGATGATGCCCTGGAGGAGGGGCGAAACGCGTTGACGTAATTTCCGGCCAATTCAGAACCAGTGACGCTACTTCCGGTTTCGGTGGAACGCACGCTGTGTACCCGGGAAACAACACTGACGCTCGTTTATCACTGCAGTCCTGTGAGTCTCTTTGTGAGCAGCGCCATGCTGTTTGTTTACTAGCGGTATTTCACATGAATTTTTCCCTTTCTTTCCATATGGTCACTTAAATGCCTTTGCTGCTGGTACTATGGAGCCTATCTACATGAGATGAAGTCTGCCTGGACTTTAGTTGGTGAGATCTCTTATTATTTCCCTATCTGACGAGCGGGGCCATTAGAAGGGAATTTTCATCTAGGAACCAACAACTGATTTCTGGTGTGGTAACACTCAGTTCTCCAGGAGTGATATAATTGCTATTTAATGAACTTTAAGTTTGTTCACTATTGTTTTATACCATAATTGTTGATATGTCATATAAGTTATTTACTTATAGATGTTTGTGCTATAAGCATTTGTGACACATTTCCTTTGCTCACATACCTTTCTGCAAGCGCTGCAAATACCCAATATTTTTTAGTTAATCAATTGCGGCATCATCACCCGCATCAGAGATGGACTCTAGGTCAGAGGTATCGTACTCCTCCGCAGGGGAGTAGTTCCTGGTGAAAGACGATTCACCCCCTCTGGCCAACTCACTAACATGTGAATCCCCAGGGCTAGGGGCCTTTAACAAAGTCTCTCCCCCTGGCTTACCTCGGCTTGAAGAAGGACTCGGACGTCCGGGACTTTTCCCTTCAGAGACATCAGTTCCGGGTAAGCGCTGAGGCGTTGCTCCACCCTTGCCGCAGGAAGCTTTCACAAGACCCATCTTCCTCTTGGGCGGTGGGAGAAAAGACCATTTTTGGTTTCAGATGAACCACCAGTCCCGAGCAGCCGGGACAAATCACACCGAGGGCCTCCACTTTCTTGCACACGTAGAGGGCAAATCTTCCCCGGGCTTGAGCCGAATCCCTGTATCCGTTAGCGAAGCAGCGAATGAAGTCATTTTCATGGTTGTAGAAGCTGGAACCCATGAGGCATGAGACGACATGCTGACCATCTGCTGCTCCATCGCGCACTGACCTTTTCGCGCCAAAGTCCCCACGTGTAACTCCATACATGGTCAGACTCTTCCCATCTCCTGCATCGCTCGCGGGCTTTTCTGAATAGACACACCCACGAACTACGCAGTCAGGATTCTCCTCGTGGCGCAGTTCTAAACATGGCTGACCTCCACGGAACTTCACTGGGGAATAAAAGTTCAGCTTCTGGGGGGGGTTTTCACTCTGTGGCCGCAAACACATACCGGACTCGAGCCCCCACGTGTAGCGCACCAACGCCAGACTTTACCTGCTTTTCTTCTGCTTGGCTCCTCCGCAGGAAAGAATGAGACACACCGCACCACAAGCCTGTACCCTCCTGAATGGGGAGGTTGAGCGGTGTTAGCAGGGTTGCCAACTTTCAGTAAATTTACAAACAGTTTGTAAAATCCATAATTGTTGCATCTGTCCATGAATGTCAGTTACGGACATGCAGCCTACATGTCCGCAATGGACATTCAAGGACAGATGCAAAAAGTACAGATTTTACAAACTGTTCGTAAATTTACTGAAAGTTGGCAACCCTGGGTGTTAGTTTCTCGGGCCTGCTTGCAGCCAGTGTTAACAAACCTCCAGTGCTGACCTCGTTTCTGTGGTAGTCAGAAACAAGCCTTTATTTCTCCCCAGTAACCAACTGTCCACACCAACTGAAAGGTCCAACTCTTATTTATTTTTCTCAGCACAATAAACAGACTCTTTGATAGTGATGAGCCGAACACCCCCGGGTTCGGTTCGCACCAGAACCCGCGAACGGACCGAAAGTTCGAACGAACATTAGAACCCTATTAAATACAATGGATGCGAACGTTCGAATTCTAAAGTGCTAATTATAACAACTATTATGCATGTTATTGTCATAAATAGGGTTTGGGAACCCGGGTTCTGCACCAGGGGACATGTATCAATGCAAAAAGAAGTTTTAAAAACGGTCGTTTTTCGGGAGCAGTCATTTTAATGATGCATAAAGTGAAAAAAAAAAAGTCAAATATTCCTTTAAATATCGTACCTGGGGGGTGTCTAAAGTATGCCTGTGAAGTGCCACGTGTTTCCCGTGTTTAGAACTGTCCCTGCACAAAATGACACTTCTAAAGGAAAAAAAAGCCATTTAAAACTGCTTGCGGCTTTAATGTAATGTCTGGTCCCGGTAATATGGATGAAATTCTTTAAGAAAAATGGCATAGCTACCCCATGACCCCCCCCCCTACCCCAGCCCATTACCAGCCCCTTTGGGTCTTGTATGGATATTAAGGGGAACCCCGCACATAAAATAAAAAAGGCCCTATATACTCTGAACAGCCGTATACAGGCGGTGCATACAAGACAGGGACTGTAGGTTTGTTCTTATGTAGAATCTGTTTGTAATTTTGAACAGGTACATTGTTGAAGTGTAGCTCCAGCCCAAAAATCTATTTTTAAACTTTTTGGGAAACATAGGTAAGGGTTATCACCCCTGTAACATTTGTTTTGCTGTCTGTGCCCCTGTTCAGAACATTTCACCTCACTTTCCGTCCCAATGACAACTGTTTTTGAAATGTGGTGTTTTTCTTGAAACAAGGATTGCTGATAAAGCATCAGTACAGATGAGACCCCTTTCTCCCATATTTATTCTTACAGGAGAGAATTTTCCTTTCTAGGGGTAGATTTCCTCTCACTTCCTGTTGTCTTCTTTCGTTTGCAAGTAGGAGTCGTTTGTAAGTTGGATGTTTGAAAGTAGGGACCTGCCGTATATACTCTGCAGAAATAGGCCCCTTAGTTGTTGGTGTTGGCACAACACTGTAAGCACTCAGTTACTCTTGGTTGGTGCTGGAACGCCCTGCTGTCAACTATTATATCAGGAATTTTAATTACATATAATTGTTGAACAGTGGTAGTAAAAATTGGGGCTTTGATGGTGGTGCTGGTGCCACAACACTGTAAGCCCTGACAGTTACTCTTGGTGGGTGCAGCAATGGGCCCTGCTGTGAATTATTAGATCAAGAATTGTAATTACATGCCCCTTTTGAACAGGGGCTGAAAAATTGGGCCTTTCGTGGTGGTGGTGGTGGTGGCGTTGCCACAAGACTGTAAGCCCTCAGAGTTACTCTTGGTGGGTGCAGCAATGGACCCTGCTGTGAATTATTAGATCAAGAATTGTAATTGCATGCCCCTGTTGAACAGGGGCTGAAAAATTGGGCCTTAGGCACTGGTGGCACAACACTACAACCCCTCACAGATACTGTACTTGGAGCACAGCAATGAGCCCTGTTGCAAAGTATTGCTTCAAAAATTGTAATGACACGCCCCTGTTAAACAGGGGCTGAAAAATTGGGCCTTAGGCACTGGTGCCACAACACTCCAACCCCTCACAGATACTGTACTTGGAGCACAGCAATGAGCCCTATGGCAAATTATTGCTAAAAAAATTGTAAGTACACGCCCCTGTAAAACAGGGGCTGAAAAATTGGGCCTTAGCCACTGGTGGCGGCACCCATAAACAAAAATGATCTTCCAAGCTATCATCATCAATCGTATCATTGAGGACTCGGAGGAGGAGGATAGCCAGTCAACATAACAGCACAGGCACTCAGCATCAGCATCAGTCTTGAAGGGATGTGACATGTTAAAATCAATTAGTCTGTTATATCAGCATCAGGTGTGTGGTAGCTGGTGGTGATCCAAGACTGGTTCATCTTGATGAAAGTCAGTCGATCAACCGAGTCGGTGGACAGGCGCACCCTGTGATCCGTGACAAATCCTCCAGCAGCACTGAATGTGCGTTCCGAAAGAACGCTGGATGCAGGACAGGCCAGTAGCTCAATTGCATACTGTGCAAGCTCTGGCCAGTGATCCATCCTCAAGACCCAGTAAGCCAGAGGATTTTCGGTGGGGAAGGTGTCCAAGTCTGACCTTGCCCCTAGATATTCCTGCACCATGTTTATCAGACGCTGGCGATGGTTGCTGGAACCGATCATACTTTGGGGCTGCGGACTAAAGAATTGTCTGAACGCATCGGTCAGACGGCCACCTTCCCCACCGCTCCTTCTTTGACTGGCCGAAGCCTCAGCAACTCGTTGTCCAGGACCAGGAGTTTGTAACCTCCCAGTCTCTGGGAACGCGTTGCACAGACCTTTCTGCAAGGCCTCCCGGAGTTGTCTCATCCTCTGCTCCCTCTGCGACGGTAACATAAGGTCCGCAACCTTACCCTTGTACCGTGGATCAAGGAGAGTGGCCAGCCAGTAATGGTCCCTCTCCTTGATCCGAAGAATACGAGGATCCTTCCGCAGACTTTGCAGGATCAGGGAGGCCATGCAGCGTAGGTTTGCTGAGGCATTCGCTCCGGAGTCCTCTGGGTCACTAAGGACGACATGATCCGCAGCCACCTCCTCCCAGCCACGTACAAGTCCACTGGTTTCTTGGGACTGTAAATCATCCCTAAAAGACTGCTGCTGATGATGCTGAGTGCCAGCCTCCACCTCCATGCTGACACAATCCTCCTCCTCCTCCTCCTCCTCCTCCTCTTCCTGTGCGATGGGTGGGACAGAAGGAACACTGTCTGGGTAAAGGGGGCCTTGAGAGGCAAGGAAGTCCTCCTCTTCCTGCCTCTGTTCTGCCTCAAGTGCCCTGTCCATTATTCCACGCAGCGTGTGCTCCAACAGGTGGACAAGAGGTACAGTGTCACTGATGCATGCACTGTCACTGCTCACCATCCTCGTGGCCTCCTCAAATGGTGCCAGGACAGTGCATGCATCCCTGATCATGCCCCACTGGCGTGGAGAAAAAAAACCAAGCTCCCCTGACCCTGTCCTGGTGCCGTAGTCGCACAGGTACTCATTGATGGCCCTCTGCTGCGTGTGCAGCCGCTGCAGCATGGCCAACGTTGAGTTCCACCTGGTGGGCATGTCACATATAAGGCGGTTCTTGGGCAGGTTCAACTCCTTTTGCAGCTCAGCCAGGCGAGCACTGGCATTATAAGATCTGCGGAAATGCACACAGACTTTCCTGGCCTGCCTCAGGACATCCTGTAAGCCCGGGTACCTGCCCAAGAACCGCTGCACCACCAGGTTAAGGACGTGAGCCACACAGGGCACATGGGTCAGTTGTCCCTGTCGGAGGGCGGAGAGGAGGTTGGTGCCATTGTCGCAAACCACCATTCCTGGCTTAAGCTGGCGTGGCGTCAACCACCTCTCGGCCTGGCCCTGCAGAGCAGACAGGACCTCTGCCCCAGTGTGGCTTCTGTCCCCCAAACACACCAGCGCAAGCACGGCATGGCATCTTTTTGCCTGCGTACTTGCGTAGCCCCGTGAACGGCTACGGAGCACCGCTGGTTCATAGGACAAACCACAGGAAGAGGCCATGGAGGAAGAAGAAGAGGAGGGGGTGGAGGAGAGAGGTGTGTCACAACCAGTAGTAGCATTTTGGAGGCGTGGCGGTGGGACAACCTCCAACACTACTGCACCTTGTCCTGCATCCTTCCCAGCTGCCAAAAGAGTGACCCAATGGGCCGTGAAAGAAAGGTAACGTCCCTGTCCATGCCTGCTGGACCATGAGTCAGCGGTAATATGCACCTTACCGCTGACCGCCCTGTCCAGCGAGGCCAAGACATTGCCTTCCACATGCCGGTAGAGAGCCGGAATAGCCTTCCGTGAGAAAAAGTGGCGTTTGGGAACCTGCCACTGAGGAACCGCACATTGCACAAACTCACGGAAGGGGGCCGAGTCTACCAACTGAAAAGGCAGCAGTTGAAGCGCTAGCAATTTAGCCAAGCTAGCATTCAACCGCCGGGCATGTGGATGGCTGGGAGTGAACTTCTTTCGACGGTCCAGCAGCTGGGGCAGGGAAATTTGCCTGCTAGAATCGGACGTCGGTGTACTGCTAGCAGAGTGGCCGCAAGTACTTGGCTGTGACACACCTAATTCTACACCTTCATTCCTCTCAGTGCATGTTTCAGAGAGGACTGAAGTTATAGTGGGGTTGGAGATCCCAGCTGATGCGGTGCAAGGAGAGGTCCGCTTTGTTCTTTGGTGTGGGTCTTTGAGGTAGGCTTGCCAACGAGCTGCATGGCAGGTCAACATATGTCTGGTCAGGCATGTGGTACCCAAGCGGCTGATGTTTTGGCCACGCGATATACGCTTGAGACATATGTTGCAAACAGCAGCTGTGCGATCTGATGCACTAGCCTCAAAAAAGGCCCACACCAAAGAACTTTTTGAATGACGGGCAGAGGCAGCGCCCTGCACAGGCGGAGCTCTGCGGTGTGATTCCGTCGGTGTACTGCCCTTACGCTGGCCACCAAAGGGCATCCTGCCTCGTTGGAGATGTGCCTCCTCCTCATCCTCCTCCTCCTCCTCTCTCCTATTAGGCACCCACGTGGAGTCAGTGACCTCATCATCACCTCCCTCCTCATCACTGGAGCCAATCTGGCAGTATGCTGCAGCTGCTGGAACATGACTGCCAGATTGGTGTCCTTCTTGAGCATCCCCTCTGTCTGCTCTCACGCTACTGCCTTCCTCTAGCTGGGTTTCATCATCAGACCCTTCGAAACGCTGGGCATCCTCCTGGAGCATGTACCCAACACTGTGCTGAAACAGTTCGGGGGACTCCTCAGGAGGAGGACATGGTGGGTCTAGGGAAGGAGTGACTGATGATGAGTCTGACATTGATACCAGGGAAGAGGACGCTTTGGCAGCTGCTTTTCCAGTACCCTGAGCCTGGGTGAGAGAGGATGAGGAGGAGGAGGAGGGCTTGGTCATCCACTCTACCAAGTCTTCGGCATGATGTGGCTCAACATGTCCAGCTGCCGAAAAGAAGGACAAGCGTGTCCCATGGCCATGTGCTGATGACAATGCACCGCGTCCACGACCAGCACTGTTGCCCCCAGACACAGAGCCTGCTTGCCCTCTTTTATTGCCTCCTGACTGTCTGCCTCTCCTTGTTTGCCTTCCAGACATTCTAATAGATGGCCTGCAGGGAGATGGGAAAAAAGCAATAAGGGCTACCTTCAGGTGTCCTTCTCTGTCCCTTGAAACAAGGACTTTGACAGTGAAAGAAACTGACACACTCTCCCTACCTACAGTTTTCTGTCCCTAGAAAAAATGTTTTTTTTAAGCACAATTTAGCACAAGGAGAATTCACTCACTGTCCTTCCAGGTCCCTGGAAACAAGGACTTTGACAGTGAAAGAAACTGACACACTCTCCCTACCTACAGTTTTCTGTCCCTAGAAAAAATGTTTTTTTTAAGCACAATTTAGCACAAGGAGAATTCACTCACTGTCCTTCCAGGTCCCTGGAAACAAGGACTTTGACAGTGAAAGAAACTGACACACTCTCCCTACCTACAGTTTTCTGTCCCTAGAAAAAATGTTTTTTTTAAGCACAATTTAGCACAAGGAGAATTCACTCACTGTCCTTCCAGGTCCCTGGAAACAAGGACTTTGACAGTGAAAGAAACTGACACACTCTCCCTACCTACAGTTTTCTGTCCCTAGAAAAAATGTTTTTTTTAAGCACAATTTAGCACAAGGAGAATTCACTCACTGTTCTTCCAGGTCCCTGGAAACAAGGACTTTGACAGTGAAAGAAACTGACACACTCTCCCTACCTACAGTTTTCTGTCCCTAGAAAAAATGTTTTTTTTAAGCACAATTTAGCACAAGGAGAATTCACTCACTGTCCTTCCAGGTCCCTGGAAACAAGGACTTTGACAGTGAAAGAAACTGACACACTCTCCCTACCTACAGTTTTCTGTCCCTAGAAAAAATGTTTTTTTTAAGCACAATTTAGCACAAGGAGAATTCACTCACTGTCCTTCCAGGTCCCTGTAAACAAGGACTTTGACAGTGAAAGAAACTGACACACTCTCCCTACCTACAGTTTTCTGTCCCTAGAAAAAATGTTTTTTTTAAGCACAATTTAGCACAAGGAGAATTCACTCACTGTCCTTCCAGGTCCCTGGAAACAAGGACTTTGACAGTGAAAGAAACTGACACACTCTCCCTACCTACAGTTTTCTGTCCCTAGAAAAAATGTTTTTTTTAAGCACAATTTAGCACAAGGAGAATTCACTCACTGTCCTTCCAGGTCCCTGGAAACAAGGACTTTGACAGTGAAAGAAACTGACACACTCTCCCTACCTACAGTTTTCTGTCCCTAGAAAAAATGTTTTTTTTAAGCACAATTTAGCACAAGGAGAATTCACTCACTGTCCTTCCAGGTCCCTGGAAACAAGGACTTTGACAGTGAAAGAAACTGACACACTCTCCCTACCTACAGTTTTCTGTCCCTAGAAAAAATGTTTTTTTTAAGCACAATTTAGCACAAGGAGAATTCACTCACTGTCCTTCCAGGTCCCTGGAAACAAGGACTTTGACAGTGAAAGAAACTGACACACTCTCCCTACCTACAGTTTTCTGTCCCTAGAAAAAATGTTTTTTTTAAGCACAATTTAGCACAAGGAGAATTCACTCACTGTCCTTCCAGGTCCCTGGAAACAAGGACTTTGACAGTGAAAGAAACTGACACACTCTCCCTACCTACAGTTTTCTGTCCCTAGAAAAAATGTTTTTTTTAAGCACAATTTAGCACAAGGAGAATTCACTCACTGTCCTTCCAGGTCCCTGGAAACAAGGACTTTGACAGTGAAAGAAACTGACACACTCTCCCTACCTACAGTTTTCTGTCCCTAGAAAAAATGTTTTTTTTAAGCACAATTTAGCACAAGGAGAATTCACTCACTGTCCTTCCAGGTCCCTGGAAACAAGGACTTTGACAGTGAAAGAAACTGACACACTCTCCCTACCTACAGTTTTCTGTCCCTAGAAAAAATGTTTTTTTTAAGCACAATTTAGCACAAGGAGAATTCACTCACTGTCCTTCCAGGTCCCTGGAAACAAGGACTTTGACAGTGAAAGAAACTGACACACTCTCCCTACCTACAGTTTTCTGTCCCTAGAAAAAATGTTTTTTTTAAGCACAATTTAGCACAAGGAGAATTCACTCACTGTCCTTCCAGGTCCCTGGAAACAAGGACTTTGACAGTGAAAGAAACTGACACACTCTCCCTACCTACAGTTTTCTGTCCCTAGAAAAAATGTTTTTTTTAAGCACAATTTAGCACAAGGAGAATTCACTCACTGTCCTTCCAGGTCCCTGGAAACAAGGACTTTGACAGTGAAAGAAACTGACACACTCTCCCTACCTACAGTTTTCTGTCCCTAGAAAAAATGTTTTTTTTAAGCACAATTTAGCACAAGGAGAATTCACTCACTGTCCTTCCAGGTCCCTGGAAACAAGGACTTTGACAGTGAAAGAAACTGACACACTCTCCCTACCTACAGTTTTCTGTCCCTAGAAAAAATGTTTTTTTTAAGCACAATTTAGCACAAGGAGAATTCACTCACTGTCCTTCCAGGTCCCTGGAAACAAGGACTTTGACAGTGAAAGAAACTGACACACTCTCCCTACCTACAGTTTTCTGTCCCTAGAAAAAATGTTTTTTTTAAGCACAATTTAGCACAAGGAGAATTCACTCACTGTCCTTCCAGGTCCCTGGAAACAAGGACTTTGACAGTGAAAGAAACTGACACACTCTCCCTACCTACAGTTTTCTGTCCCTAGAAAAAATGTTTTTTTTAAGCACAATTTAGCACAAGGAGAATTCACTCACTGTCCTTCCAGGTCCCTGGAAACAAGGACTTTTACAGTGAAAGAAACTGACACACTCTCCCTACCTACAGTTTTCTGTCCCTAGAAAAAATGTTTTTTTTAAGCACAATTTAGCACAAGGAGAATTCACTCACTGTCCTTCCAGGTCCCTGGAAACAAGGACTTTGACAGTGAAAGAAACTGACACACTCTCCCTACCTACAGTTTTCTGTCCCTAGAAAAAATGTTTTTTTTAAGCACAATTTAGCACAAGGAGAATTCACTCACTGTCCTTCCAGGTCCCTGGAAATAAGGACTTTGACAGTGAAAGAAACTGACACACTCTCCCTACCTACAGTTTTCTGTCCCTAGAAAAAATGTTTTTTTTAAGCACAATTTAGCACAAGGAGAATTCACTCACTGTCCTTCCAGGTCCCTGGAAACAAGGACTTTGACAGTGAAAGAAACTGACACACTCTCCCTACCTACAGTTTTCTGTCCCTAGAAAAAATGTTTTTTTTAAGCACAATTTAGCACAAGGAGAATTCACTCACTGTCCTTCCAGGTCCCTGGAAACAAGGACTTTGACAGTGAAAGAAACTGACACACTCTCCCTACCTACAGTTTTCTGTCCCTAGAAAAAATGTTTTTTTTAAGCACAATTTAGCACAAGGAGAATTCACTCACTGTCCTTCCAGGTCCCTGGAAACAAGGACTTTGACAGTGAAAGAAACTGACACACTCTCCCTACCTACAGTTTTCTGTCCCTAGAAAAAATGTTTTTTTTAAGCACAATTTAGCACAAGGAGAATTCACTCACTGTCCTTCCAGGTCCCTGGAAACAAGGACTTTGACAGTGAAAGAAACTTACACACTCTCCCTACCTACAGTTTTCTGTCCCTAGAAAAAATGTTTTTTTTAAGCACAATTTAGCACAAGGAGAATTCACTCACTGTCCTTCCAGGTCCCTGGAAACAAGGACTTTGACAGTGAAAGAAACTGACACACTCTCCCTACCTACAGTTTTCTGTCCCTAGAAAAAATGTTTTTTTTAAGCACAATTTAGCACAAGGAGAATTCACTCACTGTCCTTCCAGGTCCCTGGAAACAAGGACTTTGACAGTGAAAGAAACTGACACACTCTCCCTACCTACAGTTTTCTGTCCCTAGAAAAAATGTTTTTTTTAAGCACAATTTAGCACAAGGAGAATTCACTCACTGTCCTTCCAGGTCCCTGGAAACAAGGACTTTGACAGTGAAAGAAACTGACACACTCTCCCTACCTACAGTTTTCTGTCCCTAGAAAAAATGTTTTTTTTAAGCACAATTTAGCACAAGGAGAATTCACTCACTGTCCTTCCAGGTCCCTGGAAACAAGGACTTTGACAGTGAAAGAAACTGACACACTCTCCCTACCTACAGTTTTCTGTCCCTAGAAAAAATGTTTTTTTTAAGCACAATTTAGCACAAGGAGAATTCACTCACTGTCCTTCCAGGTCCCTGGAAACAAGGACTTTGACAGTGAAAGAAACTGACACACTCTCCCTACCTACAGTTTTCTGTCCCTAGAAAAAATGTTTTTTTTAAGCACAATTTAGCACAAGGAGAATTCACTCACTGTCCTTCCAGGTCCCTGGAAACAAGGACTTTGACAGTGAAAGAAACTGACACACTCTCCCTACCTACAGTTTTCTGTCCCTAGAAAAAATGTTTTTTTTAAGCACAATTTAGCACAAGGAGAATTCACTCACTGTCCTTCCAGGTCCCTGGAAACAAGGACTTTGACAGTGAAAGAAACTGACACACTCTCCCTACCTACAGTTTTCTGTCCCTAGAAAAAATGTTTTTTTTAAGCACAATTTAGCACAAGGAGAATTCACTCACTGTCCTTCCAGGTCCCTGGAAACAAGGACTTTGACAGTGAAAGAAACTGACACTCTCCCTACCTACAGTTTTCTGTCCCTAGAAAAAATGTTTTTTTTAAGCACAATATAGCACAAGCACAAAACACACTGACACTCTCCCTACCTATCCTTCTCTTTCCCTAAACTAAAGGAATCCAGGTTAAGCAAGAAAGAAATAAAAGTCACTGTCCCTGCCTATGCTGCTCTATCCCTGCTCCGGAACACACTACACTAGGCCGCCGTGCTGGCGGCCTTTTATAGTGTGGGGCGTGTACTAAACACCCTCAGCAATAATTGGCCACAGGCATCCTGCCTGTGGCCAATCATTGCTCTCCTCGCTGCCGGCGCTGTGATTGGCCAAGCATGCGGGGTCACAGTGCATGCTTGGCCAATCACAGCGCCTGGATGACACTGCGATGGCGTAGTGCATTGTGGGCCTTTCGCGTCACTCGAATTTGGCGCGAACGGCCCAAATCGTTCGATCTTCGTCGAACGATCGAACAGCCGATGTTCGAGTCGAACGTATGTTCGACTCGAACACGAAGCTCATCCCTACTCTTTGAAAGCAGACAGGTTGGAAAAAGACACAGGTCAGATAAGGTGGGAGGAGGTCCAGGCACAAACTTGAATTGGGTTTTCTCCTATTCTGATTAGCACGAACAGGCTTGGCGCACAGTCCCTGCCACAGACCATGAGGTTGGTCACTGCCACTGACCGGGTGAAAAAAGATGAAAGCCACTGCCACTGACCTTGTGTGCGTAGTGTCACTGCCACTGTGACATACAGAACACACACTTCCTTCCTTTAGTAACTTGGCCCTTTTTTAGGACAAGAACATCCCTCCGGAGAGTTACCAGAGGCCCCATCTGTCACCACGACTCTGCGCTGGGTCTTTAGAAAGGGTCACCTCCCTGGCCTCCTCAATCCTGGATACGGGTCCCCTCGCAAGGCAGATCCCTGGGAGCCTCGGTCCCTGGCGGATCCCAGCCGAAGGCTGCTTGGCTCCAGGCCTTTCTCCAAAGTACCTCACCCCAGACTGAAGGTTTCTGGGATGGAACAGCAGCTCCGTCTCCGGGCCTAGGGCACCCGGAGACAACCCAACCAGGCCTCCGGGCCTAGGGCACCCGGAGGCGACACACATGCACCCAAGCCTAAGGTACCTGAGCACGGAACCGACCCCTCTGGAGGATGGCCACCCCCTTTTATATCCTCTCCCGACAGGAACAGCAGGTTCCCCGCCCCGCCGTACTGCTGCCTAGAGGGGACAAAAAAAGGCACAACATTGTACTGCGGTTCAACCCGGGCCCATGGCAACAGTGCCACCTATAGGCCCCAGGGAACTACACACCAGTACTATCTCCCAGGGATAGAAATGGTCCATGAAACCTAACAATTAGTGCATCTGAGCCTAGTTACCACTCAGATGCTTCCCCTAAATGTAACCACCCGCTACATGTGTATATGATGCGATTAAAAGGATTAGTATACTAGTATAATGGGATTGCTCTGTGAGATTTTTTCATATTTTCCCATATATACAATTCCCTAAGTGACAGTGGTCTCTCATTGTATCCATAATTAAATAGTCCTCCAAAAGGAAACAATAGACAGTGAATCCATATGTTAATTCTATATGGAAAAAATTAGTATATATTTAATTTACCCCAAAGTTCGATGGTGCCAGTCCCCAGTGATGTCTACTGATATCGGTCATTACATATTGCTATACACATCCAAAACAGGTAGAGATCCACTACCCATAGATTCAGCTAGCACAGGAGCTAATTGGCTAGGGAACCTAGTAAGATCCATATAGTACAAGCAATTTAAATACATACACATGTGAGTGTGTGTGCATGTAATACAGTCCAATAGAGGGAGTTGCTATCGAGAGCTTTCGTGTTTTCCCATGAATACAGCACATATATATTGCCCTCCATCTAGTATCCCTACCTGTACTTATATGTTAATAGTCTTTCACTGTATCCACACTTAAACAGTCTTTCAAATATAGACAAAATGCATGCAATGTATCCAGATTTTAAAAGCAGCGATTTGCCGCATACACTCCTTCCACTTCTGAAGGAGTTAGGCAGTCCCTCAAAAATAGATACAATGCACGCAATGTATCCACACATAGACTTTACAAACAAGAGACTGCTAACAAGGGAGAGTAATTTCCCGATTGTATTCCACGATGGTGTCTGCTAGATGTCGGTCATGGCGTGTTACCATACACATCCAGATCAATTTGTAGATCGACTATCGCTAGGTCGACTGGCACCAAAGTAAACAAACTAAGGGACACAATGTATGACCAATGTAAGGTTTTTGATATTTACATCATCTAAAGGAAAGGTGTTTATTTGTAATTGCACCTCAAATAGGCCTCTATATTAAAACAAACGGAGAAAAAACTTAGAAATGCATATAGGCATAAGGTTATTATATAAAAAATATCTAAAAAATAAAATAAAAAATTAGCTAAACTAATCCATGGATCTTATGATTGAATTTGCTATCATATCTAACATGACTACTAGCTGGATCTAAGCCATGTTATGATAGTTAGTTAGAGAAGGACAGACATCACTGAAAAAAAGGGGGAGGGGAGCGGGGGGAAGGTAAGCCATGGGCAAATGAGGGGGAAAGAAAAGGGAGGGGGAGGAAATGGGGGGGGAGAGAGGCTAGGGGGAAAATAGGGGGGGGAGAGAGAGAGAGAGAGGGAAGCAGAGTAAGTGAAATACATTTATTCTATCGGTGGATAAATGTTATGTGTCCACATAATCTTTAATTTTATGAATGTAATAGGACAGTTATAATAAATGCACACTGTCCAATCCCAAAGCATTTATACAGTTAAATGTACTATCAGACACACGATCGGTTTTACAGATGAAAACAGTTCGATGGACTTTTTTCATCGAACAAACCGATCGTGTATGGGCCCCATCGGTCTTTTTTTCCATCGGTGTTAAAAAATAGAACATGTTTTAAATTTATCCAATGGAAAAAAAAAACGATAGCAAATTACTATCGTCTGTGAGGAACTCCATCGCATGCTCAGAATCAAGTTGACGCATGCTCAGAAGCATAGAACTTAATTTTTCTTGGCTCGTCAGACTGTTTTACGTCACGGCGTTTGGGACGATCGTTTTTTTGACTGATGGTGTGTAGGCAAGACTGATGGAAGTCAGCTTCATCGGATTTCCGATGGAAATATCCATCGGATTAGAATCCATAGGAAATCCGATCGTGTGTACAGGGCTTTAGTGTTTTGTATCACTATTAGATTGTGGGTGATGCTAAGGAAGGATGTATAGTACAGATAGCACTATCCCTTTGTAAGTGATTTTTCTACAACGCATTTTAGGGGATTTTTTCTACAAAAAACATTGTAAGGACATATCACTATTTAACCGCTTAGGCGTCATGGAGTTCAGAAGAAAAATCCATTTTGCTTCTTCTTGTAATAGAATCCTGTCCCAATCTCCTCTTCTATTGGATAATTTTAGTTTGTAGATAATCATGCATTTTAAACCAGAGCCTGAAGTGGAAGGCCTGAGCAGCACTGCTGTATGTATAAGCCAGAAGGCTGAATGTCATTTTGTTGTTGAAAAGGAGTGCTGAAACCCCTGCGAGGGAAACCTTTCATTATGTTTTGACTTCTTTTAAAAAAAAATGGGCAAACAAAGCCCTTAAAAAGAAGAACCAGCGAGTGGCGGTGTCCTTCAAGCTCTACATTTGATGCTAGTCCTTCACAATATATATATATATATATATATATATATTATATATATATATATATATATATATATATTATATATATATATATATATATATATATATATATATATATATATATATATATATACATATATATATATATATATATGTAGCGCCCTCCTCACTCCCCTCTCTGCATCAGCTCGTTTCTCTTCTTGTCTAGGGGTACCTTAGAGGGGAGGAAGCAGGGACACCACGCCTGGCCTTCACCACAGGTGTCAGTGCGGTATAAGCAAAGTTCTTTCTCTACCTTCGGGTCAGTGTTGTGCACCTAAAACCTCCATGTGAAATTACCTTGAACAATGTCCACCAGAAAAGAGCCCCACACCATTAAAGTCCAACACTCCTTTATTCTTCTCGAGTGAACTGCATAATCAGTTAGACTCCCTTGGCTTTACAGAACAGAAAAGGAGGTGTGGATGTGAATAGGCCCAGACACAATGAACTCTCCACTTTCCTTCCTGAAAGTGGGTTGCGGTCTCCGAGCGAGGGGGGATTTCCTTCCAGGCGGTCTCCGGTGGGAGGCTCACCTGTCACTGGCAATCTGCTGCACCCGGTCTTCAAGTGAGGAGCTCCCCCCGGTCCATTACGCCTTCCGGATTCGGGTACCCAATCCCTAGGTTCCCTAGGACCTCCTTCCCTCGCGGAACTCAGTGTTGGGCACTGAGCTCCAGACCTCCATCCGAGTACCTCACCCCAGGCCAAAGGTGCCTGGAATGGAACACGACATCCGGCTGTCCTCTAGGCCTAGGCCACCCAGAGGACCGACACGAACCACCACCCACAGGCTGAAGGTGCCTGGGACTCGACCCCGTGACAAAGATGGCCGGCCCCTTTATACCCTCTCCCAGCAAGCACAGCGGGTTCCCCGCCCCACCATAACACTGCCGAGAGAGGACAAAAAGGAGGCCCGGCACACAGCAATGGCTCAACCCCCAGCCCATGGTGACAGCGCCACCTGCTGGGCTGCAGGGAATTACACATCACTGGTGTCTCTGCCAGTTAAATTTACACCCGGGAAAGTACATACCCGCTACATATATATATATATATATATGTATATCTGATCTGTGTGTGTGTATATATATATATATATATATATATATATATATATATATATACACACATCTCCTTCGAGTCCTTCACATTTGTGTATTACATTGTACAACCGTGCAAAGGCAGTGTTGTGGCTACAAAAGTACAACCGATGCTGTGATTTTGACTGCTGCGCAGATGATGCATCGCTGATAACGCAAGGTGATGTGTACATGCATGGCTGTAAAATTAAGAGCATCAGATGAGTCCAGTAAACACTGCGTTTGCATAAGTGTATATGTTAGTACGCCTGTGTGAAAAACGCCATATATACTGTACACACACACATACATACATTAATAAAGAGCTCTAAAAACATAACATGATAACATGGGGACATACACCACAGGCTGGACTGGGCTTATGTAAGGGGTGTGGCAGGGAGAGAGCAAGCAGGACTGGAATAGGGCAGCCATGAGGTGGGTGGTGTGCTCTGCTTTTCCTAACATTCACCAGGCATGGATTAATGGCCATCACTCCTCAGGACTCTCTGCAGGGGACACTCTGGAGGTACTATCTGTGTGCCTCCAGAGTGCCCCCTTACTTCCTCCAGAGTGCTCCCTTACTTCCGCCCCTTATTTTCTCCAGAGTGCCCCTTTACTTTCTCCAGCGTGCCCCTTTACTTTCTCCAGAGTACCCCTTTGTACAGTAGCACTAAGGGGGCACTCTGGAGGGGGATGTAAGGGGGCACTGTGGGGGGGATGTGAGGGGGCACTCTGGAGGGAGATGTAAGGGGGCACTCTGGAGGGAGATGTAAGGGGGCACTCTGGAGGGGGGTGTAAGGGGGCACTCTGGAGGGGGATGTAAGGGGGCACTCTGGAGGGAGATGTAAGGGGGCACTCTGGAAGGAGATGTAAGGGGCACTCTGGAGGGGGATGTAAGGGGGCACTCTGGAGGAGGATGTAAGGGGGCACCCTGTAGGGAGATGTAAGGGGGCACTCTGGAGGAGGATGTAAGGGGGCACTCTGGAGTCCAGCCCTTACAACCTCCAGGGTTCCCCCTTAGTGCCTCCAGAGTGCCCCTTTACTTCCTCCAGAGTGCCCCCTTACATCCTTCGGAGTGCCCCACCACCAAGGTGATATAGCAGTGGCTGACAGACTATCAGGAGGTAGTATTGCACTCCTCTTCCTCCTCTCTCCACTAACTACCCCCGCCATACACTCCGCACTCCTCTCCTGTACATATTACCCCCCTCCGTACACTCCACACTCCTCTCCTGTACATATTACCCCCCGCTATACACTCCACACTCCTCTCTCTGTACATATTACCCCCCGCCATACACTCCACACTCCTCTCCTGTACATTTTACCCCCCGCCATACACTCCGCACTCCTCTCCTGTACATATTACCCCCCGCCATACATTCCACATTCCTCTCCTGTACATATTACCCCCCGCCATACATTCCGCACTCCTCTCCTTTACATATTACTCACCACCATACACTCTGCACCCCCTATTTAACATTACCACATTCTGCACTATACAAGTCATCTCAGACTCTCTTTAACAACACCCCCTTTAAGCCAATATTTAGCGCAATTTAAGACATGTCCACTGTTCACCACGACGCTCTGCGCGCCATATTTTGTGTGTAAGAAAATTTTGTGTGTAAGAAAATTTTGCAAATCTCTTTTTTTTCTGACCCTGCATCTTGCTTCCTATCTTATACCCTCAAATGCTTAATAGTTTAACTTAACTTTTACAGGATTGTACCCAGTGGCGGCTGGTGCTCAAAATTTTTGGGGGGGCGCAAACAAACGAACAAAAAAAAAACCATCAATTGCAGCCTCACTGTGTCCAAACGCAGCCACTGTGCCCATCAATTGTCGCCACTGTGCCCATTAATTGTCACCCCTGTGCCCATCAATTGCCGCCACTGTGCCCATCAATTGTCGCCACTGTGCCCATCAATTGTCGCCACTGTGCCCATCAATTGCCGCCAGTTTGCCCATCAATTGCCGCCAGTTTGCCCCCTCAAAAACCGCCAGATTGCTTCCCCGAGCACTTACCTCTCTCTGGTCAGCAATCCTCCCTCGATGTCTTCTCCCAAGTCCCGCCCTCGATGTCGCTTCAGCCAATCAGGTTACCGGTAACCAGATACGGTGAACCTGATTGGCTTAGATGCGTGTCAGTGAGGACCAAGGAACGCATCCCCCGTGCATCCCTTGGTCAGCTATTTGGAAGCCGATTACAGCCCGCTGGCTCTGATAGACACTTCCAAAACACACCCACCGCTCTAATTCAGATGGCCGGCGCTCGCCAGGGGGCCGGCCATCTGAATAGTGGGCGGCAGCGGCGACAATACATAGGTTTATGCAATGTATTGTTTTTCAGTGGCGGTGCAGGAGCGAGAGGGGGCGGCGCTCCGGCGCCCTCTATGGACGCACCGCCACTGATTGTACCCTTTTAAACACATTATGGGAGTTTTCTAACACAACATATATATTTGTAAAATGCCCTTTTTTATCAATTCAATTTGATGAGTATTAAAAATAACACAAAATCACTTCCTTTGAACTAGTATTATTTAAATTAAATTTTCTATATTTTATTTAAGTCTTTTAATTATTTTTTATTTATTTTAAACCTAACATTTGGTTCAGCTCATGGACTATTCTAATTTTATTATACAGGGGTTTCTCTTTATTTAAAATGATTTATTTTAATTTAATTAAATATATATATATATAGTATATATATATATATATATATATATATATATATATTTTTAATATTTAATTATTAATTTAATATTTTTATTGTTATGCTTTTTTTTAGATTATTTTGAACTATTTAATATATATATTTATTGTTTTTATATGAATGGTGCATAGCTGCATGACAAATACAGTACAATCATTTCAGAATACACCATTCACATAAATATGCACATGTGTTATGCTTATGTATTAATCATTATAATGTTTTGCAGTTATGGGGTGTCTGTTTATTGGGTAGGGGGATTATAACTTTATTATTAGGTTAATATGTGCAGTGTATGTAGAGTGCTTCGTGTTTCACTTTGGGGTTCTGATACTGAAATCTCCAGAGGTATCGCGAGATTACAGCAACAGAAGCCGTTCGGGATTCTCAAAGCATTTGTAGATCACTTCTATTCACAGTGGGAGAAGTGATCTACACTATATATTAAACTGCCACAAGGGGGAGAACAGATTTCTCAGATAAGAACCGTGAACTCAGCAGCAGTGAAATATCACGGTATATTAAACGTACACCTAAGGTGGTGGATCTAGGAGTGCAGAGTCTATCCAGGTATTTCCTTCAAGGTAATCAATGAGTTGCGAGTCGTCGACCTCCATAAGGGCATTAAATTCCGTTTCATCTTTTATATTTGTATTTTTTCAAAAAAACATCAACTTAAAATTAACCCTTCTCAAAAATAAACATATTTCCCTTTTAAATTTAAAGTTCAAAATATGCTCTGTTAGGTTAATAACGTTCATGTTTGCTGTTTCTGTAGACTCCTTGTTATCCTGTTCTCTTGGATAAGTTCTGATCCTTTTTCGATTTCTCTTTCTCCTTTGTTTATTCTTTCTGTACCTTTCCCCCCAGGGGGTCCATGTCTATCCTGTCTGTCTTCTCTAAAAAAGTAACCTTTTTGCTTCCTTCTTGACTATTAGTCCTGCCTTTTTGTTTATTTGATCTATTACGGGACATACTTCTCCCTCTCTTCTTCTCTAGGTTTAATATGTTACCTGTTTCAAAATCCATTGTATCCCTCTGAATTTTTTTTTGTTTTCCTGCTTTTTGCTCTTTTTGAAAATCCTCTACTTCCTTTTTTAGTCTATCATTAAATTTACTAAATTTATCTATGTCTTGATATACATCTAAATTCTCTATACTATCTATTAACTGTGTTTCTAATTCCTGCAATTGGATCTTTTCCTCTTCAACGATCAGGCCTATCATATGTAATCCATGTTTGACAGATTCCTCAGTCCATACTTTCAGGAATCTGTCATTATGGAGGTGGTCGGCAGGTATGATGCGTTCCCGTAGGCCTCTCGGTATCATTCCGGCCTCTATATATGCCTCCAATGCAATAGTGTTCCATTTTCTTTTTAAATGTTTGATGGTTAGATTGCTATGTTTTTTAGAAAGCTGTCTAAAGTCATTTTGGCGTTTTGGAGCATTGTGTTCATCCCTATTAAATACTGCCCTGATTTCCTGTTCCATCCCACTATCAATCCGAAAAGCCATTTTAGAGTTACAAAAGAAAAACCAAGGACTAATCGTAAATGCAGAGCAGCACACCACAACAATCACACCAGGGGAGGGAGAGATGTTGAAGCTCAACGTATAGATGGAGATACAGGGTCCACCAAACAATATACCGTTGGTCTCTAAATTAGGGACCCCATATATATTCTCTCAGAGTTCAATGGTTATATGATGAACCGGTCGTGTAAACGACCTAAAATAGGGGGAGGTATAAACTATACCTACTAGAACTGTTTATAAGTATCCAAATGATTATTGGTAATTTATTAGTAGGACTCTACCACATAGTGATTATCCCTGCCTTCCATGTCCCATAGTAATCCTTCCTGGCTCCCACATGCCATAGTGATCCTTCTTGCCTTCCATTTGCCATATTGATCCTTCCTTCTCCTTTCCTTCACATGAATGGATCACGGTTGGTATGCAGTTGTTTAACCACTGCCCTTAAGCCCATCCCACTATCATCACAGGTCACTATCTCCCTGAAATGTCCCTCATTCTCAAGTTCAAAAGTTGTGAGGTATGCTGTATGTGTTTTTTACGACTGTCTAGAGTTTAGCTAATATTACTATCACAAATGGACATAATTCCCCTCCTGATATCTTTCAAGTATGCTACAGAGGGAGATCATGGATCATCGCACTCAGCATTTCTGGTTTCATTCAAAGCCACAAGACTGATAAGGTTCCTGATCAAAAGTTGGCAATGGGACCAAAAACAGGAGGGCCATCAATCTATTCATCGGGGGTATGAGAAAGGGGATGGTAAATGGTTGCCTGTAATCTGGCAGAATCATAGCAACTGTATAGACCATGTTACTGCCTTATGCAGGCCATACATGGATCAAATTCAGAGCGATTTGTCGATCGAAAATCAAAAACGTTGTTTTGTTATCTGATGGTGCCACCAATGATTTTGAAATTCTGCCAACCAAGCCTTCAATTTCATCTCAGGTTGCTACAGTAAAGAATTTTGTGGCCAGGAATCTTCATTTTTTTTTCAGGTCACAGCTAATGTGCATTTCTTTTTCGATTATATTTTTTCGCACGATTCTCCCATCATTGATTTGAAATTTGTTCTTTCTTCATAAATTTTTCAACATGCCCGATCACTAAAATTAGATGGCTGCTCATAAATCGGCCATTGCTGTTGCCCACTAATGGTGCGTAATGCGAACGAAAATTCCTAATTATGATTTTCAAACAAAAATTCGATCGGAATTCGACCCATGTATGGCCAGCTTTATACTAAAGCCTAGTACACACTGCTATTTTTTTTCATTCAACTCAGCAGGCTGAATGAAAAAAATCTGACAGCTCAGGTCGGAGCCGCTGTACTAACAAATTTTAGTACAGCGATCTTCCCTGCCCCCTGCCAGAACGCTCCGATCAGCGCTCTCAGCCAATGGCTGAGAGTGCCAATCGGGAGCCTGTCGGCAGACCCTTTGCGGCTATGCCCCTTCGACAGAAGCCAGCTGCAGTACACATGAACCGAATGTGGGCCAGTTTCTATTGAACCAGCCGATGCCACCCGACATTCGGCCCATGTGTACGGGGCTTAAAATAAGTTTGTATCTGCTATTGCAATCTCTCTCTGTCTGCCTCACTATGTTAGTGGTTTCCTGTACTTTTCCAGACAGAGCAGGAAAAGCGCAGTTTGCAGAAACAGGTTTTCTAACATGGTAGCCCCAAAAATCTGGCACCACTTCTTTTCTGTATGTATCAATTTTTCTGGGAACAAATTTGGATGTGACATGTTTCAGTCCCCACTAGGGATGAGCCGAACACCCTCCCCCCCCCCCCCCCCCGTTCGGTTCGCACCAGAACCTGCGAACAGACCTAAAGTTTGTGCGAACTTTAGAACCCTATTAAATACAATGGACTCGAACGTTCAAAATCAAAAGTGCTAATTATCAAGTTATTGTCCTAAAAAGGGTTTGGGGACCCGGGTCCTGCCCCAGGGGACATGTATCAATGCAAAAAAAAATTTAAAAAATTTCCGTTTTCGGGAGCAGTGATTTTAATAATGCTTAAAGTGAAACAATAAAAGTGAAATATTCCTTTAAATTTCGTACCTGGGGGGGAGGGGGGGTGTATAGTATGCCTGTAAAGTAGAGCTTGTTTCCCGTGCTTAGAACTGTCCCTGCACAAAGAGTAATTTCTGAAGAAAAAAAAGTCATTTAAAAGCACTTGCGGCTATAATGAATTGTCGACTCCCGGCACTACAGAGAAAAGTAATTGATAAAAAAAAAATGCGTGGGGGTCCCCCCAAATTCCATTACCAGGCCCTTCAAGTCTGGTATGGATTTTAAGGGGAACTCCACGCCAAATAAAAATAAATGGCGTGGAGTTCCCCCAAAAATC
Organism: Rana muscosa; assembly: GCA_029206835.1. NCBI lineage: Eukaryota > Metazoa > Chordata > Amphibia > Anura > Ranidae > Rana > Rana muscosa. The sequence goes on from JARGYO010000162.1 coordinate 18,481,702, forward strand.
CATACCAGACCCTTTATCCGAGCACGCAACCTGGCAGGCCGCAGGAAAAGAGGGGGGACGAGAGAGCGCCCCCCCTCCTGAACCGTACCAGGCCACATGCCTTCAATATAAGGGGGATGCTTTGGGGGTCTGTGACCCCTCAAAGCACCATGTCCCCATGTTGATGGGGACAAGGGCCTCATCCCCACAACCCTTGCCCGGTGGTTGTGGGGGTCTGCGGGCGGGGGGCTTATCGGAATCTGGAAGACCCCTTTAACAAAGGAGACCCCCAGATCCTGCCCCCCCTATGTGAATTGGTAAGGGGTACATTGTACCCCTACCATTTCACAAAGAAAGTGTAAAAAAAAATTAAAAAAACACACAGACACAGTTGGGAAAGTCCTTTATTAAAAATAAACAAATAAAAAATAAAAACCCATTCCAGTGATGTAATCCAGTGTCCCACGGTGATCCAATGTCCAGCGCTGCAGTCTCCTCCAGTTTCCACTCCACACGAAACCCCCATGACGTACGAGGGGGCGGGGTCACCCGTCACATCATAGGGTAAGCCCCAGCTTTCCCCGCTTGCCGGGGAATAGCCAATGATGTAGGCTGGAATCCCGCCTACGTCATTGGCTATTCCCCACAAGCGGGGAAAGCCGGGGCTTACCCCTATGATCTGGCGGGTGTCCCCGCCCCTCATACATCAGACCCCGCCTACCTAAGCGGACCTGATGGGGAACTTCCTCCACAGTGTAATAAATGAATAGACCCCGCCCTTTCTCACTTTCCCCATCAGGTCCGCTCAGCCTTACACCCAGTGAAGGTGACCCGCCCCCTACGTCATTGGCTGAGCGGACCTGATGGGGAACGTGAGAAGGGAAGGGGTCTATTCATTTATTACACTGCGGAGAAAGTTCCCCATCAGGTCCGCTCGGGTAGGCGGGGTCTGACGTACGAGGAGGCGGGGTCACCCGTCAGATCATAGGGGTAAGCCCCAGCTTTCCCCGCTTGCGGGGAATAGCCAATGACGTAGGTGGGATCCCGCCTACGTCATTGGCTATTCCCCGGCAAGCGGGGAAAGCTGGGGCTTACCCTATGATGTGACGGGTGACCCCGCCCCCTCGTACGTCAAACCCTGCCTACCTTAGATTAGTTATTTTTGTTCTTGTTTGCTGGAGTGGTTTATGCTTTCACTGGTGGCTGCGTATGTTTATTGGTGTGTGTTCACTGTAAATAAATATCACTTCAATGATAAATACTTTGTTTGGTCTCAGTTCCTTGGTGTAGCTACGTGTCTGGTGGTCTTAGCCGCTGACCCAGACATAATAGTGACGCTCACTAACGGCCAGATGTGCTACACTTGGGAACTGAGAGACAGTTACTTGAGTTTTTTGCCTTTGTCAGAATGCTTAGAGTGAAGGTTATTTGCAGTGTGCAGCTTGCAGTAGGAGATAAAGATTTGTGACGTTCACTTTGGCAGGATCTCACCAAGGAGGAGCTGTTAGGAAACATTCTGACTGCACATGCCTTAACTGTCGAAGGGAGATTCACTCTTAGTAATGTGCAACCCTTGATTCAGGTCTGTTCAGAGCTGCTATTTCAGTTTACCTCTCAGGGCCATGATGTTTTACCTCTCAGCCCCCATTTACATTTTGCAGGTTCTTTTTTCCAGCAGTATTCAGTCTATTCACAACAGGTGGTGTTAGATTGTATTGCTTCTGTGCACTGTTTAATTGAGCAATGTGAGCAAGAAAGAGATAAACTGACTTTAGTTCAACCTCTGCTACAAGCTTGGTCAGAGATCATATCCCCAGTGCAAGATGAGTCACATACAATCAGATCTGCTGCTAAAGATCAATAATCTTTTCCTCTGTTACCCTTAGCAACCTCTGTGGCTACTGAGTAGGGATGAGCTTCGTGTTCGAGTCGAACATACGTTCGACTCGAACATCGGCTGTTCGATCGTTCGACGAAGATCGAACGATTTGGGCCGTTCGCGCCAAATTCGAGTGACGCGAACGGCCCCCTGCACTACGCCATCGCAGTGTCATCCAGGCGCTGTGATTGGCCAAGCATGCACTGTGACCCCGCATGCTTGGCCAATCACAGCGCCGGCAGCGAGGAGAGCAATGATTGGCCACAGGCAGGATGCCTGTGGCCAATTATTGCTGAGGGGGTTTAGTACACGCCCCACACTATAAAAGGCCGCAAGCGCGGCGGCCTTGTGTAGTGTGTTCCGGAGCAGGGAAAGAGAAGCATAGGCAGGGACAGTGTCATTTTTTTTCCTTTACTAATCCTGGATTCCTTGTGTTTAGGGACAAATAAGGATAGGTAGGGAGAGTGTCAGTGTGTTATTCTGTGCTAAACCTTGTTTGTAGGGACAGAGAGGTACAGTGAGGGAAAGTGTCAGTGTGCTATTCTGTTCTAAACCAATCTTGCTGAACCATATTTTCAATCCTTGAGTTTAGGGACAGAGAGGTACAGTGAGGGAAAGTGTCAGTGTGCTATTCTGTGCTAAATCTTGTTTGTAGGGACAGAGTAGGACAGTGAGGGAAAGTGTCAGTGTGCTATTCTGTTCTAAACCAATTTTGCTGTTCCATATTTGAAATCCTTGAGTTTAGGGACAGAGAAGGACACTCATGGAAACTATCAGTGTGCTATTCTGTGCTAAATCTTGTTTGTAGGGAGGGACAGAGTAGGACAGTGAGGGAAAGTGTCAGTGTGCTATTCTGTTCTAAACCAATTTTGCTGTTCCATATTTGAAATCCTTGAGTTTAGGGACAGAGAAGGACACTCGTGGAAACTATCAGTGTGCTATTCTGTGCTAAATCTTGTTTGTAGGGAGGGACAGAGTAGGACAGTGAGGGAAAGTGTCAGTGTGCTATTCTGTTCTAAACCAATTTTGCTGTTCCATATTTGAAATCCTTGAGTTTAGGGACAGAGAAGGACACTCGTGGAAACTATCAGTGTGCTATTCTGTGCTAAATCTTGTTTGTAGGGAGGGACAGAGTAGGACAGTGAGGGAAAGTGTCAGTGTGCTATTCTGTTCTAAACCAATTTTGCTGAACCATATTTGAAATCCTTGAGTTTAGGGACAGAGAGGTACAGTGAGTGAAACTGACAGTGTGCTATTCTGTTCTAAACCAATTTTGCTGTTCCATATTTGAAATCCTTGAGTTTAGGGACAGAGAAGGACACTCGTGGAAACTATCAGTGTGCTATTCTGTGCTAAATCTTGTTTGTAGGGAGGGACAGAGTAGGACAGTGAGGGAAAGTGTCAGTGTGCTATTCTGTTCTAAACCAATTTTGCTGTTCCATATTTGAAATCCTTGAGTTTAGGGACAGAGAAGGACACTCGTGGAAACTATCAGTGTGCTATTCTGTGCTAAATCTTGTTTGTAGGGAGGGACAGAGTAGGACAGTGAGGGAAAGTGTCAGTGTGCTATTCTGTTCTAAACCTATTTTGCTGTTCCATATTTGAAATCCTTGAGTTTAGGGACAGAGAAGGACACTCGTGGAAACTATCAGTGTGCTATTCTGTGCTAAATCTTGTTTGTAGGGAGGGACAGAGTAGGACAGTGAGGGAAAGTGTCAGTGTGCTATTCTGTTCTAAACCAATTTTGCTGTTCCATATTTGAAATCCTTGAGTTTAGGGACAGAGAAGGACACTCGTGGAAACTCTCAGTGTGCTATTCTGTGCTAAATCTAGTTTGTAGGGACAGAGTAGGACAGTGAGGGAAAGTGTCAGTGTGCTATTCTGTTCTAAACCAATCTTGCTGAACCATATTTGAAATCCTTGAGTTTAGGGACAGAGAAGGACACTCGTGGAAACTATCAGTGTGCTATTCTGTGCTAAATCTTGTTTGTAGGGACAGAGTAGGACAGTGAGTAAAACTGACAGTGTGCTATTCTGTGCTAAACCAATCTTGCTGAAGCATATTGCAAATCCTTGTGTTTAGGGACAGAGAAGGATAGGCAGGGGACAGTGTCAGTGTCATTGTTGCTAAGCCTCCTGCACAGTATACACCTGAAGGTAGCCCTTATTGCTCTTTTTCCCATCTCCCTGCAGGCCATCCATTAAAATGTCTGGAAGGCAAACAAGGAGAGGCAGACAGTCAGGAGGCAAAAAAAGAGGGCAAGCAGGCTCTGTGTCTGGGGGCAACAGTGCTGGTCGTGGACGCGGTGCATTGTCATCAGCACATGGCCATGGGACACGCTTGTCCTTCTTTTCGGCAGCTGGACATGTTGAGCCACATCATGCCGAAGACTTGGTAGAGTGGATGACCAAGCCCACCTCATCCTCCTCATCCTCTCTCACCCAGGCTCAGGGTACTGGCAAAGCAGCTGCCAAAGCGTCCTCTTCTCTGGTATCATTATCTTCATTAGTCAATCCTTCCCTAGACCCACCATGTCCTCCTCCTGAGGAGTCCCCCGAACTGTTTGAGCACAGTGTTGGGTACATGCTCCAGGAGGATGCCCAGCGTTTCGAAGGATCTGATGATGATACCCAGCTAGAGGAAGGCAGTAACGTGAGAGCAGAGAGAGGGGATGCTCAAGAAGGACACCAATCTGGCAGTCATGCTCCAGCAGCTGCAGCATACTGCCAGATTGGCTCCAGTGATGAGGAGGGAGGGGATGATGAGGTCACTGACTCCACGTGGGTGCCTAATAGGAGAGAGGAGGAGGAGGAGGATGAGGAGGAGGCACATCTCCAACGAGGCAGGATGCCCTTGAGTGGCCAGCGTATGGGCAGCACACCGACGGAATCACACCGCAGAGCTCCGCCTGTGCAGGGCGCTGCCTCTGCCCGTCATTCAAAAAGTTCTTTGGTGTGGGCCTTTTTTGAGGCGAGTGCATCAGATCGCACAGCTGCTGTTTGCAACATATGTCTCAAGCGTATATCGCGTGGCCAAAACATCAGCCGCTTGGGCACCACATGCTTGATCAGACATATGTTGACCTGCCATGCAGCTCGTTGGCAAGCCTACCTTAAAGACCCACACCAAAGAACAAAGCTGACCTCTTCTTGCACCGCATCAGCTGGGATATCCAACCCCAGTATACCTTCAGTCCTCTCTGAAACCTGCTCTGAGAGGAATGAAGGTGTAGAATTAGGTGTGTCACAGCCAAGTACTTGCGGGCACTCTGCTAGCAGTACACCAACGTCCGATTCTAGCAGGCAAATTTCCCTGCCCCAGCTGCTGGACCGTCGAAAGAAGTTCACTCCCAGCCATCCACATGCCCAGCGGTTGAATGCTAGCTTGGCTAAATTGCTAGCGCTTCAACTGCTGCCTTTTCAGTTGGTAGACTCGGCCCCCTTCCGTGAGTTTGTGCAATGTGCGGTTCCTCAGTGGCAGGTTCCCAAAAGCCACTTTTTCGCACGGAAGGCGATTCCGGCTCTCTACAGGCATGTGGAAGGCAATGTCTTGGCCTCGCTGGACAGGGCGGACAGCGGTAAGGTGCATATTACCGCTGACTCATGGTCCAGCAGGCATGGACAGGGACGTTACCTTTCTTTCACGGCCCATTGGGTCACTCTTTTGGCAGCTGGGAAGGATGCAGGACAAGGTGCAGTAGTGTTGGAGGTTGTTCCACCGCCACGCCTCCAAAATGCTACTACTGGTTGTGACACACCTCTCTCCTCCACCCCCTCCTCTTCTTCTTCCTCCATGGCCTCTTCCTGTGGTTTGTCCTCGGAACCAGCGGTGCTCCGTAGGCGTTCAAGGGGCTACGCAAGTACGCAGGCAAAAAGATGCCATGCCGTGCTTGCGCTGGTGTGTTTGGGGGACAGGAGCCACACTGGGGCAGAGGTCCTGTCTGCTCTGCAGGGGCAGGCCGAGAGGTGGTTGACGCCACGCCAGCTTAAGCCAGGAATGGTGGTTTGCGACAATGGCACCAACCTCCTCTCCGCCCTCCGACAGGGACAACTGACCCATGTGCCCTGTATGGCTCACGTCCTTAACCTGGTGGTGCAGCGGTTCTTGGGCAGGTACCCGGGCTTACAGGATGTCCTGAGGCAGGCCAGGAAAGTCTGTGTGCATTTCCGCAGATCTTATAATGCCAGTGCTCGCCTGGCTGAGCTGCAAAAGGAGTTGAACCTGCCCAAGAACCGCCTTATATGTGACATGCCCACCAGGTGGAACTCAACGTTGGCCATGCTGCAGCGGCTGCACACGCAGCAGAGGGCCATCAATGAGTACCTGTGCGACTACGGCACCAGGACAGGGTCAGGGGAGCTCGGGTTTTTTTCACCACGCCAGTGGGGCATGATCAGGGATGCATGCACTGTCCTGGCACCATTTGAGGAGGCCACGAGGATGGTGAGCAGTGACAGTGCATGCATCAGTGACACTGTACCTCTTGTCCACCTGTTGGAGCACAAGCTGCGTGGAATAATGGACAGGGCACTTGAGGCAGAACAGAGGCAGGAAGAGGAGGACTTCCTTGCCTCTCAAGGCCCCCTTTACCCAGACAGTGTTCCTTCTGTCCCACCCATCGCACAGGAAGAGGAGGAGGAGGAGGAGGATTGTGTCAGCATGGAGGTGGAGGCTGGCACTCAGCATCATCAGCAGCAGTCTTTTAGGGATGATTTACAGTCCCAAGAAACCAGTGGACTTGTACGTGGCTGGGAGGAGGTGGCTGCGGATCATGTCGTCCTTATTGACCCAGAGGACTCCGGACTGAATGCCTCAGCTAACCTACGCTGCATGGCCTCCCTGATCCTGCAAAGTCTGCGGAAGGATCCTCGTATTCTTCGGATCAAGGAGAGGGACCATTACTGGCTGGCCACTCTCCTTGATCCACGGTACAAGGGTAAGGTTGCGGACCTTATGTTACCGTCGCAGAGGGAGCAGAGGATGAGACAACTCCGGGAGGCCTTGCAGAAAGGTCTGTGCAACGCGTTCCCAGAGACTGGGAGGTTACAAACTCCTGGTCCTGGACAACGAGTTGCTGAGGCTTCGGGCAGTCAAAGAAGGAGCGGTGGGGAAGGTGGCCGTCTGACCGATGCGTTCAGACAATTCTTTAGTCCGCAGCCCCAAAGTATGATCGGTTCCAGCAACCATCGCCAGCGTCTGATATACATGGTCCAGGAATACCTAGGGGCAAGGTCAGACTTGGACACCTTCCCCACCGAAAATACTCTGGCTTACTGGGTCTTGAGGATGGATCACTGGCCAGAGCTTGCACAGTATGCAATTGAGCTACTGGCCTGTCCTGCATCCAGCGTTCTTTCAGAACGCACATTCAGTGCTGCTGGAGGATTTGTCACGGATCACAGGGTGCGCCTGTCCACCGACTCGGTTGATCGACTGACTTTCATCAAGATGAACCAGTCTTGGATCACCACCAGCTACCACACACCTGATGCTGATATAACAGACTAATTGATTTTAAAATGTCACATCCCTTCAAGACTGATGCTGATGCTGAGTGCCCGTGCTGTTATGTTGACTGGCTATCCTCCTCCTCCTCCTCAATGATACGATTAATGATGATAGCTTGGAAGATCATTTTGGTTTATGGGTGCCGCCACCAGTGGCTAAGGGCCAATTTTTCAGCCCCTGTTTAACAGGGGCGTGTAATTAAAATTTTGGATGCAATACTTTGCAACAGGCCTCATTGCTGTGCTCCAAGTACAGTATCTGTGAGGGGTTGCAGTGTTGTGCCACCAGTGCCTAAGGCCCAATTTTTCAGCCCCTGTTCAACAGGGGCATGCAATTATAATTATTGATCTAATAATTCACAGCAGGGCCCATTGCTGCGCCCACCAAGAGTAACTGTCAGGCCTTACAGTGTTGTGGCACCAGCACCACCATCACCACCACCACCACCACCAAAGGCCTAATTTTTCAGCCCCTGTTCAACAGGGGCATGCAATTATAATTATTGATCGAATAATTCACAGCAGGGCCCATTGCTGCTCCCACCAAGAGTAACTGTCAGGCCTTACAGTGTTGTGGCACCAGCACCACCATCACCACCACCACCAAAGGCCCAATTTTTCAGCCCCTATTCAACAGGGGCATGCAATTATAATTATTGATCTAATAATTCACAGCAGGGCCCATTGCTGCGCCCACCAAGAATAACTGTCAGGCCTTACAGTGTTGTGGCACCAGCACGACCATCACCACCACCACCACCACCAAAGGCCCAATTTTTCAGCCCCTGTTCAACAGGGGCATGCAATTATAATTATTGATCGAATAATTCACAGCAGGGCCCATTGCTGCGCCCACCAAGAGTAACTGTCAGGCCTTACAGTGTTGTGGCACCAGCACCACCATCAAAGGCCCAATTTTTACTACCACTGATCAACAATTATATGTTATTACAATTCCTGATATAATAGTTGACAGCAGGGCGTTCCAGCACCCACCAAGAGTAACTGTGAGTGCTTACAGTGTTGTGCCAACACCAACACCTAAGGGGCCAATTTCTGCAGAGTATATACGGCAGGTCCCTACTTTCAAACATCAAACTTACAAACGACTACTACTTGCAAACGGAAGAAGACAACAGGAAGTGAGAGGAAATCTACCCCTTGGAAGGAAAATTCTCTCCTGTAAGAATTAATATGGGAGAAAGGTGTCTCCTCTCTACTGATGCTTTATCACCAATCCTTGTTTCAATAAAAACACCACATTTCAAAAACAGTTGTCATTGGGACGCAAAGTGAGGTGAAATGTTCTGAACAGGGGCACAGACAGCAAAAAAAATGTGACAAGGGTAACCGTTCCCTATGTTTTCCAAAAAGCTAAAAAAAAGGAATTTGGCATGGAGCTACACTTAAACAATGCAGCTGTTCAAAATTACAGATTCTACATAAGAACAAACCTACAGTCCCTGTCTTGTCTGCACCGCCTGTATATGGCTGTTCAGAGTATATAGGGCCTTTTTTATTTTGTGTGCGGGGTTCCCCTTAATATCCATACAAGACCCAAAGGGGCTGGTAATGGGCTGGGGTAGGGGGGGGGGGGGGTTGATGGGGTAGCTATGCCATTTTTCCTAAAGATTTTCATCCATATTACCGGGACCAGACATTGCATTAAAGCCGCAAGCAGTTTTAAATGGCTTTTTTTCCTTTAGAAATGTTATTTTGTGCAGGGACAGTTTTAAACACGGGAAACACGTGGCACTTCACAGGCATACTTTAGACACCCCCCAGGTACAATATTTAAAGGAATATTTGACTTTTTTTTTTTCACTTTATGCATCATTAAAATGACTGCTCCCGGAAAACGTCCGTTTTTAAAATTTATTTTTGCATTGATACATGTCCCCTGGTGCAGAACCCGGGTTCCCAAACTCTGTTTCGGACAATAACATGGATAATAGTCGTTATAATTAGCACTTTAGAATCCGAACGTTCGCATCCATTGTATTTAATAGGGTTCTAATGTTCGTGCGAACTTTCGGTCCGTTCGCGGGTTCTGGTGCGAACCGAACCCGGGGGTGTTCGGCTCATCACTACTACTGAGCATTCCTTACCTCCTGTAGATCAGTTACCTGCCACCAGTAACCACACTTCCTCTGTATGTAATCCATTGGAAGCTCCCCCTGCAGTACCGTTGCCCATAGCAACATCTCAGGCCTCTTCCAGTACTTTTGCTACTCTTCCCTCTATTTCCCCCAGTACTTTTACTACCTTTCCATCAGCAGTACACTCTGGTCAGCACAAGGCAACTACCAACAGGACCCCAGTATTTAAGCCAAAAAAGAGGAAACGCAAGTTTTCTCCTGCTCTTATAACTCTGCCACTATCCATGTTGCCTGCTGATCCTGTCCCCACCGATCCAGTGCCTGATGCGATCCAGTCCTCCTCAATGCAGACGACTGCTGCTGTGCGATCCAGTCCTCCTCCATGCAGACGACTGCTGCTGATGTGATCCAGTCCTCCTCCATGCAGACGACTGCTGCCGATGCGATCCAGTCCTCTTCCATGCTGACTTCTGCCGGTGCAATCCAGTCCTCCTCCATGTTGCTACCTGCTGATGATGTCCATGCCTCCTCCATGTTGCCGCTGCCTGCTGATGATGTCCATGCCTCCTCCATGTTGCCGCTGCCTGCTGATGATGTCCATGCCTCCTCCATGTTGCCGCTGCCTGCTGATGATGTCCATGCCTCCTCCATGTTGCCGCTGCCTGCTGATGATGTCCATGCCTCCTCCATGCTGATGCCGCCTGCCGATGGGGTCCATGCCTCCTCCGTGCTGATGGGGTCCATGCCTCCTCCGTGCTGATGGGGTCCCTGCCTCCTCAATGTTGATGCCGCCTGCTGATGGAGTCTATTCCTCTTCCATACTGCTGCTTGCCGATGGTGTAAATTCCTTCTCCATGCTGCCATCTGTTGCCAAGCTTGCCATGGCAGGTTTCCGGGCTGCCGTTGCCCCGCTGGTCTATGCTGGTTCCCGGGCTGCTGCCCAGCCTGTTTATCTGGTGCCCGCTGCCCAACATGCTGATTCCGGGGCTGCCGTCCCTCTGGACTGTGCTGTTTCCGGGGCTGCCGCCCCTCTGGACTGTGCTGAGTCCAGGGCTGCCGCCCAGCCGGACTGCACTATATCCAGGGCTGCTTCCCAGTTAGACTATGCCGATACATGTGCCACTGCCCAGTCTGATGTGCCTCTGCCTGTTGCCCAGCCTGCTGATCAAGTGCCTGCTTCCCAGCCTGCTTCTGGATGTCCTGTGCCCAACAACCTGCCTGCCTCTGAGGGTCTGCTGTCCGATGACATGTCTACCATTGATCTTGGATCTCTTCTCCTTACCACCCCGCTGGGTTCTATTGACTCTATGCCAGCTGCTCAGTTGGATTGTTATGCAAAGGCTGAGTGTCCATCTGCTAATGGGTCATCTGCTGGGCCTGAGATTCATTTCATCTGCTGGGCCTGAGATTCATTTGATGGTTGCCTCGATTAAGTCCCTCTGGCAGTGTGTTGCTCCTATGGTGCCAAAGCCTGGTGGTTCGGACATGCCCTTGGTAATTGGTAGCTGCATCTGCCTTCATGGCCCTGGTGGTGGTAAGCTTCCGGGGAATGGCAGAGTACGATCTGTGCCTTGCCATGATCTGGATGCAATTGCCACAGCTCCTGGTGTACTAGATGACCCGGGTCGGGTAACCAGTGCCTCAGAGAGACCTAGATGGTTTTTGATGTGCAGAGCAAGTCCTGTAAACCAGGCAAGCTACAGAGTTACGATGAGACACTTTGGTGTCTGGGTTCCGGCACTGTCACATAACCCCAGGGCTAAGGCTGCAGATAACCTGTGGAATACCAGTATTGGAGTACCTGCTGTCTTGAGGGACTACCAAATAATGTACATCTCAGAGGGTCTGACCAGAAGAAAACCCAGCCGGTTTTGGGACCCCGGCGGTGAGGTTCTCACCAAGCCTTTGGATGTTGGCAGTGGGGTACTCGGTCGGCTTTTAGACCCCAGTGGTAGAGCCTTGTGGAGTGTCGGGAGAACGCTCCTTAAGGGGGGGAATCTGTCAGGGTTGAGTTCACCTGCTGGTGGCACTGAGGTTCACTTTGCTGATGGCTGCAGTTCCAGTGTCCACCAGCAGGTGTCTCCCAGAAGCCAGCAGGTTCTGATCAGCCACACCTGGCTCCAGCTGCCAGGTGGATACTTAAGGCTGCTCCCCCCTTCCTCCCCCCCCAGCGCGTCACTATCCTGTCTGATTGCCTCCTTGCTACCAGATTGCGCCTGATACCTTTCTGAACCTTCCTGTGTCCTGATCCGTCCTGCACCCCTCTGCCTTGTTCCATGCTCTTGTACCCAGTTGTGTTCCCCTTCCTTGCATCCCTGTTACCTTTGTCCCTTATGTTATGTTGTAGATATTGTATATAGATAGCAGTTAGGTTCATTAGTTATTTTTGTTCTTGTTTGCTGAAGTGGTTTATGTTTTCACTGGTTGCTGTGTATGTTTATTTGTGTGTGTTCACTGTAAATAAATATCACTTTAATGATAAATACTTTGCTTGGTCTCAGTGTGTAGCTACGTGTCTGGTGGTCCTTGGTGTAGCTACGTGTCTGGTGGTCTTAGCCGCTGACCCTGACACCCTAATGGGCTCCCTAGAATAAACGAGCAGCCCCATTACCTTTATAGTGTTATGTCAGTAGTCAGTCTTTTCACCCAGCAGCAGGCTCTGACAGCAAAGAAAGATATGAGAGACAGCCTTTGAGTCTCAGACACCGAACATATAAAAAGACATGTGTACAGCCAAGATTAAAGTGGTTGTAAACCCATGGGGAGAAAAAAAAAAACCTGCAAGACAAAGTCATAATGAGCTAGTATGCATAATTGCGTGATTGGCCAGAGCTGTGAGGATGTCACTCCGGCGCATGCATGCATGAGCCGCCGGTAACGGCACACTAGCTGAAGAAACGGCACGTACAAGCCGTCTCTTCAGTGCGCTGATGTCAGTACATACGTATACAGTGAATATCTCCTATGTTTAGGAGAAATACACGGTAGCTACAGGTAAGCCTTATTATAGGCTTACCTGTAGCCAAAAGTGGTTGTAAAGGGTTTACAACCACTTTAGGTAATAAAGACTGAATATCAGGTAAGATATGGATAGTCTGGGGATAGGGATAGAGGCTTTATCCCACCCAAAGCTCTGCAAAGTCTACAGCTCCAGGATCCAGACTGGATCATATTAGGATCTGAGAAAACAAAACGCTCCTCAAGATGTGTTCAGAATCCTAGTTGACACATATACACCATCCACAACCCTGACAGCCAATGCCTATTTTTTCAGTTTTAGAGTTCTATATCTTTGGGGTGATATGGGATGACCATTGTTTGTGTCATTAGGAGGAGTTGTGCCCCATTGTTGTCAGTGGGAGGAATTTTGCCCCATCTTTGGTGTCATTGAGAGAAAACATGCCCCTTCATTGGTGTCAGTGGGGGGAATCATGCCCCATTGTTGATATCAGGGTTGATAACCCAAAGGGCTGGATAAAAGCAAGTAAAGGACCGCATATGGCCCCCGGGCCACAGTTTGGAGATAACTGCTCTAGTCTATGAGAGCTCTATAAAGACGAGGACTTGCAGCTTCTACATATATTTGCAAGTGTTGGGCATCTATACCTTTTTTTTTTTTTTGTACTGGCTAGCTGGTGTGTTGGGAAATGTTTTTTGATTTTTAGTAACAGGGTACGCTACTCTTAACTCTAATGCCGCGTACACACGATCATTATTCACGGCAGTTTAAAAACCGCCGTGAATAATGACATTTTAAACGAGGGAACAGCTTGTTCCCCACACACGGTCATTTTTCTCGTCATTTTTTAAAATGACGAGAAAAACGATAGTCTATGGGCTCCGCGGCAGTGTTTCCCTATGGGACTGCCGCGGAGAAATGTCAGGAAAAAACGACGAGAAAAATTAGAACATGTTCTAATTTTTTTCATCGTGATTAATGCCGTTTTTCCCGTTGGGAAAAACGGCAAAAAGGCCACAGACGATCGTTTTTCTCGTCCAAAGGAAAAAATGTCATTTTTCCCGACGGGAAAAATGATCGTGTGTACGCGGCATAAGGCTTGGTTCACACTGCCACGACCGGAAAGTCGCGTGACTTAAGGTGCGACTTTGCCAGGCGATTTCCGTGTGACTTCACGGGTTAAGCCCTGTACACACGATCGAATTTCCTATGGATTTTAAACCAATGGATTTTTCCACCAGTAATCCGATAAAGCTGACTTCCAACAGTCTTGCCTACACATCATCAGTCAAAAAACCGACCGTCCCAAACGCCGTGACGTACGACGGCACTATAAAGGGGAAGTTCAAATCCAATGGTGCCACCCTTTGGGGTGCTTTTGCTGATTTCGTGTTACCGCTTGTTAGTAAAAGTTTGGTTAGAGCCGATTCGCGCTTTTCAGTCTCCGTGCTTTTCAGAACGTTTTCTGCGTTTCAGTTTGTGCTTGTGGGTTCGTATTTGTCTTTCAGTGCGTGCAGTCAGGTTGTTTCTGTTTTGCAGTGCCTTCTTGGCCGCTCGTTACTGTTTTTCAGGTCGTTCTTCACAGGCCTTGCTGTTCCTCGGTGCGTTCTGTTTAAGTTCGTTCTGACCAGCCGACCGGTTTAAAGCCATGTTGCAAGTACATTCTCGTCGTAGAGCTCGTGCTGCGTATGGGCTTGGTGTTGCGGTTAATACTATAACCCGAGCTCAGTCCATGAACAAGGCGAGGAGGAGTTCATGGACCAAGAATTGGTTGCTCCAGCGGGACCAATTCTCTCATATGCCTCTGCTGCGGGAAATCCAGGAGAATAATCCTGATGATTTCAGGAATTATCTCCGGATGACGGACCCCGTTTTTCACCGTCTGTTGGATTTCCCGTCCCCCTATATCACGAGGCAGGACACTGTGATGCGCCAGGCCATCACTGCCGAGCAAAAGCTTATTGCCACGTTGAGATACCTGGCGACAGGGAGAAGCCTGCAGGACCTCAAGTTCACAACAGACATCTTCCCCAGGCTCTTGGGATCATTATCCCTGAAACGTGTTCTGCTATCATACAAGTCATGCAGAAGGACTTTATTAAGGTAAGTTTTCTCCTTTAGCAAACATTCAAAACATAGAATGTGATGTTAATGTATTGTATTTCTTTCATCCTTCCCTAATTACCATGATTGAAATATGCTGGGAATGTCCCATTTCTCCCCATGCATGTTGTTACTTTTAAATGCTCATTTTTTGGCCTACATGCATATTTCCCTTCACTAACCTCTCCAGCATGCTATCCTGGGCTCAAACACACCTAGACTAGTCTGTTATTAACAATGTTTTTTGTCCGCTCCATTGTAGTTTTGAACCCCTCCCCCTCCTAAAATGTGTCCAAATGTTTTATTGCACATTCAAGTTCAGCAGAGTGGTAGAGTCTTTTTGGGCGGGCCACAAAATCAGCTTTAACCCCCTCCCCCCCCTTATTTTTTTACAATGGTCCATCAGAGGGGGTGAGTCATCTGATAAGTGGCCCTTCTATTTTTGTGTTTAAATACTCCTTCAAATAAATGTCATACTGACGTTGGCCAAGAATGTATTTGGCTAATCTGCTTGCAATGTAATGTGCAAAGGTACTAATTTATTCTTTTTGTTTGACTCCACAGTTTCCTTCATCACCACAGGAATGGCAGACTGTGGCCTCCCAATTTGCCCAGCGGTGGGACTCCGCCAACTGCGGAGGGGCAATTGATGGGAAAAACGTCTGCATAGTGCCGCCACCCCCGTTCGGGGTCGTACTATTATAATTATAAAGGTTAGGTTTTAATAGTATTGTGTTAATGGTGGTGGTGTCGGCACGCTATGAGTTCTTATATGTGGACGTGGGGAAGAATGGCCGGATGTCCGATGGCGGAGTCTTCGCACAGACGGAGTTTGCCCACCGTCTGGGGGCCTGGCACTGCCACCTGATGCGGACAATGTGGAGGGACTTCCTTTTGTGTTTCTAGCGGATGAAGCCTTTGGACTGGGGCCCCACCTGATGTGGCCGTTTCCCCAAAGGACCCTCACCCCGGAGAGGAGGGTTTTTAATTACTGGCTGGCCAGAGCCCGGAGGGTTGTTGAGAATGCCTTCGGGATAATGGCCAGACGGTTCCGCCTGTTTCAGACAGCCATCCACATGGCGGAATATAAACGAAACCACATTGTGTACAGCTGCTGCATACTGCACAATTTTATGTGCACATACTCAAGTTCTTACCTTACCACTGTTGGGCCTGAGGCCGGTGTCACCGAAACCAACTTGTTGACAGGCCTGGACATTGGCCGTACTGGCTTGGCCCCCCAAAGCGCCCGTGAAGTACGTGATAAATACGTTGAGTACTTCACGGGTAGGGGGGCCATCGCTATGCCAGACCATATATGCAAATTTTTTTGGGGAAAAAAAAATATATATATATATATATATTTAAAAAACTTGTTTTGTCATTATTATTATTATTTTTATTATGTGTCTCCCAGGTTCTCATAGTACACTTTTTGTAGTAGTGCCAAGTGTATTTGTCTTTAGTAAATAGCCACAATTGTCACAGTAAAACATGAACTTTGACATTTTCTAGAACTGCTATTGAGCAATTTTTTTTTTTACTCTGTGCACAACATGTGCATTTTATTTATTTAGAAAATAAAATCTTGACATTTTTGGCTCCAAATTTTGGAGGCATTTTTTTTTCTTCTTTATTTTTGGTATGCAGAAACATGCATGGGTCAAAAAAGAAAACATAGAAAAACAATGGAACTTACAAAGTTCAACCTTAAAGATAAACATGAGATGGGGTGATGTCACCCCTGAACCATCCCAAATTTGAAGATGCACACAGTTTGTGTGGCAAAATGGGTATTTTCATCCTGATCCCATGGCTAAAGTCAACATGTGCTATCTGCCATCATGGGGGATCAACGGACGTGTTTTGGGGGTGCAAACCCTTCCTCTCACCTACTTGAGTAGCGAGGAAGGGGTTGCACCCACAAAACAGGGACATAGATATCCTGTGACGGCAGATAGCACATGTTGACACGCTGTGTGCATCTTCAAATTTTGGCTTGTGGTAAAACAAGTGCAATTTTTTTATTACAAAACAAATAAAAAAACAAGGGGGGGGGTCAGACTATTCGCCCCAAAATATCAATGATGTTTTTATATTTTTGCTCAATCACATTCATCCTATTCCTCATAATGTCCATTTCGCTACTACACTCCATTATTTCTTGAATTATGATTTGGGCACTAGCACTTGAGAATGGAGTAGTAGTAGGAGTTTCTGACACACCACCATGTTCATCCCCTAAAAAAAAAAGGTATTATAAATATGCAGGCCTACATCTCTTTACCAGAAGCTGTGGTGACAGACACTGACCTGTTGTGGTGAGAAGCTCCACCTCTCCTTCCTCCACCTCTCCTTCCTCCACCTCTGCTTCCTCCACCTCTGCTTCCTCAACATGCTGATCTTGGGGTTCTTTCTGAGCTTGGGGTTCTTTCTGTGGTCTGTGCTTCCTCGGCTCCTCTGATTGGTGTCCTCCCAGTTTCCTCTCCCCTATGAGAATGAAACAAAAGGTATCCTTAGCACACAGATATTTGAGGTCAAAAATTGTAAACATTGCTTGGAAGCCGGGTACAATTTTTATTTTTGGCAGATTTCCAAGATGAACACAAGAGATTTTGGGAATTCAACAAAGCAAGAATACTTTCATTTTTGGTCCAAAAAAACACACATGGAGACACCCCAAAGTATCCACTGGAGCACCTGTGTGGAACACCCTAAAAAGGTTGTTCTGGTGGCCAATACTATAGTGCTCCTGAGTCAAGATGTGTAACCAGCTGCTTGAGTGTCCTCTCCTTTACACAGAATCTAGTTTAGCATTTCACATTCTACTTACTTACAACACATCATCTAGACAACAATGTTTATAAACGTTGTTTTAAGACAAATAGGCATGACCACATGTTTTTTACGTGTATCTGTGCAAAACATGTGATTTTTTAGACGGTCGCTGTTTACTACGAAACATTCCCTAAAGTTGGACCACTAAACTTAACATGAAAGTTGCCATTTTACAATGTGAAACCAGTCAATCCAAGCACATGGAGCAAAACATGCAAGAATTCATATTCCAATTTGAAATAACACAGTAAAAATAAAAGCTTACTTTTTCCAGGATTTTGATAAGCTTCCTATACTACTCCGGCTCCCTCAGCTTCAGGTCAGACCACCTTTTACGGAGCTGCTCCTTGGATCTCCTGACCCCAAATTTATTATAGAGACTCCTCGCCACTTTGTCCATTATTTTAGACTTCCTGAGATTAGGGGTGTCGTATGGCCCATGCTTCCCATCGTAATCTTTCCTCCGCAGGATGTCCACCATCTCCGCCATCTCAGCAAATGACATATTAGTCGCCTTGTATATTTTTTTCCTGGATCGGGACGTTCCCGCCTCCGGGTTTTCCTCGTCGGTACTTAATAATGAAGCACGCACCTGTGTCACCGCCATGTCTTCGTCTCCCACTGTGCGCCGAACGAGAAGGGGCGGGGAAATTCCGAAAAAGAACGTCATGGGCAGGCGACGCGGGCGGAGATTCACGCATGCACAGGGTATATAAATGGTAAACGAGGTAGTGGTTGTGCGGCGTAAGGACGACCGGAAGTGCCGAACGAATCCTAATAAGGTAAGAATAAAACTTGGGGCATCAGTGGCCTATACTGGTTCATGATTGTAAAGGCCTATATTGGGATAAGTTTAGGACAATTGAAGCTGACCTACTGTTTTTGTATTGTGTTTTATCTTGCAGAAAGAAGTATGCATAAATTTAAGGAGCTTGAAATTATGCTTGTGTTCATAGAGAAATATCGCGAACTGCGGAACTTATGGGAGCTTAAAAATAGTTTGCACCACAATAGTGTGGTACGAAGGGCAACAATTGGAACATTAGCGGAATATATGAAGACCTGGATCCCAGAGGCAGACTATAAAATGATGAACAATAAAATAAACAACCTAAGGAATGCCTACAAAAAACGCTATAAAGGAGTCCGTGCTTCAATGAGATCAGGAGCAGCAGCAGACAAAGTAGTTCAGCCCAAGCTGTGGTACTACAAGCATCTGCAATTTCTAGACGACCAGATTGAGGCCAGGGAATCACTTTCCAGACTTCCTTCCACCCTTCCTTCCACCCTTCCCTCCAGCGTTCCTTCCACCTTTCCCTCCAGCGTTCCTTCCACCCTTCCCTCCAACCTTCCCTCCAGCATTCCTTCCACCTTTGCCTCCAGCGTTCCTTCCACCCTTCCCTCCACCCCTGCAGAGGGGGAAGAGGAGCCTCCTGAGCTGGAAGAGCCGGATCTGCGCATCTTCAGCCAGGTATAGTATTTCAAAAAATATTTATTGGCCTCAAATTATTAGTGTGAACTAGATGTTATTATTCACAAATGAAATAATTAAATAAAATAAATAAAATAAAAAAATAAAACACAAAAAAAATTAGCACAAAAAAATAAAACAAAAAAATAAAAAATTAATTATTTAAAATAATTAAATAAAAATAATAAAAAAAAACAATAAAAAAAAATTTCAAGAAAAATTAGTGGCCAGAAATTATTGGTACAGTATTTAAAAAAGCTGGGGTCAGAATGAGAGTCTTTTCTATTTATTATTAACATTCAAATTGCAACAGTCATGAGATGAAAATTGTGTGTGATTGATTCAACAAAAAGTAAAACTATGTCCCTTTTTTATACACAGGATGAGCTCAGCCAGGAGGAAGAGGCTCCGGAATGTGGCAGGCAGGAGGAGGCAGGGGTGAGTGGCAGACAGGAGGAGGCCGGCCCAAGTGGCACTCAGCAGGTCCCCAGGCCTAGTGGCAGCACCCAGTCCCAAGTGGCTCCCCTCCATGTCAGACCCAAAAAATCTAGGAGGATGACACAGGTGGAGGAGGAGTCACTTAAAATGATCAGGGACGCTGCTGCCATAATGAGGGCCCCCTTCAACCCTGTGGAGTGCTTTAGCGCCTACCTGGCAGAGAAGCTATTTAAACTGGAGGAGGGACAACGTGCCCTCTGTGAGCACCTTATCTATACTGCCATTCACACGGCGGGGAGGGGGCAGCTCACAGAGGCCACTCATCTCTGCCATCTGGCCCATCCTTCTCCTCCTTCTCCTCCTCCTCCTGCCACATTTCCACAGACACAGCCACAGCCTGCAGCCGTGAAAGAAACGCTGCAGGGAAGCGTGGAGGGAAGGCTACAGGGAAGACCAGAAGGTGATTCCCTTGCTTCAAGCTGCTCTGCCAGAAGTTGCAGTTTGTTGGAGTACCACAGCTTGGGATGATGTATGTCTTCGGCTCCTGCTCCTGATTTCCTTATGTTGTTTATTTTATTGTTCATCAAAGTCATGTCTGCCTTTGGGGTCCAAAGTCTGCATAAATTCTACTAATTTTCCAATTGTTGCCTTTCATTTTTATTTTATTTTTCCAGAATAAATGGATCTTTGATTTAAGCAAAACACTTGCCTATGTGTTTTTATTGTAGCAATAACATTTCATAATGAGGGTAAAAAAAAAGAAAGAAAAATGTTGTTGTGAGAACTTGACACAAAAATAAATGAGCCCACAAGAAAAAAAAATAAAAAAAATTTGATCTGGATTCTAAATAAAATTAAAAATTAGGGAGATCTGGCTTTAAAAAAATATAAAATTATTCATGAGATCACAAGAAACAATAAAGAAATAAGTCTGTCAGAACTCGGGATAAATATCTGCAGCAAAAAAAAACATTTTAAAGACCATTATAAAGAAGAACACAATGCGCTGCATTAAACGAGGCAATAATTTGCAGAATGACGAATGTGCTCTCTCCATTAGGAACGCTCGTTTTACCAGAACGAGCGCTCCCGTCTCATAATTCAGTCTGAGCATGCATGGGTTTTTTATCCGATGGAGTTCCCCACGGAATTTGCTATTGGTTCGCTATCGTTTTTTTTTTTCCATCTGATAAATTTAAAGCAGGTTCTATTTTTTAACACCGATGGAAAAAAGACCGATGGGGCCCATACACGATCGGTTTGTCCGATGAAAAAAGTCCATCGGACTGTTTTCATCTGTAAGACCGATCGTGTGTACACGGCTTTAAGAATGGTTCCATTGCAGTTAATGGGGCGTGACTTGTCACGCGATTTTGAACTCTCAAGTCGCATGACAAGTCTCGGCTATGTGAGCTGAGACTTAACATTTTCAGGTTATGAACCTGTCAGAAACTGCCCCCAATATTTCCCAAAATCTTGGAGACTGCACGTACAAAAGACTGATGATATGTTGCAAAAAAAATTGTACAAACTTATGAAGGATTCATTTCAAACTTGCTAGCTAGAAATGCTCTCCTTTGCCATTACAATTCAAACAAATGTAATTCCACTATAAAGTTAAAACAAAATGCATACTACTTCTAACGAAATATATTGACCCCTTTTTAACAATAATTAACATTACAATTGAATTGTATGTAGATAAGTAGGAGTGTTTCACAGGCCACCTAACTAACAAATCTAAACAAAAAGAATTGGAATGTAAGCACTGATTGCTATTTCCAGCATTACAAAAGCAAATAAACAGGATAATGACAAGTACACACATGTGCAGTTCTATGTAAATTAGTTTGAGTGTTGCAAACCATGGAAACTCACACACATGCTTCACACTGCCATTACCTATGCTGCCAGGGTGATGAATGGTGGGATCCTTTGATCAGCTCCTACACACAGATGGCAGGAGAAGTGTCACTTTTCTCACCACAAACTGCAGCAGTGCAAAATAAATAACAGGGCAACAACGTACTAGTATTTCCCACAAGGCTCTTTAAACTATACCATAAACATGAAACATTTCATTTTTTACCTTGTTCCTCCTACAGCAAATTCACCAATGTAAATTTTTAAATCTGTGAATATATACTTGTAAGTCATTTATACATTATATTTCATATACTGTAAGCATAAATCAAGGCAGAAGCTAAAAAATAAAATCTGCACAGCAATTTGCTTTTTGCCTTGTATAGTCAGGCAAAGAGGACAAACCAAACCCTTGAGAAGTAGCTTTATTGAATTGTACATTTATTTCAGGATGCCTGCATGGACTATGCACCAAAAATTTAATTTGCCTGTACCAATCCTAAACATACGTCTACTTCACAAAACCCTATTTTACATTGACACTCGCTTTCATCCACTTTTTATTCCAATTTTCAATATTCCTACTCCTATTCCTGCTGAGCCTGACAGATTAGCAGCCTAATTCCGCATACACAAGAACGGAAATTCCGAAAACAAAACCGTGGGTTTTTTTCCCAACGGATTTTCGCTCAAACTTGCTTTGGATACACACGGTCGCACAAATGTTGCTCGGAAATTCCAATGGTCAAGAACGCGGAGACGTACAACACTATGACAAGCCAAGAAAAATTAAGTACAATGATTCCGAGCATGCGTCAAATTGATTCCAAGCATGTGCGTCGGAAATGGCTACACATGGTAGGAATTTCCCACAAGAACTTTTCTTGTCGGAAAAATTGAGGACCAGCTCTCAAACATTTGTTGTCGGAAATTCCGACAGCAAAATGTCCGATGGAGCCTACACACGGTCAGAATATCCAACCAAAAGCTCACATGGAACATTTGTTGTCGGAAATTCCGATCATGTGTACGCAGCATTACAGGATATTAAGGAGAAATTAATTGAGACCTCCAATTGAGACCTCCAAGGAAGTTCAAGAAAATTTAAAGAACTGTGCTGATATCAATCACAGAACATTCTATACCTTTCATATACTGTCTATCTAGTTATTTTGTTTTGTTAAATTCGGTTGATTCGTTTAATTTGTATTCGGGATTCGTATTCAGAATTCGTATTCGGAATTCGTTTTATGTCTTTTTTTTTTAAACGTTCGAATCAATATGTTTTGAATCGGTCAAATAGAAAAACTTTAGTTTTGTTTTTTGTTTTTTTCGATTCGAATGTGGCAAAGTGAACAAACAAACAAAAAAACTTCATCAAAAGATTACAATGACTCTTTAAATCACCTTTGGCTTAACAAAAATAGCATTATTTCGAAATGGTACTTTAATAGCACACACAGTCTTTGATTTCAGCAATATGTGTACAGTTAGAATTCGACTGGCGTTCGATGTAAAATTTCCGAAATTCATACTAATTTAGTTTCGTTATTTGGAGCATTCGGAAAAATGTGTTTATATTGTAACTCCGGTTTTCGGATACATGGGAATCTCTGAATAACGAAAAATGTGTCTGAATATTAATTCTAAACTAAATGAACCGCACTTTTCTACCAGTGTGATGCACACTGGCTTAAAAATCGCTGCTACTACAGGAGTTTTGTGTTCTGCCTGTAGAAGCATCTTAATGTTATTCTATGTGTCCACATACATTAGGACGATTAGAGGCATATTTTAAGCTCAACGTTAGAGGCAGGAAAAAAATCCTTCTGGTTTGTGTTTCTGATTGGAGCTTTCTGGCAGAAAAAACGCCAAACTCTCCTAAACGCACCTAAACTTTGTACAAAAAAATGCTCTATAATGCTCCATGCACACTGGCTTAAAAATTGCTGCTTCTACAGGAGTTTTGTGTTTTGCCTGTAGAAGCAGCTCAATGTTATTCTATGTGTCCATGCACATTAGGATGATTGCAGGCATATTTTGGGCGCCACGTTTAGAGGCAGAAAAAAAAATATTTTTTGCGTTTCTGATTGGAGCTTACTGGCAGAAAAAACATAAAACTCTTCTAAACTCATCTAGACTTTGTACAAAAAATGCTCTATATGAGCGTTTTTTTACTCCCAAGAGAACAGACTTTTTTTTAAGCCCAGTGTGTATGAAGCCTATGAGCGTTTTTTTTCTGCCAGGGGAACTGACATTTTGTTAAGCCCAGTGTGCATGGAACCTAAGGCTGAAATGTAGGTACAGCTATTTTTGCACAAGTCCATTACCTTTCATTTAATAATGTGGGTTTGCCTGTTCTTATATTTATTGCCATTCAGAAAAAAAAAATCTAAAAGATTTTAGCCTACCCAATTAAAATAGTTTTAAAGTACAAATAGCAAGGTAGTCTGATATTACTTGAAATTCAGTTGCATCTTGCCATGTAAACAACCAGCAGGTGGCACCATCTAGTTAAAAACACTGAGCACATATTTTAGCCAAGACTAACTTGTGCAAAATATGAAATGGCAGGGGGCACATCAGGACTCCCGGTGACTACTACTCTGCAATTAATATAGCTTAATCATGCTATTCTGACAAATAACATTAGTCCTGCCAACTGATAACTAAGGGTTGCCATACACAGCAAGGCATTTGAATGTGACACAATGCAATTGTACATTGGTTGTAATCAATGAGCCATTTTTGCATTAATCTCTGTGTAGAGATTCAGAATATGAGAGGAGCTTTTTTTTTTATTACATGTGGATATTACCTGAAAATTTTCTGATACCAGGTACTTAAAGATCATTACTTTTACTACTGGTCAGATTTTACGACTAGAACTAAATTGTTTCTGGTCGGATAGTTTTCAAGAAGAATAGCCGCTGAAATGCCAAAATAAATTATGAATCGTACCTATATATGAAAAACCCCAGTTTTTGCCTACCATTAGAGATTTTTATTCAGATAATGCTCAGCATACAAGATAAGACTTTTTTTTTTTTACACCAAAGCAGCATTGTTCAGCCACCATCTTTGTGTTTCTCTAAAGCCCTGTACACACGATCGGATTTCCTATGGATTTTAAACCGATGGATTTTTCCATCGGAAATCCGATGAAGCTGACTTCCATCAGTCTTGCCTACACACCATCAGTCAAAAAACCGATCGTCCCAAACACTGTAACGTAAAACACTCCGACGAGCCAAGAAAAATTAAGTTCTATGCTTCTGAGCATGAGTCGACTTGATTCTGAGCATGCGTGGGTTTTTTATCCGATGGAGTTCCCCACAGACGATAGTAATTTGCTATCGTTTTTTTTTCCATCAGATAAATTTAAAACATGTTCTATTTTTTAACACCGATGGAAAAAAGACCCATACACGATCGGTTTGTCCGATGAAAAAAGTCAATCGGACTGTTTTCATTGGTAAAACCGATCGTGTGTACAGGGCTTAAGAATGTCTGTAGAACCTTTCTGGAGATTCTAGTTACAAATAGAGTTGACCGATCTGCCTGGGTTGGTTTCATGGGGCATAGGGATGGGGATGGTTGGTGAATCTTGTCATAACTTCTTGACATTTTCAAGGCTAATAGGCAAGCTATTGTGAAGAAAGGGCATGTGGAGTTGGGGGAAATTTCACAAAGCAAGAAAATGTTTTTAAAATACTGGAAATAACACATCCTTTAGGTTACATGTCTGGAAGATGTCTTTAGGCTGTACGTGGTGTTAAAGAAGAGTACAATTTTCACAGACGGCATCAGCGACACATACAGGTCCTTCTCAAAAAATTAGCATATTGTGATAAAGTTCATTATTTTCTGTAATGTACTGATAAACATTAGACTTTCATATATTTTAGATTCATTACACACAACTGAAGTAGTTCAAGCCTTTTCTTGTTTTAATATTGATGATTTTGGCATACAGCTCATGACAACCCAAAATTCCTATCTCAAAAAATTAGCATATCATGAAAAGGTTCTCTAAACGAGCTATTAACCTAATCATCTGAATCAACTAATTAACTCTAAACACCTGTAAAAGATTCCTGAGGCTTTTAAAAACTCCCAGCCTGGTTCATTACTCAAAACCGCAATCATGGGTAAGACTGCCGACCTGACTGCTGTCCAGAAGGCCATCATTGACACCCTCAAGCAAGAGGGTAAGACACAGAAAGAAATTTCTGAACGAATAGGCTGTTCCCAGAGTGCTGTATCAAGGCACCTCAGTGGGAAGTCTGTGGGAAGGAAAAAGTGTGGCAGAAAACGCTGCACAACGAGAAGAGGTGACCGGACCCTGAAGAAGATTGTGGAGAAGGACCGATTCCAGACCTTGGAGAACCTGCGGAAGCAGTGGACTGAGTCTGGAGTAGAAACATCCAGAGCCACCGTGAACAGGCGTGTGCAGGAAATGGGCTACAGGTGCCGCATTCCCCAGGTCAAGCCACTTTTGAACCAGAAACAGCGGCAGAAGCGCCTGACCTGGGCTACAGAGAAGCAGCACTGGACTGTTGCTCAGTGGTCCAAAGTACTTTTTTCGGATGAAAGCAAATTTTGCATGTCATTCGGAAATCAAGGTGCCAGAGTCTGGAGGAAGACTGGGGAGAGGGAAATGCCTGAAGTCCAGTGTCAAGTACCCACAGTCAGTGATGGTCTGGGGTGCCATGTCAGCTGCTGGTGTTGGTCCACTGTGTTTTATCAAGGGCAGGGTCAATGCAGCTAGCTATCAGGAGATTTTGGAGCACTTCATGCTTCCATCTGCTGAAAAGCTTTATGGAGATGAAGATTTCATTTTTCAGCACGACCTGGCACCTGCTCACAGTGCCAAAACCACTGGTAAATGGTTTACTGACCATGGTATTACTGTGCTTAATTGGCCTGCCAACTCTCCTGACCTGAACCCCATAGAGAATCTGTGGGATATTGGGAAGAGAAAGTTGAGAGATGCAAGACCCAACACTCTGGATGAGCTTAAGGCCGCTATCGAAGCATCCTGGGCCTCCATAACACCTCAGCAGTGCCACAGGCTGGTTGCCTCCATGCCACGCCGCATTGAAGCAGTCATTTCTGCAAAAGGATTCCCGACCAAGTATTGAGTGCATAACTGAACATAATTATTTGAAGGTTGACTTTTTTTGTATTAAAAACACTTTTCTTTTATTGGTCGGATGAAATATGCTAATTTTTTGAGATAGGACTTTTGGGTTTTCATGAGCTGTATGCCAAAATCATCAATATTAAAACAAGAAAAGGCTTGAACTACTTCAGTTGTGTGTAATGAATCTAAAATATATGAAAGTCTAATGTTTATCAATACATTCCAGAAAATAATGAACTTTATCACAATATGCAAATTTTTTGAGAAGGACCTGTATTTTGTCATTTTGGATGTGTAATTTATTTTTTAACTTTTACATTTAGCTTGGCTTAAATACAGCAGCAGCACCCCAATCTGATTCATGCCAATTTTAAATAAAATAGTTTTTCTGCAGAAACAGATTTTTTTTTTTTTAACAGGCCTGAATTGACCCATGGAAGAAAAAGCCACAGCAGATCTCTGGCTGGGTTTACATCTGTGTGCTGCACCAGCGCACGTGCGTTGCTGTGCATTTTTTTTTACACACACTTGCATTGCAGTAGGGTGGCCTATTCATTTGAATAGGCTGCCAAATGCATTTAAATCACATGGCCCTTTTAAAAAAAAAACATGGTAATACATTGTCATACATTGTGGTGCACTGTGGCATCTAAGCACACGATACAGTGTAACGTGTGATCTCCCATGATGCAGGGATCTGAATGGAGCCTTAAGCTAGGAAAGTTAACTCATAAAAGCTAAAGCTCTAAACATCATACAAATTGACCAGTTACAAAACTGTTTAGTTTGTGAGCCTTTTTTGCGCAGTATAACACTGCATTGTCATAAACGTTTAATAAAATGTGAAAAAAAAGTGCAAGAAAAGGGCTTCAAAATCTCAACTCCACCTTCCCCAGAACTCCTCTCTTCCCCATATCCCCAAATATTCCCCAAATTTTCAAAATATAGTTTAGGTATGTATTTTTAAGATATTGGCTAGCATCAGGACTGCACGCAATCACTTGAATAGGCAGTAAATAGAAAGAGACAAGGCAAGTTTGATCCTGCAATAAAAATAGAGATATTATTTGACAGGCAATAGCCAAAAATATTGTACTGTAGCTGGAAAGTGTAGTTCCAGGTGGCAAAATCTGGAGCAGTAACAAAAAAAAAATAGCTACACTATTACCACTTTCCAGTCAAGCTGTCTGAATTCCACTTTGTCTAATGCCTCGTACACATGACCGGTTTTCCCGTCGGGAAAAAAAACAATGGTTTTCCCGATGAAATTCCTCTCAAGTCTGCCTTGTATACACACTGTCACATAAAAGTCCGGTGAACTTTTGACTGTCAAGAACGCCGTGATGTAAAAGACTACGACGAGCCGATAAAATTAAGTTCTATGCTTCCGAGGATGCGTCGATTTTTTTTACAAACACGCTGGTTTTTTCCCGTCGGAAAAGCATACAGACGAACGGTTTTCCCGCTAGGATTTTTTCCTGACGGGAAAAAAAGAGATCCTGCTCTCTTTTTTTTTCGGCGATGGAGCATACACACGGTCAGAATTCCCGGCCAAAAGCTCTCATCGCAGTTTTTCCGACGGGAAAACTGGTCGTGTGTACGAGGCATAAGCCTTTCTATATAATCTAGTTGCCTGAGCTGCCCCAGAGTGGCAAAATCCCACCCACACTTTTTTTTGTTTTTACTTATGTTTATGCTTTAATAATTTTTTTTTTTTTATATGTCTTTTCTAAAATTTGTATTCTTTTTTATGTTTTTTTTGTTGTTGATGTGGTGATTGGGTTTACATTCAGCATCATCTTTTTTCCCCCAGGCACTTAGCAGCCAGATGTAATTTTTTATGTATTTACTTATTCAATTATAGTTAGAACCCTGGAGATCTAGCTGCAGGGAGAAAATCTATGGCCATAGGCTTCTAATTCTTTCACAAAGTGTGGGAAAGCAGGTAGCCCAAAAGAGAGGGGGCAGAATCAATCCATGGACAGAGGGAAAGGCAGACAGCAGGAAAAAAAAATACCATTTAACTGTAGAGTCATAATAGGCTGTCCGTCCTTCCCCAAATAAGGACCATCAAAATAAATATTACAGGTAAGCCTAAAAGGAGAGTTGCCATATGGGGGTAGTAGAGCATTGCTAATCATCCCTGGTAAAAAATACCAGCCATTTGGGTACAAAATGCATGAGGAAACACATAGCTCTGCACCACAGATTTTGATGGGAGCAGTATCTCAATAAGACAAGTCTTCAGAAAAACGCATCTCGTCACCCTCATTTCTCATTTTATGCAACATCTGTGGCCTATGATGTCAGAGAGGAAAGTCTCACAAGGGGTTTCAAGTCAAGAAGGGAAGAGGCTCATAGGTCACGCTGAGGAGAGTCAAGCAAAAGCTTGAATCTCTGTAAAATTTCGCTACACCCACCCTATCATTTTCAGCAACATCCTTCCCAAGCCAGGTGTCTCTTCTACAGCTGTTAGAACAGAAGAAGAAAAATGTCCCTAAATAACCCCCCATGACCAGTGTCTTAATGCCAGCTTGACAAAACTGGTGGCTTTACAGCTGCTTCCAGTCCAACTACTGGAATCACCCCTTTCCATGAGTTTATGGTCTGTGCTACACCACTGTGGTAAATACTCAGGTCCAAGGCTGATACGGACACTCGTAGAAGTAAGGATCCTATGAACTATTGGTTGTCCAGGCTTGATCACTGGCTGGGGCTTGCAATATGCACTGAGCTTTTAGATTGCACTACAGCCAGTGTGCAGTCTGACAAATAAAGTCTAAGTTCATCTTAAATTAATAATAAATGCATATGATTTTGCAAAAAAAATGATCTTTATTGTTTATAAAATTTTTACACTGGAGCCTGCAAAGCATTGCACCCACGATCAGTCATGTCAGGCTCCTTCAAACACTCAGTACAGGCAGACAGTTACTAAGGCCTCATGTAAACTGCTGCTGGTAAACAGATGTTTATGCCGCATACACATGATCGGAAATTCCGACAAGAAAACTGTGGATTTTTTCTGATGGAATGTTGGCTCAAACTTGTGTTGCATACACACGGTCACACAAATCTTGTCGGAAATCAATGAAGTTCAGCAGGCAGTTCAGCTCTTCTGCTTGATTCTGAGCATGCGTGTTTTTTTGCGCATCAGAATTGCATACAGACGAGTGGATTTTCAGATAAAAACGTTTTCAGTTGGAAAAATAGAGAACCTGCTCTCAATCTTTTGTTGCCGGAAATTCTGACAGAAAAAGTCCAATGGAGCCTACACGGTCGGAATTTCCGACAAAAAGCTCACATCATTTCAAATCCATGGTTTTCTTGTTGGAATTTCCGATCGTGTGTACGCGGCATTAGGAGCAGTTGGGCATTTTTTTCAACTGCTCCTGAACTCTCCTCTATGTTATCTTATCAGTACATGTACACAGGGTCGTTTTTCAGTCGTTTCTAGGCAGTTGAGTTTAGAGGCTTTTTTTGGAACACCAAAAAATTGGTTCAGAAGCTGAGTTTAGAGGCATTTTAAGCGTCAAAAGCTTTCTAAATGCGGCTAAATGCAGCTAAACGTGTTAACTCCTGTTTAGCCACATTTAGTTTACAGGCGTTTTTCCTTTTTGGCTATTTTGAAAAAAAAAATGTTTTTTATTAGAAACGCTTCTAAATGCAAATGCGGCTAAACGCGCTATGTAAACGTGGCCAAACAAACGTTTTAAACGTGGGTTTACTATCTGTGAAGTTAAATCATTCAGGAGAGTTTCTAAAAACGTCCTGTGTACATGAAGCCTAATGCCGCCTACACACGATCGGGAATTCCGACAACAAATGTCCGATGTTAGCTTTTTGTCGGAAATTCCAACCGTGTGTAGGCTCCTTAGGACATTTGCTGTCGGAATTTCCGACCACAAAAATTTGAGAGCTGGTTCTCAAATTTTCCGACAAGTAAAGTTCTTGTCGGAAATTCCAATCGTCTGTATGCAATTTCCGCCGCAGAAAAAAATGCGCATGCTCAGAATTAAGCAGAAGAGCCAAACTGCCTATTGAACTTCATTGATCTCGGCTCGTCATACGTCCTGTACGTCACCGCGTTCTTGACGTTCGGAATTTCCGACAAGATTTGTGTGACCGTGTGTATGCAACACAAGTTTGAGCCAACAATTCGTCGGAAAAAAATCCACGGTTTTGTTGTCGGGATTGCCGATCGTGTGTATGCGGCATAAGTTGTAGGAAGAGTCAATAACCTACGAGGGCGCTGCTCATAGTTTAGTGAGAACTACAAGCTGTCTGCCGCAGTGACAGCTGGGACTTTTAGTTCATTCATTCACAGATCTCTGCTGACCGGGTTGTAAAGAGGCAGCAGGATATCAGCAGCATTAAGATGCAACGCATTTTAAAAAAGCCTTCCCTGCCTTCACCCCCAAATTCTCCAAGATACACAGTGCTTTGCTACCTATACGACATTCAGGAAAAGTTATATATACTTTAGCAGAGCTGCTAGTGCCTACAATTCCTACAATTGTAAAAATTACAATGTATCCTTTTGCAACATTTGACCCTGGTTGTCCTGCTAGGTTGGTGCCTCTGAGGGTGAAGGGTTAACGCTATTGGTTGGGTTTTCCCACTCTTTCTCAGTAAGTTACCACCCCTGCAGATCATACCATATAAAAGGGGCTCACTTAATGCCCCAGTGCATTAAAGAGTTCTGTCATTTAGACCCCTTTCACACTGGGGTGGTTTTCAGGTGCTTTAGCGCTGGAAATAGCCTGTGCTAAGCGCCTGAAAACCACCTCCCATTCATTCCAGTGTGACTTTTCATACTGGGGCAGTGCGCTTGCGGGACGTTCCGAAAAGTCCTGCAAGCAGCATATTTGGAGCCATTTGGGAGCGCTGTATACTGCGCTCCCAAAATGCCCTGCCCATTGGAATGAAGGGGCAGCACTTCCGAAGCGCCGGAAAAGCACTTTAGAAGCCCGGGAAAACAGGAGTTTTTAACTCCTTCTTTGGGGTTAAAACCACCCTGCTAGTGGCCTAAAAGCACTGCTTTAACAGCGCTAAAGCACCACTAAAACAAGCAGAGCTTAAGCGCTAACGCGGCCGTGACCCCAGTGTTAAAACGGGTCTTAAGATGTAGCTGTTAATCTGTCGGACTGAGCCCCCATCTAGGGAGCCCAGTCAGGTCTCCTTATGGGGTTTGGTAACAAGAGAACTTACATGGACTTATAGCTGCCAATCATGGACTGTATGCCTTTTATTGATTATCACAAGATCATGGACTCTTAGGGATTACTTGCTGCCTTTTGTGGATTTACTGCCTGAATTGACTCTTGCCTTAAAAGGATTGCTCTGCATCTGCCTAAAGTACAGTCACTTTATGGGGCACTTAGAGAACTCTGTACACAAATGTGGCTGAATATGTCATTTGAGAACTGTTCCTGCGTTATCCTTAACTTCTTCAGTAAAGATCGTTTGTTATTTCTTTAATTTGCCTGGTTGGAAGTTTCTCTAAAGGGGTGCATGCATGGCATATCAAAAGAAGAGGGCTTACAACAAGGAAACTGAAATTAGAGAAGACACAGTATAGAGGTCTAATGAGCAGAATGCTTTCCAGAGGAAGCTAGAGTGCCATTGCTAATGACCACTGTATTTGTGTCACTTGCTAAAACAGCCGGGACCTCTGTGGACAGCATCGCATCTTGCCTGCAGCGGACCGGAGGGTGTTCCAGGTCATCCAGACGCTGCACTTCAGATCCCAGTGGGCTGCAGCGTGGTGAAGCGGGCACTATTTCCCAGAGCCAGGATACAGAGAGTTCCTTTTAGAGTCTTCTCATCATCTACATCGTTGCCAACTGTATCTGAGTTACAGAGTGGTGAGCGGGCATAGCCCATCTTTGTGTTAAAGACACTGCTTTCAAGCATCATTCACACAGTTCAGCTGGTGGTACTTGTAGTTCCACTAAAGTTAGTTCCTATTTTATAACGAACACTGAAAGCAGACATCTATGCCCAGTTTACATTATTGATTCTAGTAGCTATATTGGATAACACCATTAGGATCATATAAAAGAAAATTACAATACAACAAGGATAACTTAAAGTTCTTCAAAATTTGCTATACCATGTTAACAAGGATTACTTTAGCTACAACACAACAAGTCTAGCTGAAGACATCTGGATTTCAAGAATACCCTTTTACCTTTTGTTATCCTTTTCCCTCATATGCTTTAATTGCTCTGGACTTCATCTAAATGGAGCCAGTCAATTTGAATATAATAGTCTGTATATTGTTTCTTTATACTGTGCAAGATTTAATGGCCTGTGAGTTGAGGAAGCAGAGGGGAGAAGCCTGACACATAAGATATAGTGCAAGTTACCCTCCTGGTAACCTGTTCACATAGGTTTCTGTGATTGGGTTAATATCTGTGTTCATTTACAGTTAAAGGAACTTTTCACCATTATATTGCCTTTTTTATAAGTATAGATAAAATATCTGTTTGTAATGGTGTTTTCTTACTTTCTGACAGTGTTGAGATATACCTATTTTTGTGTTCTCACTAATACAGTAAATATACTTGTACTGTTTCTTTAATACTGCATGAGTCTCTATTTACTAATACAGTTGGTAATATGACTGAACCCAGGGTGTCAGAGGTAATGGAGGACTTGCAGAGTTAAGGTATTCAGTGGGGTACAGAGTCTATTAGCAGCCTTTATGGGGGTACCGCTACATTTGGAGGTCCCACCGAGATAACCCATCTAGGATGCTCGAGCAAGTCAGGTGACGTATCCAGGGTAGAAGAGAAAATGGACCCAGTCACCGACACTGACTGGGGCCGAAAAAGTAGGATTTTTAAAACAGCTTACCTGTAAAATCCTTTTCTTGGAGTACATCACGGGACACAGAGCAGCATAGTCATTACTATGTGGGTTATATAGAATTACCTTCAGGTGCTGGCACTGGCAACTTCCAAAACAGGAAGTACCCTCCCCTATATAAGCCCCTCCCATCCGGGAGTACCTCAGTTTTGTAGCAAAGCAATACGTGTCCCCAAAAGAGGGGTGGGAGCTCTGTGTCCCGTGATGTACTCCAAGAAAAGGATTTTACAGGTAAGCTGTTTTAAAAATCCTACTTTCTTGTTCATACATCACGGGACACAGAGCAGCATAGTCATTACTATGTGGGACGTCCCAAAGCAATGCCACATGAGGGGGGGGGATACACCATACATAAGCTGGGCGCCATCAGGCATGAGGATCTTTTGCGGCCTGCAACACACTGCGCCCAAAGGCGACATCCTCCTGACTTCTAACGTCCACCTGGTAGAACCTAGTAAACGTGTGTACTGAAGACCATGTTGCGGCCTTACAAATTTGCGCCAGGGAGGCCTGGTGATGCACTGCCCATGAAGTTCCAACTGCTCTCGTGGAGTGCGCCCTAACTTTGAACGGAGGCGGTCTACTTCTCAAGCCATAGGCTTGTATTATGACCTGTCGAATCCACTTGGCTAAAGTAGATTTTGATGCTGCCTGACCCTTTCTGGGGCCTTCCGGCAGAACAAACAAAGAATCCGTTCTACGAATCTGAGCAGTGGCTTTTAGATAAGCTTTAACTGCTCTTACTACATCCAAAGAATGCAATAACTTTTCCTCTACCGAGCTTGGTTTGGGGAAAAAAGAAGGAAGAACCACATCCTGGTTCAAGTGAAACCTCGATACCACCTTAGGAAGAAAGGCTGGGTGAGGACGTAATACTACTCTGTCCTTATGGATAACCAGATATGGCTCTTTACAGGACATGGCGGCTAATTCCGACACTCTTCTAGCCGAGCATATGGCTACTAAAAATATCAATTTCCTGGTGAGTAGAACCAAGGAAATGTGCCGCAAAGGTTCAAATGGCTGCTTCTGCAGAACCGACAGAACCAAATTTAGATCCCATGGGCATATGGGAGCCTTAATCGGTGGAATAATACGAGTCACACCTTGCATAAAGGATTTGACAAGTGAATGCATAGCCAGGGGCCTTTGAAATAGTATTGACAAGGCCGAAAACCTGGCCCTTGATAGTACTTAAGGCAAACTTCCTGTCTACAGCCCACTGCAGGAAGTCCAGAATTCTGCCTATAACGTACTTACGTGGATGCCATTTTCTGGCCTCGCACCAAGTGATGTACGCCTTCCAAACTCTATAGTAGATCTGCCTGGATACAGGCTTCCTGGCATTGATTATAGTTGATACCACAGAGTTAGAGAGACCTCTCTTCTTTAGGATGTGGGATTCAATAGCCAGGCCGTTAAACTTAGAGTTAGTAAGGAAGGGTGGTATATCGGTCCTTGCGAAAGCAGGTCCGGACGACGTGGAAGGGTCCAAGGACTCCCCACAGACATTTTGATGATCTCCGCGTACCAGGCCCTTCGGGGCCACGCTGGAGCCACCAGGATCACCGGCTTCTTCTCCAACCTGACTCTGCGAAGGAGTCGAGGCAACAATTGTAGCGGAGGGAATGCATATATCAGTCTGAACTGATCCCAAGGGAACACCAGAGCATCCGAGCCGCAAGCGAGGGGATCCCTTGTCCGGGAGACAAATCTGTCCACCTTTGCGTTGAATCTGGATGCTAGCAGATCTACATCCGGTGTTCCCCACCGCTGACATATTGCTCGGAAGACCTCGGGATGAAGGGACCATTCCCCTGGGCATAACTGTTGGCGACTCAGAAAGTCCGCCTTCCAATTCTCCACCCCTGGAATGAAGACAGCTGATATACATGGGACATGCTTTTCTGCCCATTCCAGGATGTGACTTACTTCCCTCTGGGCTGCACGACTCCTGGTGCCTCCCTGATGATTGATATATGCCACTGCTGTGGCATTGTCTGATTGAATTCTGACAGGGGACCCTTGGAGTCTGGATGTCCAGGCTACTAGGGCGTACCGGGCTGCTCGTATCTCTAAGAGATTGATGGGCAGGGTTTTTACTACTTTTGACCATCTGCCCTGGAGAGACCATTGCTCCAGTACTGCCCCCCAGCCTATAAGGCTGGCATCTGTAGTGACCCCCTTCCAAGATATCGGGCTGAAGGGTTTTCCCTTCTGGAGATTCTGGGGATCAACCACCAGCAGAGACTCTTCCGAACGGAAGGGGACAAAGCCATCGGGAAGTCTACAGCCTGAACCTTTCCGTTCCAGGCTGACAATATGGCCCTTTGTAAATTCCTTGAGTGGAATTGGGCGTATGGTACAGCTTCGAATGATGCTACCATCTTTCCTAGCAGCCTCATGCACAGGCGTATGGACGGCTGTCTTTTTGCACAAAGCAGACGGACCAAGGCCCTCAAAGAGGATACCTTGTCTAGAGGTAAGAAAATCTTCCTCTGGTCTGAATCCAGCCGTAGCCCTAGATATACCAGGTTTTTCACTGGCTGTAGGGCTGACTTATCCAGGTTGATGACCCAACCGTGAGACTCTAGATACTTGAATGTATCGACAATTACCACTTCTAGCTTGGCAACTGAGTGGTCCATCAACAACAGGTCGTCTAGGTATGCCATTATCGTTACACCCCGTGTTCTTAGATCGGCCAACAGTGGGGCTAGAATTTTTGTGAACACTCGTGGTGCTGTGGCCAGACGGAATGGTAAGGCTCTGAACTGAAAATGGCGCCCTTCTACTGCAAAGCGTAGGAATTTTTGATGACCTGGAAAGATGGGAACATGCAAGTAAGCATCTTTGATGTCGATCGAGGCTAACCATTCCTCCCCTTGTAGGGCAGCGGTGACCGATCGGATCGACTCCATCCGGAAAGACCGGACGTTTAGAAATTTGTTTAGACTCTTTAGGTCCAATATGGGTCTTATGTCCCCGTTTGGCTTCGGGACTGTGAAAAGGTTTGAGTAGAAACCCAACCCCCACTCTTCCACAGGAACCTCCATAATTACTCCTTGGAGCAATAGTTGTTCTAACGCCAATAGGAGAGACCCTCTTTTCAGAGGGTCTCTTGGCATGCCTGACCACATAAAATGGGACGGAGGAGACTCTTTTAACTCCAACTTGTATCCCAGAGTTACTGCGGAGAGCACCCATCTGTCTTTGATCGTCTCCCGCCAGGTCTCTGCGAACAACTGAAGTCTTCCCCCCACCCGTTTGAGTGGGGGCAGCCCTTCATAGGCTTGACTTGGAGGCTGGTTTAGTACCTCTTCGGATCCAGGGCTTTTTATTACCCTGTGGCTGTCCCTGATTTTTACCTCCTGAGTTTGACCGAGGAGGCCGTCGGAACTGCTTAGTAGCAGACATCGCAGGGATAGGAGAGGTAGTCCTCTTAAAAGATGGACCCCTAGACCTCTTTTTACTCGGTAAGAGAGTACTTTTACCACTGGAAATCTTCTGGATATACTTATCCAGGTCTCCGCCAAAAAGGCGTTCCCCATGAAATGGGAAGCTAACTAAGAGCTTCTTATAGGGAGCTTCAGCAGACCAGTTTTTGAGCCACAGAAGCCTACGCATATGTACCAAAGACAGCGTGAGGCAGGAGGCCTGATGGATAGAATCCTTGATGGCGTCAACCGCAAAGCATAATGCTCTAGGCAGATCAGCCAGAGCCTGGGCCTGCTGGTCTGGCAAATCCCTCAGGACCATTTTCATTTGATCCTTTAAAGCTTGGCAGACCCCAATAGCTGCCACTGCTGGCTGTGTAACAGCCCCTGCTGTG
The DNA here is from genome assembly GCA_029206835.1 of Rana muscosa. Classification (NCBI taxonomy): domain Eukaryota; kingdom Metazoa; phylum Chordata; class Amphibia; order Anura; family Ranidae; genus Rana; species Rana muscosa. The sequence goes on from JARGYO010000162.1 coordinate 18,518,690, forward strand.
GAAAAAGCAGATCTTAATAAAGATTCCAATTTTTTATCCACTGGATCTTTGAACATTTGAACATTATCTACTGGACATGTCAGTGATTTGTTCACAGAAGAGATGGCTGCATCCACCGTAGGAACATTCCATCTCTGGGTGAACTTTTCCTCCATGGGATAGATCACCGGAAACCTTTTAGGCGGAACAAATAGTTTATCAGGATGTTCCCAGTCCTGGTATATAAGTCCTTCCAATAATGGATGTATTGGAAAGGAGCAATTAACCTGGGGAGCTTTTAGCGACCCCAATGAGGAGACAGCAGTAGTTGATGGTTCAACAAGAGGCATTTTAAATGCAGATCGAACCATGTCAGTTAGGGTCTGGACCCACAATCTTTCAGTCTGCGATGCTGAAAATGGTTCATCTACTGTCGATTCCTCAAAAACAGAGCTAACCTCCTCCTGATCCCCTTCAGGTAGGTCGGTCCCTTCCTGGGACTGTTGCTCTGCCAACAGGCACTCTAATGGAGGTGATGGAGATCTGGCGCGCTTTCTTTCCTGTAGAGAAGAAGCGATCAATGCTGCCAATCTCTGCTCCAATCCCTCCAGAGTTGAGGAAAAAACCTCCTCTGTTATATATGCAGGAGCAGGTGGACTGAGGACAGCCGCAGTACCTGGCACTCCCGGGGGTTCCTTATGGGTATTAACCTCTGATTTCTCAGGGGAGGAGGGTGCAGATGACTGCTCCAGATCCTCAGAGCCCGATGGAGACCCCCTACACTTCCTGAGAGGTATATCTCGGAGTTTTTTAGGCGGCATATTCCTTAGTTCAAAGCTGAGGTATTCCAGCCGCAATACACCCCTTACTGAAATAGTCTAATGCAATTTGCTGCTATGTACATCAGTGGGTGTCTACTAATGCGTCTTTCTGGGGATGCCTGTATCAACCGCCCGCTGTAAGCCCCTATACCATGCTACCAGCTCCTTTTCATGCTCTGTGTCCATAGCAAGCAGCGTGGACTGAGTCCTTTTATCTTGCTGGGACGCCCGCACATGCGCAGAAGCGCTGGGCGCACAGAGCGCGTCATCCGCCAGGCTCCGCCCCCTTTTTTGAAGCTAAACCTTATAAAAGGAAAGCATGTGTGCGCGCGCGTGCGCGTGCACGTGTGCGCTCTTGGCGCCATGTAGGGAGAGGAGCCAGGGTCCCTGTTTCACCAGGACTCGGGGATGGAAGGAAACTACTTGGCAGCATGACAGAGGAATGCAGCTTCCCTGATAGAGAGCTCACTCATCTGCCTGGACTTTCACCATGGAAGGAATAGTCCCAAGAAAAAAGACGTTCCACAGCGGCCTCTAGTGGACAAACACAGGTACCGCACCTTTGTCTTTTTTTTTTTTTTTAAACCTCCTTTATGAAAAAACATTTCCAGGTTTACAGTTTTTTTAAAACTTCCCTTATGAAAAAACATTTCTAGGATTTCTTAGGCATATACAGCTATTAGCGGGAATACCCTTTAGGTAACAGGCAGAAAGACATATTAGGCTTGGGGGTCCCCTCAATAGAACCAAGTTCCTGAGGGGCCCCCACTTACCTTTTCCCCGCCGCAGGACTTTGTTTGGTCCACAGAAGCCCAAACTTCACCTCTCACGGCAGGCATTGTACTAGACCTTCAGGGACCGGGTTCCCAAGGATTCCACTCCCCTGGACCTGTATAGCACCCTGCACAGATAGCCTCTTGGTTTTGGGTATGACCAGAGCTCTGGATCCCAGGGTCCAGCCCTCCTAAGAGAGGCATTACAGGCAAAACCCTGCTCTTCTCTGCAAGGCCCGGGTACCGACCGTTTAGCTATGAAGCTTTTTTGGTCGGATCCGGAATAGCTTGCTAAGGCCCAGAGAACCTGTACACAAGCCCAGATGAATACATGTTAACCTTGGCCAACACCTTAGACACTGGCAAAAAACTGAGGTACTCCCGGATGGGAGGGGCTTATATAGGGGAGGGTACTTCCTGTTTTGGAAGTTGCCAGTGCCAGCACCTGAAGGTAATTCTATATAACCCACATAGTAATGACTATGCTGCTCTGTGTCCCGTGATGTATGAACAAGAAACATGAGACCCGATTGGAGCTAACCACAGTTTTGAAACTGCCAGAAGTCCGGTAGTTCTACAAGGAGGTGCAACAGCTGATGAGAAAGGTTGTCCCAGAACAAGGGTCCTACCTTTTAGTCTTAAAATACAAGTATGATGATGAATGCTATGTTTTCTTGGAATGGAGGGAGAGTATTCCAGCTGCGTTTCAGAGGAGTTTTGTAAGTCTGGCAGAAGGCCTTGATGGTCAAGTGATCCCATTGCAGTCAACAGGTGATCTGGATGAAGACCACTCCCAGTCGCAACATGGGAGTCTGGTTTCAGATGGCTCAATCACAGGTAGTCCAATGGTTGGAATGCCCCCTGCTTCATTCTACACAGATATGAGTCGATTGGTTGAGAGCCTGATAAAGAGTCATGCCATCTCTGCTAATTAGGGGTCATCGGAAGTTGCAATTCTTCTCAGGCCGTGTTCCCACCCCAAGTGGGGAGGAAGAGTTTGACAGTTGGCTGGATCAAGCAAAGCACGCAATAGAAGATTGGAATGTGTCTAAACCAATGAAGAGACAATGGATCAGTGAAAGCCTCCGGAGTCACGCAGTTGATGTCATTCGACGTCTGGAAAGGGGAAAACCGGACTGTGAGGCTATGGACTACCGGACTTAATGTACAAATTTAAACCTACTCATCAGTGTCGAGGAGAGAGGTTATCGGACTATGTTGTTCGGGTGGATCGAATCCTGCATCAAATTATCCTGAAAAAGGGTATTGATCCTCGGGAAGCGGACAAAGCCAGACTGGAAAGAATTCTGCAACGCGCTAGGCCCAACCATCCAATTGTGCTTTGACTACTACTGAAAGGAACACGAGAGGCTCCTACTTACCCAGAGTTGATGAAATTGATGAGAGAAGAAGAAGCCCTGCTGGATGAGAAAAATCCAAAGGCACAGGTTTTGGCGAAGACCCCTCAGAAGGCAGAGAAAGTTGCAGCTCAGTCAGCTCAAGTGGACACCAGTGTGCTGGAAAGTGATGAGGAGTCAGAGTGGGGGGGGGAGTGCCATAAGACTCCAGTGGCACAATCTACACCCAAAGTTACCCCAGTTAAGTCGCCAAACACTCAAGCCCAAGTTCAAGAGCAGGTGCAACAAGTTTTGATGCATGTTATGGAGGCCAAAGCACAGGCCAAATGGACCGGTATCCGGAAGTGGTTCAAGTGTGGGGAGCCAGGGCACTTCAAGACGCAGTGCCCGCAGAAGGAAGAAAATGCAGAGCTGTTGGTGGAACTTATGAAAGTATAACAAAAGTTGTTCCTAGATCAGAAGGCGGTAAACTTTCAGTGGTCTCGGTAAAGGAGCCAGCAGAGAACCCTGACAAGAAAGAGATCTCCAAGATTGGAAAGAGGAGAAAGGCCAAGAAAAGGCCCCAAAAGAAAGGCCTGGCATCGACACTCTTGCTACCTTTGCAGTCAAGTAACCTGTCACCGGGGTCAGGGACCCAGGCACAGAGGGTCAATGTCTTATCACCACCTAGGGCCACTGTTTGGTCCTCTCTGAATACACTAAAGAGAGATTGCAGACCCAACTCTACTAGAAACAACCTAGAGAGCTTCCTAGAGAAATTAGTGGAGCCATCCCCAATTGTGTCTGTACAAGTGGAGGGTATTTACACTAGGGCCTTGCTAGACACTAGAGCCCAAGTCACGCTCAAGACTTCTGTGACAAGTACCTGAGCCACATTCCTTTACGCAAACTTGAAGAACTGGAGATCTTGGAAATTAGAACTGCCAAGTGCCCATATGATGGGTACATGCCCATTCAGACATCCTTTGGACCAGCAGCTGTTGGGAAAGTGGAAGCATTTGACACCTTGGCGGTTGTGTGCCCCAGGCCACCAGGGTCGGGCGGAAAAACATTGACCTGGTGAGGAGACTGTTGTCATCTGTATTGGGGGGAAGATGGTTCCATCCCTAACAAGATCCATCCCCAGTTACTTCAAGCCTGTCGACGTGTGGCAAGAGAGCAGACTGCCCCTCCTGAGGGGGTAGGATGCCTGTGGAAGTTGGAGACCAGGGAGAGAGTGTTTCAGCCTGGAGAAATTGCTTGTTTGAAAGCCACAGTCAAACTGGCCCGGGACCAACTGGGCCCGTTTGTTGTATTAGAAACTGATGAACAAGCTAGAGCTGTTGGACTAGAGATGGTTCCTGAATTGGTCCCTACCAAGGACCTGTCCCAAACTGGAAAAAAAGTGGCAATTAGTCTTCAGAATGTCACAGATCATCCGATCACGCTAGGGGCATGCATATTGGTGGGGCGAGTGAGTGCAGCTACTCCTGTGCTTCCTGAAGAGACAGCTGGTAGAGGGGATTGTCAGCAGATGCGGAAGGAGTTCCAGCATTGTGCTGAAGTTTTACCATCTATATGGTAGCAAAGAATGAAGTCGCAGCTGCGAAGATGGAAGAAGATTTTTTCAAAGGATGACTTTAATGTAAGATATGCCAAGAGCGCTCAGCACCAAATTCGGTTGCAAGAGGATAAGCCTTTTCGAGAGCGAGCTAGGAGAATACCCCTCACTGACTTGGAAGACCTTCGAGAGCAGTTGGCTGAATTGTAAAGGTCAGGGGTCATTCAGGAGTCCAGAAACCGCTATGTGTCCCCTATTGTTTAAATCGCTGCACTATTCCTGATCAGTACACAACCCCTCGCATTGAAGATGCTCTCCAGTGTCTTACTGGAGTTTAATGGTTTTACTGTACTCGACCTGAAGAGTGGGTACTACCAGATCCCTATGCATCCGGAAGACAGAGAAAAAATGCATTCATCTGCCCTTTGGGGTTTTATGAGTTCATTCGAATGCCCCAGGGTATGTCAGGGGCCCCAGCAACCTTCCAGCGATTGATGGAAAGAACGGTAGGAGACATGAACCTACTAGAAGTATTAGTGTATCTGGGTGACATCATTGTGTTTGGAAGAATGTTAGAAGAACATGAAGCCCGGTTAGAGAAGGTTTTTTCACAGCTCCATGAAGAAGAATTGAAACTGTCCTTGGAGAAGTCTCAGTTCTACTGAACCTCTGTTGTGTATTTGGGTCATGTTGTCTCTGCAGGAGGGATTGCCACGGACCCGAAGAAGTTGGAGGCTGTTACTACATGGTCTAGGCCAAGAACCGTGACTGAATAAAGATCTTTCTTGGGATCTGTTCTTATTATCCGCGGTTTGTGGCAAATTTCGACAAGATTGCTCGGCCTCTCAATGAACTGTTACAAGTGGCCATGGGAGAAGGAGAAGATAGATTCAAGGCAAAGTCTGGTGGTAGCAGGAAGGGAGAATCAGTACAAGATCAATGGACTCACCAGTGTGAAAAAGAATTTAGGCATTTAAAGAAGAGTCTCACTGAAGCCCCGGTCTTGGCTTATGCTGACCCTGGAAAGCCATATGAACTTCATGTGGACGCCAGTAGAGATAATCTAGGAGGAGGAGTTCTCTATCATGAACAAGACGGTGGTCTCAGACCAGTGGCCTATGTGAGTCGTAGCCTTACCCCATCAGAAAGAAACTATCCTGTTCACAAGCTGGTGTTCCTGGCTCTAAAATGGGCACATAGTAGACAAACTGAAGGAATACTTGTATGGAGCTGAGTTTGTAGTAAAGAGTCAAGACAGATAATAATCCTTTGACCTACCTTCTGACTTTAGCCAAACTGGATGCAACAGGACACAGATGGCTGGCCGCCTTGGCTGGATTTCAATTCAGCTTAAAGTACAGATCTGGGGCAGGAAATCGAGATGCAGATACCTTACCTCATAGACCTCATAGAAGGGAGGAAGAGTCGGGGAATTGGGCCTATGTGACTGCAGAAAGTGTGCAGGCCATGTGCCAAGGCATGACTCAGAAGATAAAGGGAGGTGTTGCAGTGTAATCTATTGGAGTTCACCCCTCTGGGATACCCAGACGTTACTGTGGGCTGACTCAAGTCCGAGGTGAGGGCCTTCCTCAGTTGTCCAAAAGAGACTTAAGAAGGGATCAGGATCCTCAATGTCGTCAAGATTCTACATCAGGAATGGAACAGATTGCAGTTAAGGGATGGAGTATTGTATAGACGAGGTCCTTCAGAGGATGGGGAGGAGAAATGGAAATTATTCCTTCCTGAGAAACATCGTTCAACCATCTTGACCTCTTTGCATGATTACCATGGGCATTTAGGAACAGAGAGGACTTTCCACCCAATTAGAGATAGGTTCTACTGGTCCAATATGAGAGGAGAGATAAAAAGCTATTGTCACTCCTGTTTAGCATGTATCCGTGTATATTCATTTGCATTGTTTGCTTGCACATATCTACATCACTTACCCCCTTTTTCTGTATAGTGGTGTGTGCACCACCATTTCATTAGCACTGCGTTTTGCTTATTTATTTAGCATGTATCCAGCGAAAGACATTACCAGTTAGGGCTGCTCTAATGGGACAGTTGCAGATCCAAGAGCCTTTAGAGTTGGTTTGCATTGACTTCCTGTGCCTGGAACCTGATACAGGTGGAAGAAATAACATCCTGGTGGTGACTGATCATTTCATCCGCTATGCGCAGGCCTATTCCACCAAAGATCAGAAGGTGACCACTGTGGCCAAAGTCCTTCTCGAGAAGTTCTTTGTGCATTATGGGTTGCCTGTCAGAATCCACTCCGATCAAGGAAGAGACTTCGAGAGTCGGTTAGTCCATCAGCTGTGCACCTTGCTAGGCATAAAGAAGTCTCGGACCACTCCTTATCACCCACAAGTAGATCCTCAGCCTGGGAGGTTTACCAAAGCTTTGTTGAATATGTTGGGGACTCTACCCTCAGAGAAGAAACCGCACTGGGGAAATCATATTGCCGCAGTGGTACATGCTTACAACGGTACTGTGAGTAATGTCACTGTCTATTCTCCATATCGCCTCATGTTTGGGAGAGAAGCTTGCCTTCCTATTGACTTTGTTTTTGGCATTTCCATTGACAATGCTTCTTTGACCTCTTACAGAGGTTATGTTGAAAGGCAAAGGAAGAACCTGCGGTAAGCATATGAGAAAGCTACGGAACATACCTCAGCCAGGGAATCAAGGAATAAAAGGAACTTTGATCTAAAAGTGAGAATGCAAAATTTGCAACCAGGAGATCGTGTGTTATTGAAGAACTTGGGGGTACCAGGGAAACACAAGCTGGCTGATCGATGGCGACCGCAACCTTATGTCATTTGTAAACAGCTACCAGTCTACCAAATCAGACCTGAAAGGGAACAAGGGCTTTTGAAGATGTGGCATCGAAACCATCTGCTTCCATTGTCTGATGCGGTCAGGGTGCCTCAAGTACCCTCTTCACCTCCTCCAAAGCCAACTCCACCCAGGACTTGTTCACAGCGACAAACTTCTATTCCTAATGTATTACCAGAGGAAGAAGATGATGATGAGGAAGAATATGTACCGCAACATTTTCCTACTCCCACTGTTTTACCAGAGGAAGAAGAAGATGATGAGGAAGAAGATGTGGTAATCGTGCTTTTCTGGATGTAGCTTGCAGAAAATGACCCTGATGCAGGAACTATGAATAAGAGAGGAGGAGGAGTGGTGACTAAAGTGCCAACTGGAGGGCCCAATGAAGTGACTAAGAAAATACGAAGATCTTTCAGTCCAGAACTGGAGATTCTACCATCGTTCAGGGAAGCTGATAGGATAAAGATTGAGAGTACTAGCCTAACTTCTGAGAAGGAAACAAGAGACTTGATCAATTTTGCTGATGAACCTATTCTTGTACCTGAATTAGAGGTTTAAGTTCCTTGCATGGGTGTGGAAACGAAAAATGACAGATTCCTGTTGCTACTCTCCTTGAAGAGGTTGATCTTTCCTCTCCACTGCCAAGTTCTGAGTCTTCAGTTATGGATCTCCCCCTGGAGCCATGCAGCCCTGATCATGCCTGGAGCCCAACAGAGAATCCTGTTCAACCTGCTGAGAAGTATTCCCCGTTCCGGTTGAGACAAAATATACATCCTCCCAAGAGACTCACTTATGATACTTTAGGAGAGAACTCTGATAAACTGATTCATACTAATCAAAGGCAAGTTCCCATGCCTAATCCCTCTACCATCAATTGGGTAGAGGTCAACTTTGCTCTGACCTCTGACACCAGTGGGTGGGACACTGCAATTTCCCTGGCCTGTTCAAAAACTGATTTTGAATTAACTGAAAGTGTATATAAATGGTTTCAGCAAAATCCAGAGGTGTATCAATATCTGTTGAATTTAGATTGTGGTTCATGTTATTATAAATTTGTTAGTAATCTCTTCTTCTCACAAAGTTATTAGGTTGATATCTCTGTGTCTTTGGGGACCAAAGATTTCAAGTGGGGGGGAGAATGTAGCCAGGGATGGCTATTATGCCTGCAATCAAGAGACATTTTCTGTGTTAATAATGTGTGGTTAGCTCCCTCTAGTGTTTTTCTGGACTCTATGTGTAAATTTCCTTTTTCCTGTGATAGGATTCAGAGCAAAGCATCATGGGATGTGTAGTTCAGAATGCAGAAGTGGCTATTCCAGCAGGACTGATCTGAACTACAATTAACAAAATGCTGAGTGGACAGAACAAATTGCTGGGAGAGGATATAAAAAGGGCTGGCGCAGGCTACATCAGTCTCTCGGGACGCCATTTCACTCTGCCAGCAGGAGATCTGTGTAACAGTGAGCTGCTCTTGATTTGCGGCATACACAGCGGGGACCCGGACAGCTATACCCAGAGGGACCTCTGCAGAAAGCATCGCTTCTTCCCTGCAGCAGACCGGAGGGTGTTCCAGGTCATCCAGAGACACCTGCACTTCAGATCCCAGTGGGATGCAGTGTGGCGCGGCGGGTGCCATTTCCCTGAGCCAGGATACAGAAAGAGTTCATGTTAGAGTCTTCTCATTCTCTACATCGTTGCCAACTGTATCTGAGTTCCAGAGTGGTGAGCGGGCATAGCCCATCTTATTGTTAACCGCTTGTCGACCGCTGCGCGACTATTTACGTCGGCAGAATGGCATGGCTGCACATATGGACATACCCGTACGTCCCCTTTAAGACGCGGCATTGCAGGCGCGTGTGCGCCTGACGCGAGCTCCGTGAGTGTGACTGCGGGTCCTGCGGACTCGATGTCCGCCGGGTGCCCGCTATCATGTCATGGAGCTGCAAAAAGGGGGATGCCTGTGTAAGCAAGGCATCTCCCTGTTCTGCCTTGTGACAGGACACACATCTGCTCCCTGTCATCAGGAACAGCGATCAGTGTCATGTCACATGAAGCCCATCCCCCCCCACAGTTAGAATCACTCCCTAGGACACACTTAACCCCTTCCTCATCCCCTACTGGTTAACCCCTTCCCTGACAGTGTCATTTACACAGTAATCAGTGCATTTTTATAGCACTGATCGCTATATAAATGACAATAGTCCCAAAATATCGTCAAAAGTGTCCGATGTGTCCGCCATAATGTCGCAGTCACAATAAAAATCGCTGATTGCCGCCATTACTAATAAAAAAAATAACAATAAAAATGGCATAAAACTATCCCCTATTTTGTAGACGCTATAACTATATACGCTTATTGCAATTTTTTTTACCAAAAATATGTAGAAGAATACATACCGGCCTAAACTGAGAAAAAATAATTTATATCTTTTTGGGGGATATTTTATTAGAGCAAAAAGTAAATAATATTGCTTTTTTTTCAAAATTGTCGCTCTTTTTTTGTTTATAGCGCAAAAAATAAAAACCGCAGAGGTGATCAAATACCACCAAAAGAAAGCTCTATTTGTGGGGAAAAAAGGACTTCAATTTTGTTTGGGAGACACGTCGCACGACTGCGCAATTGTCAGTTAAAGTGACGCAGTGACAAATCGCAAAAAATGGCCCGGTCATTGGGCAGCCAAATCCTCCAGGGCTGAAGTGGTTAAAGACTGCTTTCAGGCATCATTCACACAGTTCAGCTGGTGGTACTTGTAGTTCCACTGAAGTCAGTTCTTATTTTACAACGAACATTGAAAGCAGACATCTATGCCCAGTACACATTATTGATTCTAGTAGCTATATTGGATAACACCTTTAGGATCATATCAAAGGAAATTACAATACAACAAGGATAACTTAAAGTTCTGCCAAATTTGCTATACCATGTTATCAAGGATTACTTTAGTTACAACATAACAAGACTAGCTGAAGACATCTGGATTTCAAGGAATACCCTTTTACTTTTGTAGCGGGGCCTCTTTTAAGACTCCCGGGACTGCATTTCCCAGAGTCCCGTTCAGCACCCAGGGTGCAATGTTGCCACCGCAGAGACTTGTGGGAGGGAGAGAAAAGAAGGAGGCGTGGAGAGCTCGGTCTCTTTTGGACACCGCGCGGCTGCTGACTGGTCTTCCTGTGCGGATCTGCTGGAGTGCAGGGCCTGAAGCCTGGGGCCTTGCGCAACTTCCGAAGAGCCTTCCACCCCACTGCATATCCTGGGTGGCATCTGACTTTGTTTGCTGCGGACATCAGTTGGATCGGGGGCCCCGATCGTTGCAGACGTTGTGTGCGGAGACACAGCAGGTGGAAGTCCCGGACTGGGATCGCGTCCGGAGTGGTGAGCGAGCACCTGCTCAATTCAATAGGCTGTACTGCGTTCAGTGGCGTCACTAGGGTTGGTGTCACCTGGTGCGGTATAACATGGTGTCACCCCCCCCCCCCCCAATAATTTTTTTCACCCTAATAACACTGCATATATTGGCAACAGTAGTGCCGTTAATAACTATCAATCAACTAGCAAATTTGAATAACAAAATCATATGAAAATAATAGAAATCAAAGCTTAAACTGTTAAAGAACTGTATTTATTTTAACTTTAAACTTTACTGAATTAATAAATAAATAACACAAAAACAGGAACAAATATGAAAGCATTTAGTTAACATCTAAATCAAAACTTTGCTTTTCTAGCCTTGACAGCTGCAAAATTGTGAACAACATCATCAAAATCAATACATTTCGCTAGTTCACTTTCAACTGATAATATTGCAAGATCAGAAAGCCTTGCCTGTCCCATCGTTGAACGCAAATAGTTTTTTATCAGCTTCAACTTTGAAAAGCTCCTCTCACATGAAGCCACAGACACACAGATTGTCAGAAATATTTTTAGACATAGTGAAAGGGTTGGAAGAGATTCAATGAAGTCCCATTCTGCTATGAAGGTCAAAACTTGTAAAGCCGACCAATCTTTGACTTCTTCTAGGTTGATCTTGGCTGCTTTGAGATGTCTCCTCAGTCTGGGTATTTCCATTAACAGCTCACTCTCAGATATTTCGTCATAAAAAGCGGTCAGTTTTGGAATGGTCACCTTTAATGTTTCTTCAGTTTCATATATGAGACTCTTTGCTTGAACAGCCTCAAACATGGCTGCAACTTCCATGATGGCTCTTAATCTGATCTGGAGTTCAGAATGGAAGCGATCAATGCACTCAAGCATTGCCCTCTTGTTCTCGTCTTGTAGACTTATGCCTCCAGCATCACGTGCCTGTTCCCCTGCCATCCTCTTCTTAAACCTGGCTCTTCTCTCTACGGCAATTCCATATTCTTTAGATTTTAAATGTGCCTGCTTAATTGCATGTTCCACTAGGTGACTGCGCTCTTCAAACAGAAAAAGTCTTAGTGACTCTAGCTTTGTCACCACCTTGTCCAGACTTAAGCCTTTGGTCTGCAGGTACTGTTGTGTAACATCAACTTCTTGAAGTACATCACCCCAGAAGTATAGGTAGCACAAAAACGTAAAATCACAGACAGCAGGCAGTAGACATTCTGCTGCTCCTCTTGTGTCCATATTTTCAGAAGGATCACAAAGCGCTTCGATTGCAGACACAAACATATTCAATTTTTCTTTTACTGGCTTAACTGCAGCATGATGAGCACTCCAGCGTGTTGTTGATAATCTTTTCACTGACACTCCAGTGTGACACTACAGTGCAGTGTGATGATGTGACAGGCTGAGTCGCTCGCTGGCTCTGTAGGGTAGGGAGGAGGATTGGAATTTAGGAATAGGAAGAATAAGGAGCCGGAGGACACACACCAGGCGCGGCCGCGGCGCTGGAGGTGTTGTTCCAGGCTTCCAGCCCAGCGGGGTGAAATTAATCAATGAATGGGTCAGCTGTAAAGAAAAAAAAAAAAAATTAAAAAAAAAAAAAAAAAATTTAAAAAAAAAAAAAAAAAAAAAAAAAAAGGGAGGGTGTCACCCCTCTAGCGGGTGTCACCCGGGGGCGGACCGCACCCCCCGCACCCCCCTAGCAACGCCTCTGACTGCGTTTAGGCCTATAGACTGCCTTGGCCCACCGATCATTTGTTTGCTGTTCCACTGGAGACCGGTAGCAGGACAGAGTTAAAGGGTCTCCAGCATAGTGTTCCTTGTGGTTACCTACTTTGTGGATTACAAAATTGTTCCTGAACGTGCACCACCATTTCAAGTTTGCACGTGAAGAAATCCTAATTCAAAAGACTGAGTTTAATTCTGTGTCAGGCCTGACCAGGGAGGGGAGATAGAATATTGTTTAGTGTGCCACAGGGCGCGTAGATACTAATAGCCACGCGTGGTGGATTACCGCGCTGTGCTATTAGTGTATGCTATATCTATTGCTGCAGGGCTCTGTAAGCAAGTTACCTGTTATGTTTTAATCTGTGCCTTTTAAACTAAAGTAAAACTATTATACTTTGCCACTTGTTATCACTGTGTTATCATTGCATATAGTGCTTATATCTCCTGAGAAGTTGGGGTGTGTGTATAACCAGGTATAGATTGTAATAGATACCATCCCTAGACTAACTGTGTCATAAGAGACTAGACAAGATTGCCGGGGGTTGGTGGAGCTGTACTCAGGGCCCGAAATCAAACCAGCGGCTCTCTTAACTGGGGGTAGCGCTACACTTTTATTATCCTTTTCCCTCATATGCTTTAATTGCATTGGACTTCATCTAAAGGGAGCTAGCCAATTTGAATATAATAGTCTGTATATTGTTTCTTTATACTGTGCAAGATTTAATGGCCTGTGAGTTGAGGAGGCAGAAGGGAGAAGCCTGACACAGAAGATATAGGGGGTTATTTACGAAAGGCAAGTGCAAACTACAAGTGCAAAGTTCACTTGAAATTGCACTGAAAGTGCACTTGGAAGTGCAGGCGCTGTAAACCTGAGGGGTAGATCTGAAATGAGGGGAAGCTCTGCTGATTTTATTATCCAATAATGTGCAAGCTAAAATGCTGTTTTTTATTTTCCTTGCATGTCCCCCTCGGATCTATAGCGACTGCACTTCCAAGTGCACTTTTAGTGCAATTTCAAGTGCACTTTGCACTTTGCACTTGAGTGGATTTGCCTTAATAAATAACCCCCATTGTGCCAGTTCTCTACCCTCCTGTTAACTTGTTCACATAGGTTTCTGTGATTGGGTTAATATCTGTGTTCATTTACAGTTAAAGGAACTTTTCACCATTATATTGCCTTTTTGATAAGTACAGATAAAATATCAGTTTGTAAGGGTGTTTTTTTACTTTCTGACAGTGTTGAGATATACCTATTTTTGTGTTCTCACTAATACAATAAACATACTTGAACTGTTTCTTTAATACTGTGTGAGTCTCTATTTACTAATACAGTTGGTAATATGACTGAACCCAGGGTGTCAGAGGTAATTGAAGATTTGCAGAATCAAGGTAATCAGTGGAGTACAGAGTCTATTAGCAGCCCTCATGGTGGTACCGCTGCATACATATTGATGTATCTGCTCTGTTGGGAAGATTTTCTCCAACTTCAGGCCATGATGGCCCAACAGGACACTTTGCCACTGGGGTGTCAGGATGATCTGGGTTGCAGTACGAACACCTATGCATGTGCATGTATATGCAGACACAGAGCACATCCATGCTTTACAACATGTACAGTACATGGCCATGCATACATGCCCATTGTGAACAGTGTTGCTAAGTAAACTACGAGACCTATAAGACAACCAATACTGGGAGATCTTCAGCTGTACTTTTGTGACTTGCCACTCTGCACCTGATCCTGATCTCTGTTACCAGCTTGTTTTGTTCCTTGACCCTTCCGTGGTTTTCCTCTGTCTGCCAACAAGTTGCTGACCCAGCCTGTCCCTGACTACTTTCCTGCCACATTGTTACTGTCTCATCTGGTCGTTGCTGACCCTGACTTGTTCTCCTCCTCCTCTCTTTGGTGACCTGCATCTTCTGTCACCTCCAGCTTCAAGATGACAGTGCTCATGAGTTCCAGTGATATCATTGTATCACCATTCAAAGGGCATTTGCACCTTTCCGGTGTCTCTGCGCGATCTGTCCTACAACCTAGGGGTGCTTTAATTAGACCTCATCAGGTTATTGTTGCTGCCAAGAGTTGATTTTTTTTGTTCTAGCATCTGACTGCATGCTATAAAAGCCCCCTCCCAAAAAATGCAAAAACACTGTGCACCTAAAACAGACTCTCACCCCAGGTTAATAAAATGCAGCTTCTCACCCACAAATTCACCCCTCCTCAGTGAAGGCTCTCTTTGATATGACACATGCAGCAGGGAAGGCTAGTACTTCAAGTGTATATTTGCCACCTCCAGTAAGTTCTCCAGACTTGACACCTAGTAGTTCATTGATTAGGGCTCTGTGGGGGCCAAAGCATCACTTCCAGGGCTCCTTGTTCTTCTTTACGCTGAAGATAGTTTTTAATAACATTGGCTGTATATCTGGGGTTGTTTTCCTGCTGCAGAATAAATTTGGGACCAATCACACATCTTCCTGGTGGTATGTCATGATGGATATGTAATCTACCTGCTGAGTTCATTTAGAACCAATAACACACCTTCCTGGTGGTATGTCATGATGGATAAGTAATCTACCTGCCGAGTTCTTTCAAAAGCTGTGCACAAGTGTAACTACAACAATTTATGCTTTTTTGAAGGCCTCGCACAGTAGGGTATCCAAAAACTGGATATCTGTCCTGGTCAATAGGTACAGTACCACATATATAATTCCTACAGCACACAAAACTGTGCATCATCAATGTCTTGTTTCACACATATTGATAAGCTGCATATGTTCACATACTCTTCTATTTAGTACTGCTGAACTAGAATGATTAACAAGTGAATGATGCTAAACTTCTGCAGCATGTCAACCCATCAGCCAACAGGTGGGCCAGATGAACAAATAGAAAGTGCGAATGACTTTCCCCAGGTGAACTGAATTTTTGGACTTGCAGAGCACAGAACTAGGCCATGCCCCTTTTATACAGGCCAGATTTGGTTTTGCTCAGGAGGGGATCCATCCATCCTCTAATCCCCTGCTGAGCTGAGCTGAGCGGCCAGGTGACAGGTTTGTGTCCGCTCTATGGGCAGCTGGATGTAAACAGACCACTTGCCTGTTTACACCCGACTGCCCTCTGATTCAATCCAGCCACATAGAGGAAAACAGATCCCCTTCTGTTTTTTTTTTTGCTGGATTGGATCGGACCCAGATGTAGCCAGGTATAAATGCAAATAAATCAGTTTACATCCAACTTCCCATGTGAAAGGGGCCTAATACTTCTTGTGTACTCATTCCTCAACAGAAGCCTGGATTGTTAGAGATAAAATCAGCAGCCACCATTTTGGTTGATTTTAGCTACAGCTAAATTAGGCTGACCATGAAAAACCTTAGTTTATGTGGAAAAAAGGTATGGTGTTTAAATTTAATAAGTGTATTAGGCTTTTAACAGAATTGGTATTTAGCTAAATTATCAGGCAGGGAGTAACTGTAACTAACAGTCTACTAAACAGAAGAATAATGCAGAATAATTCAAAACAGATTGTAAAAGCTCATATCCAGTAGCACGTGGCTGAATAGTATAGTTTCTATAATTAAACATAGAGTCCAAGTCACATACCCAAATACACTATAGGGCTCACCACTGCGCCACAATGATTGGTAAAAAATGTATAACCTGTTCAAGCTGCCACTTTAAATAAATCAAATAATGAAAACCATCTACCGTGCTAAACAATACAGTAAATAGTGGCGCTAAAGTAATTAGCATAAACGTATACACATCACCCAGTGAATAAGTGAATAAAGAAAAAATCAATACAAAAAAGTTTGTAAAGTCCTAAAAAAACTACAATTAAAATGTTCAATTATATAGTTGTTGTGACAGGGGGGTCACTTTGGACACAGGGTGAGCCAGGAAACCATGGACATTAAGAATATGACTTGGATTGCTTGAAATTGAAATAGTAATATTAGTCCACAATATGTACTGATTGTTTTACCCTGAACTCAACAGGTTAATTGGGAGATGTGTTACCTGCCTGTGTGATGTAAATGAATCTAGGATGGCGTCCAAGGATCTTTCATTGTGTTAATTAAGTCTGTACTTGTTTGTATTGTAAAGTATCAGACAGTCTGGTGAATATAAAGGTCATGCATAGTCATTTAAACATAAAGGGGATTAGAACCTGTTGTCTCCTAGCAGACGTCAAAATAATGTGTATTGGGGCTTGTTGTGTTGTGGGTGGAGCTGGAAGATTGTTCATTCAGGTTAATGCAGTATTGGATGTGTATAAAGCCCTGTACACGCGATCGGTTTTACCGATGAAAACCGTCCGATGGATTGTTTTCATCAGACAAACCGATCGTGTATGGGACCCATCGGTCTTTTTTCCATCGGTTTTAAAAAATAGAACATGTTTAAAATTTTTCCGATGGATAAAAAAACCGATCGAAAACTCAGATCGTCTATGGGCAAGTCCATCGGATAAAAAACCCACGCATGCTCAGAATCAAGTCGACGCATGCTCAGAAGCATTGAACTTAATTTTTCTCGGCTCATCGGAGTGTTTTACGTCACCGCGTTTGGAATGGTCGGTTTTTTGACTGATGGTGTGTAGGCAAGACTGATGGAAGTCAGCTTCATCGGATTTCCGATGGACAAAACCATCGGATTAGAATCCATAGGATATCCGATCGTGTGTACGAGGCTTAAGAGTTTCAATGTTTTTGGCAATAAAGTCAGTCTATCCTTGGGAAGATACAGAGTGCGTCTCGTTCTTTCAGAAGGATTAATTCCTATGGGAAGGGGTCGGCTGGCTGTGGAGTATCGGCAGTGAATTTGTGTCCAGGAGAGGGAAGAGATCGAAACGGCGTTACCCCCTTTCGTATTTGGGGTGCCGTTACATTGGTTGGCAGCAGCGGGATTTTCCCTCCAGTTCCTGGGACACTCCAAGCCACCACAGTGAATGACCAAGCTATGCAGCCTGCAGGAAAGCCATGCTGAAAGACTTACTTGAGAGCCGAGATGGACCAGAGGGACGGTGATGCAGGACCCCGGTCAGTTGAAGATTTGTTTCAGCAATGAGTTCGAGAGCGCTTGGCATTATATGGTGCTAACCCATCAGAGACCGCCATACAGGAAGCCATTAGAGGCATCCAGCTGCAGGATGAGCGACAAGAGAAAAAACTACAGCGACAAAAGAGAGAACTAGAGCGACAAAAGAGAGAGCTAGAGCGGCAACATGAGCAGAGAATGGTGGAAATACGGCAATCAGAGATCACCTACAGACAGCTGCTAGAATCTGCTCAGCAGCAGGGTGGGGCTCCCTTTGCCTGGGACTATCAGGAAATACCAGTTGACAGCTATGAAATCCATGGCTGAAGAATCGGCAGTGGAAAATCTGGAGATTGCCATCCCTAAAGCCGACGTGGATGATATGGAGTTCCAGGGAGCTAGCCTGGCTGAAGAATCGGCAGTGGAAAATCTGAAGATTGCCATCCCTAAAGCCGAAGTGGATAATATGGAGTTCCAGGGAGCTAGGGCAGTTGGCTCATCTCCCCAGCCACAGATTACAGAAGGTATGGACTTAAGGGACTGTTCAGAGGATGTTATGGATTATGCATCACCTGCTCAAGTACTGGCAGCAGGACAGAGTGCTACAGACCCCTGCTCTACACCCGTGGCAGTTTTGGAGGCCCGAGGTGAGAAGGTGATGGTTCCTCTTTCCCAGGGAATTTCAGAGATGCAGGGAGGAGAAGCAGCCCTATTTCCTCCCCAACAGTTAGCCAGAGCAGATGGTGTGGAGTCCCCAGCAGAAGTGCTGGCAACAGGACAGAGTGATAGCAACCTCTGCCCAGAACCGGAAACAACTGTGGAGGTTCAGGGAGCCGGGGCAGTTGGCCCCTCTCTCCAGCAACAAGCTGAGGTGGTAAAGCTTTTACCCCCAGCTGAATCACTGGCAGCAGGGCAGAATGCTACTTACCGCTGCACACAACTGCCACTTGAGCTGACATCGGTGGATGGGACTACGGTCTCCACTCACAGCAACCCAGCAGAAGAGCTGGCAACAGAGCAGAGTGCCACGGGCCTCTGCTCTCAACTAACAGAAGAGGGAGTTCCTGTGGTACTGGATGGGACTTCGGTCCTCACTGACACAACCCCAGAAAATGGTGTGAAACTGAGACAGGAGGATGTCAGCCTTGCTTTGCAAGCACTGGGGGATTTTCACCTACCACAAGTGGATGGGACTTCAGTCTCCACTTGTATACCTCAGGGATGCTGAGCAGTCGGCCCAGATCCCCAACAGCATGAAAGACTGAGCCCAGTCACCCTGTCTTCTCCCCAGTATGTTCTCTGAGAGTGCAGAGGTTGGCTGGGTAAATAATGCTCTGTTTGGAGCAATTTATTGGGGGTACTGTGTGGATACCGGCATTAGAAGAATGGACCTATGGACTAACGTCGGAGTCAACCCGTCTGGGGTCACCTCCTGTGTTAGTCTCCTGCCGAAAGGGGAGATGTGTGACAGGGGGGTCACTTTGGACACAGGGTGAGCCAGGAAACCATGGACATTAAGAATATGGCTTGGATTGCTTGAAATTGAAATAGTAATATTAGTCCACAATATGTACTGATTGTTTTACCCTGAACTCAACAGGTTAATTGGGAGATGTGTTACCTGCCTGTATGATGTAAATGAATCTAGGATGGCGTCTAAGGATCTTTCATTGTGTTAATTAAGTCTGTACTTGTGTGTATTGTAAAGTATCAGACAGTCTGGTGAATATAAAGGTCATGCATAGTCATTTAAACATAAAGGGGATTAGAACCTGTTGTCTCCTAGCAGACGTCAAAATAATGTGTATTGGGGCTTGTTGTGTTGTGGGTGGAGCTGGACCATTGTTCATTCAGGTTAATGCAGTATTGGATGTGTATAAGAGTTTCAATGTTTTTGGCAATAAAGTCAGTCTATCCTTGGAGAGATACAGAGTGCGTCTCGTTCTTTCAGAAGGATTAATTCCTATGGAAAGGGGTCGGCTGGCTGTGGAGTATCGGCAGTGAATTTGTGTCCAGGAGAGGGAAGAGATCGAAACGGCGTTACCCCCTTTGATATTTGGGGTGTCGTTACAGTTGTCAACCAGGGATCCTGTTTAGCAGACTCATCCACCATACCACGTGCAAATTGTGACACCGCTCCTTTATGGGTGTCAACTCACCAGATATACAGTAATTGCCTCACACTCTCATGTTCAGCAAAAAAGTGTCAACCCTATAAGAGTTACAGTTGTTCATCTCGATATCCACCTTAGTGGTGATCTCTCAGACAATCCACATGTGTAAAACAAAAAGTGCTCCAATATATTTGACCAACTTTGACCAAATTTTATTAAAAGTTGTTAAACCTACAAACATTACACTCACATTATGTACATAGTACACACGCATGTAAGGATCTCATGCAGCAGCATAAGACTGGCAGATCGTGGTCACGGCGGACCCAGCATATGATAGGCAGTGTCTTACCCACACCAAAATCATCTCAACCGGAACATCACTTCGGGTATAACGTCTTGTGTCACTCTTGGTTGCCGTATAGCCACGTCCTTCTATAGCCTCTATAATTCAGGATAATTAACACACATTATTATTTGGGAAATAATATTATCCAGCAGCCGGGAAATAAATAAACAGAGCAAATTTACTTAGTAGGAGCACAGGTATTTGTCTCTGTAATACTCTATAGCAGACTTTCTCAACCAGGATGCCTTGAGGTTTCTTCAGGGGTGCCTTGACAAAATGCTGACCTTCTAGCTGCCGACCTCCTAACGACCAATGACATCATCAGTTGATAAGGAGCATGTCAGTCGCCTGTATAGCATCCTTGTTTGACCCTCTACTGCCTCTCTCCATCAGCTTTGGGGTCACATTAGATATGTGATGGATAAAAACGGAGGAAGAAGAGAAACGTTGGAATACCTCTAACGTTTGGCCTTCTACTTGTGTGGTTGTTGCTGCATTGAGTAAAACTATTAGAATAGTTTTACATTTTAGGATGGGGTGCCTCAAGACTGTCCATAATTTTGAAGGGTGCCTCAAGATTGTCCATAACTTCAAAGGCTGCCTTGACTGAAAAAAGGTTGAGAAAAACTGCTCTATAGCAACTGAGATTCTAGCAGAGAATCACTAATTCAGTAAAACATTTCAGAACATAAACTACTTGTGATTATCCTTATAAACAGCATCTCTCTCAGTGAAGTCCAAGGCCCAAGCACAAAAGACCACCCTAAGGGAACTGGGGTACTCTGGTAGCAATTCAAGGGGAACTCCCCACAGTAGCAAGAGGGAATCAGAGGAACTTATCTTCCCTGAGAATGTCCAGGAACCCAGGGAGGTTTGGGAGATGAAATTAAAGGGGCCTGTGTCTGCATCTGAAAATGGTGAATAAATGGTCACTTTGCTACACTCCATCCACTTGAACTTGCTGTTCTTAGCAAGTGTGCAGAGTATTCATATTCATTTTGTACAAAATGTACAGGGGCTCTCCTGAAGTTAGGCCTCTGGGAACACCTCAGTGATTTAGTTTTGGTTCCATATTTCTAGACAAGAGTCAACAGATCTCTGTCTTCAGGTGTGTCAGTAGATGGTGGTTCAGAGGCCTCCACAGTGGGAGTATGGACCTGAGCTGGATGACAATTGGGCTTTGTAATATTGTCAGAATCCATGGCTTATCTTGGAAGTCTTGGAAGTCTTTGAGATAATGCTGCCCATGTGGCCCCCTTCTGGACTATAGACTGTACAGTGAGGAAACACTCACTTTTTAGGCACCAAGTATTAAAATAACAATTTTATTTAGATTAAATAAATCACATAGAAAACCATCTAAAAAAAAAATAGATAACAATTAGTAATCAGAACAAGCTACTATTATGGTCAAGTGGCCCAGACCAAACGCATGGAGGTATCTCTACACCAGCCGGTAGGCTGGAAGGCTGCTAGAATCCATACAGTCTGATATATGGAATTGTAAGACGCGCTTTTCAGTCTATATATAAATTATTGCAGTAGTTTGTCTTTCGCTGGTTTGACCTTCTTTAATTTATAATACCTAACATTCACACTCCTTCGCTTTTCACATATGAATACTATATACGTATATGTCCCCACATTCACTGGATTACCTTGTCTGCACCTGCCCTGGTGTCCTGATCTCTGTGCACAGCCTAGGAAAGTAGGTTATGAATGTATTATTCTATCTATTAATATTAGTGTTATGATGAATATGAATTTATAATCTTATGCTGGAGATCTTTACTGTGTATTCCATGGGCGTCCGCTCCATAGGGCAAGGGGGGTCGATTGCTCCCCCCTGGATGTCAGAGGGAAGACACACTTGCCCCCTGTGTTGCAATGGCCTCCGTGGAAGCCGTGGACTTGTTTTTCTAAGTCTGCAGACTGCTGCTGGCTCTCAGTCTTTTCCGACTATACGTCCCTCCCTCCTCATCCCCAGCCCGAGCATTGGATTGGCTCTGCCGCTCGAACCTCTGCTTAACATCACCGTGACCCTGACCCAGCTGTTTCATGATTGGCTGCTGCCTCAGCCTGCCTGTGTAAATGTGCCTATGCCGATCCGGCCAGCGTGACGCCGGCTCCTCCCACAGGTGCGTGGCGTGCAGTGGCCGAGACAAGAGACTGAATACGCTGCCAGTGCCTGCTCTATCACTGAAGAACTACAGGTAACAGCAGTGTCTGTGCCACGACACCACTGTGTACATCTTTTTGTATTGCAATGTATTGCAATACATCTGTGGTGTGGGCGGCCATATTTTGATCTTGATGAAAACAACCTATACATACAGTATAGGCTGTTTTCATCAAGATCAAAATATGGCCACAACAGATGTATTGCAATACATTGCAATATAGAAAAATGTACATTCTCTAGGCTATATTTATATGGGCATTGAGTGAAGCGGAATTATCCTCAAGAATGATGCCCCCCCCCCCTGAAAAAAGTTCAGCGGACGCCCATGGTGTATTCTTATTTATTCAGAATATTTACTCAAGCTCCTGAGGAAGCGATTAGTCGTAAAACATATTGAACTTCAACAAGCTACGCTGACCTATGCCAATCCCCTTTGGATTCTAGCAGTGTTATGCCCCTCACTACACATGGCTGAGGTGTATTTGGGCACACTGATAACTCCTCATATACCAATGCATTCCGGTAGGCGTAGAATCCTTTTGAACTTTTATTGATACAAGATAGAGTAAAACTGTAACAGATACAGACAAATACAATTAGTAAAGATAGTACAATTAGTGCCTCCCTATCTATCTACCTAGCCGAGTACATAAATAGTAGACATACCGGAGAGGTTTCTGAAGGCTGGAACATATATCTTAGCAGTCCATGTGCATGCTTCCAGGGAAAAAGATGAAATGGCTGAAGAAGGTGACGCAAGGCCTGATGGGATTGAAAGTACGGAGGCTTGCAAGTCCCAAACTAGCTAACTCTTCTAATATTGCTTATGAAAATAGATGCAGTTATACAAAACGGCCACTAGATGGCAACATAGATTAAATGTTATTAAACCAGAAAAAATAGGAAAAATTCAAGCCTTTTTACTAAAGGCATGACAAGCAGTCTTCAAGCCTACTGGCTGGTGTAAGGATACCGCCATGGGATTGGAAAATGCCACTTGACCATATTAGTATCTTGTTCTGATTATTCATTTTTATCTATGATTTTTTAGATGGTTTTCTATGTGTTTTATATAATCTAAATAAAATTGTTATTTTAATACTTGGTGCCTAAAAAGTTCATGTTTCCTCACTGTATTGTCTCTAGATTGATTAGGATGTGGCACTTTGACAAATGGTCTACACATTCACTGTACCACCCTGTGATGATGTAATTTGCTTACAGTACCCCTTCCGGACAATGCCTTGTAGGAGATTTTGAATGATGGAAAAGTGATGAACATAGTGGTAAAATTATAAAATCCAGCCGACCATTCCATTCTTGGTATTAATGAGTACACTTTGTCTGGAAAAGACGTATTCTAGGAGCTCGATCTAATGTTTGAATGGATCACTTCTAGGGTTTGCGCTTCAGCCCTTACTGGTGCAGCCAGGCCAATCACAGCATTTAAATGCAAGATAATCCTAAAAAGTGTCAGAAAACACAACTACATTGTAGATCATGTTCTTGTCTCCAAGATCAGTTCTACTGTTCTCTGGAATGTGTCAGGTGCATTGTTCAGCCCAAAGGTGCTGGCACAACCCCATGGGAGTTAGGAAAGCAGTCTTTGACTAGTCCCTCTTGGTGGTGAGAATCTTCCAATACCCACTGGTACGATCAAGTGTGTAGAATTTTTTTTGCCTGTCCAAGGGCAGCAAGTGATTTCTCAATCCGTGGTAGAGGTTAGGCGTCCCTTGTGGTAGCAGCATTCAGCTCCTTATAGTTCACACAAAAGGGGAGAGTGTCATCCTTGGTCACCAAGAGGACTGGAGCTGCTTATGTGCTCTTGCTCATTTTGATCACTCCTTGTTGCATCACCTGTTCTAGCATCTGCTTGAGTGAAGATATGCTTTGGTATCTCTCCCAGGTACGAAGGCTTTCTCCTTTGGGTATATTGTTCTGAAGCCCTGGTTGTGGTTCCCCTCTGAGAATATCTCTGAAAACCCTTTCCATTGAGTGATGGTGTATGAGTGCCCTATCATGCGCCAGGGTTTCCGTTGGCTTTTGTGAATTGAAGCAGTTGAGCAGGTTAACATTCTTACTTTCCCCTCTAGGGCATTAGTGGCCAGTTCTACCCCCAGGATAAAATATGGTCTGATCAGACCTGCAATTTCTTGACTCAATCACTCAAGTCCTGACATGGCCCTGTGTACGTGGGTAATTGTTGTAGCAGGAATTCTGCCAGGAATAAGGGTGTCTTTATTGCAGGGCCTATAGATTTCTTGCTTCCCTCTTTACTAGTACTACCAGGAGCCACTGTTGTTCTGCTCCCATTACTATTGTCTAACATGGCTATTCCTGTTCTAAGACACCAAGTTTAATAGAATAAGTAATCAGACAAATGATAAGAATAGGAGTACTAAATCATGCAGTTTAATAAACATGTGGGTGGGGTCGACTCACTCCTCTCTTTCCTCTGGACTCTTGATTCTTTGCACTCACTCATGCCCAGTACCAGGCGGGGCATCAATGTTATAGCAGCACCCTGACTTAGAAGCGAGACGTACACCCTTGTGTCTTATAACCTGAAGCTGTATATACACCTTATCAGAATGTGACATTTTGAAGAAGACACCACATTGCAGTCTCCTGTTTCACCAGTCCAGCTAGACTCCGCCATTCATCTCCCAGTGACAGAGTGGGTCCAGCGGGAAACCAGCGTGGACATCATGTGCGAGCAAAATTAACTCTTTCATAACATACAGCTAGGTCCCTAGGGTCTCAATCACACGCATCCGGACCTGATTGCTGGGGCACCGACTGCTTCCTTCACTATGCATGGGACCCGTCACCACTGCTGATAATGCTCTACCATTGTCTGGCTGTCATATCATCCTTCTCTCGTTTATTTTAACCCTAGCAATGGCATGTCAGCACTTCACCCCGAGTTTAACACCTTCCCGCCTGGCCTATAGCAGATTGACTGATTGACAGCTATGCGTCTGACTAGATGTCATATGATGTCCTTCACATCGCTCCGCTTATGTGCGTCCCCAGGGGCACTCAGCGCGGTGATCGGTGGTGAGCTGTGTCACCGCATCAGGGTAAAGAGCAAATTACGTAGGCTTTACAATGTGATCAATGTGATCAGCTGTGTGCAATCTGAGGACAGGAAATATCGGCATTTCCTTTCCTCAGGGCTGTCAGTGCCTGAGGAAAGGAAAGCTAATAACCGACTTTCCAGTTACAGGGGGTTATTACACTCATAATCAGGGCACTGATCATTAGTGCCCTGATTATTAGTGCAGCCCTATCAGTGTCCATCAGTGCTGCATATCAGTGCCCATCAGTGCAGCATATCAGTGCCTGTCAATGCCACCTATCAGTGCCCATCAGTGCCGCCTTATCAGTGCAGTCTCATCAGTGCCCATCAGTGCTCATCAGTGCCATCTCATCAGTGCCTATCAGTGGTGCCTCATCAGTGCAGCCTCGTCAGTGCCCATCAGTGGAGCCTCATCAGTGCCAATCAGTGCCCATCAGTGCAACCTCATCAGTGCCCATCAGTGCAGCCTCATCAGGGCCCATCAGTTTAGCCTCATCAGTGCCCATCAATGCAGCCTATCAGTGCCCATCAATGCAGCCTCTCAGTGTCCATCAGTGCAGCCTCATCAGCGCAAATCAGTAAAGAAAAAAAATTACTTATTTGCAAAATTGTATAACAGAAACGAAGAAAAAGGTTTTTATTTTCAAAATTTTAAGTCTTTTTTTGTTTGTTTAGCAAAAAATAAAAAATCCCAGTGGTAATTAAATACCACCAAAAGAAAGCTCTATCTGTCTCCAAAAAATTATAAAAATGTAATTTGGGTACAGTGTTGCATGACCGTGCAATTGTCATTTAAATTGCAACAGCACTGAAAGCAGAAAATGTCTGAAAGTGTCCAGTAGGCAAGTAGGCAAATAACTTCAGACCAGGCATGACAACTTTTCAAAAGCTTTACTGAATTAGTGCAGCATGATGAGAAACACAAGATAACAGTTCAAACTAAGTGCAGTCCTTTCCTAACATCCCTAGTCCCTAACTACAGGCTTGTGTCTGCCCCCCAGCATACCTGCTTAGGAAGGAGTCCACTCCTGAGATCTTCTGGGAGGACTGCAAATCCCAGCAATCCCCAGGCTGCGCATTGTACCACTACAGGTGTCAGCATCCCCAGGCATGTTGGTAAGCTCCTCAAGCAGGCAATCTCCAATGAGGACAGATGGAAGAGAAGATAGCTGAAGCAGGGATGAACAGAGCCCTTCCAGGTTGGTGGTGTGCTGAAGGATCAGATTACATAGCAGCTGTCAGCCTGTCTTTGCTCCTGCTTGCTTGGAACTCCTCTGAGCACAGCTCCCTCCTGATTTATATGCACAGGGAAGGGAGGATAGAGCCCAGCAGCAGCCCACCATGTGAAAAGACTGGGAAATAAGTTCACCCTTTCCCTCCCTGCTGGGCAGAAACTATCTAGAACTTTCCAGCCTGCTTACAAACAGATGTATTGTTGGCAGCAAAAATGCCAAACAGGTTCAGGATGGCAGCGAAGTATGCATATACTGCAGAATAATACAAAACAGATGATGAAATCTGTAAAAACATGGACTGTTCACAGCAACATCTCTGTGGTTCAGTCAGGGTAACATGTCACTGCATATCATAGTTGCTATAGGAACCACATAACAAAAGAGAGTCTATCTTAGATTCATTACTTCAGTAAAACAGTTCAGAATACAAACAGCTACTTACACTTATCCTCATAAACAGCATTTCTCTTGATGAAGTCAAAGGTAGCCCTGGTAACACAAGTGCACTGCAGGAGGGGTGCAAGGCCCAAAGACAAACGACAACTCCAATGAAATTGCAGTAGTAAGGTAGAAATTGGAGTCGGCCTCCCCACAGTAGCTGGGTTTTCTAAAGATGCTGTGTGGTATTAGGCTCATGCCTGGCTGTCCACACACCAGTTCTGATAGTAGAGAGCTGCGCACTTGGCTGCAGATCACCTGCCCAGCTACATCTGCCTTATCACACATTGCCTCTCTGAACTGTTTAGGACTGAGGAAGGCAGAGGAACCTGGGCATATCCAGGAACCCAGGGAGTTGTGGGAAATTAATTTAAATGGGTCTGCAGCTGCATCTGGGCATGATAAATAAATGGACACTGCTACAGGCTCATTACAACTGTAGGTACCCCACCTTAATCTGGAGTGTCCCTACTCTAATGCCTGGTACACCGGAGCTGAATATCGGCCGGTATCAGCCAGTTCAACAGAAACCGTCTGACATTTGGTCTATGTGTACAGGAGCCTGTCCGACAGAAGACGGCCAGCTTCTGTTGAATGGGCATGCTGGAAAACCAGAATCCGATCCGCATCCAATCAGCGCTAGCAGCCAATGGGTGTGTCTCTTTGATTGATATTTTGATATGATACCGCTCAAGTTTTTGGGTATACTGTACCCCTAACCCTCTCCCCCTAGACAATTGTGGCAATAATTTTTTTAAAAGAAGTCTGGAAGCCTTGAAGCCCGTCTGATTGTTGTTACTGGAGGGTCTGTGGGAGACTGGGCGGAGCCACAGAGCAGGTTACTTGTAGGGAAACAAATTAATTTTACTTTATATAGGGCATGATTTACTAAGTCTCCCCTCTAAGGACTGTACCAATATCCTGAAAATTAGATAAATCAAAATGAAAGAACAGCAACAATTAGGTTGGGATCTTTGGAATTTTCAGGTACTCTTGTTTTAAGCAATTAGCTAGTATTGTAAAATTTCCATATATCTTTATAATTTTCACATAGTGTACATTGCATTCCAGTATTCTATACATCGCATAGCCTATCACACAAAAGGTCTTTAACCATCAACCTAGGTTTGCTAATAGCAATATTACAACCTAGTATACTGTATATTATATTAACCCTGACCTCTTTGTTGATGGAAGAACTTCTATTGATGCATTTCTTGGGCAACAAGCCTACTTCTTCTGAAGAGATACAGAGTTTTGAACACCAAAATTTAAATAGCAATAATCTCTTACATTTTTTTAAATGGTATTCAAGTCGGCCGCTGCACCTCTATCCACCAATGTATAGACAGACCAAAGAGAGGGGACAAGTACGGAAAATGGTCCCCTGAGTGAGTAGGTATGTTAATATTTTTACCCCTGGATGTTATCTTTGTGTACATATCAGTCAAAGGGATTTGTGATGGTGGAAAATTAAAAAGGCTGTCCAATTAACTCAAATCCTAGAAGCCATATGACACTGGTGCCCTCTTCTTTCTAAGTGATCTTGTTCTTGTCCCCTCTCCCCACCCCTTTATGCATTGGGGGATAAAGGTGCAGTAGCTGACTCAAATGGCATTTTAACAATTTTAAGAGGTTATTACTATTTCACTTTTGCTGCTCAAAACACTTATGCCGCGTACACACGCTCGGAATTTCCGACAACAAATGTTCGATGGGAGCTTTTGGTCGGATATTCTGACCGTGTATAGGCCCCATTGGACATTTTCTCTCAAAAATTTGAGAGCTGGTCCTCAAATTTTCCAACAACAAAACTTGTTGTCGGAAATTCCGACCGTGTGTACACAATTCCGACGCACAAAATTCCACGCATGCTCAGAATCAAGCAGAAGAGCCGCACTGGCTATTGAACGCTATTTTTCTCGGCTCGTCGTACGTGTTGTACGTCACTGCGTTCTTGACGTTCGGAATTTCCGACAACATTTGTGTGACAGTGTGTATGCAAGACAAATTTGAGCGAACATCCGTTGGAAATAAATCCACGGTTTTATTGTCGAAATGTCCGATCGTCTGTACGTGGCATTACTTTTGTGTCTCTCCAGAATAAGTGGGCTTTTTGCCTGAGAAATGCGTTGAGAGAAGTTTTTCATCAACCAAGTGAAAGGGTTGATATAATGTGCACTATGTTTTGCTATTGCTATTAGCAAACCTACGTTGATGATTAAAGAACTATGTATCAGAGTATATGCAATATATAGAGTATATATGTTATTTTAAACAAAAAAGGCTTTTTTATGTGAAAGGCATCAAGATACATAGAAAGTATATGGAACCTAAGGCTGGTTTCCCTGCATCCAATACGTATTACGCATGTCAGGAGATTGTGACCGCCTCTCTATGGAGCCAGTTTACACATCTCTGGAGTGGCTCTGGTGCGAATTGCACAAGAGTCCTGTGCGTCTTCTGGTCCATTTCAGGTCCAAATTCAACCAAAAATTCGGGCTGAAATGGGACCTGAAACTGTGAATGGAAAGGCCACCGGACCCCTGCTGTAAGACGCTTTGGGCTGTGGTGTGAACCCAGCCTGAAAAAAATTCCATGGTCTTTTAGATAATTTTGTTTATGCTAATAAATATATATTTTGTATGTAAATGGCAGTAGCAGTCTCATTCCCTGTTTCATTCTATATATATATTTACAACGATGTTTGTTGATGCCTAATCTGGTGTTATTTTTTAGAATTGTTAGTATGTATACCAATGGCTCTGCACCACCATATTGATTTTTTATCCCAGTCTGTTGTCAGGAACTCGAGACAACCTTTGCATTTTTGGAAGTTACCTAAAAAAGATCCCAATCTGGTGGATGTTGTTCTCTTTTTCTGGCTTATTAGTATGGAAAGTAGGAGCACAATTTAAAAATGAGGCAGCTCTTTTGGGAGTCATTTGTAAACAACATTTTTTTTTTTTTAAAACAAAGCAGCCGTCCTTTAATATGGTAGGAGCATGTTTTTACTTACATGTGGACTAAACTGTTTATGTCATTCTCTACAAGCTCTTTCCTCTTGTATATCCTCTCATATTTAACTTTTATTGACTTTACCCATTAATCCCCAGTTGCTTCAGTTGTTCCCCAAAAGTGTAACCATTCAGCCCTTATGTCAAAGGACTGTAAATTATAGTTAATAAACCAGAAGGTGGAACTAGAGCACAAACGGAAAAAAAAAAACAGCTTTAGTCTTTAATATGCAAATATGCAAATGAGTTAGTAATTAAGCTCCAGTTCCTAGGAGGATGCCTGCAGCATAACAAGTTCTATTATCAGAAAAACAGATGCAAAAAAAGAGGAAGAGAGTGAAATAGGGTGAGGACTGAAAATCCACAGGGTAAGGTGGATGTAATAAAAAAGTAACAGAGAAAAAATGTTTTAACAATTGAAAAAGACAAGTAGTAAACTGACTACTATTAACATTCTCAGTTGTTTAGGCAACATAAGTGACAATATAGATATTCTGTCATGTTCAGAAAGCAAAAAAAAAAAATCAGATATTATGCAGGATAAGCATAATTAGGAGAGAAATTTAAGCAAATGCACCCAAAGCAGATAGATGTGTTCACTAACAGCCTTGTTATGTTTTCATGGTTTCCAAAGGAAACTTTCAAGTTGCAAGATTTAAGAGTTCTCTGTGCCAGACTGTTAAGTGGGCTCCAGAGTGCTGTGACAGAGGTATGTTGTAAAAAAGCTCTGCATGTTTTGATGGTCAGCAAATCCTTGATAAGTTTGATATCAACGGGTGGACCATGCTTTAACACAGGGGTCTCCAAACCCCGGCCCGCGGGCCACATCCGGCCCGCGGGTGTGATTTGTCCGGCCCGCAGCTTATCCAGGCTCTGCCACACGTCTTTGGCCCTGCGCTGCCCGCCCCATGCTGACCGTCGGAGTTCAGCCACCTCTGGTGCTGGTTGCATGCTGGCTACGCGCTACTGTCACTTGGAAATACACAAGCTCTGCTTGTGCATTTCCAAGTGACAGCGCGCTCCTCTCCCCGCAGCCGCTCTGACCATCCTTGTGTACTGTACACACGCTCTATGAGAGCCCTCGGAGTCAGTCAGAGCAGAGGAGGAAGGGGGCGGGGAATCTGCCAACAGGAAGATGCCTGTGGAACTGCTGCACGGAGATCGGAGGAGAAAATACTGTAAGTAAAATGAGGAAAACTTTGCACTGGAATGGGGGGGGGGGGGGGGAAAGCTTTGTGGGAGGAGAGTCTTGCCTTGGAGTGGAGTGGAGTGTGGAGCTCTGACTGTACTGGAATCTGGGGGCTGGGGGGGGGGGGAGCAGTGCACTCTGCATCAACCTCTCCCTCTGCACCCTGCACCAACCTCACCCTCTGCACCCGGTACCCACCTCACCCTCTGCACCCTCCCTCTGCACCCTGTACCCACCTCACCCTCTGCACCCTCCCTCTGCACCCTGCACCCACCCTCTGCACCCACCTCACCCTCTGCACCCTGCACCCGCCCTCTGCACCCTCCCTCTGCACTCTGCATCCACCTCACCCTCTGCACCTTGCACCCTCCCTCTGCACCCTGCACCCACCTCACCCTCTGCACCCTGCACCCGCCCTCTGCACCCTCCCTCTGCACTCTGCATCCACCTCACCCTCTGCACCTTGCACCCTCCCTCTGCACCCTGCGCCCACCCTCTGCTGCTAAACCCTCCCTATGCACCCTGCGCCCACCTCACCCTCTGCACCCTGCACCCACCCTCTGCACCCTGCACCCACCTCACCCTCTGCACCCACCTCACCCTCCGCACCCTGCACCCACCCTCTGCACCCTCTGCACCCTGTACCCACCTCACACCCTGTGCCCACCTCACCCTCTGCACCCTGTGCCCACCTCACCCTCTGCGCCACCGCACCCTGCACCCACCCTCTGCACCCTGCACCCACCTCACCCCCTGCACCCACCTCACACACCTCACCCTCTGCACCCACCTCACCCTGCACCCAACTCACCTTCTGCATGTAGCACACCCCTTAACCCTGAACTCTGTACATAGCTCACCCCTGAACCCTGGGGAATTTTCTGGGGACACCGATGGGGAAAATTCTGCTGGGGACACCGATGGGGAAAATTCTGCTGGGGACACCGATGGGGAAAATTCTGCTGGGGACACCGATGGGGGGGGGGAATTCTCCCGGGGACACCGATGGGGGGGGGGGAATTCTCCCAGGGACACCGATGGGGGGGGGAATTCTCCCGGGGACACCGATGGGGAAAATTCTGCTGGGGACACCGATGGGAGGGAGAATTCTGCTGAGGACACCGATGGGGGGGAAACTCTGCTGGGGACACTGATGGGGGGAAAACTCTGCTGGGGACACTGATGGGGGGAAAACACTGCCGGGGACACTGATAATGGGAAAAACTCTGCTGGGGACACTGATAATGGGGAAAACTCTGCTGGGGACACTGATGATGGGAATGACGATTCATTCATTTGTACATAACTGATTTTTTTTGGCCCCCGAATACTTGTAAAATCTACAATGTGGCCCTCGTGTTGAAAAGTTTGGAGACCCCTGCTTTAACAAAACAAATGAACACACTTCTGAAAGGCTTGTTTAGTCCTTCCCCCCTTTAGGGAAAGGTCCTAGTTGGAGGTCTCTGGGTTGGAGCTCAAGGCCTAGAGGGCCTGGCCCTCAAGCAGACTGTGCGACTAGAAGCAGCAGGCTATGTTCCTGGGAAGTAAATGACCTCTTATATGCTGCGTGCCTGCAGAAACTATGTCTGAAGCTACAGGTAAAGAAAGGAAATTAACTAAAACAAGAATTTCATGTTTTTGTGGTGAGTTACTCCAGTGGTAGCTGTGTGCTCTTGGAGTATTTTTGGGCATCCCACCTTCTAATCCTTGCACCTCAAGTTCTAATAAAGTGTTTAAACTATAGCTAAGGACTAGACCTGCATTACTGCAAAATTAGATAATAGGTGAACTACTTGGAATCAGGTTGTTCTCAGAAGGGGTCCCAATTGCATGGACCCTTCTGAGTGGAGATACCGTACTAGAGAGTGTGTCCCTAATCACCCACCCACATATGCAGACATAGGTGTGTGCAGCCTGTTGCATTAGGGTGTGCACCTGAAAGCTCAAAAACACGGTACCGATCTCTCACTGTGTTCATTCAGAAAAGGAAGGGGCCGGTAAATGACATTACCCCTTTCCCCACTCATCCTGAAATATCATCTATGTGTGCCCACTGCAGTAGCCAATGGGAGAGAAGGGAAGCCAGCCATGCTGTGGGAGGGGACACTGGGCAGCAGGAGGAATCTGCACTGCAGGGAGTGATTAGGGTGTGCCTGGGAACACCTGGCACACCCTGTGCGCACGCCTATGTATGCAGAGGCTCAGACCTTCTTGTTTTTCTCAGGTGCTCTCTAGATAAATAGATAGATAGATAGATAGATAGATAGATAGATAGATAGATAGATACATAGATACATAGATACATAGATACATAGATACATAGATGCATAGATATACAATAGACAGATACATTACTGTGATAGATAGATAGATAGATAGATAGATAGATAGATAGATAGATAGATAGATAGATAGATAGATAGATAGATACTGTATATATACAATATAAAAAAATGTATTTTTAAATAGTTAGACCAGTTGGAAAAAGTTACAAGTTCATTTAGTTCAACCAATAGAAAATAAATAAATTAATTGTGTACGTAGATAGAAGACCACCATATACAGATTCCTATACCCACTGTTGATCCAGAGGAAGGCAAAAAACCTTATAAGGCCTGATCCAATTTGCTTCAGCAGAGGAAAAATACATTTGTAGCGGGGTGTTCCCCTTTAATGCAGAGAGACAAGAAGTTCTAGGGGAGAGGTGAGTCAGGAGGAAGTAGAGAAAGGACATTACTGGAAGTGAAAGCAGAGGAGAGAGAGAGACTACATCTCCCAGTACATCTTGCAGCACCCAGGGTACATTGCTCCAGAACAGAGACTGCTGGGGCAGACTTTATAAAGGGGAGGTGGAGTTTGTTCGGGCTCTTTGGACACCCCCTCTCCTAGCAAGAGGATCTCTGTGCTGAACTGCTGTGTGCACAAGGCCTGAAGCCTGGGCCTTGTGCTCCTTTCCAAAGAGCCCCTCTGCCAGCCTAGCAGAGCCTTAGAGACATCTTCTCCTCCTTGTTGCACTACACCAGAAGGATTGAAGACTTGGATGTCGGTGGATTCCTGTTCCCAGACGAATCGATGGAGGAAACGGACTTGGACTTGTCCGGGTGGTGAGAGCTGTTTAAAGACAGATACTTTTATCTTCACTATTCGTTCGGATTACAAAGTTGTTCTTCAAGTGCACCACCGAAAGATTTCTAGCGAATATTGTTTCACTGAACTTCCATTTAGATCAGTCAGGCCTGACTGCATAGGTAGACATTGCTGGGTGTTAGTCTACCCATGAGGGGAAGTAGCTGTAAAAGGGCAGCGCTAGAGTTGCATAGCAATACTTAATTATTCTGATTACTCTGTTTATCTTTATTACTGTTTATTGCAGGGATCTGCAACTTGTTATACTGTTGTTTATTACTTGCCCATTAGCCTCAGTAAAATATCTGGGTCAAGTACATTGGTGTCAGTTTCACTTACTTTAATAGAAGTTTTAAAGTATATCACTGTGTGTGTTTGCCATAGGACTGCATCACCTAGAGTTGCGGTCACGCGGTCCTATCTCCCCTTACTAGCTGTGCCAGTAGGGGGTTGAGCATATTGCCGGGGGTTGGCGGAGCTGTCTTCAGGGCCCAACTAAATCTGCGGCCTTCTTAGTTGGAGGTAACGCTACACGTGGGGGTTCTCGTCCGGGATCCTGATACAGCAAGCGAACACGCCAAAAGACCGGCATGGACCCGCTAGAAGTAGGACAGTGGTACACAATGGCTGGCGCAGATCCGGCCGCGGCGGCAGTTATTGAACTCCCGGGGATCTGGCAAAGAGATGCGATAAAGCAGTTAATGACATCCCTATCACCATGCCAGAAATCATGGGTGATGGATGTGAGACCACATGCTTCGTGTACATACGCATTAATAGAGTGGAAAGACAAATCTCCAGAGCATTTTAAAAGCCAGAGCATACAAGCTATGGATGGGCAGACCTACCATCTGACACATGCGCTGCCACATAAGGGAGATCGGTTCCAAATAAGAAAGTCATCATCTCCACAGATACCTTCCCCACCATCCCCTAAGGCACAAGAGCAGGAGGATACAGAGAGTCCCAGATCATCACCGGCCACCCTCAGCACAGAACTATGCGCTGTACTGGGAGAGATTGTGGCCCAGTGCAAGAAGAATCCCACAGATTACCCAATGTCGGGGTACAGAAAGCTCCGGATATTCTCAGGGAGAAAACCTGTGCCCTCAGGGGAAGAAGGATTTGAGGAGTGGCTAGATGGCACCACTCAGGCCTTAGAGGAATGGGAAGTTCCAGAACGCAGCAAGAAACAGCGAATTGCTGAAAGTTTGAAGGGGCCTGCTCTGGATGCCATACGCAACCTGAAGATGAGCAGGAAAGACTGTACTGCACAGGACTACTTGGACATCTTGCAGAATGTGTTCGGTGGGACAGAAAAAGTTACCGAGCTCACCTATCAGCTGGAGCACTGCTACCAGAAAACAGGAGAGAAACTGTCAGAATATATGGGACGTCTAGACAAGATCCTGCATAGAATTATTCTGAAGAAGGGGATCGACCCAGGGAAGGTAGACGAGGCCCGGGCTCAGCAGGTATTGAGGGGAGCTCAGCCCCTGGATCCTATTGCATTGGCGCTGCGCACCCGACAGGACGGGAAGAACCTGGAATACCCCGACCTCATTCGAATGGTCAGAGAGGAAGAGGCCACGTGGGAGGAGAAAAAGAGGGAACAGCCAGTCGAGCCAACCAAACCTCTGGTGGTGATGGTCAGCCCGGCCATGACCCCCGAAAGAGATGCAGAAGTGGACACCCTGAAATCGCAGATGTCCCAAGTGTTGGAGATACTGACCTCTTTGATGGAGAAAGATCAAAGGAAACCAGAAAAGAAAAGTCCAAGAAAGGAGTTGTTCCCGAATACCTCAGCGCCCGCTTCTCTACAGGATCGTGAAGAAGAGGTGATTTGTTACAACTGCGGAGGGATTGGTCATTTTGCAAACATATGTTCCAGTCCCAGGAAGAAAAAGATAAATAACCGCCAGCCGGCGGAAAACTTCAGAGGGCCCCGGTGAAGGAGTTAACCGGGTGCCCATCATTTTCAGTGAGCTCCAAACTGAATGAAAAACAGAAGAAGAGAGAAAATAGAA
Organism: Rana muscosa; assembly: GCA_029206835.1. Taxonomy (NCBI): domain Eukaryota; kingdom Metazoa; phylum Chordata; class Amphibia; order Anura; family Ranidae; genus Rana; species Rana muscosa. Next base: position 18,554,885 of record JARGYO010000162.1, read on the forward strand.
CACCTCAGAGGAAACACAACATTCTCCAACAGAGATACACCGCAGAGAAAGGGGGCAAGACCCCTCAGAAGAGACACAGCACTCCCCAGAGGGGGTGCACACCTAAGAAAAATAACAGTATCCCTCAGCGGGTTCCTACACTCATAAAAAGGAGGGAAGTCAATGCATACCAGGCTCAAGAAAGGTTCAAGTCCAAAGGGAATAGGACAAGAGAGAGTCCAAAAGGAAAAGGTCTGAAGAAGGCGACCCCTGCCGGGCCATATCCGGGGAAGCTGGTGGGCCCATCTCCTATAGTGCCCATTCAAGTGGAGGGAGTCTACACCAGGGCCCTCTTGGATACCGGGGCACAAGTGACCCTACTATACCGGGACTTCTACGATAGGCACTTGAGTCATCTGCCTATCCAGAAGATAGAAGAGCTGGAAATATGGGGAATTGGAACCCAGAGTTTCCCTTACGACGGCTATCTTCCCATCAAGATGACCTTTGACCCATCCGTGGCTGGGAAGGCCGAAGTGTTTGACACCCTGGCAGTCGTGTGCCCTAGGCCGCCTGGAGCCAACAAGAATTCCCTTATAATAGGGACGAACACGGACCTGGTCCGAAGACTTCTGACCCCTCTAGTAAAAGAAGAGGGGCGAACAGCCACCAAGATCCATCCCATGCTGAAGATGGCCTACCAACGGCTGGTCCAAGAGCAGGAGATCCCTGAAGAAGAGATAGGGAAGGTGTGGAGACTTGGAAGAGAAGGGGTAGTGTTGCAGCCCGGCGAAGTAACCTGTCTCAGAGCCATTGTGAAGCTTACTTGGGAGCAGCCTGGTCCCTTTGTCATGCTGGAGTCAGACCCAAGGGGTGAGTCCTCAGGTCTGGAAGTGATACCGGAAGTGATTCCGCTAAAGGTCCTGAAGAAGGCCCATTGTAGAGTTCCAGTGAGTGTTAGGAACACTACCAGAGACCCCATTGAAATCCCAGCCAGAATGCTGCTAGGCCAGGTGAGCCCTGCGGCCCCTGTTACCCTGTCAGAAGTGAAGAGGACAGGTGAAGGAGGAGATGCTTGGGAGAAGCTGTCCATGGAAAACCCGAATCTGCCAGGAGCTTGGAAGGAGAGAGCCAAGGCCCAGTTGAATAGATGGGAGAAGATCTTCTCTAAGGATGAGTTCGATGTGGGGTGTGCAAGGAGTGCCACCCATCGGATCCGCCTCCAGGAAGACAAGCCCTTCCGAGAGAGGGTCAGGCGGGTCCCCCTAGCAGATCTGGAGGGTCTAAGGGAACAACTTGCAGAACTCAAGAGGACTGGTGTGATACGGGAGTCCAGAAGCCCCTATGCCTCTCCCATCGTGGTGGTCAGAAAGAAGAATGGATCATTGAGGCTCTGTATCGACTACAGGACTCTCAACAGGAGAACCATACCTGACCAATACACCACTCAGAGGATAGAGGATGCCCTACAGAGCTTGTCTGGAGCTAAATGGTTCAGCGTTATGGATCTCAAGAGCGGGTACTATCAGATTCCTATGCACCCAGAAGACAGGGAGAAGACAGCCTTCATAACCCCAGTAGGGTTCTTTGAATTCAACCGGATGCCCCAAGGTCTGTCTGGAGCCCCAGCGACTTTCCAACGTCTCATGGAGAAGACTGTAGGAGACATGAACCTTATTGAAGTCCTTGTATACCTGGACGATGTCATTGTCTTTGGGAGAACCTTGGAAGAACACGAAAGGAGGCTGGAAAAAGTGTTGAGAAGACTCAGTGAGGAAGGACTCAAGCTTTCGCCTGAGAAGTGTCGGTTCTATCAGTCTTCTGTGAACTATCTGGGGCACATAGTGTCTGAAGAAGGGGTGGCCACAGACCCTGAGAAATTGGAGGCAGTTACCTCCTGGCCACGACCCACCACAGTAACCAAACTCAGATCCTTCTTGGGGTTCTGCTCCTATTACAGGAGGTTTGTGGAAGGATTCGCCCGAATTGCCAGGCCATTGAATGAACTAATCAAGACCGAGGGGGAAGAGGACGACTCAGGGCCCAGGAAGCCGGGAGAGTCAGTCAGAGATCAGTGGAACCAGAAGTGTGAAGAGGCCTTCCAGGCATTAAAGGAGAGCCTAACCACTGCCCCAGTCTTGGCCTATGCAGACCCAACCAAGCCCTATGAACTACATGTAGATGCTAGTCATGACGGTCTGGGAGGAGTACTTTATCAAGAACACGAAGGGCAACAACGGCCTGTTGCCTATGTGAGCCGGAGCCTGACCCCCCCTGAGAAGAACTACCCCACTCACAAGCTGGAGTTCCTGGCCCTTAAGTGGGCGGTAGTAGACAAGCTTAAAGACTACCTGTATGGGGCGGAGTTCACTGTGAAGACCGATAACAACCCCCTTACCTACCTTTTCACCACGGCCAAGCTGGACGCCACTGGACACAGGTGGCTGGCCGCACTTTCTGGATTCAACTTCAGCCTAAAGTATAGGCCAGGGACTGGGAATCGAGATGCAGACGCTCTGTCCAGGAGATCTCATTCTCTCACCAGTGACGTAGAAGATTGGACCCAAGTGGCACCGGACGGGGTGCGGGCCCTTTGTCAAGGAGCTGAATTCCAAGCCAGAGGAGGCTCCAGAGCAGAGGAAATAGGAGTTACCATGGTGGGAGTCCCCAAACACTACTGTGGAGTAACTCAGCTGGAAGAAGACAACCTGCCAAGACTGTCTAAGAAGGAGTTGAGGTGTGACCAATTGGAAGACCCCATGGGGAGATTGGTCCTGGAGGCCCTGGAGAATCAGGATCCAAACAGACTCATGCGTCAACCTTCAAAAGAAGCTCGCCTGCTGAGGAAAGAGTGGGACAGGTTGCAGTTACATCAGGGAGTGGTCTACCGAAGGGGCCCCTCTGATGACTCAGAAGATAAGTGGCAACTGTTCCTCCCAGAGAAATATCGAGAGACTGTTCTGATTGCCCTGCATGACAACCATGGCCACCTAGGGGCTGAAAGGACCTTTCAACTTGTCAGAAGTCGGTTCTATTGGCCCTGCATGAGGGCAGAGATAGAAGAGTACTGCCACTCATGTGCACGGTGCGTCCAGAGGAAGACTTTACCCCATCAAGCTGCCCCAATGGGCCATCTACAGAGTCAAGGCCCAATGGATCTGGTATGCATTGATTTTCTCTGCCTCGAACCCGACCTGAGTGGACTAGGAAATGTTCTGGTGATAACCGACCATTTCACCAGGTATGCCCAGGCTTTCCCCACCAAAGACCAGAAGGCCTCCACCGTAGCCAAGGTACTTATGGAGAAGTACTTTGTCCATTATGGGCTGCCACAGCGACTCCATTCAGATCAAGGGAGGGACTTTGAGAGTAAACTGATCCGGAAGCTCCTGGATTCTTTGGGAATTAAGAAGACTCGAACTACACCTTACCATCCACAGGGAGATGCTCAGCCGGAAAGGTTTAACCGAACCTTGCTCAACATGTTGGGGACTGTGGAAAGCGAGAAAAAGCAACATTGGAGCCAACACATAGCAGCCATAGTACATGCTTACAACTGCACCATCAGTGATGCTACAGGCTACTCCCCATATCATGTTTGGGAGAGAAGCGAGACTACCGGTGGACTTGGCCTTTGGCACCTCTCTGGACCATTCCTCAGCCACATCCCACAAAGGATATGTGGACAGGCTCAGACACAGCCTGAAAGTAGCCTATGAACATGCTCAAGCGGCCTCAGATCAAAGGGGAGCTCGAAATAAAAGAAACTTCGACTTGAAGGTTCGGGTACAAGACCTACAGCCCGGGGATCGAGTACTGTTACGCAATCTGGGGGTCCCTGGAAAGCACAAACTTGCAGACAGATGGAGATCTGAACCCTATGTCATCTGCAGGAAGTTGCCAGGCCTACCTGTCTATACGTTGAAGCCAGAAGGAAAGGTAGGCCCACTGAAGACGTGGCATCGAAACCACCTTCTCCCACTTGCTGAGGCAGTTAGAATACCTCCCGTGGGAGACTCCCTTGAACCGGCCTCTATCCTGGATACTCCTAGGCCGAACACTCGGTCGCAGACCTCCCGAGCTGAAGATGGAGAGGCCTCTCAACTTAGTGGAAGTGAGGAGGGAGAACTTGATTGGCTGTGGCCTTCCCCAACTCCAGGAACTTCTACCATAGATCTTCCAACCACTGAAGACACCACAGATGAAACACTGAACCCAGAAGCCACAGAGTTCATCCCTTCTAGTCCTTCAGCAGAATACTGGGAAGATGCCCATGATGGTTGTTCAGAGGAAGAGGAGCCTGTGGCGCCAGAGCCAGAAATCCCAAGAGAGCAAAGGGCTCGAAGAGTCATCCGGCCTCCTAAGAAGCTGACCTACCCACAAATGGGGAACAGCTCAGAAGACTCCGTAGTTACTGCTAGGAGGAATGCTGAGAATCCGGATCCCTCCACGGTCCATTTGGTGGAGGGCAACCCCAGCTCACTCTCTGGCACAGCTAGAGAGGTCGCCCCCACTGAAGCGACCTGTAGACAGGACAGCTCCCCATCTTATGATGATTGGTGGGAGGCTCCTCTGTCAACCCTATGCAACCGCATTGAATCTAGAATGTTTTGCAGACCTAAAAAATGTCTTTGGGGACCAAAGATTCAAAGTGGGGGGAGAGTGTAGTGGGGTGTTCCCCTTTAATGCAGAGAGACAAGAAGTTCTAGGGGAGAGGTGAGTCAGGAGGAAGTAGAGAAAGGACATTACTGGAAGTGAAAGCAGAGGAGAGAGACTACATCTCCCAGTACATCTTGCGGCACCCAGGGTACATTGCTCCGGAACAGAGACTGCTGGGGCAGACTTTATAAAGGGGAGGTGGAGTTTGTTCGGGCTCTTTGGACACCCCCTCTCCTAGCAAGAGGATCTCTGTGCTGAACTGCTGTGTGCACAAGGCCTGAAGCCTGGGCCTTGTGCTCCTTTCCAAAGAGCCCCTCTGCCAGCCTAGCAGAGCCTTAGAGACATCTTCTCCTCATTGTTGCACTACACCAGAAGGATTGAAGACTTGGATGTCGGTGGATTCCTGTTCCCAGACGAATCGATGGAGGAAACGGACTTGGACTTGTCCGGGTGGTGAGAGCTGTTTAAAGACAGATACTTTTATCTTTACTATTCGTTCAGATTACAAAGTTGTTCTTCAAGTGCACCACCGAAAGATTTCTAGCGAATATTGTTTCACTGAACTTCCATTTAGATCAGTCAGGCCTGACTGCATAGGTAGACATTGCTGGGTGTTAGTCTACCCATGAGGGGAAGTAGCTGTAAAAGGGCAGCGCTAGAGTTGCATAGCAATACTTAATTATTCTGATTACTCTGTTTATCTTTATTACTGTTTATTGCAGGGATCTGCAACTTGTTATACTGTTGTTTATTACTTGCCCATTAGCCTCAGTAAAATATCTGGGTCAAGTACATTGGTGTCAGTTTCACTTACTTTAATAGAAGTTTTAAAGTATATCACTGTGTGTGTTTGCCATAGGACTGCGTCACCTAGAGTTGCGGTCACGCGGTCCTATCTCCCCTTACTAGCTGTGCCAGTAGGGGGTTGAGCATATTGCCGGGGGTTGGCGGAGCTGTCTTCAGGGCCCAACTAAATCTGCGGCCTTCTTAGTTGGAGGTATTGCTACACATTCTTTCCCAATCTCCTGGAAGGCAATCTAATATGTCCTATATCAACAATCCCTGGTGTTATTACCTATAAATGTTAGTATCTGGTTATGTTTTGTTCATTTTGGAATACATCCAGCTCTCTTTTTAAAACAATCTACTGAGATGGCCAGAACCCGTTCTTGGGCCTATTTCTCATTTTCGCAGCTCTTACTGTGAAGAAGCCTTTCCAAATGTGGCGGTTTAATCTCTTTTCCACCAGGCGTAAAGAGTGCCCTCTTATTCTTTGTCCTGTGTGATCCTAAAGTAAATAAATCTACACCAAAGTCACTAAATGGACCACTCATGTATTCTTGCTAGTTTCTCAATATCCTGTTTGTGTATTAGTGCCCAAAACTGTACTGCATATTTTAGATGCTTTGCAATGTTTTGTACAGGGGCAAAATGATGTCGCTCTCTCTCTCTGGAGCATATACCTCTGTTATTATAAGAAAGTATTTAATTTGATTTTGAAAATGCAGCTTGGCATTCCGTGTTTTTAAAATAAACTATACACTCCTATTCTTTACATCCAAAGATGGTCTCTGCTTGGTCTCTTGGTCTTTGCTTGAGTTGCAGTTGCAATGTTGTCTGCACATGTGATCAGTTACGATACCAGCCATTTCATGGCTTGAGAGTTTTGTTGAGAGCATAAGTAACTGTAACAGTTACTATTCACAGCATGTCTTAAATATACCTGTTTTAGGGAGAAGTCCTTCTTTACCACTGACTTTCCCAGATTTACATCTAATAGAATGTATGATGCATTAGAGCTGCACGATTTTGGGAAAAATGAGAATCACGATTCTTTTGATTAGAACAAAGATCACGATTCTCTCACGATTCTTTAAAATGGTAAATTTAAAAAAAAATTAAAAATTTGCTTGTCGTCTTTTTTTTTTTTGCAAAACTTTCTTATTTTTAATATTTTTATTATTCTTTACTTTTTAATTTCTTTATTTTATTAATTTAATTATTATTTTTTTATCATTTTTTTTCCACTTTATTGCCATCACACAGGAGAAAACAATTCACTGTGTGATACCAATTGGAGGTTCTCTTTATTGACCCTCTCACTTCCAAAAACAGGAGTCCTAGTACTCCTGTCACAGCTGAGATGGGAAGAGCACAGGTCTCTTCTCTCACTGTGAACATAGGCGGCAGGGACAGGAGACAGACGGAGGACAGACTCGGCGGCCGGGGGGGGGGGGGGACGGAATCCCGAAGACAGCCAGCCAAGTGTGGTATGTGGGGGGGGGGGAGAGAGGGGGGAGAAGGGAGGACGGACAGCAGCACACATTTTCTTATAGAAACTCACCGCTGCCGGTATGTTGAAATTGTCTCTCCTCTGCTCGCACACAACCCTGCCTCCTCCTAACCCTGCGCTGTGATAGACAGAACACATCCCAGCATTGATTGGACCCGCATTCTGTCTATCACAGCGTGGGGTTAGGAGGAGGCGGGGCTGCGTGCGAGCAGAGGAGAGACTGTTTCAATGCATCACGCTCTATGATCAATTTGCGTTCCACGCTGGTTACGTGGAACTGGCGGGGATTTAAGAAAATCGCGGTCATCCAGCCTGGAGATCGTGGGGGGGGTGAATCGAGATCGCGATTCTCAAACGATTAATCGTGCAGCTCTATGATGCATGCATGTTTTTAGACCCCAAGTGTCTGACTTTACATTTATTAACACTAACCCTCATTTGCCACATAGTTATCCAATTAAATAGAGCATTGAGGTCAGTTTGTAAATTGGAAACATCCTGTAAGAATGTTATTCCACTACACAGCTTGGTGTCATCTGCAAACACAGAAATGAAACATTTAATCTCAAGCTCTATATAAATTAGAAATAGGTTAAAAAGTAAGGTTCCTAACACCGTCCCTTGTGTTACATCACTAATAACCTTAGACCAATCAGAGTGTGAATCATAATAATGACTATTATCTGGACATTGTCTTTAAAGTGGTAGAAAACCCTTTGCTTTTATTCTTACCTACAGGTAAGCTTTTAAAAAAAGTTTACCTATAGGTAAAATGAGTATCTCCTAAACGTGCACAGTTTAAGAGATATTCTAGCCTTCAGCAGCCAGTGACATCATGGGTATGCCATTCCTTCAGAGCTGTGTGTCACAGCCGAGCATGTGCGAGAGTGACGTCATGGCGGCTCGGCCAGTCAGACAGCCGGAGTCCGCAAACCCAGAAGAAAGACCGGGTAAAGATGGAAGCCTCTGCGTTGGTGACAGCGAGCCGCTGGATGGCTTTGTTTTAAGGTAAGTCTTTCATAATGTGCTAGTGTGTGGTGCATAGTAGCACATTATGATATTGCATTGCAAGGGGAACAATGGCGTCCCTAGGGGGGACCAGAGGGGGCCCTGCCCCCCCCAACATTATGCTGTGCCCCACCATGTGCCCCCCCCCAAAAAAAAAAATGATTGTTTTTTCGCTCGGGCTGCTGCTGGGGTAACATAGTCTCTCCTGAGAGGGAGAGCGTCCCCAGTCAGCTCCTGCGGGGGATTCCTCCCCCCTCCCTCTGCTCGCTGACACTGCATAATGCGAGCGCTTACACAACCACAGCCGCCCGATCTGCTCCTTTCCCTGCATCCTCATTGGCACGGAGAAGAGCGAGTTGCAGGAAGGACTCCACGAGCACTGTGGGAGGGGGGAGGGGGGCCCAAGCCTTCATCTCAGTTACTGAAAAAACAAACTGATTTCTCCCGTCCTTAGGACAGTAGAACCAGCCTGTAAATTCCGAGAATGGTGACTGCAAGCTGAGCCGAGTGTCAGTCTATGACACTCTTTCACAGCCCAGCGAGTCCAGCCACCCCCCATCCTCACTCTCCTCACATACGAGCAGGGAGGAATACAGCTCCTCCTCCTCCTTCCAGTCCCGCCCACACTATCCCGGCGTGCTGTATCTGAAGAGAGGGGATGTGTGGGCGGGAAATATGAAAATCAGCAGCATTCCTGGCTGTGTGTGAATGATGCCTGAGATTCTAGCCTGGACTGTGGGTAAGTGTGTGCACTGCAGACTGCAGTACACTGTAATCACTGAACTGCATTATCTCCATCCCTTCTCTCCCCCATCTGTCTCCCTCCCCCTCTCCTGTTCTTTCAAGACATTCACAATTTACTTTCACTTTCAGTTAGGCAGGTAATAGACGGTGCACATTTCTTTCCTGCATCCACAGATTGCAGGAAAGAAACTTGCATAATTCCCCCATCAACACAGACAGTGCTGACAGGGGAATATCCCTCCTGCCCAGCAATTGTATTCTCCCGACAAACAGTGATTATCACTAGTGGCTATAGCAATCACTAGTGATAATCATAAGAGAATCTGCTCATTAATGGTTCGAATCTCAGCCAGTTCCTGCTGAACCAGCTGAGATTTAAACTGTCTATGGCTGGTCTTAGCTCTTAGGCAGCCCATACATTGATCACTTTTTTTCATTCAACTATTAGGTTGAATGAAAAAAAAAAGGAAATGATCCAATTCCCCAGTAGCAGGGTCTCCCCTCTCTCTCTCTATCTTTATCGGTTATTTGGCTGTTGTCTAGGGGTACCTGGGAGAGAGAGATAAGACACACCACGGCCCATGTCCTCCATAGCTAAGAGGTGAAGGCCAGCAAATTGGGTTTTGTGTAGGTGTCCTAGAGTCAAGTCCAGTACTTCGTTCCTGACTCATTTGCTCCTAGTAACCAGAGTTCCACACAGTGAATAGGTCCAACTCAGTTTTATTCTTCTTGTCAAGCAATAAAACAGTTTCTTTACTTTGGAAAATGGGGACAGATCGAAGCACAATCCTTTCCCTTCTGCTGCTGACCACTGTGCTGTCACCAGTGGTAAATAGTCACTACCTTCGCTCACTCTGCCCCTGTCAGAGGAAGAAATCCGTCCAAGGGAGAAATGGAGGCCTCTCCGTCACCAGCGATGCTGTGCTGGACTCTTCAGAGAAGTTACTGCACACCAGTCCTCACGAACTCAGACACGGGCACCCAAGGAGTTAGGGCCCCCTCGGATTCCTCCACCCTCGCGGAACTCAGTCGAAGGTACTGAGCCCCAGGGATCCGCCATAGTACCTCACCCCAGGCTAAAGGTGCCTGAGATGGACTCCATCTCCGCTCCGGCCAGGTCAAGGGCACCTAGGCCTGGAACACCGGAACGCCAGCACCCAAGCTGAGGTGCCTGGGTGCGGCCGCATCTTCTGGCTCCGGACTCTAACCCCGTGATCAGGGTGTCCGCCCCTTTTATGACCTCTCCCTTCGCGCCACAGCGGGTTCCCCGCCCCGCTGTACCAGCTCCAGGGGAGAACAAAAAGGTACAGTCTTGCGGTGCGAGCCCAACCCCGGTCCAAGGCAACAACGCCACCTATAGGCTGGCGGGAACTTCACACCACCAGAGTCCTCCAAGATTCACAAAGGGAACCTTGAATTTCCTAACAATCAAGGCATCTGGGTTACACTACCACCCAGATGCTTCCCCTAAATTCAAGTACCCGCTACACCATCTACACATTATAGGTGGATGGGGGAATGTTCCCAGTGTGGACCAGTGCTGGAACAACCAGAGTTGCTGTCCTGTCCCGGCTATTCACAGCGCTGGTCTCTGTCTCCATGGTAGCAGCGGCAGCACATTGGAACCCAGTGCTGGTTACTTTATGGGGCTGATGTACAGGAGGGCCAGCACAATTTGTTGTTAAAGATGGGCTGGGCATGTTCAAAATTCCACATGCCAGAGCCTGCCAGGAAGCCCACACTGCACAGCGCTAATCACAGGCAATGAGACATTTCCCGGTCCGCAGCTCCACAGATCAGGAAATGTCTCACTGGCTGTGATTAGCACTGTGGAGTGTCGGCTTCCTGGCGGGATCGGGCATGTGGGTTTTAAAACACACCCGAGCCCATCTCTATTGGTTGTAGACAGTTGAGCTCCCTGCAGGTTGCTTAGCAGCAGTGGAGCCTTCTCTGACATGCTGATCGTGATGCAATCCAGATGATGCTCCTAGTCAAATCCTAGTGTTAAATATCAGTGATTTTATTGATAAAAGCCCACACTTTACAGGTATAGAGCCCACATGGCTGCTGAACATACGGTTGATTATATATATGTGGTTGTACTCTTGATCCTAATAAATACTGTGTTTATTAGATCTGACTGGGAGCATCACTAGGATCACATCCCGATCAGCATGTCAACAGAGAAGGTTATACAGCATTACTGCTGCTAGGTGACCAGCTGGGGGCTCTGCTCTCTATAACCAATAGTGCCAGCCTTCCCCTACATGCACGCATAATGTCACCAACACAAAGTCCTAATAGACTGCCGCCGGTACCAAGGAGACAGATGCCAGACCAGCGCTGTCAATAACAGGGACAGGACAGCTGGGGAACCCCACAGTGGCAGAACACCAGGGCCCGGTGGCAAGACAACCTTTGCAACCCTGATAGTTCTCCCACTGCTTTGGACCCTTATATTTTCTTGGTGTGCTGGTGACATATATCTCTTGTTTTCTGCCACCCTGGTGGGGCCCCAGTATAGTAGGAAGGGAGCTCACGGCAGAACATGTGAAAGGGCCCATTGTGGGATCGTAGTAAAGGGCCCCAGGATATATATATATATATATATATATATATATATATATATATATAATTGCATTTTATAGTTGGCCCCCCTACTTTTGTCCATGTCCCCCCATGTGCCCCCCCCCGAAATATGAAAGCTGGAGACGCCACTGAAGGGGAAATGTTTTATTTTTTTATTATTCCTAGAGTTTACCACTGCTTTAACCATTGCTTTAACCATTTTTTTTTTTTTTTTTATCCTTTTACAAGCTGAATTTTCTAAGCCTGTAGACTTCAACTTACACATTAGCCATGTGTGGGGAACTGTGTCATACACTTTTGTCCAAGTATATTATACAAAGACCAAGTATACTACACCCACAGTCACTCCTTTATTCAAGTTTTTGCTTACTCCCCACTTCCTCATAAACAGAATGCAGATTTGTTTGACAATTTTGGTCTTTTGGGAATCCATTGCTTAACATATTGTTCGCTAGCAAAAACTCTTCAATGTATTAAACTCTGGAGTATCTTTCCAAGTACCGAAGTTAAACTAATGCCGCGTACACACGGTCAGACTTTCCAACGGGCAAACCTCCGTCGGAATTTCCGACGGAAAAATAGAGAACCTGCTCTCTATCTAAGTCCGTCGGAAATTCCGACAGAAAAGCTCCCATCGGACTTTTTCTGTCGGAAATTACGACCGTGTATACGCGGCATAACTAACATCCTTTTTACATGTTCTGTTTATATATATATATATATATATATATATATATATATATATATATAGTATCTGACAAAAGTGAATACACCCCTCACATTTTTGTAAATATTTTGTTATATCTTTTCATATGACAACACTGAAAAAATTAAACTTTGCTACAATGTAAAGTAGTGAGTGTACAGCTTGTACTGTATAACAGTGTAAATTTTCTGTCCTCTCAAAATAATTCAACACACGCCCATTAATGTCTAAACCACTGGCAACAAAAGTGAGTACACCCCTAAATAAAAATTTACAAATTGGGCCCAAAGTGTCAATATTTTGTGTTAAGCACTGCCTTAACACTCTTGGGCATGGAGTCCACCAGAGCTTCACAAGTTGCCACTGGAGTCCTGTTCCACTCCTCCATGACGACATCACAAAGCTGGGGGATGTTAGAGACCTTGCGCTCCTCCACCTTCCATTTGAGGATGCCCCACAGATGCTCAATAGGGTTTAGGTCTGGAGACATGCTTGGCCAGTCCATCACCTTTACCCTCAGCTTCTTTAGCAAGGCTGTGGACGTCTTGGAGGTGTGTTTGGGGTCATTATCATGTTAAAATACTGCCCTGCGGCCCAGTCTCCGAAGGGAGGGGATCATGCTCTGCTTTAGTATGTCACAGTACATGTTGGCATTCATAGTTCCCTCAATAATCTGTAGCTCCCCAGTGCCAGCAGCACTCATGCAGCCCCAGACCATGACACTCCCACCATCATACTTGACTGTAGGCAAGACACACTTGTCTTTGTACTCCTCACCTGGTTGCCGCCACACACGCTTGACACCATCTGAACCAAATAAGTTTATCTTGGTCACATCAGACCACAGGACATGGTTCCAGTAATCCATGTACTTAGGTTACTTGTCTTCAGCAAACAGTTTGCAGACTTTCTTGTGCATCATCTTTTTTTTGTTTTTTTGTAAATTATGTTTTTATTGGTTTTTTCACAGTACAGAAAACAACACTCTACACATCGTGGAGACAGCCAGCCACAAAATTTGCCGGCGTATACAGTTATAAAACAGAACACAAATTATCACATTAAACCTGTGACACTCCCAACCCCCCCCCCCCCCAAAACCAACAAATTATACCTCCCCCCCCCCTTGCCTAGATAGGAACACAGATGTCACGGGCCAGCCACCAGATGGGGCCCGCCATGATTGAGAAGTACAGTCCAGTAGCTCCCTGCAAAAACAAGTTAGATAAAGCTTATGAAAACAGTTCCCCCCTCACCCCCAAACCCCCCCACCCAGACACAGGACCTCAGGAAAGGAGACACAACCCCATCCCTACAATTTTAATAGATCAACCGGATGCCGTATCTATAGTAGCCATCCAACCCCCCCAAACCTTGTCAAATTTAGTCAGTGCCCCCCTACTCAAATAAGTAGCTTTATAAAAGGGTATTGCTTTATTGACCAGCGCCTTCCACGCGTCAACAGTAGGAGCTACAGAACACTTCCATGATAGGATGATGCGCTTTTTAGCGTAATATAACAAAAGCATGAGTAAGGTTCGTATAGCCCTGGTAGTGGCCAGGGGTTCAACCAAATGTAGGAGACAAACCTCAACAGACATGGGGATAGATATAGATGTGACCGACCTAATACAGTCAGCAACGGCCTGCCAGTAGTGTTTAATTGGTGGACACTCCCAAAAGATGTGCATAAAGGTGGCTAAGGGTGCAGAGCATCTCCAGCAGAGAGAGCTCTGCGTCCCATACATCCTTGCCAGTCTTGCCGGAGTAAGATAAACTCTGTGCAGAAACTTATACAGGATCAGTCTCTCCCTACTCGAGACCAAACACTGAAAAGCCGTCCCCCACATGTCATCCCAATCATCTCTGTCCAACCCCGGGGCCACAGCCTCCCAAGCATCTCTGCAGGGTCTGAGTAGGAAAGCAGTTTCCGGGAACAGGTCTTTGTAAAAACTGGAAACTGGTTTTGATAGAGATTCGCTGCGCGCCAATAGCTCAAGATCACTGGGCTCCAGGCTAAGGGTCCCCCCAAACTGCGAGTGAAAGGCATGCCTCAACTGCAGATACCTGAAAAAGTGGGAGTTGGGTAAATCATACTTTTGTTTCAGTTCATCAAAGGTCAATAGGGTACCATCGGACACAACATGGGCCAAAAGCTTAATTCCACACCTCGTCCAAACCGCCGGATCCGGGTAGCAGAAAAAATGTGGTAGGTTAGGGTTCCTCCACAAGGGGAGACTAGGCGATAATCTAGTAGAGCTAGGTGACCGCAATCCCTGGACCACAGCCCAGGCCCTCATCACTGAGCGCATGGAGTGTGTCAAAGGGTAAGGAGCCCTCAGGCCCCTGTAGACCAAATGAGACAATGCCTCATAAGAGCCCACACAGGCAGCCTCCAGGGATACAGACGTATCATCTGGAGGAACAGTTAACCAGCGGTGGGCCACCGCTAATTGCCCAGCCAAAAAATATTTATGGAAGTTAGGGACTGCAAGCCCTCCCTCCCCACATGGCTGCTGCAAAATCGCCAATTTAAGGCGAGGGACGCCTCCCCGCCACAAAAAGGAGGAAATCATGGTATCAATGGATTTAAAAAGGGACTTGGGAATCCACACTGGAGAATTTCTAAGGGTATATAGCAATAGTGGCAGAACCTTCATCTTAATCAAATTGATTTTCCCTATGAGGGACAATGGGAGATTTTTCCAAGCCTGACATTTTTTAGATATTGCAATGAGTAGCGGAGAGATATTGAGATTAACAAAGTCCGTCACAGAGTTAGTGATCTGGAGCCCTAAGTATTTAATTTGGGAGACCCACTGCAAAGGAGCGTCAGGATCAGCCCGGTCAGGGACAGGGTGGGAGCACAGGGGAAGTATGTTAGACTTAGTCCAGTTAACCCGGAGCCCAGAGACTGCAGTAAATTTTTCCAAAAGTGACAACGCCGCCCGTAGAGAAGGCCCAGTATCTCTGATAAACAACACTAAGTCATCCGCATAAAGTGCTGTGGTTTCAGTTAGTGTGCCCACGCAGATGCCCTGGATTTGGGAGGAAGAACGTAGCGCAATCGCCAGAGGCTCCATGACGAGAGCAAACAGGCCGGGTGAAAGCGGACACCCCTGCCTGGTGCCCCTGGACACCGGAAAAGTCCCAGACACCCCTCCATTAAAGCGGAGGGCCGCAACCGGGTGGTCATACAACAACGAAATCCATTTAAGGAACCTGGGGCCGAACCCCATGCGTTGCAGGACATAGGTCATATAACCCCAATCAATGGAGTCAAAGGCCTTTTCCAGGTCAAAGAACACCAGAGCCCCCCCCCGAAGACACCCCAGCCCCCAACTGTGTGTGAGTAAACACCCGTCTCAGGTTTATATCAGTGGCTTTCTGGGGCATGAATCCAGTCTGGTCAGGCGATACCAAGAGGTGTATAATTTCCATCAGTCTATTAGCTATCATTTTGGTGAGGATTTTCAGATCCATATTTAAGAGCGCTATGGGTCTATAGGAAGAACAGCAGAGAGGGTCCTTATCGGGTTTGGGGAGTAACACAACATGCGCCTCGTAGAAAGATGCCGGAAGGTCCCCTAAGTCAAAACAGTCACTATATAGTTTTAAGAGTCTGGGGGATAAAACATCCAAATACTGCCTATACCACTCTGCCGGGAGTCCATCCGGGCCCGGCGACTTAGAATTAGGGAAAGATGCAATGGCAGACGCCAATTCTTTGTCCGTGAAGGGGGCCTCCAGACTGGCCACCACCTCCTCGGACAACTCCAGGATCTGAAGGGGACCCAGCAGGTCAGTCAGGTCCCGGTGGTCATATGGCGGGATAGCTGAATAAAGTTCCGAATAGTAGGACACAAAGGCCTGCATTATGCCCCCACTATCTCTTATTATGGTCCCATCTGGGGAAGAGACACACGGGACGACGGTATGCGCCCTAATGTCCGCAGAAAGGTACGCCAACAGCCTCCCATTCTTATCGCCCCTCTCAAACAATTCTTCAGCCCTACTCTTGCGAGTGCAGTGGGTCAAGTCCTGAAAATGTACCAGAAGGGCCCTCCTGGCCATTTGCAGCTCAATCAGAGAAGCGGGGGAAGGCTCATTGGCATGCGTCTGTGCGCACAGAAGTTCATGGGCCTGCAACTCCTCAGATTTTGAGTTTTTCTCCATCCTAGCAGCCTTTATGGCCGACACATATGCCCCTCGTATAGATGCTTTAAACGCGTCCCACACCACCGGCCCACCCGCTGAGCCCTCATTATGTTGCCAATATTCCTGCAAATGGGGTGAAACCAGGGCCTCGACAGAGGGTTCGTCCACCCAACTAGGGTGTAGCCTCCACACCCCCCTGCGGCCCCGAGCAGCACAAGTCATTGCCACCCACAGGGGGGCGTGGTCAGAAAGACCCCCGGCCAGGTAACGGACCTCCTCAACGTGGGGCAAGAGAGCAGGGTTGGCAAATGCCAAATCAATACGGGAAGAGGAGGTACTGACGTGGGAAAGATAAGAGTAACCTCTTTCACCAGGATGCTTCCACCGCCAGACCTCCTCCAAAGCCGCCGCGTCTGCCCAAAGCCCCAGGTCAAGGTTCCGCGCCCTATTTGGATTTGAGGAATCCAAGGAGTAATCAAGAACATTGTTAAAATCCCCAGCCACAAATAGCCTCAGGGGGCCAAATGCGGCCACCTTGTCCAGGACCTGATAGAGAACCTTGTTTCTAAAGGGAGGGGGGACATAAACATTAACTATTGCGATTAATTGAGACTCAACAGTGAGGACCACAATAGCATAACGGCCACCCGGATCCGTCACCACATGTTCAATGTTACATACCAGTTTCTTATGGATTAAAATAGCCACCCCTCTCGCATAAGAGGAGTAGGTGGAGTGTATGGCCCTCTGTATCCAGTTCCTGTTAAGGGACAGTATCCTAGAGCCCATGAGATGGGTCTCTTGTAAAAGGATAATGTGGGGACCAAGGGTTTTAAGATATTGCAGGACCAGCGAGCGTTTAAATTTAGAGTTCAACCCACGGACGTTCCATGAGATAAGTGTTAGGTCACCCATCACGTTGGAGAGAATACAATATGGGGGAAGGAGAAGAGCACCAGACAGGAGAGGCCGGGGGGGGGGGGGAGAACCTGAACACAGAGAGCCACGGACCACCATATAACAGCAGTTGCACAATAGGAACCATACTAGGCAAGGTACCCACCCATCTGCACCAGCTTGTGAAGCAGGGTGCAAGCGGGGTAAAAAAAATAACCCCAAACAACAAAAAAGAAAAAGGAAAAAGAAAAAAGAAAAACAGTCCAAAAAATTAACAGTTCAACATCCCAACGCCCTGTTTGCTCTAGGCGAACCAAACCAAAAACACGCCAGAGAAACTTTGTTCCCAGATTGTGCATCATCTTTAGAAGAGGCTTCCTTCTGGGACAACAGCCATGCAGACCAATTTGATGCAGTGTGTGGCGTATGGTCTGAGCACTGACAGGCTGACCCCCCACCCCTTCAACCTCTGCAGCAATGCTGGCAGCATTCATACGTCTATTTTCCAAAGACAACCTCTGGATATGACGCTGAGCACGTGCACTCAACTTCTTTGGTTGACCATGGGGATGTCTGTTCCAGTGGTGGTGCGCCCCCTCTCTCCTGCACCTGTCTATCACCATAGATAGATTCATGCATTGTATTTTTTTTGGAAGCACCTGATTAGAGCTGTAGGCTCTAATAGGCATCCAAAATGGTGAACAGCGGGTGCAATGCTGTGCGTTCGCTGTTAACTCAGCTGTGTGTTAGGAAAGCGAATAAATCACTTTCCTAACACTGACCTGCCTCTCAGCCAATCAGATAGCCGGGTCTGTTACCTGTCACCTGATTGGCTGAAACGACAGGTGCTGTGATTGGACGCCGCCTATCAGGCATCCAATAATAGGACAGGGCAGGCAGGAGAAGACATCGAGGAAGACATGGAGGACACTGAACATCGCTCGCCACCTGCCGCCATCACCCGCTGCCCACCTGGGCAGACGGCGGGCGGGGGACGGCGGGCGGGGGGCCCAGTGACAGCATTTGGGGCACAGTGGCAGCATTTGGGGCACAGTGGCAGCAATTAAGGCGCACAGTGGCAGCATTTGGGGCACAGTGGCAGCATTTGGGGCACAGTGGCAGCGTTAAATGTGCACAGTGGCAGCATTTGGGGCACAATGGCAGCATTTGGGGCACAGTGGCAGCATTTAATGGGCACAGTGGCAGTGTCTGATGGCACAGTGGCTGCGTTTGATGGCACAGTGGCTGCGTTTGGTACAGTGGCTGCGTTTGATGGGCATAGTGAGGCTGCAATTGATGTTTTTTTTTGTCAGAATCCTTCAGTTTGTTTGCGCCTGCCCAAAAATTTTCAGCATCAGCTGCCACTGGCCTGTTCTGAGTGGAACCTGTCCTGTTAAACCACTGTATGGCATTGGCCACCATGCTGTAGCTCAGTTTCAGGGTCATGGCAATCTTCTTATAGCCTAGGCCATCTTTATGTAGAGCAACAATTCTTTTTTCCAGATCCTCAGAGAGTTCTTTGCCATGAGGTGCCATGTTGAACTTCCAGTGACCAGTATGAGAGAGTGAGAGCAATAACACCAAATTTAACACAACTGCTCCCCATTCACACCTGAGACCTTGTTACACTAACGAGTCACATGACATCGGGGAGGGAAAATGGCTAATTGGGCTCAATTTGGACATTTTCACTTAGGGGTGTACTCACCTTTGTTGCCAGCGGTTTAGACATTAATGGCTGTGTGTTAAGTTATTTTGAGGGGACAGCAAATTTACACTGTTATACAAGCTGAACACTCACTACTTTACATTGTAGCAAAGTGTAATTTCTTCAGTGTTGTCACATGAAAAGGTATAATAAAATATTTACAAAAATGTGAGGGGTGTACTCACTTTAGTGAGATACTGTACTGTTCTTTCCGATTTGTTATATATAGACCAATTGGGTTAAAATGTGGAAAAGAGCAAACCAATTTATGAATGTATACTAAACAGCATCTTCAAAACCTAGCGATTTCCTGGATAGTGTCATCTCCTGCTGCAGCATGATAATTGTTCCCTGATGATACATACAACAGTTGAATATTTGAATACCTCACATCTTTCTGCCATTGGAAAGAGATAAATTGTAGCACACAGGTACACAAATCTACTTACAAAACATGAGTAGTAAAGCCCAGCCCAAAGTAATTAAAAAAAAAAAAATGCATCAATTTTCCTGCAACTTTCTGTGCACTGAACTGAAATCTCAAATCTTGTTTTCAGCTTTTGTTGCTACCTTTTTTGAACTAAAGGGCACTGCACCCCCTTTCCGTTCTACATTATGTAATAGTTGAGGAGAAAGGGAAGTGTTTGTAGTACAAATCAGAGCAACAGTCTAGAATAACAACACTGTTCCTTCACTGATACAGTACTATGAGTGAGCATTGTTACCCTAGAACAGGAAATGAGTTAACGGCAGTATCAAAAGATGAAAATAGAGAAAAACAAATAATGAAAAAGGAAACTAATGTAACTACCATGTCTAAGGACGGGTAAGCTGCAATAAATAAATATATATAGATAGATATATATTTATTTATTGCAGCTTACCCACTTATATTGGCATGGGGCGTGGTCACCGGGTGATGCCACTCGCTGACCCCGCCCCCGTATTACATCACAGTCTCGGGGAATGATGGGACTGTGACGTGATACGGGGGCGGGGTTAGCGGGTGGCATTACCCGTGACCACGCCCCATGCCAATATAAGTGGGTGCGCTCCGCGGACAGAGCATTGTAGCGGCAGACAGCGACGAGGCAACATCGGGCGGAGAGAAGAGGGAAGAAGACAACGATGAAGACCGGGACCCCACTAGCAAAAGAGCTGGAAGAAGATAGTGGGGTGCCCGGCAGAAGGCAGAAAGAACCGGAGATCGTGGAGAAGGCACCGGAGAGCGGGAGAAGAACCGGAGAGCGCGGTGACGTCACCGGAGAACAGAACAAGAGACCCCCGAAGTCGGAAGAAGACGATGATGAAGACCGGGACCCCCCGCTAGCAAAAGAGCTGGAAGAAGATAGTGGGGCGCCCAGCAGAAAGACCCCCGAAGTCGGAAGAAGACGGCGATGAAGACTGGGACCCCGCTAGCAAAAGAGCTGGAAGAAGATAGCGGGCGCCCGGCAGAAAGACCCCCGAAGTCGGAAGAAGACCCCCGGAGCTGCCTAATAAATTACTTTAAAAACCTGTGTTGTGTTTTTTATTGACTTTTTTTGCCACCAGGTGAATGGTTAGGGGTACGATGTACCCCATACTCATTCACATAGGGTAGGGGGCCGGTATCTGGGGTCCCCCCTTATTAAAGGGGGCTCCCAGATTCCGATAAGCCCCCCCGCCCGCAGACCCCGACAACCAACGGCCAGGGTTGTCGGGAAGAGGCCCTTGTCCCCATCAACATGGGGACATCCTCCCCATGTTGAGGGCATGTGGCCTGGTACGGTTCAGGAGGGGGGGGCGCTCTCTTGTCCCCCCTCTTTTCCTGCGGCCTGCCAGGTTGCGTGCTCGGATAAAGGGTCTGGTGTGGATTTTTAGGGGGACCCCCACGCTATTTTTTTTTTTAAGTTTAGCGCGGGGTTCCCCTTAAAATCCATACCAGACCTGAAGGGCCTGGTATGGATTTTGGGGGACCCCCACGCCATTTTTTTTTCATTTTGGTGGGGGGGTCCCCTTTGAATCCATACTAGACCCAAGGGCCTGGTATGGACCTGGGGGGGGGACCCCACGCTGTTTTTTTTATAGATTTTTTTTTTGAGCCGGCAATGTTTATTTTTTTTACATTTCCTTTAATGACCAGCTATAAACAGGTAATAAAATAAAAAAAAAGCAAATCGCCGCAAAATCGTGGTACTTGTGTTTTGGATGCCAGTCCATTGAATTCTATTACATCCAAAACACTGTTTCCTGACAGACTCCATGGCAGACTACGTGTGGGTTAACCCCGCCTCCTCTCCACAGCTATAGGACCCCTTACCCATAAATTTGAGCTCACCTCCACAGACAGGTGTTCCTTTTTTATCCTCCTCACATGGACCTTCATCATGCAATTCGGTGCGATGTCCAAGATGTGGATTGCTTGGATCGATCGGTACTGTTACTGCGGTGCACCTAGGGCCCAGCTATGAGCGGGCGAGTGGTTTCAGGGCTGGAAAATACCCCTATGGTGGAAGGGACGTGGCCCCAGAGTACCGGATCGGATGTCGCAGGATTCCTCTGCTGGCAAGGTCTGAAGATTTTGATTTCATATCTTCTTTCATGGCAGACAAGTTTGTGTATGTTGTTTTTGTCTCCCCTGTTTTCCTTCCTCCTGTGTGCGGCATGTGGAACGCTTTTTGCATCCCAGGACGCCATTTCCCTTCCTGGTTCCCGGTCCGCCGCGCTTCTGCGCATGCGCCGAGCTGCGTGAAATGGGCGTGAACCAACCAAGTCTTTTTGAGATTGGGCCCACCCAGGCGGGTCGGGTAGGGGCTTGCCTACGTCTCTTCCGGCACGTCTGGGTGGCCTCGATCTCGGACTATTGGACCATCAAGACGGTCTCAACAGGTCACACATGGTCCTTCACCAAGATCCCTCCATGCAGACCAATGCAAACCTCACTACCTCGTTTAGAAGAAAAACAGCAAGTTCTCCTCTCATATGTGAATGTCCTGAAAGATCAAGGAGCAGTGGTGCCCGTCCCAAAGGACGAGGACTTCCAGGGGGTATACTCCCCCCTCTTCCTAGTACTAAAGAAGAACGGCTCTTGGCGTCCAGTCATAGATCTCACTTTCCTGAACAAGTACATAAAGCACGAGAAGTTCAAAATGGAGTCACTCTCAACCATCCAAAAAATAGTTCAACCAGGCGACTGGTTGATCTCAATAGATCTAAAAGACGCGTACTTTCATGTTCCGGTGGCAGAAAACTTTCACAAATATCTGCGGTTCCAGGTCGAACAAGAGCACTTACAATTTATTTGTCTTCCATTCGGGCTAACGACTTCTCCAAGAGTCTTTTCCAAGGTGCTGTTAGCAGTTGTGTCCCTTCTCAGAGTACAGGGTGTGCGCCTGTATCATTATCTGGACGATCTACTAGTACTGTCCCAAGACAAGCAGCAGCTGCTAGTCCACAAAGATCAGGTGATCTCTACACTGTTGGAGTTCGGATGGCTCCTAAACCGGGAGAAGAGTCAGCTGGATCCGACCCAGCGCTTGGTCTATCTAGGAGCCCAGTTCGACACCATAGAGAACACCATCTCTCTTCCAGAAGAAAAAATACCGATCATTCGGGAAAGAATCTCCTTAGCTCTAGACTTCTCTCACCTAAGGGCATCACAGTGCCTGAAGATAATCGGCACGATGGTGGCCACATCCCCCATGGTCAAGTGGGCGATGTGGAGGCTTCGTCCTTTTCAATCCAGATTCCTCCAGCAATGGAAGACAGACGATCTCAATCAGCGGATCCGGATAACACAGTCAATGAGCAACAGTCTCCTCTGGTGGCTTCAAACCAAGAACTTGTCAACTTGCCACTCCCTTGCCCCCATCCATTGGGTGACTGTTACATCCGATGCCAGCAATGCGGGCTGGGGGGCACATTGTGGGGCAGAACTGGCTCAGGGCAAATGGGATGCCCGTCTCCACTCTCCAGGTTCGAACATTCTGGAACTGCGCGCGGCATGGTGCGCCCTTCAAGCCTTCTCCCACCTTCTGAAAGGGAAGTCAGTCCTACTCAAAATGGACAATACCACCGCTGTGGCATATGTGAAGAGACAAGGGGGCACTCGGAGCTCTGCCCTTCTCCAAGAGGTCGAGCCCATCATGGAAAAGAAAAAACAAATGCGCCTACTAAGTGCAGTATGTTAGAAATTTATTCGAGAATAATTAAAATAACAGCCAAATGGCTACTCACAGGATGGAAGTGGAGTAAAAGCATAAATAGATATCCTTCTAAGTTGTCTGCGGAGGGCATGAGTCACTCCGTGTGTCTGTAGTCTCCCGGTGGTGGAATACTGCCAAGATGAAGAGGTAGTGCACTGCGGTGTTGCTGCAGGGATGGGGAGATGGCAGAAGAACGGTAGATGTGAGAAGAGCTGTCCCTCTATGCCAGTGTGGACACCGGTTCCCACACGGCGTACGGCGTGCGGTTCACGCTGGAGCGCAATCAGCTTCGGCAACCGGACGTGACGTCAATAGCAGACGCTAACTGATGACGCGTTTCAATGCTTCCGCATTTTCCTCGGATCTGATAGGCAATAGAAGCTGTCGGTATTATATGCGTTCCACCGGACGGAACCATCAATCTAGTGTCATACTCCGGAAATGAAGTGCTGTAGGCTGGAAGGAATGGATACATAGGCCTAACAATAGCATATACATAGGAATTCGTAGATTTAAAAAACATACAATATACAATTGATTGAGTTGATAGAAACCTTTAGAAGACTTGCCCTATAATGAATGTATATATGGCAAGAAATTTTATATTTTGACAGGAGATATATATATTGACATCAATGCATGGAAGAAATGCATGAGAGGGGCTTACAAAAAAAATCTTAAAAAGTGCATAGAAAATGCACTAAAAAATATATCAAAAATAAAAATGCTGGATGCAAAAAATATATATATCTCTAAAAATGCTGGATGCAAAAAATAAAAATAAAAATAAAATTGGAAATAAAAATAATAAAAATAAATAAATATAAAAATAAAAATAATAATAGTAGCCAATAATATCCAAGAGACAGTTATGGAGAGCTGTTATTGAGAAACTCATAATCTCAATAATACAGATATCTAATTTATAATGATGGGGATCGCAAGCATGCATATGCACACATCCGCACATGCATGCGTCCAATCCATTGTGTATGGATATTGTGCTCACAATAAAAAAAGGGGTTTAATGATAAAAATTATATAACGATCATTGATAAAGGACCAATTGATAAACAGCCAATTGATAAAAAATCAATAAATAAAAATCTTTTACCATCAAGGAAGGAATATATAAATAGCAGGAATATATATACAAATGAGGATGTAATAAAACACAACATAGTGGAATAAGGGTTCCTATTGGTTCTTAATGGTCAAAAAGGAAAAGAGGAAAAAGGTAGAGGAGATGGGGATGTGTGTAGATGAATACAAACATACACCCACACAAAATGTATGTGCACGTGTGTACATGAATATGTCTCTATCACATGACTGTATTAACCTCAATCTCCTCGTTAAGTCCAAAGGGTGTAAGTGTGTTCAGGATATAAATCCAGTATGTTTCTTGTTTACACAGACGTTGGAATCTCTCTGCACACATCCCCATCTCCTCTACCTTTTTCCTCTTTTCCTTTTTGACCATTAAGAACCAATAGGAACCCTTATTCCACTATGTTGTGTTTTATTACATCCTCATTTGTATATATATTCCTGCTATTTATATATTCCTTCCTTGATGGTAAAAGATTTTTATTTATTGATTTTTTATCAATTGGCTGTTTATCAATTGGTCCTTTATCAATGATCGTTATATAATTTTTATCATTAAACCCCTTTTTGTCTGTCTCTTGGATATTATTGGCTACTATTATTATTTTTATTTTTATATTTATTTATTTTTATTATTTTTATTTCCAATTTTATTTTTATTTTTATTTTTTGCATCCAGCATTTTTAGAGATATATATATTTTTTGCATCCAGCATTTTTATTTTTGATATATTTTTTAGTGCATTTTCTATGCACTTTTTAAGATATTTTTTTGTAAGCCCCTCTCATGCATTTCTTCCATGCATTGATGTCAATATATATATCTCCTGTCAAAATATAAAATTTCTTGCCATAGATACATTCATTATAGGGCAAGTCTTCTAAAGGTTTCTATCAACTCAATCAATTGTATATTGTATGTTTTTTAAATCTACGAATTCCTATGTATATGCTATTGTTAGGCCTATGTATCCATTCCTTCCAGCCTACAGCACTTCATTTCCGGAGTATGACACTAGATTGATGGTTCCGTCCGGTGGAACGCATATAATACCGACAGCTTCTATTGCCTATCAGATCCGAGGAAAATGCGGAAGCATTGAAACGCGTCATCAGTTAGCGTCTGCTATTGACGTCACGTCCGGTTGCCGAAGCTGACTGCGCTCCAGCGTGAACCGCACGCCGTACGCCGTGTGGGAACCGGTGTCCACACTGGCATAGAGGGACAGCTCTTCTCGCATCTACCGTTCTTCTGCCATCTCCCCATCCCTGCAGCAACACCGCAGTGCACTACCTCTTCATCTTGGCAGTATTCCACCACCGGGAGACTACAGACACACGGAGTGACTCATGCCCTCCGCAGACAATTTAGAAGGATATCTATTTATGCTTTTACTCCACTTCCATCCTGTGAGTAGCCATTTGGCTGTTATTTTAATTATTCTCGAATAAATTTCTAACATACTGCACTTAGTAGGCGCATTAGTTTTTTCTTTTCTTTGCCATATATAGAGTCTGCTTCGCTCTACAATTGCTGCCAACGGTGCATATGTTCATATGACTTGCTTTCAATATTACATGGACTTCCAAAGAGAAAGACTTTTATACTTTAAATCCTATTGATTTTCATCTGATTTATTTTTATCAGTTAGGTTGTTGTTCCTTCTTTTTGCGCCGTTATCTGTATTATAATTCGAGCCCATCATGACCTGGGCTCAGAGGAATCTGCTCAACTTAACAGCAGTCTTCATTCCAGGGGAGCAGAACATTCAAGCGGACTTCCTGTCACGCAGCATGCTAGACAACAACGAATGGTCACTGCATCCACAAACCTTCAAGTGGATCCTATCATTGGATTTCGATCCAGAGGTGGATCTGTTTGCATCCCCCTGCAATTACAAGATCGGCAGATACTACACCCGAGCTTGGTACAGTCAAGCCTTCGGAGTAGATGCATTAACGAGTCATTGGGACTTCAACAGGGCATATGCCTTCCCTCCTCTTCCGGTCATGCTAAAATTCCTACAGCGGCTTCAGTTGGAGAAAGTCGAGGTGATAACAATAGCTCCATACTGGCCGAGCAGACCTTGGTTTCCTCTCCTGAATCTAATGAGCTTCAGGGACCCGCTGCCTCTTCCTCTCAGGCCAGACCTTCTTTCTCAGGGGACGACCCTACACCCCTGTCCAGCAATGCTGAGACTGATGGTCTGGTTTTTGAGAGGGAGAGGCTAGAGTCTCTTGGGTGTGCTTCAGGGGTAATCTCTACCCTTATGAGCTCCAGAAAGTCTAACACAAATAAAACTTACAATAGAATCTGGGCCAGATTTGTCAGCTTCACGACTTCTGCAGGAAAGTCATCTAGAAATCCTAGTGTTCAAGACATCTTGAGTTTTTCTCCAATCAGGCTTGGATCTGCCTTTATCGATCAGTTCCCTCAGGGTACAAGTATCAGCCTTATCAGCTTTTTCGGGAACGTCATGGGCAACTCATCCCCTGGTTCAACAGTTCTTTCGGGGGGCATCGAGAATCAGGCCTCAGAGGAAACCTAGATTCCCCAAATGGGATCTCCCGCTCGTCCTTGATGCTCTTTCAGCACTCAACAACAAAGATCTTTCTATTAAGGACTTATCAATCAAACTGGCCTTTCTAGTGGCCATTACTTCAGCCAAAAGGGTTTCAGAAATAAGCTTCCTGGGTTGTCAAGAACCTTTTTTGACTTTTTTCCCGGACCGAGTGGTCCTTATTCCCATGCTTGGGTCAAAACCAAAAGTCACATCAGTTTTTCACGAAAATCAAGAAATAGTCCTTCCTACTTTCGATTCTCCAGAATCAGCAGATGTTCATCCCTTGGATGTAGGTGAGACTCTGAAAGAATACTTGCGAGCTACTTCATCTTTTAGAAGCTCGAACTACCTGTTCTTGTTACACACTGGTAGCAACAAAGGAAAGAGGGCTTCCTCCAGAACGATAGCAGCCTGGATCGTTCAATCAATTCAACAAGCCTATAGGGCAAAGGGCTTGGCTCCTCCAGAGGCGGTGACGGCTCATTCCACCAGAGGCATGGCAGCCTCATGGGCAGCAGCTCGACACGTGGCTCCTGAAGTGATATGCAAGGCAGCCTCATGGTCTTCTATTCATACATTTATGTCTCATTATTGTATTGAGCCTGCTTCCCTTTCCTCTGTTAATTTTGGTAGAAAAATCCTGTCAGTTGACGGGAAAGATTAAATATATTTTTGTTCAGCATACCCTCCCGTGTGGTTTGGCTAGTTATTTCCCACACGTAGTCTGCCATGGAGTCTGTCAGGAAAACTGAAAATTTATTACCAAATACTTACCGTAATTTTCCTTTCCTGATAGACTCCATGGCAGACGGAGTTCCCACCCATGAATTAAAAATATGAGAGTTGAAATGTGAGTCGGCTAGTTACGGAACACCTGTCTGTGGAGGTGAGCTCAAATTTATGGGTAAGGGGTCCTATAGCTGTGGAGAGGAGGCGGGGTTAACCCACACGTAGTCTGCCATGGAGTCTATCAGGAAAGGAAAATTACGGTAAGTATTTGGTAATAAATTTTCAGTTTTTTGGCCTGGAAAACAAAATCTGCAGTTGCGTTTAACCTCGTTTTTCACAAAGCCAAAAAATGCCTTCAGACGCCAAAGATTTCCACGTTTCAGACGCGGTACCGGCGTTTAGCCGCATTTTAGTTTAGAAGCGTTTTAAAGGTGACCTATTTTTTTACATTGATAAACTAAAAGATTATGGCAAATGAGAAAAAACCATGAAAAATATATATATTTCCCAAAAAAATTAAATTGTTTCCATTGCATTGTGGACAATCCACAACTTGGGGCAGCTGATGTGGCAAGTGAACAATCCACAACTTGGGGCAGCAGACGTGACAAGTGGACAATCCACAACTTGTGGCAAGTGATGTGGCAAGTGACACGCTAAATACAACTACACTGCTGCTCTCTCAGCTGCTGATACTCACTCTGGTCTCACAAAATAGCTGAAATCGTTAATAATACTGTTTTTGGAGCTTAAGGCCGCTCCTTATGATGTTTCCTAACTAAACGCATATAGACGCAAATGTGGTAAAACGCGGCATGCAAACGCCACAAAGCGCGCCTTTCTAAATGCCGCTTTCAACCTTAGTTCTGAACAATTTGCACCAGCGTCCCGTGTACATGGGGCCTAAAAACGCCTATGCCATTTACAGCTCAAAAACGCCATGGTGGCCATGAGGCCATAGGCTAACATGGAGAGCCGTTTTTAAGCTGCAAAAAACGCTCAAAAAAGCGTCTGGAAAAACGTCCGTGTGCATGTAGCCTTATATTAACCACTTGCGCACTGGCCACTTAAACCCCCTTCCTGCCCAGACCAATTTTCAAATTTCAGCGCTGATGCATTTTGAATGACAATTGCGCGCTCATACAACACTGTAACCCAATGAAAATTTATTATTTTTTTGCACACAAATAGAGCTTTCTTTTGGTGCTATTTGATCACCTCTGCGTTTTTGTTTTTTTATATATAAATACAAAAGACCGACTAAAAAAAAAATAATTAGGATATTTTAACCACTTCAGCACCAGGCCTATTCTGGCACTTCTCTCCTTCATGTAAAAATCATAAATTTATGGCTATAAAATTACTTCAAAACCCCAAACATTATATATGTTTTTTTAGCAGGCACCCTAGGGAATAAAATGGCGGTCATTGCAAATTTTTATCTCGCTCGGTATTTGCGCAATAAATGTTCAAACGCCTTTTTTTGGGGAAAAAATGGTTTCATTAATTAAAAAAAATTACAGAACAGTAAAGTTAGCCCAATTTTTTTGTATAATGGGAAAGATGTTGTTATGCTGAGTAAATAGATACCTAACATGTCACGCTTTAACCACTCAAGCCCCGGACCAATACGGAGCATAATGACCAGAGGTGATTTCAAAATTTGGCACTGCGCTGCTTTAACTGTAAATTGTGTGACATGCAATGTTCTACCCAAACAAAATTTGCGTCCTTTTCTTCCCACAAATAGAGCTTTCTTTTAATGGTATTTGATTGCCTCTGCGATTTTTTTTTTTTGCAATATAAATGGAAAAAGACTGAAAATTTTGAAAAAAAATTCTATTTTCTACTTTTTGTTATAACAAAAATCGAATAAACTCAATTTTAGTTATACATTTAGGCCAAAATGTATTCAGCCACATGTCTTTAGTAAAAAAAATGTCAATAAGCATATATTTATTGGCTTGCGCAAAAGTTATAGCGTCTACAAACTAGGGTACATTTTCTGGAATTTACACAGCTTTTAATTTATGACTGCCTATCTCATTTCTTGAGGTGCTAAAATGGCAGGGCAGTACAAAACCCCCCCAAATGACCCCATTTTGGAAAGTAGACACCCCAAGGAAATTGCTGAGAGGCATGTTGAGCCCATTGAATATTTTTTTTTTGTCCCAAGTGATTGAATAATGACTAAAAAAAATAAAAATTACAAAAAGTTGTCACTAAATGATATATTGCTCACACATGCCATGGTTATATGTGGAATTGCACCCCAAAATACATTTTGCTGCTTCTCCTGAGTACGGGGATACCACATGTGTGGGACTTTTTAGGAGCCTAGCCGCGTACGGGCCCCCGAAAACCAAGCACCGCCTTCAGGATTTCTAAGGGCGCAAATTTTTGATTTCACTCCTCACTACCTATCACAGTTTTGAAGGCCATAAAATGCCGAAATAGCACAAAACCCCCCCAAATGACCCCATTTTAGAAAGTAGACACCCCAAGCTATTTGCTGAGAGGCATGTTGAGTCCATGAAATATTTTATATTTTGACACAAGTTGCGGGAATATGACAAACTTTTTTTTTTTTTGCACAAAGTTGTCACTAAATGATATATTGCCCACACATGCCATGGGCATATGTGAAATTACACCCCAAAATACATTCTGCTGCTTCTCCCGAGCACGAGGATACCTCAAAAAGTTGTCACTAAATGATATATTGCTCAAACATGCCATAGTTATATGTGGAACTGCACCCCAAAATAAATTTTGCTGCTTCTCCTGAGTACGGGGATACCACATGTGTGGGACTTTTTGAGAGCCTAGCCGCGTATGTGGCCCCAAAAACCAAGCACCGCCTTCAAGATTTCTAAGGGCATACATTTTTGATTTCACTCCTCACTACCTATCACTACCTATCACAGTTTTGAAGGCCATAAAATGCCAAGATGGCACAAAACCCCCCCAAATGACCTTATTTAGGGAAGTGGACACCCCAAGCTATATGCTGAGAGGCATGTTGAGCCCATTGAATATTTATTTTTGTCCCAAATGATTGAATAATGACAAAAAGAAAAAAAAGAAAAATGTACAAAAAGTTGTCACTAAATGATATATTGCTCAAACATGCCATAGTTATATGTGGAATTGCACCCCAAAATACATTTTGCTGCTTCTCCTGAGTACGGGGATACCACATGTGTGGGACTTTTTGAGAGGCTAGCCGCGTACGGGGCCCCAAAAACCAAGCACCTCCTTCAAGATTTCTAAGGGCGCAAATTTTTGATTTCACTCCTCACTACCTATCACAATTTCGAAGGCCATAAAATGCCAAAATAGCACAAACCCCCCCCAAATGAGCCCATTTTGGAAAGTAGACAACCCAAGCTATTTACTGAGAGGCATGTTGAGTCCATGGAATATTTTATATTTTGCCACAAGTTACGGGAATATGACAAACCTTTTTTTTTTGCACAAAGTTGTCACTAAATGATATATTGCTCACACATGCCATAGTTATATGTGGAACTGCACCCCAAAATAAATTTTGCTGCTTCTCCTGAGTACGGGGATACCACATGTGTGGGACTTTTTGAGAGCCTAGCCGCGTATGTGGCCCCAAAAACCAAGCACCGCCTTCAAGATTTCTAAGGGCATACATTTTTGATTTCACTCCTCACTACCTATCACTACCTATCACAGTTTTGAAGGCCATAAAATGCCAAGATGGCACAAAACCCCCCAAATGACCTTATTTAGGGAAGTGGACACCCCAAGCTATATGCTGAGAGGCATGTTGAGCCCATTGAATATTTATTTTTGTCCCAAATGATTGAATAATGACAAAAAGAAAAAAAAGAAAAATGTACAAAAAGTTGTCACTAAATGATATATTGCTCAAACATGCCATAGTTATATGTGAAATTACACCCCAAAATACATTCTGCTGCTTCTCCTGAGTACGGGGATACCACATGTGTGGGACTTTTTGGGAGCCTAGCCGCGTACGGGACCCCAAAACCCAAGTGCCCGCCTTCAAGATTTCTAAGGGCACAAATTTTTGATTTCACTCCTCACTACCTATCACAGTTTTGAAGGCCATAAAATGCCAAGATAGCACAAAACCCCCACAAATGACCCAATTTTGGAAAGTAGACACCCCAAGCTATTTGCTGAGAGGCATGGTGAGTATTTTACAGCTCTCATTTGTTTTTGAAAATTTTCAAAACTTTGTGACAAAAAGCGAGATTTGCAAAATACTCAACATACCTCTCAGCAAATAGCTTGGGGTGTCTACTTTCCAAAATGGGGGGTTTTGTGCCATCTGGGCATTCAATGGCCTCCGAAACTGTGATAGGCAGTGAGGAGTGAAATCAAAAATTTACACCCTTAGAAATCCTGAAGGCGGTGCTTGGTTCTCGGGGTCCTGTACGCGGCTAGGCTCCCAAAATGTCTCACACATGTGGTATCCCCGTAGGAGAAGGAGAAGCAACAGAATGTATTTTGGGGTGCAATTCCACATATAACCATGGCATGTTTGAGCAATATATCATTTAGTGACAACTTTTTGTACATTTTTTTTTCTTTTTGTCATTATTCAATCACTTGGGACAAAAAAAAAAAATATTCAATGGGCTCAACATGCCTTTCAGCAAATAGCTTGGGGTGTCTACTTTCCAAAATGGGGTAATTTGGGCGGGGGGTTTGAACTGTCCTGGCATTTTATGCACAACATTAGGAAGCTTATGTCACACATCATCCACTCTTCTAACCAATTGAAGACAAAGCCCTTTCTGACACTTTTTGTTTACATGAAAACATTTTTTTTTTTGCAAGAAAATTACGTTGAACCCCCAAACATTACACATTTTTTTTAAAGCAAAGGCCCTACAGATTAAAATAGTGGGTGTTGCATTTTTTTTTCCACACAGTATTTGCGCAGCGATTTTTCAAACGCATTTTTTGGGGAAAAAACACACTTTTTTTATTTTTAATGCACTAAAACACACTATATTGCCCAAATGTTTGATGAAATAAAAAAGATGATCTTAGACCGAGTACATGGATACCAAACACGACATGCTTTAAAATTGCGCACAAACGCGCAGCGGCGACAAACTACATACATTTTTAAAAGCCTTTAAAAGCCTTTACAGGTTACCACATTAGATTTACAGAGGAGGTCTACTGCTAAAATTACTGCCCTCGATCTGACCTTCGCGGTGATACCTCACATGCATGGTGCAATTGCTGTTTACATATGACGCTAGACCGACGCTTGCATTCGCCTTTGCGCAAGAGCAGGTGGGGACAGGGGTGCTTTTTTTTTATTATTATTTATTTTGCTTTTTTATTTTATTTTTAAACTGTTCCTTCCATAATTTTTAATTTTTTACCATTTTTATTGTTATCTCAGGGAATGTAAATATCCCCTATGATAGCAATAGGTAGTGACAGGTAAAAATTGGGGGGTTAGACCCTAGATCTTTCCTCTGCCCTCAAAGCATCTGACCACACCATGATCTGTGTGATAAAATGCTTTCCCAACTTCCCAATGGCGCTGTTTATATCCGGGGGGGAGGACATTCCCTCCCACTGCTTGTAAAAGCAGTCTAGAAGCTAATTATCTGCTAGGATTGCTTTTACATGAAAGCCGGCCGCTGGCTGAAAAGAATGATACCAAGATGATACCTAAACCCACAGGTATTATTCTGGTATAAACAATAAAATCTAGCAACATACCAGTACGTTGCTGGTCCTTGTTGGACATGTATTGTAATCTTTTTTTTCATGCAGCCTGTTGGCTAAACGAAAAAAAGAGATTGATCGGTGGGTATGCCCTCCATTAGAATACCTCCCTTCATCCACCCACTTCTAATGATGGGCATACATGCACCATTTATATATGCAAAAGCATGGGGGCATCCTCCCGCAAAAAAGTTATGCCGCGTACACACGGTCTGACTTTTCCACGGGCAAGCCTCCGTCGGAATTTCGACCGTATGTACCTCAGCCCCTGCTGCCCCCATGCTTCGGCATATATGCTCTTTTTTTTTAACTGTGGTGGTGAAATCACCTCCTACAGCGTTGGAGTCACGGCTTTATGTATCGTGGGAGCAAACGTGATCACTTATATGGTGATCACTGGTGAAAGGGTTAACTAGGGGCAATCAGGGAGTTAAAACCTTTATTAGGTTATATATGGGGGTACCTGACGCTATATAAAAACCTGACGGGTAACCTAAATAACTAACTGGCTAACCAGTGTCACCAGTGACGCTTATACGGTGATCACTGGTTAAAGGGTTAACTCTAGGGGCAATCAGGGGGTTAAAATAATATATGGGGGTACCTGACGCTATAAAAACCTGCGGCGAATCTAAAAATAAATAACTGGCTATCTAGGGCACCACCGACACTAATACAGCGATCGGAAAAACGATCGCTTAGTGACGCTGGTGATAGGGGGTGAAAGGGTTACCTGGGGGGCGATCAAGGGGTTAAACCTTTATTAGGGGGGGTTAGGGGGCTACTCTGGACCTAAAGGGGCCTAAACCTAACTGCCCTGCAACTTGTTACTGTCACAAATGACACTGATTGCAGTGATCAGTAAAAAAATGACCACTGCAAATGGTGCACTGTGACTGGGGGTACTGGGGGTGATCTGGGGGGTGATCTGGGGGTGACTGGGGGGTGTAAGTGTGCCTACATGTACTGGTGTCAGTGTAGTGTTGGTGCACTTACTGTGAGATGCAGTGGCGGCTGGTGCTCAAAATGTTTGGGGGGGCGCAAACAAACTGAAAAAAAAAAAAAATCAATTGCCGCCACTGTGCCCATTAAACGCAGCCACTGTGCCCAAACGCCACCAGTTTGCCCCCTCAAATACAGCCAGTTTGTTTCCATATACAGCCAGTGTGCCCCCATATATACAGCCAGTGTGTCCCCATATACAGCCAGTGTGCCCCCATATACAGCCAGTGTGCCCCCATATACAGCCAGTGTGCCCCCATATATATATAGCCAGTGTGCCCCCATATACAGCCAGTTTGTCCCCATGTATATAGCCAGTGTGCCCCCATATACAGCCAGTTTGTCCCCATATACAGCCAGTTCCCCTCAAATGCAGCCAGCGTGTTCCCCATATACAGCCAGTTCCCCCCATATTCAGCCAGTTTGTCCCCCATATACAGCCAGTTCCCCCCATATTCAGCCAGTTTGTCCCCCCATATACAGCCAGTTCCCCCCATATACAGCCAGTTCCCCCCATATTCAGCCAGTTTATCCCCCATATTCAGCCAGTTCCCCCCATATTCAGCCAGTTTGTGCCCCATATTCAGCCAGTTTGTCCCCCATATTCAGCCAGTTTGTGCCCCATATTAAGCCAGTTTGTGCCCCATATTCAGCCAGTTTGTCCCCCAAATGCAGCCTGTCCCCCCCCCCAGCCCTGCACTTACCTTCCTCGGTCCGCGCCGTCCTCGATGTGTTCTCCCGCCCTTGATGTCGCTTCAGCCAATCAGGTTACCGGTAGCCAGATCCGGTGAACCTGATTGGATGAAACCTCCACACAGTCTTCTTCCAGGAACGCACCCCTGTGCGTACCTGGGAGGAGTTTTTGGAAGCCAAATACAGCGTGAGAGCTGTATTCGGAAAGCCTATCAGAGCCGGTGGCTCTGATAGGCACTTCCAAGTCACACCCACCGCCGGCCGCCGCTCTAATTCATATGGCCGGCGCTCACCAGGAGGCCGGCCATATGTATAGTGGGCAGCGCGGCAGCAATGCAATGCATGAATCTGTGTATTGTCTTTCAGTGGCGGTGCGGGAGCGAGAGGGGGCGGCGCTCCGGCGCCCTCTATGGACGCACCGCCACTGGTGAGATGTCTTCTCTCCTCGCGCCGGAACGAAAAGACCGCCGCATGGAGAGATGACATCACTTCCTCTGCCTGTGTTTACATTACACAGGCAGAGGAAGATTCTCATTCGCCCGGAGCGATCGCGAGGGGGTGGCCGTAAACGAATGGCCGTCCCCTCATCACGTATCGCTCCCGAACAGATAACCACCGCTCACCTTATAGAAGGGGGGTCCGATGGGACCCCCCAACTATACGAAGGCAGTCACGTACAGGTACGTGATTGTGCCTGTCCGTGCCATTCTGCCGACGTATATATACAGTGAGCGGTCGTTAAGTGGTTAAAATTGGAATGACATCAAACTTCAGTACTTAAAAATCTCCCTAGGCGATGCTTTAAAAATGTTTACACGTTACCATTTTCGCATTACAGAGGAGGTCTAGTGCTAGAATTGTTGCACTCGTTCTAATGCACGCAGCAATACCTCACATGTGTGGTTTGAACGGCATTTACATATGTGGGCGGGACTTACGTGTGTGTTTTTTTTTTTTTCTTATTCTTTTTTTTTTTTTACTCTTTTTTTAACTTTTTTTGTTTTTTTGATCACTTTTATTCCTATTACAAGGAATGTAAACATCTCTTGTAATAGGAATCTATTGTGACAGGTCCTCTTTATGGAGAGATGCGGGGTCAATAAGACCCCACATCTCTCCTCCAGGCTGGAAAGCATGAGATCGGTCAAAAAAATTGACCGATCTCATGCTGACAGCCAAGATCACGGCTTTGTTTACATACGGGAACCCGGCGTGATGTCATAACGTCGCGCCCGGGCCTCCGACGGTCATAGAGATGACTGGTGACCATCTGGTAACCAGTCATCTCTATGCTTCCCATCCGGCGCCGGCCAATTCGATCTCTGAGCCCCAGATGGCACGGGAGATCCCGGAGAAGCACCGGATGGCGGCGGGAGGGGGGGGAAACGTCCCCTCCTGCCGCCTATAAGAACGATCAAGCGGCGGAACGTTTTTATCGTGCACAGAATGATATCTGAATGATGCCTGCAACTGCAGGCATCATTCAGATGTCACCGCACAAAGCCAAGGACGTCATTTGACGGTGGGCGTTAGGGAAGTGGTTAATATGTCGAAAATTTAGAAAAAAGGTAATTTTTCTCCTTCATTGATGTACACTGATGAGACTGCACTGATGGGCACCGATAAGGTGGCAAGGGTGGGCACTGAGAGGTGGCATTGCTAGTTGGCACTGGTGGGCATTGATAGGTGGCACTGGCAGGGGCTACTGATTGTCACAGATGACGCAGAATTGCCTCTTCCTCTTTGGGCCCGATGTCCCTTGCACATAAGCCGGTGATTGCCTTTTTTTATGCTCACGCTGTCAGCACAAGGAGAAAACAAAAACCATTACCCAGCTTTTGTTTACATCACGTGATCAGCTGTCATTGGCTGACAGCTGATCACATGGTAAGGGGCAGGGATCGGCCCCTTACTCGGATCTGTCATCACCCGAGTCTCAGTGACTCAGTGACCACAGCGCACGCTCAAAGGGGAGGACGTCTATTGACGGACTCCCGGCAATTGAGGACCGCGCTGTGGCCGTCGATCAGTTATAGCGCTGATCTCGAGTTATTAAAGAGGGTCTAAATGGGCCATTGACATGCATCACAATTCAACTTAGGAATGTGTCTTTGCAAAGTTAAACTAAATGAAATCCTTTCTTATTTTTGCTTGGGGATAGAGTGCAGAGGAATTACAAGTCTAGACAGTTTTTTGGGATGTCTGCACCCCTGATAGGGTGAAGACAACTCCCAAATTTGGCCACTTTATCCTTCCAAATAATTCACTTCCTGTCACATAGCCACACAGGAAGTGAGGGTATATTCCTACCAATGTCTTTCCTTGGGGACACACAGGTCAATCTAAATACTTTCCCCATTATGTACATTGCACTCCAGCATTTTGCCAGGTACACCCTAAATTATTAGGTATTTTGGACTTTGGGGTTTATTTACTAAAGGCAAATCTACTTTGCACTACAAGTGCACTTGCTGGATATCCAAGGGGGACATGCAAGCAAACAAAAAAAACACCATCTTTGCTTTTACATGATTGGATGTTACAATCACCAGTGCTTCCCCTCAGATTTTAAGCAGCTACACTTTTACTGCTGAGAGGATTTGTCTTTACTAAACCCCAAACTACCCAATGATTTGGGGTGTACAAACAAAGTGCTAGAGTGCAATTTGCTTAATGGGGACACTAGTTAGTTTGATCTGTGTGTCCCCAAGAAAAGACATTGGTAGGGTTTTACCTTCACTTCCTGTTTAGCTGTGTGACAGGAAGTGAAGCCAAATTTTACTAAAAGAGACACAAAGCCCAACCTAAAAAAAACAAGCAGGGGTTCTAACACTTACTTGGTTTCCCTCAAAATGCCCACAATTAGAATCGTATTGCCTTGAGCTATTTTTAAGTGCAGTGCTCTAAATCAGTGCTTCTCAAGTACCCCCAACAGGCCATGTTTGCAGGTTTTCCTTCATCTTGCACATGTGCTTTAAATCACAGTCAATGGTTTTGTATTTTGGACAGCAATTCTCGATAAGATAAATTCACAAAACATGTCCTGTTGGGGGTACTTGAGGACTGAGGCTGAGAACCACTGCAGTAAAAAGGAAAATTGAATACTTACCGCTCTGTATTTTTAATTTCCTGGTGACTATCCATGGCAGCACACAATCCATGCATATGCTAGCATGAAGGCACCAGGGTAGACAAATCACACCTGTTTTGTTTTGACATGCCAATCAGCTGTCACATTTGTTGCAAAGAAAACACAAAACAAACATCAAAACTTTGCATCAAATTTTATTGGTCAACAAAACAAAGGGAAGCCAAAATAAAAAACAGGGTCAATTTGAAACAGTCACAACATCTTGAGAAAGTTTTCGCAAAATAATGCAGCACAGACAATTAAATCAAAGTGAACAAACCACACACATTAACAACATCAAAATTATTTCAGGGGAGCATTTCCCCCACACCAAAAAATACAATCAACAAAATTAAAACAAACACCTGTTTTGCAAAGACATAACAAATAAAATACATGTGTTACAAACTCTATAAGGACAACAAAATGTACTTTTTGCCAGACACGCGCACACACACACACTTGCCTCTTTTCAGGGCAAGGGAGAGGATGCTATCTGCGAGCTTTATATAACATAAGTTAGTGTGCTAATGAGGCAATTGAAAACACATGCACAGTCCATGAAACACCCAAAATGCAAGTTCACCCAATGTAGAGACTGAATTTCAAAGTGGGTACACCTGTTAAGGATGTCCTTCAATTACTAACCCATAAAAACACTCTCTGAGCATGCCCAGAAATATCCAGGTGCTGTTCACACACAAAAAGCACCAAAAAAAAACTAACTGCCTGGGCATGCTCAGAACAACACAAATGCAGCTAGCAGAAAATAACCCCCCCCCCCCCCGTCCAAAGTTAAGCACATCATCCAGCATGCTACAAATTTAGAGATGGGACAAACACCCCCCCCCCCCCACCAATAAATACCATTCCAGTCTATGGGAACTGACTTGTTAATTTTGCTAGTCCCCACTTGGCTGGCTTATCTTCTAGTTATTGGCCTTAAAATGGGGGCCCAGGTCCCACCATAAGGGACATATATCAATGTCACCAATTTGGACAACACCAAAAACAAAACAAGGAGAAGTGCCCTTAAATATGCCAAATTGCTTAAGGGCCATTTCACACCACATGCAGTCCACTGCGTTTTTTATGCATCAAAAATGCATGGAGAGTTGGTTATATGGTTCTAAATGGCTGTGTTTGTTCCAGTGCGTTCCAGTTCCACAAAAAAAGTAGAACATGCTGCATTTTACCTGCACTGGACTGTACTGGAACGCAGCAAAACGCATCATAAACGCACTAGAACGCACAGGAATGCAACTAAATGCACCAAAAACGCACTGGAATACACTTGTCCTTATCTATGGTTAATAAAAAAGAGGGGTGAAAAAAAAGCACTGGACTGCATCGAAAACGTACCAAAAATGCACTGGGACGCATCAAAAACACGCATGCAAAAAATCACCTGGAACGCACCCGGATTGCGTTTCTATGGTGTGAACTGGCCCTAGTTCACACCATAGAAATGCAGTCTGGATGCGTTCCAGGTGCTTTTCTGCATGCGCGTTTTTGACACATTCCAGTGCATTTTTAATGCGTTTTTGATGCAGTCCAGTGTTTTTTCCCCCTCTTTTCACTTAGGACAAGTGTGTTGCAGTGCGTCTTTGGTGCATTTAGGTGCATTCCGGTGCATTCCAGTGCGTTTTTGGTACGTTCCGTAGCATTTTTGATGTGTTTTACTGGGGTTCAGTACAGTTCTGTACCTAAAAAATGCAGCATGACCAATTTTTTTTTTCCTTTCTGAAACGCACTGGAACGGACTGCAGTGGTGTGAACTATGCCATTGGCATTAATGTGATCAACTTTCTTTGCGTTTTTCATGCATCAAAAAAACGCACTGCACTGCATCCGGTGTGAACTGGCCCTAAATATCATACCTGGGGGGTGCCTATAGTATGCCTGTAAAGTAGCGCATGTTTTCCATGTTTATAACAGTTCGAGAGCAAAATGACATTTCAAAAGTAAAATAATAGTCATTTAAAAGTACTCGCGGCTGTAATGAATTGCTGGTTCCCGTCATTACAGATAAAAGTCTTAGAAAGTCTTTAAAAAAAAAAAAATGCGTGGGGGTCCCCCAAATTCAATTACCAGGCCCTTCAGGTCTGGTATGGATATTAAGGAGAACTCCGCCCCAAATTTAAAAAAAATAGCGTGGGGGTTCCCCACAAAATCCATACCAGGCCCTTCAGGCCACATGCCCTCAACATGAGGAGGATGCTTTGGGGGTCTGTGACCCCAAAGCACCATGTCCCCATGTTGATGGGGACAAGGGCCTCATCCCTACAACCCTTGCCGGTGGTTGTGGAGGTCTACGGGCAGGGGGCTTATCGGAATCTGGAAGACCCCTTTAACAAAGGGGACCCCCAGATCCAGCCCCCCCCCCTGTGTGAAATGGTAATGGGGTACAAATGTACCCCTACCGTTTCACAAAAAAAGTGTTAAAAATTACAATAGCCGGTTTTTGACAATTCCTTTATTAATGTCTTCTATTTTCTTCCATCTTCTTCTTCATCTTCCTCTTCATCTTCATCTTCATCTTCCTTCTTCCTTCGGTGTTCTCATTCGCATCTTGCTCCAGCTTCTTGTCCCTTCTTCTTTCTCCGGCCGCTCCGTTTGAATTCGAGGTTCCCGCTGTGTGACGCTTCAGTTCCCCATCGGGTCCGCATACACCCGGTGACCCCGCCCCCCTCTGACGCACATGGATTTCACGGGGACTTTCCCGTGGTGTCAGAGGGGGCGGAGCCACCGGGTGGCAGCGGACCCAGAGGAGAACTGAAGAACTGAAGCGTCACACAGCGGGAACCTCGAATTCAAGCGGAGCGGCCGAAGAAAGAAGAAGGGGAACAAGAAGCCGGAGCAAGATGCGGACGAGAACACCGAAGGAAGAAGAAGATGAAGATGAAGAGGAAGATGAAGAAGAAGATGGAGGAAGAAACCTGAATGGAGAAAAGAAGAAGATGGAAGAAAAGAGAAGACATTAATAAAGGAATTGTCAGAAACTGGTTATTGTAATTTTTTACATTTTTGAAAATTTTCTTTGTGAAATGGTAGGGGTACAATGTACCCCATTACCATTTCACACAGGGGGGGCCGGGATCTGGGTGGTCCCCTTTGTTAAAGGGGGCTTCCAGATTCCGATAAGCCCCCCGCCCGCAGACCCCCACAACCACCGGGCAAGGGTTGTGGGGATGAGGCCCTTGTCCCCATCAACATGGGGACATCCTCCCCATGTTGAGGGCATGTGGCCTGGTATGGTTCAGGAGGGAGGGGGCCGCTCTCTCATCCCCCCCTCTTTTCCTGCGGCCTGCCAGGTTGCGTGCTCGGATAAGGGTCTGGTGTGGATTTTTAGGGGGACCCCCACGCTATTTTTTTTTAAGTTTGGCGCGGGGGTTCCCCTTAAAATCCATGCCAGACCTGAAGGGCCTGGTAATGGAATTTGGGGGGACCCCCACGCACTTTTTTTTTTTTTATCAAAGACTTTCAATTACTTTTCTCTATATTGCCGGGAGCCGACAATTCATTATAGCCGCGGGTGCTTTTAAATGCCTTTTTTTTTCCTTTAGAAATGTCATTTTGCTGGCGCACTGGCAAGTTCAGAGCTGCGCCTGTTCAACTTATGCAAATTGATTTACGTGACTTGACATTTACTAAGATTTTGCCGGCGCAGTAAACCGGCGCATTTGAAAATTCCCGCGCTGTGCTAAAAAAAAACCTCGCAGTTCTAAACGTAATTGCCGGCGCAGCGGACTGGTTCAGAAAAAGTTATGTTCTCACTCTATTTTGGGCATATTTGTTATTTGGGCAGGTGTCACTACACTTCCTCACATCACCCCCATTATATTGGCACTTCCAGCTTCTTTATATTTAGATTTTAAGATGCCGTGCGCCAGGTCCATAGTGGCGCACTGAGCGCGTCCTCCCGTCCGCCGAGAACACTATAGTAAATGGGAAATAGCGCTGCGCTACTGGCGCTAATGTTTTGTAAATACCAAAACAGCCATTGCGCATGCAGATGCGCCGATACTCATGGCGCAAACGTTTCGTAAATCAGCCCCTGTGTGTGCAAAAACACATGAAAGACATATACAAAAATAAAATGCCAAAAAATTTAATGTAACACTTTAGGGCATCAGGCATGAAAATGCCATATAAATTCTGCCTAATACTTTGCAAAAGATGCATTCTGAAGGCATTATGTGGTTTAACCACTTCAATACAGGGCTTTTTATACCACTTCCATACCGGGCCTATTCTAGCACTTCTCTCCTACATGTACAAATCATCATTCTTTTGCTAGAAAATTACTCAGAACCCAGAAACATTATATATGTTTTTTTAGCAGACACCCTAGGGAATAAAATGACGGTCATTGCAACTTTTTTTCTTGCACTGTATTTGCGCAATAATTTTTCAAACGCCTTTTTTTATTTTTTTAAATGGTTTAATGAATTCAAAAATAACAAAACTGTAAAGTTAGCCCAATTTTTGGGGAAAATATGAAAGATGATGTTACGCAGAGTAAATAGATACCTAACATGTCACGCTTTAAAATTGCGCACACTCATGGAATGGCGCCAAACTTCGGTACTTAAAAATCTCCATAGGCGACGCTTTAATTTTTTTTACAGGTTACCAGGTTAGAATTACAGAGGAGGTCTAGTGCTAGAATTGTTGCACGCACTCTAACGCACATGGCGATACCTCACATATGTGGTTTGAATGGCGTTTACATATGTGGGCGACTTACGCGTGCATTTGCTTCTGATCGCGAGCTACCGGGGACAGGGGCGTTTTAATTTATTTTATTTTTTTTAAACTTATTTAACTTTTTTTTTTTGATCACTTTTATTCCTATTACAAGGAATGTAAACATCCCTTGTAATAGGAATGTGTGTGACAGATCCTCTTTATTGAGAGATACAGGGTCAATAAGACCCCACATCTCTCCTCCAGGCTGGAAAGCATGAGATCAGTGAATTTTTTTTCACTGATCTCATACTTACTAGCCGCAATGGCGGCTTTGTTTACATTTGAGGACCCGGGCGTGACGTCATCACATCGCGCCCGGGCCTCCGACGATCATAGAGATGACTG
Source organism: Rana muscosa (assembly GCA_029206835.1). NCBI lineage: Eukaryota > Metazoa > Chordata > Amphibia > Anura > Ranidae > Rana > Rana muscosa. The sequence continues at coordinate 18,597,886 of JARGYO010000162.1, forward strand.
GTGACCATCTGGTCACCAGTCAACTCTATGCTCGTCACGTGACCCACCACCGGCGCCGGAAGATTCTCTCCGGGTCCCCGATCGCACGGGAGAGCCCGGAGAAGCACTGGATGGCGGCGGGAGGGGGGATGTCCCCTCCCGCCGCCTATAAGAACGATCAAGCGGCGGAACCGCCGCTATGATCATTCTTATGGTGCACAGAATCGCCGGCACTTCAAAAGGATATCTGAATGATGCCTCTAGCTGCAGGCATCATTCAGATATCCCCCTTCAAACCCAGGATGTCATATGATGCCCACCCAGGATGGGAGATCCCATCTGTGGACGTCATTTGACTATGGCTGGGTAGGGAAGTGGTTAAAGTAGTAACCTTACTACTTTAAACCACATAATGCCTTCAGAATGCATCTTTTGCAAAGTGTTAGGCAGAATTTATATGGCATTATGCCTGATGCCCTAAAGTGTTGTTTATACAAGTAACACACCACAAAAATACTGGTCAACATACAATAACACTATGTAATGTAAAACATACCTGAAAGGTAACATAGTTTTAAAGGAGCCAAGTCCAACAAAAGCACTGCTCAACACTGTGCAAAAATAATGGCCAATGCAGTGCAAAGGTTACCTGAAGGCAGCCATCTCAACATAAATACAGCCCAACATGAACAGTGCAAAAGGTTGGGGGCCTGTGTTACTTCATTGCAATGCAATATTATATAGCATTGCAATGGAGGAAGGTTAGCATATCGACATGCTCTGAAGTTAGGCTTGCTCTTTTTTTAGTCACAATGTTGCCAGCAACTGAGAAAAGCCTTTCAGATGGGGTTGATGTTGCAGGCACAGACAAGTAACTCTTTGCCAGCATGGCCAAGATGGGAAACCTCTTTTCATTTTCCTTCCACCATTTCAGCTGATTTTCTTCCTTTGGAATAGCCTGCTCACTAAAATGCATGTGTATCTCATTCCTCACAACTTCACTGTGGGTTTCTTGATCTTGGATGTGACCAGTATCATCCTCACCATTACTGTGGTCATCTGAATCTGAACCGAGCAAAGTGTCCAACAGAGACACTTGCCTCTTGTCTGAAAATTTCATGTCTGCACTGGCTGACTGTTGTTCCTCACATTGATGTTGATGTGTTTGCTCTTCCTCATATCTTCTTTTCTCTTCAAGAGCAAGAGCTTGGACCTTGAGGGGAACTTTTAAACTGTCCTCTGCTGGCAGGAATTTTAGTTTGCGGAATCTGGGGTCCAGCGCTGCTGCAATAAGACATATATTTTCTCCACCATCATCTCTGAATTTAGTTTCCTGCTCCCATCTTGATGTCATCTTCTGTGCATCAACACTTTGGAAAGCCTTGACTGCTGCTGTCTCGCAAATTGTGCTCTGTATCGATTTCTGGAGGCCCTTTACCAGAGGAGGTAGAGCGGAACCAGTCACATAAGACTCTCCACTCAAGAAAACAGTAGCACATTCAAAAGGCCTCAGGACTTGTTCCACTTCCTCAAGTAAGCTCCACTGATCATGTTTTAAATCCAGGAAGCGCTTCCCTTGTGGTGTGACATCAGGATCGGAAAGAGTTGCAGTCACAGGCCACCTCTGTTTAAGCAGGCAGCTGATCATGTGTAAAGTACTGTTCCATCTTATGGATACATCATTTATTAGTGCATGCTCAGGGGTACCCATTTGTTGCTGCTTTGCTTTAAGCTTTGTAGTGGCCAGCTCACTTTTTTTTAAATGTTCCACAAGGCACTTTGCAGCCCTCAGTGTCTTGCTGATCTGGGGATCCCTCAGGGCATGGTTGACAACTAACTGCAATGTATGACCAGCACACCTGAGAGAAGAGATGCCATGATGCTTTTCTTCCAAAATACGCAGAGCAGCGACAACATTTGCAGCGTTATCATGGACAACTACAATTACATTGGCCATGGATATCTCAAACTTCTCAGCTGCTTTTTCCACCCAGTTAGCAATGTTTTCAGCTGTGTGACGATCTTCAAGTGGCATAGTGGTCAGATTGTACGATGAAAGATTCCAGTCTTCATTAACCACTTAACGACCGCCCACCGCCGATTTACGTCGGCAGAATGGCACGGACAGGCAGAATCACGTAGATCTACGTGATCGCCTTTGTGCAGTTGGGGGGTCCATCCGGACCCCCCTTCACTGCAGTGAGCGGCCGTTAAGTGTTCGGGAGCGATCAGGCATGAGGGGGCGGCCGCTCAATTCCGCCCCCCCCCTCGCGATCGCTCCCGGCCAATGAAATTGCTTCCTCCGCCATGTGATGTAAACACAGGCTGGAGGAAGTGATGTCATCTCCCTCGCCGCGGTCTTTTCGTTCCCGGCGCCGAGGAGTGAAGACAGAGGTTAGTGCTCCAACAGTCCACTGACACGTAGGTACACATAGGCACACAAATCACCCCCCAGTCACCCCCAGATCACCCCCCAGGTCACCCCAAAGCCCCCAATCACAGTGTCACTGATTGCAGTGATCATTTATTTTACTGATCACTGCATTTAGTGTCATCTGTGATTGTAAAAAGTTGCAAGGCAGTTAGGATTAGGCCCCTTTAGGTCCAGGGTAGCCCCCTAACCCCCCTAATAAAGGTTTAACCCCTTGATCACCCCCCAGGTAACCCTTTCACCCCCTAACTTCAGCGTCACTAAGCGATTGTTTTTCCGATCGCTGTATTCGTGTCGCTGGTGTTTTAGATAGGCAGTTATTTTTTTTTTAGGTTCGCCGCAGGTTTTTATTGGTGTCAGGTACCCCCATATTTAACCTAATAAAGGTTTTAACCCCCTGATTGCCCCTAGTTAACCCTTTCACCAGTGATCACCATATAAAGGTTACGGGTGACGCTGGTTGATTAGTTTGCTTTTTATAGCATCAGGGCACCCGCCGTATATAACCCAATAAAGGTTTAACCCCCCTGATCGCCCGGCGGGTGAGATCAATTAGGTTTTAGCGCCAGAGAGGGTCTGCGTCGCCCCAGGCAGTGTTAGGTTAGTGCCAGTAACGCTAACACCCACGCGCAAAGCATACACCCCCCTTAGTGGTATAGTATCTGATCAGATCTATACTAGCATCCCCAGCGGTTTTAGGGTTCCCAAAAACGCAGTGTTAGCGGGATCAGCCCAGATACCTGCTAGTACCTGCGTTTAGCCCCTCCGCCCAGCCCAGCCCAGCCCACCCAAGTGCAGTATCGATCGATCACTGTCACTTACCAAACACAACACACATAACTGCAGCGTTCGCAGAGACAGGCCTGATCCCTGCGATCGCTAACAGTTTTTTTGTAGCGTTTGATATATTTGCTGACGACAGTCAGGTGCTTTTTTTCCTGTGAATCTTACTAGTGTACCCCTAAATTTAGAGCCCAAAATGGCAAGTCGAAGGTACACTAGTAAAGAGGCCTACGAGATTCTGAGCATGACAGATAGTGAAGAGGAGGTCACGTATCTGTCAGATTCAGGCTCAGAATATCTTCCCGTAGAAGACAGTGACGTCAGCAGCCCCACGTCAGATAGCTCTGACGACGAAGTTGAGGTCCCTGCTAAGGTCAGGCGTACCCGATCCCGATCTTCTGAGGTTGTTGAGGAGCAAGAACCGCAGGTCTCTCGTATCATGGAGCAGAGTAGTACTAGCGCCGCTATTCCTTCTGGTGAACTGGCAAGCACCAGCGGCCTAGTACAGCCTGGACGTACATCCAGCACTGCAGTAACACTTGGTGACGTGGCGAGTCCCATAAGTGCAGTTCAAGCTGGCGAGGTGGCAAGCACAAGTAGTGTCCCGCTGCCACCAAGAAGACAAAGGCAGGCCCGTCGTGCCCATACTGCCCTTCCTGCAGAATTCGCCTATCCTGATTGGGTCCCCACCACTTCTGCAGAACCCGTACTTCCCCCATTCACTGCCCAACCCGGTATTCAGGTGGAAACAGCTGATTTTATGCCAATCGATTTTTATTCGCTGTTTTTCACGGAAGATCTCTATAGATCTATTGTGGACCAGAGTAATTTATATGCTGGTCAATTTATCGCCGCTAACCCCCAGTTGCCTAAAATTGCCAGAAATTGGAAACCAATTACGGTTTCCGAATTTAAGACCTTTCTGGGCCTTTCCCTCAACATGGGCACACATAAATTTCCGTCATTGCGTGCTTATTGGTCCACGCACCCAATTGACCACATGCCCGTGTTCTCTGCCTCCATGTCCAGGGCACGATACGAGCAGATTTTGCGGTTCATGCACTTCAACGACAATGAACTTTGTCGTCCACGTGGGGACCCTGAATACGACCGGCTCTATAAAATTCGGCCCCTCATAAACCACTTCAACGAACGTTTTGCAGCCTTGTTTACTCCCGATCAAGTTGTCTGCGTTGATGAGTCCCTGATTAAATTTTCTGGCCGCTTGTCTTTCAAGCAGTACCTTCCCAGCAAGCGTGCCAGATACGGGGTCAAGCTCTACAAGTTCTGTGACAGGGCAACAGGCTATGTAGTGAACTTTACGGTTTATGAGGGAAAAGACAGTCAGATTGAGTCGGTCAACTGCCCGGATTACATAGGGAGCGCTGGCAAGATAGTGTGGAACTTGGTGTCACCCTTATTCGGAAAGGGGTACCACTTGTATGTGGACAATTATTACACGAGCGTGCCACTGTTTAGTCACTTGTTTGATCATAAGATTGGAGCATGTGGCACCGTGCGACCTAATCGCCGGGGCTTTCCCCAGCGGCTTGTAGATGCCCGTCTTAGGCTGGGGGAGAGAGCCTGCTTGAAGTGTAATAACTTGCTCGCTATGAAGTGGAGGGACAATAAGAATGTTTTCCTTCTTACCTCCCTTCATGCAGACACGACAGTCCAAATTCCTACGGCGACTGGTGTTGTGGAGAAACCCCTCTGTGTCCACGAATATAACCAAAATATGGGAGGGGTGGACCTCAACGACCAGTTGATGGCGCCGTATCTAATTGACCGTAAGGCGAGACGCTGGTACAAAAAAGTGTCTCTATCATTATTCCAATTGGCTTTGCTGAACGCTCATGTGCTATACAGAGCTTCAGGCGGGACGTTATCTCTTCTAAAATTCCAGAATGAGATAGTCACAGAACTCCTGTATCCAGGCGGTTCTGCACCTCACCATCCCCAACCAAATGCAGTAAGCCGGCTGCATGAGAGGCATTATTCGTATGTCCTCCCGAGTACCCCTACCCAAAGCCACCCCCAAAAAAGATGTCGTGTCTGTAGCAAGCGCGGATTTAGGCGTGACACCCGTAGTTTTTGTCCACGCTGTCCTGACAAGCCTGGTCTTTGCCAAGGTGAATGTTTTGAACGCTACCACTCAAAAGTGAAGTTTTAGCGTAGGGTACAGCATTTCACAGACTAGGACACACTTACACAGGGTCTCCCAAGATGCCATTACATTTTGAGAGACCCGAACCATTACAGTTGTAAAGTTACAAAAAAAAGTGTAAAAAAGAAAAAAAAAACGTAAAAAACAAAACACAAAAAAAATATAAAATAAAAAAACCAAAAATAGTTGTCGTTTTATTGTTCTCTCTCTCTCTATTTTCTCTCTATTGTTCTGCTCTTTTTTACTGTATTCTATTCTGCAATGTTTTATCATGCTTGCTTTTCAGGTATGTAATTTTTTGTTTTCAGGTGCGCCATTCAACTGCAGCGCGGAATTATTTATCTTGACAGCAACAGCGTTTGCTCCCACGATACATAAAGCCGTGACTCCAGTGCTGTAGGAGGTGATTTCACCACCACAGTTAAAAAAAAGAGCATATATGCCGAAGCATGGGGGCAGCAGGGGCGGAGGAGCGATTTTGCTCCTAATGCCGCGTACATACGGTCGAAATTCCGACCGTGTGTACGCGGCATAACTTTTTTGCGGGAGGATGCCCCCATGCTTCGGCATATATATATTTTAGGCACAGGTTGCGTTAAAACATTTTTTTATTTTTTACTAGGTTTTGTTTTGGTATTTGCTTTGCAGGTATGGCATGGTAAGGTCTTACTGTTGTACTGTAATGTTACTTTGTTTTAATGTTAACCACCATTTGCTTAGCAGGTACGCCATTCAGTTGCAGCACGGATCTATTTATCTTGACAGCAACAGCGTTTGCTCCCACGATACATAAAGCCGTGACTCCAACGCTGTAGGAGGTGATTTCACCACCACAGTTAAAAAAAAGAGCATATATGCCGAAGCATGGGGGCAGCAGGGGCGGAGGAGCGATTTTGCTCCTAATGCCGCGTATATACGGTCGAAATTCCAACGGAGGCTTATCCGTGGAAAAGTCCGACCGTGTGTACGCGGCATAACCTTTTATGCCGCGTACATACGGTCGAAATTCCGACGAAGGCTTGACCGTGTGTACGCGGCATAACTTTTTTGCGGGAGGATGCCCCCATGCTTCGGCATATATGCCCATCATTAGAAGTGGGTGGATGAAGGGAGGTATTCTAATGGTGGGCATACCCACCAATCAATCTCTTTTTTTCGTTCAGCCAATAGGCTGTATGAAAAAAAAGATTACAATACATGTCCAACAAGGACCAGCAACGTACTGGTATGTTGCTGGACTTTGAATGTTTATACCAGAATGATGCCTGCGGGTTTAGGTATCATCTTGGTATCATTCTTTTCAGCCAGCAGCCGGCTTTCATGTAAAAGCAATTCTAGCAGATAATTAGCCTCTAGACTGCTTTTACAAGCAGTGGGAGGGAATGTCCCCCCCCCCCCGGATATAAAAAGCGCCATTGGGAAATTGGGAAAGCATTTTATCACACCGATCTTGGTGTGGTCAGATGCTTTGAGGGCAGAGGAAAGATCTAGGGTCTAACCCCCCAATTTTTTTCAAAAAAAGAGTACCTGTCACTACCTATTGCTATCATAGGGGATATTTACATTCCCTGAGATAACGATAAAAATGGTAAAAAAATAAAATATGGAAGGCACAGTTTAAAAATAAAATAAAAAAGCCAAATAAATAATAAAAAAAAAAAAAAAAAAAAAAAAGCACCGCTGTCCCCCCCTGCTATTGCGCAAAGGCGAACGCAAGCGTCGGTCTAGCGTCATATGTAAACAGCAATTGCATCATGCATGTGAGGTATCACCGCGAAGGTCAGATCGAGGGCAGTCATTTTAGCAGTAGACCTCCTCTGTAAATCTAACGTGGTAACCTGTAAAGGCTTTTAAATGCTTTTAAAAATGAATGTAGTTTTGTCGCCGCTGCGCGTTTGTGCGCAATTTTAAAGCATGTCGTGTTTGGTATCCATGTACTCGGCCTATGATCATCTTTTTTATTTCATCAAACATTTGGGCAATATAGTGTTTTTTAGTGCATTAAAAATAAAAAAAGTGTGTTTTTCCCCCAAAAAATGCGTTTGAAAAATCGCTGCGCAAATACTGTGTGGAAAAAAAAAATGCAACACCCACTATTTTAATCTGTAGGGCCTTTGCTTTAAAAAAATATATAATGTTTGGGGGTTCAACATAATTTTCTTGCAAAAAAAAATTTTCTTTCATGTAAACAAAAAGTGTCAGAAAGGGCTTTGTCTTCAAGTGGTTAGAAGAGTGGATGATGTGTGACATAAGCTTCCTAATGTTGTGCATAAAATGCCAGGACAGTTCAAAACCCCCCCAAATGACCCCATTTTGTAAAGTAGACACCTCAAGCTATTTGCTGAGAGGCATGTTGAGCCCATTGAATATTTTTTTTTTTTTGTCCCAAGTGATTGAATAATGACCAAAAAAAAAAAAATGTACAAAAAGTTGTCACTAAATTATATATTGCTCAAACATGCCATGGGCATATGTGGAATTACACCCCAAAATACATTCTGTTGCTTCTCCTGAGTACGGGGATACCACATGTGTGGGACTTTTTGGGAGCCTAGTCGCGTACGGGACCCCAAAAACCAAGCACCGCCTTCAGGATTTCTATGGGTGTAAATTTTTGATTTCACTCCTCACTGCCTATCACAGTTTCGGAGGCCATGGAATGCCCAGATGGCACAAAACCCCCCCAAATGACCCCATTTTGGAAAGTAGACACCCCAAGCTATTTGCTGAGAGGTATGTCGAGTATTTTGCAGATCTCGCTTTTTGTCACAAAGTTTTGAAAATGTAAAAAAAGAAAAAAAAAAAGAAAAAAAAATGTCTTTCTTAATTTTCAAAAACAAATGAGAGCTGTAAAATACTCACCATGCCTCTCAGCAAATAGCTTGGGGTGTCTACTTTCCAAAATGGGGTCATTTGTGGGGGTTTTGGGCTATTTTGACATTTTATGGCCTTCAAAACTGTGATAGGTAGTGAGGAGTGAAATCAAAAATTTATGCCCTTAGAAACCTTGAAGGCGGTGCTTGGTTTTTGGGGTCCCGTACGCGGCTAGGCTCCCAAAAAGTCCCACACATGTGGTATCCCCGTACTCAGGAGAAGCAGCAGAATGTATTTTGGGGTGCAATTCCACATATAACCATGGCATGTGTGAGCAATATATCATTTAGTGACAACTTTTTGTACATTTTTTTTTTTTCTTTTTGTCATTATTCAATCATTTGGGACAAAAAAAAAAATATTCAATGGGCTCAACATGCCTCTCAGCAAATAGCTTGGGGTGTCTACTTTCCAAAATGGGGTCATTTGGGGGGGTTTTGTGCCATCTTGGCATTTTATGGCCTTCAAAACTGTGATAGGTAGTGAGGAGCGAAATCAAAAATTTATGCCCTTAGAAACCTTGAAGGCGGTGCTTGGTTTTTGGGGTCCCGTACGCGGCTAGGCTCCCAAAAAGTCCCACACATGTGGTATCCCCGTACTCAGGAGAAGCAGCAGAATGTATTTTGGGGTGTAATTTCACATATGCCCATGGCATGTGTGAGCAATATATCATTTAGTGACAACTTTGTGCAAAAAAAAAACAGTTTGTCATATTCCCGCAACCTGTGGCAAAATATAAAATATTCCATGGACTCAACATGCCTCTCAGCAAATAGCTTGGGGTGTCTACTTTCCAAAATGGGGTAATTTGGGGGGGTTTTGTGCTATTTTGGCATTTTATGGCCTTCAAAACTGTGATAGGTAGTGAGGAGTGAAATCAAAAATTTACGCCCTTAGAAATCCTGAAGGCGGTGCTTGGTTTTTGGGGCCCTGTACGCGGCTAGGCTCCCAAAAAGTCCCACACATGTGTTATCCCCGTACTCAGGAAAAGCAGCAGAATGTATTTTGGGGTGCAATTCCACATATAACCATGGCATGTGTGAGCAATATATCATTTAGTGACAACTTTTTGTACATTTTTTTTTTTTTCTTTTTGTCATTATTCAATCATTTGGGACAAAAAAAAAAAATATTCAATGGGGTCAACATGCCTCTCAGCAAATAGCTTGGGGTGTCTACTTTCCAAAATGGGGTCATTTGGGGGGGTTTTGTGCCATCTTGGCATTTTATGGCCTTCAAAACTGTGATAGGTAGTGAGGAGTGAAATCAAAAATTTATGCCCTTAGAAACCTTGAAGGCGGTGCTTGGTTTTTGGGGTCCCGTACGCGGCTAGGCTCCCAAAAAGTCCCACACATGTGGTATCCCCGTACTCAGGAGAAGCAGCAGAATGTATTTTGGGGTGTAATTTCACATATGCCCATGGCATGTGTGAGCAATATATCATTTAGTGACAACTTTGTGCAAAAAAAAAAAAGTTTGTCATATTCCCGCAACTTGTGGCAAAATATAAAATATTCCATGGACTGAACATGCCTCTCAGTAAATAGCTTGGGGTGTCTACTTTCCAAAATGGGGTCATTTGGGGGGGTTTTGTGCTATTTTGGCATTTTATGGCCTTCGAAACTGTGATAGGTAGTGAGGAGTGAAATCAAAAATTTGCGCCCTTAGAAATCCTGAAGGCGGTGCTTGGTTTCCGGGGTCCCGTACGTGGCTAGGCTCCTAAAAAGTCCCACACATGTGGTATCCCCGTACTCAGGAGAAGCAGCAGAATGTATTTTGGGGTGCAATTCCACATATAACCATGGCATGTGTGAGCAATATATCATTTAGTGACAACTTTTTGTAATTTTTTTTTTTTATTTTTTTTTTTGTCATTATTCAATCACTTGGGACGAAAAAAATAAATATTCAATGGGCTCAACATGCCTCTCAGCAATTTCCTTGGGGTGTCTACTTTCCAAAATGGGGTCATTTGGGGGGGTTTTGTACTGCCCTGCCATTTTAGCACCTCAAGAAATGAGATAGGCAGTCATAAATTTAAAGCTGTGTAAATTTCAGAAAATGTACCCTAGTTTGTAAACGCTATAACTTTTGCGCAAACCAATAAATATACGCTTATTGACATTTTTTTTACTAAAGACATGTGGCTGAATACATTTTGGCCTAAATGTATGACTAAAATTGAGTTTATTCGATTTTTCTTATAACAAAAAGTAGAAAATATCATTTTTTTTCAAAATTTTCGGTCTTTTTCTGTTTATATCGCAAAAAATAAAAATCGCAGAGGCAATCAAATACCATTAAAAGAAAGCTCTATTTGTGGGAAGAAAAGGACGCAAATTTCATTTGGGTACAACATTGCATGTCCGCACAATTTACAGTTAAAGCAGCGCAGTGCCGAATCCCAAAAACAGGCTTGGTCCTAATGGCCCGAAATGGTCCGGGGCTTAAGTGGTTAATGAAGTGGCATGTGACACCCAAGTATGCCTCTGTGGCAATACTGGTCCATGCGTCTGTGGTGAGAGCTATTTTTGATTTCACATCTTTGAGTGACGCTTTCAATCTTTCAAAATTCTCCTCATATTTCTTCTCCATCAGCTTAGTGAAATGGGACCTGGAGGGAAGTGTGTATCCTGGGTCAAACGTGTTGATCATCTCACGAAATCCTTGACCGTCTACAATAGAAAGAGGTCTCATATCTTTTACAATCATGTTGAGTATGCTATTGGTAAGTGTAACAGGCATTTAGGGTGTGCAAACAGTGACATCCTTTTTATGAAAGAAGAAATCCTGTACACAGCTTTGCCTCTTCCTGAGAAAAAACAACACACAATAATTAATAACATTAGGAAGTAGGAACCAAGTTTAACCAACATGAAATCTATGAATGCTAATAATGTACTGTATTTCAAAGAGGGTACGCGTAGGGTAGTAAATCTGCAATTCTGCATAATATTATGAACTGAATGTGATTAATAACTATGTTTAATTATGATTACAATATTAATTGTATTTCATCTAGTAGAAAAAGTTTGAGATATCCATGGCCAATGTTGTAGCTGCATAATGCTGCAGTGCAAATGTTGTCGCTGCTCTGCGTATTTTGGAAGAAAAGCATGGCATCTCTTCTCTCAGGTGTGCTGGTCATACATTGCAGTTAGTCAACCATGCCCTGAGGGATCCCCAGATCAGCAAGACACTGAGGGCTGCAAAGTGCCTTGTGAAACATTTTAAAAAAACGTGAGATGGCCACTACAAAGCTTAAAGCAATTAGCAAAGCACAGCAACAAATGGGTACCCCTGAGCATGCACTAATAAATGATGTATCCGTAATTACTAGCATATATTAATTAAATCTTGACCAAAACACAATTACTCCCAAAACTAATTGTAATAATAAGTATAGTACTTACAAAGATGGCTCGTCCTTTTGAGGTCGGAGAGCGCCAGGATGTTTTCTTCTGAGGTGCTCGTGCATCGCAGTTGTGCTGCCGTGGTACGCCATTTCGGTTTTGCAAAGGGAATAAAAGGACCATTTTATCTGGCCTCTGTTTAAAGAATTCCCATACTTTTGATAATCGTGGTCTAGCTTTGCGTGCTAGACTGGAACTTTCTCCATTCCCATGAGCAGGAGCAGCAGCAGCCATTACCGCCATTACCCGCGAGATGAGTGTGATGCGTTGACGCTTTTTCACGCATGCCAACGTATTTCCGTAGTCGACGTAATCGATTATGTTGACACATCATTGCAGCACTAAATTGTAGACCCGCACAAGGCTGGGATGCGCTACAGGACAATAGGCAGCTTGGTGAGAAGGCAACAACTGTTGGCGCAATTATTAGAAAATGGAAGAAGTTCAAGATGACGGTCAATCTTCCTCGGTCTGGGGCTCCATACAAGATCTCACCTCGTGGGGCATCAATGATCATGAGGAAGATGAGGGATCAGCACAGAACTACACGGCAGGACCTGGTCAATGACCTGAAGAGAGCTGGGATCACAGTCTCAAAGAAAACCAATAGTAACACTCTACGCCGTCATGGATTAAAATCCTGCAGCGCATGCAAGGTCCCCCTGCTCAAGCCAGCACATGTCCAGGCCCTTCTGAAGTTTGCCAATGACCATCTGGATGATCCAGAGGAGGAGGAATGGGAGAAGATCATGTGGTCTGATGAGCCAAAAAAATTGCTTTTTGGTCTAAACTCCACTCGCCGTGTTTGGAGGAAGAAGAAGGATGAGTACAACCCTAAGAACACCATCCCAACCGTGAAGCATGGAGGTAGAAACATCATTCTTTGGGGATGCTTTTCTGCAAAGGGGACAGGACGACTGTATTGAGGGGAGGATGGATGGGGCCATGTATCGCAAGATCTTGGCCAACAACCTCCTTCCATCAGTAAGAGCATTGAAGATGGGTCGTGGCTGGGCCACCACCACTACTTGTGTCTCCATCTCACCCGTAAAACGGAAGGTGGGCTATGTTAAGGCCTCCCGCAGCCGCGGTCGAAGCCTACCCCAGCGCCTACCGCAGTGAGGTTCCTGGGAAGTCTGCGACAGGAACCTGGGGCTCCATACAAGATCTCACCTCGTGGGGCATCAATGATCATGAGGAAGATGAGGGATCAGCACAGAACTACACGGCAGGACCTGGTCAATGACCTGAAGAGAGCTGGGATCACAGTCTCAAAGAAAACCAATAGTAACACTCTACGCCGTCATGGATTAAAATCCTGCACTGCACGCAAGGTCCCCCTGCTAAAGCCAGCGCATGTCCAGGCCCTTCTGAAGTTTGCCAATGACCATCTGGATGATCCAGAGGAGGAGGAATGGGAGAAGATCATGTGGTCTGATGAGCCAAAAAAATTGCTTTTTGGTCTAAACTCCACTCGCCGTGTTTGGAGGAAGAAGAAGGATGAGTACAACCCTAAGAACACCATCCCAACCGTGAAGCATGGAGGTAGAAACATCATTCTTTGGGGATGCTTTTCTGCAAAGGGGACAGGACGACTGTATTGAGGGGAGGATGGATGGGGCCATGTATCGCAAGATCTTGGCCAACAACCTCCTTCCATCAGTAAGAGCATTGAAGATGGGTCATGGCTGGGCCACCACCACTACTTGTGTCTCCATCTCGCCCATAAAACGGAAGGTGGGCTATGTTAAGGCCTCCCGCAGTCGCGGTCGAAGCCTACCCCAGCGCCTACCGCAGTGAGGTTCCTGGGAAGTCTGCGACAGGAACCGGTAAGGAGGCTGGGGGCAAAGTGACTGGAACTGTTCTTGTTAGTTCACCGGGCCAGGGGAAGAAGTTAATACCCTGTGTTTCCGGGGGGTGTGACAAAAGACATGGCCCAAGAGTTGTTGCGAAGCCGTTGTAGGGCTGTTACTCCTACCTGCAGTTACAAGGAGTGGACAGCCGAAAACTCTAAAGGGACAGCACCCAGAATGAGGGCCCTGGGTGATGTTAGATGGACTTTGGCGGCTAACAAAGAAGTACACCACAAACCCGTTAAGTCAGGAGCAAAGAGATCTCCAGGCTCATGTGTGATGCCCGGAACGGGAGACTCTCAGTCATTACCTAAACTCGCCCGCCTGCAGCGGATTTTAATGAATCGAGTGAACAGGGAATATGGTCTCGAATTCCCCTATGTACCACGTGATGTAATGCAAGAGATTGAGGACATTCGGGGACCGTGGTATGATGAGGCCGTTTGAGATCCCCTGGAAAACCCAGACCTCCTCAGCTAGCGAGAACTTTTCATTATCATAGAGGAGTTTCATGCACGCCAGCGGATTTGGAGTTACGGCCGGCACATCTACGCTGATCGGGTGGTCATCTGCAGTAAGTGGGAAGAGGACATTGTACATTCAATTACTGCCCGGGATGAGCGTGGAAGATCTGTGACTCTACCTGATCCAAGTTTCTACTTATGACATTTAAAAATGGAAACTTGACCCTGTTATTTGCCTCCTGTTTTCCTACAAGCGGAGAATGCTCTGAAAAAGGTGACTTTGTTCTCCACTCTAAAACAATTGTTGCTTTGGAAAAAGAAAAGACAGAGAACGTTTTATATATCTCTGAAGGACAGTTTTTCTTCCTCTAATTAAACATTGGGGATTTAGCCAGATAGAATAGGGTTGCTGAAAGACGCCATGTTCAACATTGGTTATTTGTATGTTTATGATTCAACCCCTGCTTTAAAAAAAAAAAGACATTTTGATGCCTCTAACATTACGTGGCAGTGGTTTGCTATCACAGCAATTAAAACTTAAAGAAGGAAAGCTGCATTCTCACAGGGATACAGTTTGACTTCTGTGTACAGATATCTGATAGTTTAGGATTATGTGTTTGCTATGTATGTTTTTTTGTCTTCTCTTAGGTACCGAATTTGCTGTCAAGACCATCGGAGAATGGGGTGGGATTAGGCAGATAGTGATGGGTGGTAGTGTATGTATATATAATGTGTAATATATCTAGATGTCATATACGGAGAGTTATACCATTCCTTTGATTGTATACTGTGTATTTTTTTCTCGTCTCTTCCCCTTCCCAGTTTTTTTGGCTCAGGCACCCAAAAACCTCAGGCTTGAGGGTTTTTTGTTTTTTTCAGCCACTGGGGACAGTGTCTTTTTGAGAGGGGTGTGTATGTAGCGCCCTCCCCAAAAGGTTGGGACGCTATTTAAAAATATAGAGGGATGTCTGAGCCAGAAGTTGGTCTCAGACGGTTGAATTGCATTTAATTTTACCTCTGCTCCAACTGTGGTTTGTCCGATAGCATTTTCCCTTATTGCCTGTAGGTGGTGTTACCACTTCAGGCACCTGTTGGAACATGGGCAAACCATGGTGCATCAAGTGGCCCTTCTCGGCAGCGGTACAGTGGGAGTGGTTGACCCGCTGTGCCTGCTGGGAGGGGATACTTAAGGGGCAGACGCCATTGATTGGGACCCGTTCTCGCCCCGCAGCCCTCCGGGCACAAGGTATGTGTGTGTGGTCCTGGTCTCGGGGCCACGTTGGCCCGAGGCTGTATCGCTATCCTGTAGGCCCGGCTAGTCTGGCCCGGGCCTACGTTCAGAGAGGGGATCCCAAGCTGTCCATCCAAATGGGGAGGAAGCTATCTTGATGAAGGAGACCAGGGGAGGACCTGCCCCGGTGGAGACCGGCAAAGTACTGCTGTCTCGGGTGAGGCCTGGCAACTTTATCAAGGTGGGACCCACTATACTACAAGCCCTGCAGTTTGCCGGATTGGCTTAAAGGCTCTTTAACTGTACAGCTGGAAGTTTGGGACTTTGAAATCCTGTGGCAAAGGATTCCTGGACTATCCATTTTGCTCAACTTTAAAAGGTCTGTGGCAGAGACTTTGTACACTTCAAAAGGTCTGTGGCAGAGACCTACTTCATCTGGGCAGTCTGTGGCAGAGACTGCCCTGTTGCTGGTTCGTGAGTCATCCCGGCTGCTAGGCCATGTGAGAGAGGACTATCCGGGTGACCAATACCCACTCTAAACACTGAGAGTGGTGAGTGATTTTGATCTGAGACTATTATATGTTGTGGCAAGTGCCTGAACCTTCCCCTACTCTTCTATACCTTCTACTTCTCAACATTTACTGAATAAGAAAAATAAAGTCTAACTGTTTGAGGTTTTACATCTGTGTGGACATTGCATTACTACAGACTTTCCTACCCGGACAACGCAGCTGAAGAGGTAACGTGCAAAACCCAAAATTAACCAGCGGCCCTCTAGGGGGTATTGCTACACATGTATAAAAAATGGCCATTATAAAAATATACCGGTAAATAATTTCAAGGCTAAAAGGCCACCAAATGTATAAGGTGGAAAGTGTGCAAATATTTTTTTATAGTAAGAGCAGTTAAGCTGTGGAAAGCTCTATTGCATGAGGTACTAATGGCATAATCAATATAGTAATTTCATTTAAAATTGATTGATTCTTATAACTAATGGTAGCCATAATTATAATTAATAATAATAATTTTTTATTCAGATAGTTGACCTTACTGTAATTTGTTGGGGTCAGGAAAACATTTCCCTTATGAGGCAAATTTGCCCACAGTGGGGGCAATTAATAATTAAACAAGTAAATGCTCATGTTTTAATCAAACTTTGTTAAAATATATGATTCAATCTGAAAGGAAACCCTCCATTTCTTCTTTTTGAGTTATTCCTTAGTGAATTTGCTTGAGTGCTTCAGATCATTAAAAGATCCATTTCTGGAAAAATGGCCTCACATACTCATAAAAGCTGAACTTGTGGTAAAGCAAATACTGTCTAAACACTAGATGCATGTGTATTTTCACTTGACTCTTAGTGTGCTCTGTGTATTTCATCCAGATTTGCACAAGACTCTAATCTGAAACTTTGCCTATGTGCAGAAACTTTCTGTAATAAAGACCAGTCACTGCTGTGTCTGTGGTTTTTAACACTATAGAACAGCTATAGAAACCTTCATACATAACCACATATCTGTAGAGAATGCTGAGCAACTTCATTTGAGAGCCTAGGCTGTCCTATTTACCCCCAAAGAACCTTCTTCTTCCTATGAATACATACAGTTGTGCTCAAAAGTTTGCATACCCTGGAAGGAATTGTGACATTTTGGCATTGATATTGCAAATATGATTAATCATGCAAAAAAACTGTGATCATATGAAGCCATTTATTATCACATCATGGTTTGGCCTTTTTTTACATACCCTGAACGTTTGGCCTTGGTACAGACTAGGGATGAGCTCGGTGTTCGAGTCGAACATACGTTCGACTCGAACATCGGCTGTTCGATCGTTCGCCGAACAACGAACGATTTGGGCCGTTCGCGCCTAATTCGCGGCCCACAATGCACTACGCCATCGCAGTGTCATCCAGGCACTGTGATTGGCCAAGCATGCACTGTGACCCCGCATGCTTGGCCAATCACAGCGCCGGCAGCGAGGAGAGCAATGATTGGCCACAGGCAGGATGCCTGTGGCCAATTATTGCTGAGGGTGTTTAGTACACGCCCCACACTATAAAAGGCCGCCAGCACGGCGGCCTAGTGTAGTGTGTTCCGGAGCAGGGAAAGAGAAGCATAGGCAGGGACAGTGACATTTTTTTTTCTTGCTTAACCTGGATTCCTTTAGTTTAGGGAAAGAGAAGGATAGGTAGGGAGAGTGTCAGTCTGTTTTACTGTGCTAAACCTTGTTTGTAGGGACAGGGAAGGACAGTGAGGGAAATTCTCATTGTGCTATACTGTGCTAAAGCATTCATCATCAACCATCTTTAAAAAAACATTTTTTATAGGGACAGAAAACTATAGGTAGGGAGAGTGTCAGTGTGTTTTACTGTGCTAAACCTTGTTTGTAGGGACAGGGAAGGACAGTGAGGGAAATTCTCATTGTGCTATACTGTGCTAAAGCATTCATCATCAACCATCTTTAAAAAAAACATTTTTTATAGGGACAGAAAACTATAGGTAGGGAGAGTGTCAGTGTGTTTTACTGTGCTAAACCTTGTTTGTAGGGACAGGGAAGGACAGTGAGGGAAATTCTCATTGTGCTATACTGTGCTAAAGCATTCATCATCAACCATCTTTAAAAAAAAATTTTTATAGGGACAGAAAACTATAGGTAGGGAGAGTGTCAGTGTGTTTTACTGTGCTAAACCTTGTTTGTAGGGACAGGGAAGGACAGTGAGGGAAATTCTCATTGTGCTATACTGTGCTAAAGCATTCATCATCAACCATCTTTAAAAAAACTTTTTTTATAGGGACAGAAAACTATAGGTAGGGAGAGTGTCAGTGTGTTTTACTGTGCTAAACCTTGTTTGTAGGGACAGGGAAGGACAGTGAGGGAAATTCTCATTGTGCTATACTGTGCTAAAGCATTCATCATCAACCATCTTTAAAAAAACATTTTTTATAGGGACAGAAAACTATAGGTAGGGAGAGTGTCAGTGTGTTTTACTGTGCTAAACCTTGTTTGTAGGGACAGGGAAGGACAGTGAGGGAAATTCTCATTGTGCTATACTGTGCTAAAGCATTCATCATCAACCATCTTTAAAAAAAAAAAAATTATAGGGACAGAAAACTATAGGTAGGGAGAGTGTCAGTGTGTTTTACTGTGCTAAACCTTGTTTGTAGGGACAGGGAAGGACAGTGAGGGAAATTCTCATTGTGCTATACTGTGCTAAAGCATTCCTCATCAACCATCTTTAAAAAAAAATTTTTTATAGGGACAGAAAACTATAGGTAGGGAGAGTGTCAGTGTGTTTTACTGTGCTAAACCTTGTTTGTAGGGACAGGGAAGGACAGTGAGGGAAATTCTCATTGTGCTATACTGTGCTAAAGCATTCATCATCAACCATCTTTAAAAAAACTTTTTTTATAGGGACAGAAAACTATAGGTAGGGAGAGTGTCAGTGTGTTTTACTGTGCTAAACCTTGTTTGTAGGGACAGGGAAGGCCAGTGAGGGAAATTCTCATTGTGCTATACTGTGCTAAAGCATTCCTCATCAACCATCTTTAAAAAAAAATTTTTTATAGGGACAGAAAACTATAGGTAGGGAGAGTGTCAGTGTGTTTTACTGTGCTAAACCTTGTTTGTAGGGACAGGGAAGGACAGTGAGGGAAATTCTCATTGTGCTATACTGTGCTAAAGCATTCATCATCAACCATCTTTAAAAAAAACATTTTTTATAGGGACAGAAAACTATAGGTAGGGAGAGTGTCAGTGTGTTTTACTGTGCTAAACCTTGTTTGTAGGGACAGGGAAGGACAGTGAGGGAAATTCTCATTGTGCTATACTGTGCTAAAGCATTCATCATCAACCATCTTTAAAAAAACATTTTTTATAGGGACAGAAAACTATAGGTAGGGAGAGTGTCAGTGTGTTTTACTGTGCTAAACCTTGTTTGTAGGGACAGGGAAGGACAGTGAGGGAAATTCTCATTGTGCTATACTGTGCTAAAGCATTCATCATCAACCATCTTTAAAAAAACATTTTTTATAGGGACAGAAAACTATAGGTAGGGAGAGTGTCAGTGTGTTTTACTGTGCTAAACCTTGTTTGTAGGGACAGGGAAGGACAGTGAGGGAAATTCTCATTGTGCTATACTGTGCTAAAGCATTCATTATCAACCATCTTTAAAAAAACTTTTTTTATAGGGACAGAAAACTATAGGTAGGGAGAGTGTCAGTGTGTTTTACTGTGCTAAACCTTGTTTGTAGGGACGGGGAAGGACAGTGAGGGAAATTCTCATTGTGCTATACTGTGCTAAAGCATTCATCATCAACCATCTTTAAAAAAAAAATTATAGGGACAGAAAACTATAGGTAGGGAGAGTGTCAGTGTGTTTTACTGTGCTAAACCTTGTTTGTAGGGACAGGGAAGGACAGTGAGGGAAATTCTCATTGTGCTATACTGTGCTAAAGCATTCATCATCAACCATCTTTAAAAAAAAAAATTATAGGGACAGAAAACTATAGGTAGGGAGAGTGTCAGTGTGTTTTACTGTGCTAAACCTTGTTTGTAGGGACAGGGAAGGCCAGTGAGGGAAATTCTCATTGTGCTATACTGTGCTAAAGCATTCCTCATCAACCATCTTTAAAAAAACATTTTTTATAGGGACAGAAAACTATAGGTAGGGAGAGTGTCAGTGTGTTTTACTGTGCTAAACCTTGTTTGTAGGGACAGGGAAGGACAGTGAGGGAAATTCTCATTGTGCTATACTGTGCTAAAGCATTCATCATCAACCATCTTTAAAAAAAAATTTTTATAGGGACAGAAAACTATAGGTAGGGAGAGTGTCAGTGTGTTTTACTGTGCTAAACCTTGTTTGTAGGGACAGGGAAGGACAGTGAGGGAAATTCTCATTGTGCTATACTGTGCTAAAGCATTCATCATCAACCATCTTTAAAAAAACTTTTTTTATAGGGACAGAAAACTATAGGTAGGGAGAGTGTCAGTGTGTTTTACTGTGCTAAACCTTGTTTGTAGGGACAGGGAAGGACAGTGAGGGAAATTCTCATTGTGCTATACTGTGCTAAAGCATTCATCATCAACCATCTTTAAAAAAACTTTTTTTATAGGGACAGAAAACTATAGGTAGGGAGAGTGTCAGTGTGTTTTACTGTGCTAAACCTTGTTTGTAGGGACAGGGAAGGACAGTGAGGGAAATTCTCATTGTGCTATACTGTGCTAAAGCATTCATCATCAACCATCTTTAAAAAAACATTTTTTATAGGGACAGAAAACTATAGGTAGGGAGAGTGTCAGTGTGTTTTACTGTGCTAAACCTTGTTTGTAGGGACAGGGAAGGACAGTGAGGGAAATTCTCATTGTGCTATACTGTGCTAAAGCATTCATCATCAACCATCTTTAAAAAAACTTTTTTTATAGGGACAGAAAACTATAGGTAGGGAGAGTGTCAGTGTGTTTTACTGTGCTAAACCTTGTTTGTAGGGACAGGGAAGGGCAGTGAGGGAAATTCTCATTGTGCTATACTGTGCTAAAGCATTCATCATCAACCATCTTTGAAATCCTTGTTTTTTGGACAGTCAGGGAAATTGTCATTGTGCTATTCTGTGCGAAAGCAATCATCCTCAACCATATTTAGAAATCCTTAAGTAAAGGGACAGAGAAGGACACCTGAAGGTAGCCCTTATTGCTTTTTTCCCATCTCCCTGCAGGCCATCCATTAGAATGTGTGGAAGGCAAACAAGGAGAGGCAGACAGTCAGGAGGCAATAAAAGAGGGCAAGCAGGCTCTGTGTCTGGGGGCAACAGTGCTGGTCGTGGACGCGGTGCATTGTCATCAGCACATGGCCATGGGACACGCTTGTCCTTCTTTTCGGCAGCTGGACATGTTGAGCCACATCATGCCGAAGACTTGGTAGAGTGGATGACCAAGCCCTCCTCCTCCTCCTCATCCTCTCTCACCCAGGCTCAGGGTACTGGCAAAGCAGCTGCCAAAGCGTCCTCTTCCCTGGTATCAATGTCAGACTCATCATCAGTCACTCCTTCCCTAGACCCACCATGTCCTCCTCCTGAGGAGTCCCCCGAACTGTTTGAGCACAGTGTTGGGTACATGCTCCAGGAGGATGCCCAGCGTTTCGAAGGGTCTGATGATGAAACCCAGCTAGAGGAAGGCAGTAGCGTGAGAGCAGACAGAGGGGATGCTCAAGAAGGACACCAATCTGGCAGTCATGTTCCAGCAGCTGCAGCATACTGCCAGATTGGCTCCAGTGATGAGGAGGGAGGGGATGATGAGGTCACTGACTCCACGTGGGTGCCTAATAGGAGAGAGGAGGAGGAGGAGGATGAGGAGGAGGCACATCTCCAACGAGGCAGGATGCCCTTTGGTGGCCAGCGTAAGGGCAGTACACCGACGGAATCACACCGCAGAGCTCCGCCTGTGCAGGGCGCTGCCTCTGCCCGTCATTCAAAAAGTTCTTTGGTGTGGGCCTTTTTTGAGGCTAGTGCATCAGATCGCACAGCTGCTGTTTGCAACATATGTCTCAAGCATATATCGCGTGGCCAAAACATCAGCCGCTTGGGTACCACATGCCTGACCAGACATATGTTGACCTGCCATGCAGCTCGTTGGCAAGCCTACCTCAAAGACCCACATCAAAGAACAAAGCGGACCTCTCCTTGCACCGCATCAGCTGGGATCTCCAACCCCACTATAACTTCAGTCCTCTCTGAAACGTGCACTGAGAGGAATGAAGGTGTAGAATTAGGTGTGTCACAGCCAAGTACTTGCGGCCACTCTGCTAGCAGTACACCGACGTCCGATTCTAGCAGGCAAATTTCCCTGCCCCAGCTGCTGGACCGTCGAAAGAAGTTCACTCCCAGCCATCCACATGCCCAGCGGTTGAATGCTAGCTTGGCTAAATTGCTAGCGCTTCAACTGCTGCCTTTTCAGTTGGTAGACTCGGCCCCCTTCCGTGAGTTTGTGCAATGTGCGGTTCCTCAGTGGCAGGTTCCCAAACGCCACTTTTTCTCACGGAAGGCTATTCCGGCTCTCTACCGGCATGTGGAAGGCAATGTCTTGGCCTCGCTGGACAGGGCGGTCAGCGGCAAGGTGCATATTACCGCTGACGCATGGTCCAGCAGGCATGGACAGGGACGTTACCTTTCTTTCACGGCCCATTGGGTCACTCTTTTGGCAGCTGGGAAGGATGCAGGACAAGGTGCAGTAGTGTTGGAGGTTGTTCCACCGCCACGCCTCCAAAATGCTACTACTGGTTGTGACACACCTCTCTCCTCCACCCCCTCCTCTTCTTCTTCCTCCATGGCCTCTTCCTGTGCTTTGTCCTCTGAACCAGCGGTGCTCCGTAGCCGTTCAAGGGGCTACGCAAGTACGCAGGCAAAAAGATGCCAT
Organism: Rana muscosa; assembly: GCA_029206835.1. NCBI lineage: Eukaryota > Metazoa > Chordata > Amphibia > Anura > Ranidae > Rana > Rana muscosa. Next base: position 18,620,491 of record JARGYO010000162.1, read on the forward strand.
GCCGTGCTTGCGCTGGTGTGTTTGGGGGACAGAAGCCACACTGGGGCAGAGGTCCTGTCTGCTCTGCAGGGCCAGGCCGAGAGGTGGTTGACGCCACGCCAGCTTAAGCCAGGAATGGTGGTTTGCGACAATGGCACCAACCTCCTCTCCGCCCTCCGACAGGGACAACTGACCCATGTGCCCTGTGTGGCTCACGTCCTTAACCTGGTGGTGCAGCGGTTCTTGGGCAGGTACCCGGGCTTACAGGATGTCCTGAGGCAGGCCAGGAAAGTCTGTGTGCATTTCCGCAGATCTTATAATGCCAGTGCTCGCCTGGCTGAGCTGCAAAAGGAGTTGAACCTGCCCAAGAACCGCCTTATATGTGACATGCCCACCAGGTGGAACTCAACGTTGGCCATGCTGCAGCGGCTGCACACGCAGCAGAGGGCCATCAATGAGTACCTGTGCGACTACGGCACCAGGACAGGGTCAGGGGAGCTTGGTTTTTTTTCTCCACGCCAGTGGGGCATGATCAGGGATGCATGCACTGTCCTGGCACCATTTGAGGAGGCCACGAGGATGGTGAGCAGTGACAGTGCATGCATCAGTGACACTGTACCTCTTGTCCACCTGTTGGAGCACACGCTGCGTGGAATAATGGACAGGGCACTTGAGGCAGAACAGAGGCAGGAAGAGGAGGACTTCCTTGCCTCTCAAGGCCCCCTTTACCCAGACAGTGTTCCTTCTGTCCCACCCATCGCACAGGAAGAGGAGGAGGAGGAGGAGGATTGTGTCAGCATGGAGGTGGAGGCTGGCACTCAGCATCATCAGCAGCAGTCTTTTAGGGATGATTTACAGTCCCAAGAAACCAGTGGACTTGTACGTGGCTGGGAGGAGGTGGCTGCGGATCATGTCGTCCTTAGTGACCCAGAGGACTCCGGACCGAATGCCTCAGCTAACCTACGCTGCATGGCCTCCCTGATCCTGCAAAGTCTGCGGAAGGATCCTCGTATTCTTCGGATCAAGGAGAGGGACCATTACTGGCTGGCCACTCTCCTTGATCCACGGTACAAGGGTAAGGTTGCGGACCTTATGTTACCGTCGCAGAGGGAGCAGAGGATGAGACAACTCCGGGAGGCCTTGCAGAAAGGTCTGTGCAACGCGTTCCCAGAGACTGGGAGGTTACAAACTCCTGGTCCTGGACAACGAGTTGCTGAGGCTTCGGCCAGTCAAAGAAGGAGCGGTGGGGAAGGTGGCCGTCTGACCGATGCGTTCAGACAATTCTTTAGTCCGCAGCCCCAAAGTATGATCGGTTCCAGCAACCATCGCCAGCGTCTGATAAACATGGTGCAGGAATATCTAGGGGCAAGGTCAGACTTGGACACCTTCCCCACCAAAAATCCTCTGGCTTACTGGGTCTTGAGGATGGATCACTGGCCAGAGCTTGCACAGTATGCAATTGAGCTACTGGCCTGTCCTGCATCCAGCGTTCTTTCGGAACGCACGTTCAGTGCTGCTGGAGGATTTGTCACGGATCACAGGGTGCGCCTGTCCACCGACTCGGTTGATCGACTGACTTTCATCAAGATGAACCAGTCTTGGATCACCACCAGCTACCACACACCTGATGCTGATATAACAGACTAATTGATTTTAACATGTCACATCCCTTCAAGACTGATGCTGATGCTGAGTGCCTGTGCTGTTATGTTGACTGGCTATCCTCCTCCTCCGAGTCCTCAATGATACGATTGATGATGATAGCTTGGAAGATCATTTTTGTTTATGGGTGCCGCCACCAGTGCCTAACGCCCAATTTTTCAGCCCCTGTTTAACAGGGGCGTGTAATTACAATTTTTGAAGCAATACTTTGCAACAGGGCTCATTGCTGTGCTCCAAGTACAGTATCTGTGAGGGGTTGCAGTGTTGTGCCACCAGTGCCAAAGGCCCAATTTTTCAGCCCCTGTTTAGCAGGGGCGTGTAATTACAATTTTTGAAGCAATACTTTGCAACAGGGCTCATTGCTGTGCTCCAAGTACAGTATCTGTGAGGGGTTGCAGTGTTGTGCCACCAGTGCCTAAGGCCCAATTTTTCAGCCCCTGTTCAACAGGGGCATGCAGTTATAATTATTGATCTAATAATTCACAGCAGGGCCCATTGCTGCGCCCACCAAGAGTAACTGTCAGGGCTTACAGTGTTGTGGCACCAGCACCACCATCAAAGGCCCAATTTTTACAACCACTGTTCAACAATTATATGTAATTACAATTCCTGATATAATAGTTGACAGCAGGGCGTTCCAGCACCAACCAAGAGTAACTGTGAGTGCTTACAGTGTTGTGCCAACACCAACAACTAAGGGGCCTATTTCTGCAGAGTATATACGGCAGGTCCCTACTTTCAAACATCCAACTTACAAACGACTCCTACTTGCAAACGCAAGAAGACAACAGGAAGTGAGAGGAAATCTACCCCTAGGAAGGAAAATTCTCTCCTGTAAGAATTAATATGGGAGAAAGGTGTCTCCTCTGTACTGATGCTTTATCACCAATCCTTGTTTCAAGAAAAACACCACATTTCAAAAACAGTTGTCATTGGGACGGAAAGTGAGGTGAAATGTTCTGAACAGGGGCACAGACAGCAAAACAAATGTTACAGGGGTGATAACCCTTACCTATGTTTTCCAAAAAGTTTAAAAATAGATTTTTGGGCTGGAGCTACACTTAAACAATGTACCTGTTCAAAATTACAAACAGATTCTACATAAGAACAAACCTACAGTCCCTGTCTTGTATGCACCGCCTGTATACGGCTGTTCAGAGTATATAGGGCCTTTTTTATTTTATGTGCGGGGTTCCCCTTAATATCCATACAAGACCCAAAGGGGCTGGTAATGGGCTGGGGTAGGGGGGGGGGGGTCATGGGGTAGCTATGCCATTTTTCTTAAAGATTTTCATCCATATTACCGGGACCAGACATTACATTAAAGCCGCAAGCAGTTTTAAATGGCTTTTTTTTCCTTTAGAAGTGTCATTTTGTGCAGGGACAGTTCTAAACACGGGAAACACGTGGCACTTCACAGGCATACTTTAGACACCCCCCAGGTACGATATTTAAAGGAATATTTGACTTTTTTTTTTTCACTTTATGCATCATTAAAATGACTGCTCCCGAAAAACGACCGTTTTTAAAACTTCTTTTTGCATTGATACATGTCCCCTGGTGCAGAACCCGGGTTCCCAAACCCTTTTTAGGACAATAACATGCATAATAGTCGTTATAATTAGCACTTTAGAATTCGAACGTTCGCATCTATTGTATTTAATAGGGTTCTAATGTTCGTACGAACATTCGGTCCGTTCGCGGGTTCTGGTGCGAACCGAACCCGGGGGTGTTCGGCTCATCACTAGTACAGACACACAAGGTGAAACACATAGGTTAAAATGGCAATTAAAGGTTAAGTTCCCACATCTGTGGCTTTTTAAATTGCAATTAGTGTCTGTGTATAAATAGACAATGAGTTTGTTAGCTGTCACTGGATGCACCGAGCAGGCTAGATACTGAGTCAAGTGGAGCTGAAAAGAACTACCAAAATACCTGCGTAACAAGGTAATGGAACTTTGTTCGGCTAGTGTATTACTATCAAGAAAATCTGCATCACAGATTTAGAAATTTCGATTATTTTTGTGGACTGTATATCACTTTAACATGGGTGGACTTTGGCTATATGCTGAATCACAGAGCTACTTTAACGACTTGACCCCCAGGCCTTTTCTGGCACTTTTTGTTTAATAATCAGTATTTTTTGCTAGAAAATTTCTTAGAACCCCCAAACTTTATATATATATGTAGCACACCCCCGCAGGAGCTGGTGGTTTATATTTGGGCCTTGCACGTTACCTCAGTATTCGTTGTCTAGGGGAAGAAAGTCTGTAAGAACTCCAATGTCCACACAAGATGTAAAACCTTCTGCTGTTAGGTTTTATTTTGTTTTGCATGAAACTTGTGAAGAATAGTAGAAGGATGAACGAAAAAGGTCTGTACAGATCACTGGGGAAAAACTTCTCAACTACAAAGTACAGATCACTGGGGAAAAACTTCTCAACTACAAAGTCATTCACCACTCCTCCTCGAGTGGGTATTGCTCACCCGGATAGGCCCCTCTCACCTGGCCTAGCAGCCAGAATGATGCACGGACAACGATCAGGACCAGTCTCTGCCACAGACTGGTTGTGGACAAATTGGATAATCCGGGATCCTCTGCCACAGGACTTAACGCCCGAACTTCCAGCCAAACAGTCAAAGAGCCTTTAAGCCGACCCGGAAGACTGCAAGGTAACTTTAGCTACGGTGCATCCTCCAACATAATCACCAGGCCTTCCTCGAGACACCAGCCTTCCGTCTTCTCCAGGACAGGTCCTCCCCTGGTTTCCTCCATTGAGTGGCTTCCTCCCGCAGGACGGACAGCCCAGGATCACCTTCAAAGTGTAGGCCCCAGTCAGCATAACGGGGCCTACTTGGTAGAGTTGCAGCCTCGGACCAACATGGTCCCGAGGCCGAAATCACACAACACACTCTTCGCGCCAGGAGGGCCACGAGGCAGAGAAGGCCCCAAAAGATTGCGTCTGCCCCTTAAGTACCCCTTTCCCAGCATGCCCAATGGGGACACCACTCCCACTGGGCTGTTCCCGGGAAAGGACACTCAATACACCATAACCTGTCCATATTCCAACGCCGGCCTGTGGTGGTATTGCCACCTACAGGCAACAGTGGGAAATCCTGTCAGGCACAGCCACAGCTGAACAGAGGCCAATTTAACATAATCACTTAAGTCTGAGCCCACTATTGGCTCAGACACCCACTAAATTTAACATAGCGTCCAGTCATTGTGAGCAGGGCACTACATATATATATATATTTTTTTCCCTTTTATTGGTTGAACTAGATAGACGTGTGTCTTTTTTCAACCATATGTAAAATGAGCTGCATCAATGAGTTGCCAGAAAGCATCCTTTACTGCACCAATGACAAAAAAGTCCAGTGAGGCATGTCAAGGTGTTGTCGGGCATATTAGTAGCTGTGCTTTTTTGTGGCATTGGCACAGTGAAGTCTTCTTTTTGGCAACTGCTCCATAAAACCAACCACACCGTTTTTCCCCAAACCAGCTTGTATTTTTCTTAAGGTTACCTTAGTGTTTTTCTTGGTATCCTGATTTTTCTGGCTGTTGTGGCTGCAATCTTTCTTGGTCTACCTGACCCTGGCTTGGTATCAAGAGATCTCTGAATTTTCCACTTCTTAATAAGTGATTGAACAGTACCGACTGGCATATTCAGGGCTTTGGATATCTTTTTATATCCTTTTCCATCTGTATAAAGTTCCATTACCTTGTTACACAGGTCTTTTCTAGTTCTTTTCTGCCCCACTTGGCTCAGTATCTAGCCTGCTCAGTGCATCCAGTGAGAGCTAACAAACTCATTGTCTATTTATACGCAGACACTAATTGAAATTTAAAAAGCCACAAATGTGGGAAATAAACCTTTAATTGCCATTTTACCTGTGTGTTTCACCTTGTGTCTGTACCAAGGCCAATTATTCCAGGGGATGGAAACTTTTGATCAGGGCAATTTGTGTGATTTCTGTTATCATTATGATATAAAAAGGAGCCAAACCACTGTGATAATAAATGGCTTCATATGATCACTATCCTTAACTAAAAGACAGTTTTTTGAAAGGTCAGTCATATTTTCAATATCAATGTCAAAATTTCACGATTTCTGCAGGGATTGCAAACTTTTAAGGACAACTGTATCCCTGGAGTAGATACCTATTTTAATGCATGCTTGCATGCTAATATTTGGCTAGTTTTGCTTGCTGCAGCTTAGCATTGCATGACATTGCTGAGCCGGTGATCTACTAGGACCCTCAGATATTTTTCCATCCTGGATCCCCCCAAAGGCCCCCCTCCCCCAGTTAGTATTTTTCATTCATATTTTTAGCCCCACAGTGCATTACTTTACATTTTTCAGCATTAAACCTAATTTGCCATGTAGTTGCCCACCCCTTTATTTAATTGATTTCTTCCTGTTAGGTTTCTATATCCTGTTGTGAAGCTATTGCCCTACTTAGCTCTGTATAATCAGCAAACACTGAGATTGAGCTATATATACCAACCTTTATATTATTTATGAATAAATTAACAAGAATTGGTCCAAGGACAGAGCCTTGGGGTATCCCATATACCGCTCCAGACCCTCCTGAGTACTCACTACTCTTTGGACGCGTGCCTGTAACCTGGGCCATCTTAATAGCATCATGGGCCCCTGGGCAAAGTAATGCTCTGGGGCCCCCACAATGGAGACAGTGCAGGTAAACAGACATCAAGTAGGTAGGAGGCAGACAAGCAGAGCTTCCCCTTTTGGGTGGAGCTCCGCATTAACTACATAAACAATCATTCTGTACAGCAAAGGAACAGTGGGAAAATACTACATACATAAAGTAACAAAGCTATCCTGTGCATATAATATATCTGCTAGATTGATGCCTCCCCAGAACTATGGCCCCTCTATGCCCTAGATATATCCCCCCAGCACTCTGACCCCTCTACACTCCAGATATCCCCCCTGAACTCTGACCCCTCTACATCCTAGATATCCCCCCAACACTCTGACCCCGCTACACCCGAGATATCCCCCTAGCACTCTGACCCCGCTACACCCCAGATATCCCCCCAGCACTCTGACCCCTCTACACCCCAGATATCCCCCCAGCACTCTGACCCCTCTACACCCTAGATATCCCCCCAGCATTCTGACCCCTCTATACCCCAGATATCCCCCCAGCACTCTGACCCCTCTACATCCTAAATATCCCCCCAGCACTCTGACCCCTCTACACCCTAGATATCCCCCCAGCACTCTGTCCCCTCTACACCCCAGATATCCCCCCAGCACTCTGACCCCTCTACACCCTAGATATTTCCCCCAGTACTGTAACCATATACCATAAGATACCGCTTGTATTGTGACCCAACTACATCCCTGATACCCCCTACACTGTGGCTTTTCTACATCCCTGCCACCCAAGCTACCCCAAGCATTGCTACCCCCTATACACCCCAGATCCCCCCTCAGTATTGTTTTCCCCATACACCCTTGATATCCCCCAGCACCATTATTCCATCCATGTAGTACCCCCTTTTCCAGTGGAGATACAGTGCATGTAAACTTTTGGCTCTGTGCCCACCTCCAGCACTGCACTCACCTATACCAATCAAGCAGGCAGACGGAGGGGCAGAGGATGGAGCATCCCTCTGGGCATTCCAAGCCTTTTCGGTGCAAACAGTGCTTGGCAACTGGGCTCACCAAGACACCATCCCTAATGCTACTTCCGCAGGTGGGCTCTTAGTGCTGCCAACTCAGCAGCGCCCACTCCAGCTCCTACCCCGCAGCCTTCGGAGCCTGAGCATTCCAGATGCATTGGGCGGGGTTAGAGAATCACTGGCGCTGTGAAATAATAGTATTGTTCTGCACAGCACGGCGCACTGCCGCCAGCCTGCCTCCCCTGTTTTTCCATCACTCTCAGTGCCATCATGAGGCCCCCAATTTTGGGCAGCATGGGCTCAAAGACCAACTGCTTTGGGGAAAGTGCAGGGGCCCCCCATGCAGCTGGGGCCCCTGGGCAGTGCCCAGGTGTGCCCTCTCATTAAAAAAGTCCTGCCTGTAACCAGTTTTCTACCAGGGTACATACACTATTGTCAATGCCAACAGACCTCAATTAGTAAATTAAGCTTTTATGGGGAACTGTATCAAATGCTATTGCAAAATCCAGATACACCCTATCCACAGGCCTTCCTAGATAACAATTCTCAAATTAAATGTACCTCACGTACGTTACGTGGGCAATTAGAATCTATGAGAAGTGTAAACAAGTGACTGTAACTCTCATGTGAAGTGTGGCCTATAAGGCCGTGACCACCATAAACCAAACTGATATACACAAAGGACCAAAATGCACATACATTGATCAATGGAGAAAAGGAGCTGCTAAGACTAAAGCTAAAGTTGGGACTTTTAGGTGAGGCAATAACTCTATAAACCTCCATCCCTGATATGGTTGATAACATATGCTAAAAGGTGGGACTTTATATGAAGCACTCTGCTAATTGAAAAGAGCCAATTAATATATCCATTGTTTGATCAAGGAGCATATAGTCAATGATGGTGATAAAATATGATAATGTGAAACACAAATATATCAAAACATAGAAATGGGTGTGTGAAGTCCATCTACTCTATATCCAAAAACAGTGTCCACGGTGGCCCATATAGAACGACTGTGCTGCTGATGAATGTTTCGAGATGCACAACACCCAGGAATGTGACTTCCAACACCGGGGGAGGGGGGGGAATAAATACTCTTACCCCCACGTGTGGGTCAATAAGGCATACAGATGATCCACTCGGATACAAGTGTGGACTGGAACTTCCTGTAGGGAATGGCGTCCTACACCGATGATCGACTAGGCATCCACGGGAGGTTGGAAATCCCTTATCTCAGTGTCCCCGAGATCCAGACATCCAAGAAACGATATCCACCATGGAAAGGAACAAAAGAAGCCTCCTCATAGTATAGATCAGTCAGGTGGTGTATAGTAAAAAAGGCTTGTTTATTCCAAGAACGAACACATCAAACAAAAAAAGCAATAAAAAAATATACAGGCATCCTGAGGCTGCCAGTAAAATGGTGATCACAAAAAGTACATGTATGGCGTAGTAAGACTTGAAGCAGGTTCATGTAACTGACATGTTTCGCAGTTTTCGGATGCCCCAGTTGAAGCACACTGCTGCGATAGTTTACTAGACATGTGCACACTAAAATATTTTGTATCGGAATTTCATTTTCATCCGAAAAATACAATTATTTTGTTACTTCTGAAATTCATTTTTATTTATTTTGTTTCGTTAAAAAATGCATTCGTCCAAAAATCCGAATTAATTAAGGTTGAATCTGTCATTGAAGGCTTATGGTGTCTGTCGAATGTTCTAAGAAGATTCAATGAAGCAGCTAAACTGTACGGCGCCGCAATCGTACATTTCCGGTCGAATGCTCCGCCCACAAGCTATAGTAGAATTCAAAAGTTGTATGACTAGTAATAATTATATTTATTAATTATTATTACTAGTCAACCAACATTAGAATTCTTCTATAGCCCATGGGCGGAGCATTTGACCATAAATGTCCGCGAGCGGCGATCGTATGTTTTTAGCTGCTTCGTCAAATCTTCACGTCTCTATAATTACGAATCTTTTCTCTTTATGTCTAATAATCTTGGACTAACAGAGTTAGGTTAGGCACATTCAACCGCAGATTCGATAGACACAGATCGCTATTGTCACCGTCATGTCGAATCTTCTATCCATATCGAACTGTTGTCGCAACTAAATGAAAATAAAGCATTTTTTATGTCGGATCTTTCGGATTTCGGATTCTGCGCGTTCGTTATCGTTTGTTAAAACGAACGTGAAAATCCCCGAAATTCAGACGAAAATGCATTCGGACGAAAACTAATGCACATGTCTATAGTTTACACACAATCAATGTTAGACTGACTCGCATGGCCAAGAGTATATCTTGGCCCTTTTTTAACCACTTCCGGACCACCTGCCGTCGTTTTACGTCACTACTTTGAAGAGGAATACCGTTGGTATGGTAGCAGCTAGCTACCATAACCCCAGTATCCTCTTCAAGAGGGGGCGGTCCGTTTCAAGATAAAAGTGGTCTCTGCGGCAGATTCGCTGCGGCGGATTCGCAGCGGCGGATTCGCAGAGGCGAAGTCCATCGGGTCCTTTCTCCTGCTTGACATGGAGACGAGTGAGGGGAAGATTTGTCCCTACCCATCTCCATATCATTGCAGGGCGGAAGTGACGTCAAAACGTCACTTCCGCCCATAGCTCTTAAAGGGGGACATTTTATTATTTTATTTTTTTTCAAATGACATAAAAAAAAAATTTTTTAATGCATTTTAGTGTAAATATGAGATCTGAGGTCTTTTGACCACAGATCTCATATTTAAGAGGTCCTGTCATGCTTTTTTTTTATTACAAGGGATGTTTACATTCCTTGTAATAGGAATAAACGTGACACATTTTTTTTTAAAACAACAGTGTAAAAATTCAAAATAAAAGGTAAAATAAATAAGAAAAAAATAAAATAATTTTAAACGTGCCCCGTCCCGCCGAGCTCACGTGCAGAAGCGAACACATACGTGAGTAGCGCCCGCATATGAAAACGGTGTTCAAACCACACATGTGAGGTATTGCCATGATCGTTAGAATGAGAGCAATAATTCTAGCCCTAGACTTCCTCTGTAACTTAAAACATGCAACCTGTAGAATGTTTTAAACGTCGCCTATGGAGATTTTTAAGGCTAAAAGTTTGTCGCCATTCCACGAGCAGGCACAACTTTGAAACATGACATGTTGGGTATCAATTTACTCAGCGTAACATCATCTTTCACAATATAAAAAAAAGTGGGCTAATTTTACTGATGTCTTATTTTTTAATTAAAGAAAGTGAATTTTTTCCAAAAAAACTGCTCTTGTAAAACCGCTGCGCAAATACCGTGTGACAAAAAGTATCGCAGCGACCGCCAAGTTTGAGGGGTTCTAAGTAATTTTCTAGCAAAAAAAAAACATTTTTTAACTTGTAAACACCAAATCTCAGAAAGAGGCTCGGTCCTTAAGTGGTTAAATATTGCTACCACATTAGCATTTCACCAATCAGCTGGTACCATTCCAGTTACTAAGCTGTCCATAAAAATTAGAGATAGCGGTCTGGCTATAACCTGGCTAAATTATTTGAGGACTCTCGGGTGCAAGTCATCTGGTCCTGGTGATTTATTTGCGTTAAAGGGGTTGTAAAGGTTTGTTTTTTATTTTCTTAATAGGTTCCTTTAAGCTAGTGCATTGTTGGTTCACTTACCTTTTCCTTCTAAATGTTTTTTTTCTTTGTCTGAATTTCTCACTTCCTGTTTCTCCTCACTAAACTTCACACCATCATCCGAGTGGTGTGGAGTCAGCCAGAACAGCTTACTGAACAGCTTACTGAGGAGGAACAGGAAGTGAGAAATCCAGACAAAGAAAACAAAGAAAAAATAAATTTAGAAGGGAAATCTAAGGAAAAGGTTAGTGAACCAACAATGCACTAGCTTAAAGGAACCTATTTAGAAAATAAAAAAACGAACCTTTACAACCCCTTTAAGTTTTTCAAGTCTTTTTTGGACACTGGCTTCGGTTAGCCACAAGGGGACATTGCGTTTTGTTACGAATGATACAGTCCTTATTACTATACCCCTCTTTTTGCTTTGTAAAAACTGAGAAGAATGCATCTAGTAGAGATGCCTTCTCCTTGTCATTTGTAACCAACTTCCCCTGATCATGCTGTATGGAGCCAATATGCTCTGACCTCGCTTTCTTACTATTAATATATTTAACAATTTTGGGGGATTGTTTTTACTCTCCTCCGCTATGTGTCTGGTGGTCTATTTTAACTGCCCTGATTGTGCTCTTACATTTCTTCTTGCATTCCTTGTAATGTTAGAATGCAGACAATAATCCCTCGGTCTTATCGTTTTTAAACTTTTTTCTCTTTATATGCCTTTTTAAAGCCACCCAGGTTTAACCTTGACTCTTTTATATTTGTTGTCCTTTAGAATACATCTGCTAATGCCATTATTTAATATGTTCTAAAATCACTCTAATTTTTCACCAGTGTCCATTGTTCTAGAATTTTATCCCACGTAATATCTTGTAGTATTGAGCGCAGTATAGAAATAGGAGTTTTATAACAGCTTACCTGTGTAGCGCTACCCTCAGCTAAGAGAACCGCAGTATTAATTTTGGGCCCTGAAGACAGCTCCGCCAACCCCCGGCAATTAACTCGACCCACTCTGGCACAGTTAGTCTAGGGTAATATCTCTTATGCTCTATGGAAAATTTAGACGCCGATGCAAATAGTAAAAGAATAATGAGTTTACTCTCACTTAGAAAAATGAATCAACAGTAAAACAGATAACATATGCTTCTAGCAGAGCCCTTGGTACACTACACATTAATAAAACACAGAAATGGCGTGCCACGTGGGGCGACCGTTAACTAAGCGCCCTATGGCGCAGCTACTAAACTCTAATACCCGGTCAGGCCTGACCCTATAACTCAGTCTCTAGGAGATGAATTCTTCGCATGCAAGTCTTTAAATGGTGGTGCAAAAGGGGGGGGGTAAAAGTACCAACACGGAACACTTCACTAGAGATCCGTTTGACTCAGTTCTGCTATGGATCTCCAGTGAGGACTCAAATATGAACTGGTGGGCCACGGCAGTCTGTAGGCCTAACAATAGTGTAAAGTATATGGATTGAGCAGGTGCTCGCTCACCCCTCCGGACGCGATCCCAGTCCGGGGACTTCCACCCGCTGTGTCTCCACACACAGCGTCTGCAGCGGTCGGGTCTCCGGCTCAGCAGCGGTTGAGGATGACCAAGTCAGATGCCACCCAGGCTCGCAATGGGGGTGGAAGGCTCTTTGGGTAGCGGCGCAAGGCCCCAGGCTTCAGGCCTTGCACTACAGCGGATCCGCACAGGAAGATCTCTCCACTGAAGTCTCGTGTCCCGAAGAGGCCGAGCTTAGCCTCGCCTACTCCTTATATAGCTCCACCCATGAGTCTCTGTGGTGACAACATTGCACCCTGGGTGCCAAGAGGGGTTCTGGGAAAGGTAGTCCAATGAGTCTTAAAGGAGACCCCGCTACACTCTCCCCCCCACTTAAACTCTTTGGTCCCCAAAGATAATTCTAACATACACTGCGTACAACCCTAGATAACGTTGCATATGATGTCGGCATAGGGAATTCCCACCAAAACTGAGGGGTTGAATTCCCTTGCCCACAGGTCACACTACTCTGAGTGGCCTGCCTAACTGTGCCAGAGAGTGAGTTGGGGCTGCCCTCCACCAAATGAACAGTGGAGGGATCCGGATTCTCTGCTCTCCTCCTGGCAGTGACCACAGAATCTTCTGAGCTATTCCCCATATGTGGGTAGGTCAACCTTCTGGGAGGCCTTATGACTCTTCGAGCTCTTTGCTCTCTTGGGGTTTCTGGCTCTGGCGCCACAGGCTCTTCTTCCGTAGCAGGCTCGGGCAACACGGCGGGCTCTGGAACATCTGCTTCAGGAGCCGAAGGATACATAAAGTCTCTAGGGTCCTCTTCTGAGTAAGTGTCACAGGCATCCTCCCAATGGTCTGAATGGTCTGACAAAGGACTAGATGGGATGAACTCAGTGGCTTCTGCATTCAGTGTTCCATCTATAGTGTCTTCAGTGGTTGGAAGATCTATAGCAGAAGTTCCTGGAGTTGGGGAAGACCACAGCCAATCAAGTTCTGTTCCTTCATCTCCACTGAGTTCGGAGGCCTCTACATCTTCAGCTCGAGAGGCATGGGACCTAGTGTTTGGTCTGGGGGTATCTAGGATGGAGGCTGGTTCAGGAGAGTCCCTCGCTGGAGGTATCCTGACTGCTTCGGCAAGTGGGAGTAGATGGTTCCTGTGCCAGGTCTTCAGTGGCCCTACCTTCCCCTCTGGCTTCAACTTGTAAACAGGTAGGCCTGGCAGCTTCTTACAGATGACATAGGGTTCGGGCCTCCATCTGTCTGCAAGTTTGTGTTTACCGGGGACCCCCAGATTGCGCAGTAGTACTCGGTCCCCAGGCTGTAGATCCTGGACCCGGACCTTCAGGTCGAAGTTTCTTTTATTTCGAGCTCCCTTTTGATCTGAGGCCGCTTGGGCCTGTTCATAGGCTACCTTCAGGCTGTGTCTGAGCCTGTCCACATATCCCTTGTGGGATGTGGCTGAGGAATGGTCCAAGGACGTGCCAAAGGCCAGGTCCACGGGCAACCTTGCTTCTCTCCCAAACATGAGTCGATAGGGGGAGTATCCAGTAGCATCACTTGTGGTACAGTTGTAAGCGTGGACTATAGCTGCTATGTGTCTGCTCCAATGCTGTTTCTTTTCACTATCCAGGGTTCCCAACATGTTGAGTAGGGTTCGGTTAAACCTCTCCGGCTGGGCATCTCCTTGTGGATGGTAAGGTGTGGTTCGAGTTTTCTTGATCCCTAACGAATCCAGGAGTTTCCGGATCAGCCGACTCTCAAAGTCCCTTCCTTGGTCTGAATGGAGTCGCTGCGGTAATCCATAGTGGACGAAATACTTCTCCATAAGTACCTTGGCCACCGTGGAAGCCTTCTGGTCTTTGGTTGGAAAAGCTTGAGCATACCGGGTGAAATGATCGGTTATCACCAGAAAATTTCCTAGTCCACTCAGGTCGGGTTCGAGGCAGAGAAAATCAATGCATACCAGATCCATTGGGCCTTGACTTTGTAGATGGCCCATTGGGGCAGCTTGATGGGGTAAAGTCTTCCTCTGGATGCAGTGTGCACATGACTGGCAGTACTCTTGTACTTCTGCCCTCATGCAAGGCCAATAGAACCGACTTCTGACGAGTTGAAAGGTCCTTTCCGCCCTTAGGTGGCCGTGATTGTCATGCAGGGCAATCAGAACAGTCTCTCAATGTTTTTCCGGAAGGAACAATTGCCATTTATCTTCCAGGCCATCAGAGGGGCCCCTTCGGTAGACCACTCTCTTATGCACCTGCAACCTGTCCCACCCTTTCCTCAACAGGCGAGCTTCCTTTGAGGAGTGGCGCAGGAGTCTATTTGGATCCTGATTCTCCAGGGCTTCCAGGACCAATTTCCCCATGGGGTCTTCTAATTGGTCGCATCTCAGCTCCTTCTTGGACAGTTTCGGCAGATTGTCTTCTTCCAGTTGGGTTACTCCACAGTATTGTTTGGGGACTCCTACTATGGTAACTCCTATCTCTTCTGCCCTCGAGCCTCCTCTGGCTTGTAATTCAGCCCCTTGACAAAGGGCCCGCACCCCGTCAGGTGCCACTTGAGTCCAGTCTTCTGTGTCACTGGTGGGGGCATGAGATCTCCTGGACAGAGCGTCTGCATCTCGATTTCCAGCCCCTGGCCTGTACTTTAGGCTGAAATTGAATCCAGACAGTGCAGCCAGCCATCTATGTCCAGTGGCGTCCAGCTTTGCCGTGGTGAAAAGGTAGGTGAGGGGGTTGTTGTCGGTCTTCACAGTGAACTCCGCCCCATACAGGTAGTCTTTAAGCTTGTCTACTACCGCCCACTTAAGGGCCAGGAACTCCAGCTTGTGAGTGGGGTAGTTCTTCTCAGAGGGGGTCAGGCTCCTGCTCACGTAGGCAACGGGTCGCAGTTGTCCTTCGTGTTCTTGGTAAAGTACTCCTCCTAGACCATCATGACTAGCATCTACATGTAGTTCATAGGGTCTTGTTGGGTCTGCGTAGGCCAAGACTGGGGCAGTGGTTAGGCTCTTCTTCAACGCCTGGAAGGCCTCTTCACACTTCTGGTTCCACTGATCTCTGACTGAAATATATAGAAGGGGAAGGGAAGCACTCACATTTCCACATCCATATATCGAGGGAAAATTTGGTTTGTTACTCAAGAAAGAGTAAGACAAGGCAGGACTTTACAGGCAACACACAATTGGAATACAAAAAAAGTTTATTGAATCGCAAAATTAACATAGATTAAAAAGGACCATACAATGTATATAGCAGTGGGGAGTCCCTTGAATGTCGACGCGTTTCGCCGTGAGGCTTCGTCAGGACGGACAAAGAAGGGAGGGGGATGGTTTTTATACACATTTGGGACAAATCTCACTATCTGAAATGAGATACATAAAAATTAATATACAGTATATACAATTAAAAGTGAAAAATAAAAAGTGAATAAAAAAGTGTCTTTGAAGCTAGAAGGCTGCAACGCCTGTCCCCCATGCGCACCACGATCCAGATGGCAGAAGGCAGAGGGCAGAAAAATAGAAAGCAGAAACCAAAAAGCAAAAAACAAAAAGCAAAAAACACACATAGGAGAACCCCCAGAGTGTAAAAAGTACCTCAGAAGGACATCCGGATAGTAAAATGTTGTTCAATTACTACCGATTTGAATATATAGCGTGATGGTAAATGTACGTGTGGTCTAATAAAAAAGATAAGGGAAATATATGTATATGTATCCAGGAGTTTAGCTCCTGTATATATATAAGTATAAGGCAAGATCCTACCTGCTGGTCAAAAAATGATGATCAAGCACTGATATTCTCACAGGAATGAAGGGATCTGATGCTCAAAGCTAATATAAGTAGCTGGGCAAGTCTATAAGTGCCAATAGGTACAGTCAGATACATTCATAGAACAGTATAACAACTGTAATAGAACTAGTTTTAATCGTATTTATAATTACCAGCTATATCCACAAAGGTATATCCAAGAACGGGGATGGGGGGCGTTATTCGTATGAAAAGAGAAAGAAACTTTCTATTTATCACAAAATCCTCTCATAGATACTTTAAATAAGGATATGGGATTTCAACCAGAACAGTGGTATGTATATTACTGTGTAGAGTCTGAAAGTAAAAAGCAACAAAAGTAACTAAATGGACAGCTCGTGCCTATATAAGTCATCACGATATAGGAAGCGGCTTACCTAGTTGTTAACGTCACACCATCATATCCCCGGGAGTCACGCTGAACACAGGGGACAGGCTGCACTCGCTGAAATATTTATACTGACAAGCCGCGCCAAAAAGCACGCTTGGCGTGCGGCGGGTTGACGTCATACGTCCGCGTCATGCGTGGCGTGCTGACGTCACTTAAGTGCGCCCTAATGCTAGGTCATGGGTGGAAATGTCAAGCACGCCATATTGAAATAGGGAAAAGAACAGCGCAATAGAGCAAGAGGGTTAACAGAGGATGGATAATGAGTAAAGCACGCCATGTAGCAAACGGCACAATGAAACAGAAAATGAAAGCAACAAGAGAGAAAGAGTAACTGGAACCGAATTTTCAAAAAATTATTGTTATTGGATTGCCAATTGCCATATTGGATCATTGAAATGCACAGAGAGGGCAGGAGAAAGCGCCAAAGAGCACCCCAAGACATACTCACATTAACATAATTATGCGATACCACAGTACATAGTCTGTCAGTCTCCTTAGAGACAGTTGTTCACTTAGGATATATTCCATTGATACAGTATATACAGTAGTAGATTTCTATATTTCCATCACATATATAAAGAAACAAAGAATAGTCTTCTATATCAAATATCCAAAAAAGCTTTTCTTGCATACATAAATAAATTCTCTCTGAACCTGAACAGAGACCAAGAGACATTCCCAGCATATGGAAATTAGGAGAGTACAGCCCAGGAAACATCCCAGGACAGCATAAAGGAAGGGAAAGGAAAAAAGGAGAGAAAAGAAAGAGGGGAGAGAGAAAAGAGGAAGAAAGAAAAAGGGAAAGAGTATAACACTGTGAATAATATATTGATATATTCTACAAAAATGGTTTGAAACTAACCATGTCATTGAGACCAGGGTACTGGGTCGCTTTTAATCTATAAACCCATTCAGTTTCTCGTTGCAGTACCCTCTGGTCAAAATTGCCACCCCGTGGGTCCTCGTAGACCCGATCCAGGGCGGCAACCCTGAAAACCTGGGGTTCATACAGGTGCCTAAACGCCACATGATGGCCAATAGTGGTATTCAAAAGACCACTGGTTGCATAATAAACATGATCTTTAATCCTTCTCCAAAAGGCTTGAATGGTCTTTCCAATGTAGAAGGATCCACAACAACAAAAGATAATGTAAATGACTCCCTTGGTCTGACAGGTGATATGATGTTTTAGGAAGTGAGTCTGGCCGTTGGGTAAAATTATCCTTGGGCCCTCAAGTAGAAGGTCACAGTAATCGCACTGGCCACATTTGTACAGTCCCTTTAGTTCCCGGGATTTGTTGTCAGATCTCCTATAGTTACTTTGTACCAGACAATCCCGGATAGAACCAGCCCGTCGAAAGGTGATTTCTGGGCTTGTTCCAATATGTTTTTTCAGGACCGGGTCAGCAAAATGTGCCAGTGTTTTTGCATAATTGACCTGACTTGAACGTGCTGGTCAGAGTATGTAGTTTTAAACCTCACTACATCAGGGGTGTTTTTTTGGGGGGCTCTGGCAAGTATGGCATTTCTAGGTTTAATAAGAGCTTTTTTAAAAGCGTTCTTAAGACAGTTTCTGCTATAGCCCCTCAATCTTAGACGTGTATAGAGGAGATCAGCCTCCTCTTTGAATTTGATATCATCAGTGCAGTTCCGTCTTAGACGTAGATACTGCCCAAATGGTATGCTTTGGATCAATGAACGGGGATGCGAACTGGCAGCGTGTAGGATCGTGTTCCCCGCCGTGGGCTCTCTGTGCATTTCAATGATCCAATATGGCAATTGGCAATCCAATAACAATAATTTTTTGAAAATTCGGTTCCAGTTACTCTTTCTCTCCTGTTTGTTTCATTGTGCCGTTTGCTACATGGCGTGCTTTACTCATTATCCATCCTCTGTTAACCCTCTTGCTCTATTGCGCTGTTCTTTTCCCTATTTCAATATGGCGTGCTTGACATTTCCGCCCATGACCTAGCATTAGGGCGCACTTAAGTGACGTCAGCACGCCACGCATGACGCGGACGTATGACGTCAACGCGCCGCACGCCAAACGTGCTTTTTGGCGCGGCTTTTTGACGCGGTTTGTCAGTATGAATATTTCAGCGAGTGCAGCCTGTCCCCTGTGTTCAGCGTGAAGCTGACTCCCAGGGATATGATGGTGTGACGTTAACAACTAGGTAAGCCGCTTCCTATATCGTGATGACTTATATAGGCACGAGCTGTCCATTTAGTTACTTTTGTTGCTTTTTACTTTCAGACTCTACACAGTGATATACATACCACTGTTCTGGTTGAAATCCCATATCCTTATTTAAAGTATCTATGAGAGGATTTTGTGATAAATAGAAAGTTTCTTTCTCTTTTCATACGAATAACGCCCCCCATCCCCGTTCTTGGATATACCTTTGTGGATATAGCTGGTAATTATAAATACGATTAAAACTAGTTCTATTACAGTTGTTATACTGTTCTATGAATGTATCTGACTGTACCTATTGGCACTTATAGACTTGCCCAGCTACTTATATTAGCTTTGAGCATCAGATCCCTTCATTCCTGTGAGAATATCAGTGCTTGATCATCATTTTTTGACCAGCAGGTAGGATCTTGCCTTATACTTATATACAGGTCCTTCTCAAAAAATTAGCATATTGTGATAAAGTTCATTATTTTCTGTAATGTACTGATAAACATTAGACTTTCATATATTTTAGATTCATTACACACAACTGAAGTAGTTCAAGCCTTTTCTTGTTTTAATATTGATGATTTTGGCATACAGCTCATGACAACCCAAAATTCCTATCTCAAAAAATTAGCATATCATGAAAAGGTTCTCTAAACGAGCTATTAACCTAATCATCTGAATCAACTAATTAACTTTAAACACCTGCAAAAGATTCCTGAGGCTTTTAAAAACTCCCAGCCTCGTTCATTACTCAAAACCGCAATCATGGGTAAGACTGCCGACCTGACTGCTGTCCAGAAGGCCATCATTGACACCCTCAAGCAAGAGGGTAAGACACAGAAAGAAATTTCTGAACGAATAGGCTGTTCCCAGAGTGCTGTATCAAGGCACCTCAGTGGGAAGTCTGTGGGAAGGAAAAAGTGTGGCAGAAAACGCTGCACAACGAGAAGAGGTGACCGGACCCTGAAGAAGATTGTGGAGAAGGACCGATTCCAGACCTTGGAGGACCTGCAGAAGCAGTGGACTGAGTCTGGAGTAGAAACATCCAGAGCCACTGTGAACAGGCGTGTGCAGGAAATGGGCTACAGGTGCCGCATTCCCCAGGTCAAGCCACTTTTGAACCAGAAACAGCAGCAGAAGCGCCTGACCTGGGCTACAGAGAAGCAGCACTGGACTGTTGCTCAGTGGTCCAAAGTACATTCGGAAATCAAGGTGCCAGAGTCTGGAGGAAGACTGGGGAGAGGGAAATGCCAAAATGCCTGAAGTCCAGTGTCAAGTACCCACAGTCAGTGATGGTCTGGGGTGCCATGTCAGCTGCTGGTGTTGGTCCACTGTGTTTTATCAAGGGCAGGGTCAATGCAGCTAGCTATCAGGAGATTTTGGAGCACTTCATGCTTCCATCTGCTGAAAAGCTTTATGGAGATGAAGATTTCATTTTTCAGCACGACCTGGCACCTGCTCACAGTGCCAAAACCACTGGTAAATGGTTTACTGACCATGGTATTACTGTGCTCAATTGGCCTGCCCACTCTCCTGACCTGAACCCCATAGAGAATCTGTGGGATATTGGGAAGAGAAAGTTGAGAGACGCAAGACCCAACACTCTGGATGAGCTTAAGGCCGCTATCGAAGCATCCTGGGCCTCCATAACACCTCAGCAGTGCCACAGGCTGGTTGCCTCCATGCCACGCCGCATTGAAGCAGTCATTTCTGCAAAAGGATTCCCGACCAAGTATTGAGTGCATAACTGAACATAATTATTTGAAGGTTGACTTTTTTTGTATTAAAAACACTTTTCTTTTATTGGTCGGATGAAATATGCTAATTTTTTGAGATAGGATTTTTGGGTTTTCATGAGCTGTATGCCAAAATCATCAATATTAAAACAAGAAAAGGCTTGAACTACTTCAGTTGTGTGTAATGAATCTAAAATATATGAAAGTCTAATGTTTATCAGTACATTACAGAAAATAATGAACTTTATCACAATATGCTAATTTTTTGAGAAGGACCTGTATATATATACGTTGTTATATGCCATATACATATACATATATTTCCCTTATCTTTTTTATTAGACCACACGTACATTTACCATCACGCTATATATTCAAATCGGTAGTAATTGAACAACATTTTACTATCCGGATGTCCTTCTGAGGTACTTTTTACACTCTGGGGGTTCTCCTATGTGTGTTTTTTGCTTTTTGTTTTTTGCTTTTTGGTTTCTGCTTTCTATTTTTCTGCCCTCTGCCTTCTGCCATCTGGATCGTGGTGCGCATGGGGGACAGGCGCTGCAGCCTTCTAGCTTCAAAGACACTTTTTTATTCACTTTTTATTTTTCACTTTTAATTGTATATACTGTATATTAATTTTTATGTATCTCATTTCAGATAGTGAGATTTGTCCCAAGTGTGTATAAAAACCGTCCCCCTCCCTTCTTTATCCGTCCTGACGAAGCCTCACGGTGAAACGCGTCGACGTTCAAGGGACTCCCCACTGCTATATACATTGTATGGTCCTTTTTAATCTATGTTAATTTTGCGATTCAATAAACTTTTTTAGTATTCCAATTGTGTGTGTTGCCTGTAAAGTCCTGCCTTGTCTTACTCTTTCTTGAGTAACAAATTTGATCTCTGACTGACTCTCCCGGCTTCCGGGGTCCTGAGTCGTCCTCTTCCCCTTCGGTCTTGAGTAGTTCTTTCAATGGTCTGGCAATTTGGGCAAATCCCTCCACAAACCTCCTGTAATAGGAGCAGAACCCCAAGAAGGACCTGAGTTCTGTTACTGTGGTGGGTCGTGGCCAGGAGGTAACTGCCTCCAATTTCCCAGGGTCTGTGGCCACCCCTTCTTCAGACACTATGTGCCCCAGGTAGTTCACAGAAGACTGGTAGAACCGACACTTCTCAGGCGAAAGCTTGAGTCCCTCCTCACTGAGTCTTCTCAACACTTTTTCCAGCCTCTCTTCGTGTTCTTCCAAGGTTCTCCCAAAGACAATGATGTCGTCCAGGTATACAAGGACTTCAATAAGATTCATGTCTCCTACAGTCTTCTCCATGAGACGTTGGAAGGTAGCAGGAGCTCCAGACAGTCCCTGAGGCATTCGATCAAACTCGAAGAACCCCACTGGGGTTATGAAGGGTGTCTTCTCCTTGTCTGCCGGATGCATAGGGATCTGGTAGTATCCACTCTTGAGATCCATAACGCTGAACCACTTGGCTCCTGATAAACTCTGTAAGGCATCCTCTATCCTCGGAGTGGTGTACTGGTCGGGGATGGTTCTCCTGTTGAAAGTCCTGTAGTCTATACATAGCCTCAACGACCCATTCTTCTTCCTGACCACCACTATCGGGGAGGCATAGGGGCTTCTAGACTCCCGGATCACACCAGTCCTCTTGAGTTCTGCGAGTTGTTCCCTCAGATCCTCCAGATCTGCTAGTGGGACCCGCCTGACCCTCTCTCTGAAGAGCTTGTCTTCTTGGAGGCGGATTCGATGGGTGGCACTCCTTGCACACCCCACGTCAAACTCATCTTTGGAGAAGATCTTCTCCCATCTGGTCAACTGGGCCTTGGCTCTCTCTTTCCAAGCCCTGGGCAGATTCGGGTTCTCCATGGACAGCTTCTCCCAAACATCTCCTTCACCCATCCCCTTGACTTCTGACAGGGTAACCGGGGCAGCAGGGCTCACCTGGCCCAGCAGCATTCTAGCTGGGATTTCCATGGGGCCACCTGTAGTGTTCCTAACACTCACCGGAACTCTACAATGGGCCTTCTTCAGGGCCTTCAGCGGAATCACTTCTGGTATCACTTCCAGACCGGAGGACTCTTCCCTTGGGCCGGACTCCAGCATGAAAAAGGGTCCGGGTTGTTCCCAAGTAAGCTTCACAGTGGCCCTGAGACAGGTTACTTCGCTGGGTTGCAACACTACCCCTTCTCTTTCACTAAAGGGGTCAGGAGTCTCCGGACCAGGTCAGTGTTTGTCCCTATTATGAGGGAACTTTTATCGGCTCCAGGCGGCCGAGGGCACACAACTGCCAGGGTGTCAAACACTTCGGCCTTCCCAGCCACGGATGGGTCGAAAGTCATCTTTATGGGCAAATAGCCATCGTAAGGGAAGCTCTGGGTTCCTATTCCCCATATTTCCAGTTCCTCTATCTTCTGGATGGGTAGATGACTCAAGTGCTTATCGTAGAAATCCCGGTATAATAGGGTCACTTGTGCCCCAGTATCCAAGATGGCTCTGGTGTAGACTCCCTCCACTTGAATGGGCACTACAGGAGATGGACCCACCAGCTTCTCCGGATATGGCCTGACAGTGGTTGCCTTCTTCTGGTCTTTTCCCTTCGCACTCTCTCTTGTCCAACTCCCTTTGGACTTTAGTCTTTCTTGAGCCTGGTATGCATTGATTTCCCCCCTTTCAATGGGTGCACAGACCCGCTGAGGGATATTATTGTTTTTCTTAGGTATGCATCCCCTTTGGGGAATGCTGTGCCTCTTCTGAGGGGTCTTGCCCCCTTTCTCTCGAGTGTATCTCTGTTGAGGGATGCTGTGTTTCCTCTGAGGGGTTTTGTCTCCTCTCTTCTTTAGCTTCTCATTCAGTTTGGAGCTCACTAAAGATGATGGCCACCCGGTTGACTCCTTCACCGGGGCCCTCTGGAGTTTCCCGCCGGCTTGCGGTTATCTGTTTTCTTTTTCATGGGACTGGAACATGTAGCTGCAATGTGGCCAACTCCCCCACAGTTAAAACAGATTATATCCCCCCAGTCTTGTAGGGATGCGGGTGCCGAAACAACTGGGAACAGTTCCTTCCTCGCCACCTCTTTCTCTGGACCCTGTGTGTCTTTCGCCATCAGAGAAGTCAGCATCTCTAACACCTGAGACATTTGTAATTTCAAAGTGTCCACTTCTGAGTCCCTTTCTGGAGTCATCAGCGAGTTGACTATCACTGGCGTAGGAGCATGACTTGTCTTTATCATTTGCTGATCCTTCTGCAGTGCCTCTTCATCTCTGATGATTTTTATCAAATCAGAGTAAGTCAGTGACGTTCCTCCTCCTGAGGTTTTCAGGTGCAACCAGACTGGATCCGAGCGCAACGCTCCCTTTAAGACTTGCTTCATTCTTGCCGCATCTGTATCTTGGGGCATCATCCCCTTCTTCAAGACAATCTTACACAGCAACCTGTTCAGTCTTCTGACATACGCTGAAAGCTCCTCATTCGGCTGTTGGAAAGTATGTTCAAATTGGTAGACCATCTCTGTCACCTTTTCTAACTGACCGAACTCTTTCTGTAGCATGGCTAGACAGTCTTGAGCCGTGCAGTCTGTATTCCCAAACCGGAAACTTTTCACTGCTTCTGCTGCTGCGCCTTTAAGGCTTTCTATCACTCGTTGCCTCTTCTGCGCTTCAGGCACCTCCCATGCCTCCACTGCTTGTAATGCCTGTTCCACCCAAGTATCGAAGTCTTCCTCCCCTGCAGGGACAGGGAGCTTCCCTGAGAATGTCTTTAGTCTCCGGTAGCTAGTCTCCACATGCACCGTGCTTGTCTTCTGACACTTGGTTAGCAGATCCCCTATTGCATTTATCAGTTCTGGTGATATAGCAGCGACAGGTGTAGGTGCCACCGGAGGCGTCGCCCTGTCTCCTCTTTCAGGTGGGGCACGGGCCGCAGCCTGCGGTGATCCCGTTGGTGATGGTTCCTTCTTTATAGTTACTGCGTGCGCCAACCTATAGGTTTTGTTGTCTGGTGTCCGCACACAGTTGCGCTTGAAAGTCTCTGGCATCCCGCCCCAGTACTCCACTAGTGCATACTGATACGAGATATCTGGATCTGATTTTATCTCCGTCACCCACGGTGTATGATCTGGGGACACAGACAGCATTAGCTGCTCTATCGTCTCTGTTGACCACTCCTCCCCCGGCAGGCTGATGACTACCGACTTGTCTGGCTCTGCTTTAGATGCTTCGCACCACGCTGTTACTGTTAGCGGGTCCATGCCGGTACCTCTGGCGTGTTCACTTGCTGTATCAGGATCCCGGACGAGAACCCCACGTATAGCGCTACCCTCAGCTAAGAGAGCCGCAGTATTAATTTTGGGCCCTGAAGACAGCTCCGCCAACCCCCGGCAATTAACTCGACCCACTCTGGCACAGTTAGTCTAGGGTAATATCTCTTATGCTCTATGGAAAATTTAGACGCCAATGCAAATAGTAAAAGAATAATGAGTTTACTCTCACTTAGAAAAATGAATCAACAGTAAAACAGATAACATATGCTTCTAGCAGAGCCCTGCAGCAAATGGTACACTACACATTAATGAAACACAGAAATGGCGTGCCACGTGGGGCGACCGTTAACTAAGCGCCCTATGGCGCAGCTACTAAACTCTAATACCCGGTCAGGCCTGACCCTATAACTCAGTCTCTAGGAGATGAATTCTTCGCATGCAAGTCTTTAAATGGTGGTGCACATTTCAGGAACACATTTGTAATCCAAAGGGGGGGGGGTAAAAGTACCAACACGGAACACTTCACTAGAGATCCGTTTGACTCAGTTCTGCTATGGATCTCCAGTGAGGACTCAAATATGAACTGGTGGGCCACGGCAGTCTGTAGGCCTAACAATAGTGTAAAGTATATGGATTGAGCAGGTGCTCGCTCACCCCTCCGGACACGATCCCAGTCCGGGGACTTCCACCCGCTGTGTCTCCACACACAGCGTCTGCAGTGGTCGGGTCTCCGGCTCAGCAGCGGTTGAGGATGACCAAGTCAGATGCCACCCAGGCTCGCAATGGGGGTGGAAGGCTCTTTGGGTAGCGGCGCAAGGCCCCAGGCTTCAGGCCTTGCACCACAGCGGATCCGCACAGGAAGATCTCTCCACTGAAGTCTTGTGTCCCAAAGAGGCCGAGCTTAGCCTCGCCTCCTCCTTATATAGCTCCACCCATGAGTCTCTGTGGTGACAACATTGCACCCTGGGTGCCAAGGGGGGTTCTGGGAAAGGTAGTCCAATGAGTCTTAAAGGAGACCCCGCTACACCTGTAAAATCCTTTTCTTTGAAGTACATCACGGGACACAGAGCACTATAGTAATTACTACATGGGTTATATGCCCACCTTCAGGTGATGGACACTGGCATAATCAAGACAGGAAGTCCCCCCTATATAACCCCTCCCATACCGGGAGTACCTCAGTTTTTGTAGCAAAGCAATATATAAATATCCCAATAAGAGGGGAGGGACTTCTGTGTCCCGTGATGTACTTGTAGCGGGTATTTGAATTTAGGGGAAGCATCTGGGTGGTAGTGTAACCCAGATGCACTGATTGCTAGGGAATCTGAGACCCTTTTATGGTTCTAGGAGGACTCTGGTGATGTGAGGTTCCCTGCGGCCTACAGGTGGCGTTGTTGCCCTGGGCCGGAGTTGAACTCACATCGCAAGACTGTGCCTTTTTGTCCTCCCCTGGAGCTGGTACAGCGGGCTGGGGAACCCGCTGTGGCGCAAAGGGAGAGGGGATAAAAGGGGCGGACGCCCTTACCACGGGGGTTCAGAGTTGAAGTCGGAGGACGCGGCCGCACCCAGGCACCTTAAGCTTGGGTTCTGGCGTTCCGGTGCTCCGGGCCCAGGTGCCCTTGACCTGGCCGGAGCGGAGATGGAGTCCATCTCAGGCACCTTTAGCCTGGGGTGAGGTACTATGGTGGATGCCTGGGGCTCAGTACCTTCGACTAAGTTCCGCGAGGGTGGAGGAATCCGAGGGGGCCCTAACTCCTTGGGTGCCCATGTCTGAGTTTGTGAGGTCTGGTGAGCAGAACTTCCCTGGAGAGTCCGGCGCAGCATCGCTGGTGACAGAGAGGCCTCCGGTATCTCCCTTGGATGGATATCCTTCCCCTGACAGGGGCCTTACTAGCGAAGGTAATTCACGTTCTACTTCACATAGTCAGTGGCAGTGACTATTCGCCACTGGTGATACCACAGTGGTTGGCAAGAGAAGGGAAAGGATTGTGCCTCGACCTATTCCCATTAAGACTAAGTTGTTGCAAAAGAATCCAACTTAACCGTGGTGTGTGTTTATTCGCTGAGAAGAATAAAACTGTGTTGGACCTATTCACTGTGTGGAACTCTGGTTACTAGGAGCAAGGGAGTCAGGGACGAAGTACAGGACTTGACTCTAGGACACCTACACAAAGCCCGATCTTTCTGGCCTTCACCTCGTCACTATGGAGGACATGGGCCGTAGTGTATCTCATCCCTCTCCCCAGCACTAACACCCCTAGACAAAGAAAGACAAGCAGAGAATAAGAAGGGGAGAGAGAGGGGTGAGACCGCTACACGTGGGGGCATCGTGTCCGGGCTGTGTATGGTGTCTGAATTTGAACTTTGCTGCCCGGAGGAGTTCCGAGTAGGTCGGCCATATTGGCCAACGCGCCACGAGGCAAACCACAGCTGCGTAGTTCGTGGGCGGGGAAAAGGGAAAGCCTGCGAACAGGTGCAGAGTGTGGGAGGAGTCTGGCCATGTGGACGTACGCACGTGGAGATTCCGGGGCGGGTGGGTCAGTGCGCATTGGAGCAGTGAACAGGAAAGATGACTTCAAACACTCAGTGGATTTCAGCTTCTTCTTTCACGGACATGACTTCCTTTGCTGCTCCCGTTATGGATACAGGAATCAGACTAAGGCCCCGGGGGCGATTTGCTCTGTACATCTGCAGAGACATACTGTAGAGGCCCTCGGTGTGATCTGTCCCGGCTGCTCGGGACTGGTGGTTCAGTTGAAGCCATTCGGGCGATGTGAGGTCTGCAAGGAGTTTCTCTTCGAGGTGGAACCATCCACAGAAAGGCCTTGCGTCTTCCACCTCAACTACCTCACAGGTACTGCCACTCCGGAGGGAGAGATCGATGCCATGGCGGGTATTCCTGTGCGCGCTGACCAGGGCGAAGTGACTGCCCAAACAGAAGTTAAAAGAGAAAAATCCGAAGATGCTGCTTCGGTCACCAGCAGCTCCCTGCTCCGACCACCGAAGAGGAAAGTCGGCCTAGTGATGGCCTTGTGTGGTCGTGGAAGAGCTTCGCCCGCTGCTTGCCTGGCCTGGATGGATCCGGAGGGAAGAGCCCTGGACATCCCTGTTCTTCTGAAGGCCCAGGTGAGCCAGGGGCTGGGACTGTCTGTGTGGTTAAAGGTGGCGGAAGCCCACAGTCGGTGGAGGCCGTCAAAGGGGATGATTCCGTGACTGGGAATTATCTGCCCGCTGAGTGTTATGACACCTCCGACCTGGATTCATTGTCTGACAATGGCGATGATGGGGAGTAGGGATGAGCTTCGTGTTCGAGTCGAACATACGTTCGACTCGAACATTGGCTGTTCGATCGTTCGACGAAGATCGAACGATTTGGGCCGTTCGCGCCAAATTCGAGTGACGCGAACGGCCCACAATGCACTACGCCATCGCAGTGTCATCCAGGCGCTGTGATTGGCCAAGCATGCACTGTGACCCCGCATGCTTGGCCAATCACAGCGCCGGCAGCGAGGAGAGCAATGATTGGCCACAGGCAGGATGCCTGTGGCCAATTATTGCTGAGGGTGTTTAGTACACGCCCCACACTATAAAAGGCCGCCAGCACGGCGGCCTAGTGTAGTGTGTTCCGGAGCAGGGATAGAGTAGCATAGGCAGGGACAGTGACTGTTATTTCTTTCTTGCTTAACCTGGATTCCTTTAGTTTAGGGAAAGAGAAGGATAGGTAGGGAGAGTGTCAGTGTGTTTTGTGCTTCTGCTATAGTGTGCTTAAAAAAAACATTTATTCTAGGGACAGAAAACTCTAGGTAGGGACAGTGTCAGTTTCTTTCACTCTGCAAGTCCTTGTTTCCAGGGACCTGTAAGGACAGTGAGTTAATTGTCCTTGTGCTATATTGTGCTTAAAAAAAACATTTATTCTAGGGACAGAAAACTCTAGGTAGGGACAGTGTCAGTTTCTTTCACTCTGCAAGTCCTTGTTTCCAGGGACCTGTAAGGACAGTGAGTTAATTGTCCTTGTGCTATATTGTGATTAAAAAAAACATTTATTCTAGGGACAGAAAACTGTAGGTAGGGAGAGTGTTTTTTTTCTTTCACTCTGCAAGTCCTTGTTTCCAGGGACCTGTAAGGACAGTGAGTTAATTGTCCTTGTGCTATATTGTGCTTAAAAAAAACATTTATTCTAGGGACAGAAAACTCTAGGTAGGGACAGTGTCAGTTTCTTTCACTCTGCAAGTCCTTGTTTCCAGGGACCTGTAAGGACAGTGAGTTAATTTTCCTTGTGCTATATTGTGATTAAAAAAAACATTTATTCTAGGGACAGAAAACTCTAGGTAGGGACAGTGTCAGTTTCTTTCACTCTGCAAGTCCTTGTTTCCAGGGACCTGTAAGGACAGTGAGTTAATTTTCCTTGTGCTATATTGTGATTAAAAAAAACATTTTTTCTAGGGACAGAAAACTGTAGGTAGGGAGAGTGTTTTTTTTCTTTCACTCTGCAAGTCCTTGTTTCCAGGGACCTGTAAGGACAGTGAGTTAATTGTCCTTGTGCTATATTGTGCTTAAAAAAAACATTTATTCTAGGGACAGAAAACTCTAGGTAGGGACAGTGTCAGTTTCTTTCACTCTGCAAGTCCTTGTTTCCAGGGACCTGTAAGGACAGTGAGTTAATTTTCCTTGTGCTATATTGTGCTTAAAAAAAACATTTATTCTAGGGACAGAAAACTCTAGGTAGGGACAGTGTCAGTTTCTTTCACTCTGCAAGTCCTTGTTTCCAGGGACCTGTAAGGACAGTGAGTTAATTGTCCTTGTGCTATATTGTGCTTAAAAAAAACATTTATTCTAGGGACAGAAAACTCTAGGTAGGGACAGTGTCAGTTTCTTTCACTCTGCAAGTCCTTGTTTCCAGGGACCTGTAAGGACAGTGAGTTAATTGTCCTTGTGCTATATTGTGCTTAAAAAAAACATTTATTCTAGGGACAGAAAACTCTAGGTAGGGACAGTGTCAGTTTCTTTCACTCTGCAAGTCCTTGTTTCCAGGGACCTGTAAGGACAGTGAGTTAATTTTCCTTGTGCTATATTGTGATTAAAAAAAACATTTTTTCTAGGGACAGAAAACTGTAGGTAGGGAGAGTGTTTTTTTTCTTTCACTCTGCAAGTCCTTGTTTCCAGGGACCTGTAAGGACAGTGAGTTAATTTTCCTTGTGCTATATTGTGATTAAAAAAAACATTTTTTCTAGGGACAGAAAACTGTAGGTAGGGAGAGTGTTTTTTTTCTTTCACTCTGCAAGTCCTTGTTTCCAGGGACCTGTAAGGACAGTGAGTTAATTGTCCTTGTGCTATATTGTGCTTAAAAAAAACATTTTTTCTAGGGACAGAAAACTCTAGGTAGGGAGAGTGTTTTTTTTTTTTCACTCTGCAAGTCCTTGTTTACAGGGACCTGTAAGGACAGTGAGTTAATTGTCCTTGTGCTATATTGTGCTTAAAAAAAACATTTATTCTAGGGACAGAAAACTCTAGGTAGGGACAGTGTCAGTTTCTTTCACTCTGCAAGTCCTTGTTTCCAGGGACCTGTAAGGACAGTGAGTTAATTTTCCTTGTGCTATATTGTGCTTAAAAAAAACATTTATTCTAGGGACAGAAAACTCTAGGTAGGGACAGTGTCAGTTTCTTTCACTCTGCAAGTCCTTGTTTCCAGGGACCTGTAAGGACAGTGAGTTAATTTTCCTTGTGCTATATTGTGATTAAAAAAAACATTTTTTCTAGGGACAGAAAACTGTAGGTAGGGAGAGTGTTTTTTTTCTTTCACTCTGCAAGTCCTTGTTTCCAGGGACCTGTAAGGACAGTGAGTTAATTTTCCTTGTGCTATATTGTGATTAAAAAAAACATTTTTTCTAGGGACAGAAAACTGTAGGTAGGGAGAGTGTTTTTTTTCTTTCACTCTGCAAGTCCTTGTTTCCAGGGACCTGTAAGGACAGTGAGTTAATTTTCCTTGTGCTATATTGTGCTTAAAAAAAACATTTTTTCTAGGGACAGAAAACTGTAGGTAGGGAGAGTGTTTTTTTTCTTTCACTCTGCAAGTCCTTGTTTCCAGGGACCTGTAAGGACAGTGAGTTAATTTTCCTTGTGCTATATTGTGATTAAAAAAAACATTTATTCTAGGGACAGAAAACTCTAGGTAGGGACAGTGTCAGTTTCTTTCACTCTGCAAGTCCTTGTTTCCAGGGACCTGTAAGGACAGTGAGTTAATTTTCCTTGTGCTATATTGTGATTAAAAAAAACATTTTTTCTAGGGACAGAAAACTGTAGGTAGGGAGAGTGTTTTTTTTCTTTCACTCTGCAAGTCCTTGTTTCCAGGGACCTGTAAGGACAGTGAGTTAATTTTCCTTGTGCTATATTGTGCTTAAAAAAAACATTTTTTCTAGGGACAGAAAACTGTAGGTAGGGAGAGTGTTTTTTTTCTTTCACTCTGCAAGTCCTTGTTTCCAGGGACCTGTAAGGACAGTGAGTTAATTTTCCTTGTGCTATATTGTGATTAAAAAAAACATTTATTCTAGGGACAGAAAACTCTAGGTAGGGACAGTGTCAGTTTCTTTCACTCTGCAAGTCCTTGTTTCCAGGGACCTGTAAGGACAGTGAGTTAATTTTCCTTGTGCTATATTGTGATTAAAAAAAACATTTTTTCTAGGGACAGAAAACTGTAGGTAGGGAGAGTGTTTTTTTTCTTTCACTCTGCAAGTCCTTGTTTCCAGGGACCTGTAAGGACAGTGAGTTAATTTTCCTTGTGCTATATTGTGCTTAAAAAAAACATTTTTTCTAGGGACAGAAAACTCTAGGTAGGGAGAGTGTTTTTTTTTTTTCACTCTGCAAGTCCTTGTTTCCAGGGACCTGTAAGGACAGTGAGTTAATTGTCCTTGTGCTATATTGTGCTTAAAAAAAACATTTATTCTAGGGACAGAAAACTCTAGGTAGGGACAGTGTCAGTTTCTTTCACTCTGCAAGTCCTTGTTTCCAGGGACCTGTAAGGACAGTGAGTTAATTTTCCTTGTGCTATATTGTGCTTAAAAAAAACATTTATTCTAGGGACAGAAAACTCTAGGTAGGGACAGTGTCAGTTTCTTTCACTCTGCAAGTCCTTGTTTCCAGGGACCTGGAGAGACATTGAGTGAATTGTCCTTGTGCTATATTGTGATTAAAAAAAACATTTATTCTAGGGACAGAAAACTCTAGGTAGGGACAGTGTCAGTTTCTTTCACTGTGAAAGTCCTTGTTTCAAGGGACAGAGAAGGACACCTGAAGGTAGCCCTTATTGCTTTTTTCCCATCTCCCTGCAGGCCATCTATTAGAATGTCTGGAAGGCAAACAAGGAGAGGCAGACAGTCAGGAGGCAATAAAAGAGGGCAAGCAGGCTCTGTGTCTGGGGGCAACAGTGCTGGTCGTGGACGCGGTGCATTGTCATCAGCACATGCCCATGGGACACGCTTGTCCTTCTTTTCGGCAGCTGGACATGTTGAGCCACATCATGCCGAAGACTTGGTAGAGTGGATGACCAAGCCCTCCTCCTCCTCCTCATCCTCTCTCACCCAGGCTCAGGGTACTGGAAAAGCAGCTGCCAAAGCGTCGTCTTCCCTGGTATCAATGTCAGACAAATCATCAGTCACTCCTTCCCTAGACCCACCATGTCCTCCTCCTGAGGAGTCCCCCGAACTGTTTCAGCACAGTGTTGGGTACATGCTCCAGGAGGATGCCCAGCATTTCGAAGGGTCTGATGATGAAACCCAGCTAGAGGAAGGCAGTAGCGTGAGAGCAGACAGAGGGGATGCTCAAGAAGGACACCAATCTGGCAGTCATGTTCCAGCAGCTGCAGCATACTGCCAGATTGGCTCCAGTGATGAGGAGGGAGGGGATGATGAGGTCAATGACTCCACGTGGGTGCCTAATAGGAGAGAGGAGGAGGATGAGGAGGAGGCACATCTCCAACGAGGCAGGATGCCCTTTGGTGGCCAGCGTAAGGGCAGTACACCGACGGAATCACACCGCAGAGCTCCGCCTGTGCAGGGCGCTGCCTCTGCCCGTCATTCAAAAAGTTCTTTGGTGTGGGCCTTTTTTGAGGCTAGTGCATCAGATCGCACAGCTGCTGTTTGCAACATATGTCTCAAGCGTATATCGCGTGGCCAAAACATCAGCCGCTTGGGTACCACATGCCTGACCAGACATATGTTGACCTGCCATGCAGCTCGTTGGCAAGCCTACCTCAAAGACCCACACCAAAGAACAAAGCGGACCTCTCCTTGCACCGCATCAGCTGGGATCTCCAACCCCACTATAACTTCAGTCCTCTCTGAAACATGCACTGAGAGGAATGAAGGTGTAGAATTAGGTGTGTCACAGCCAAGTACTTGCGCCCACTCTGCTAGCAGTACACCGACGTCCGATTCTAGCAGGCAAATTTCCCTGCCCCAGCTGCTGGACCGTCGAAAGAAGTTCACTCCCAGCCATCCACATGCCCAGCGGTTGAATGCTAGCTTGGCTAAATTGCTAGCGCTTCAACTGCTGCCTTTTCAGTTGGTAGACTCGGCCCCCTTCCGTGAGTTTGTGCAATGTGCGGTTCCTCAGTGGCAGGTTCCCAAACGCCACTTTTTCTCACGGAAGGCTATTCCGGCTCTCTACCGGCATGTGGAAGGCAATGTCTTGGCCTCGCTGGACAGGGCGGTCAGCGGTAAGGTGCATATTACCGCTGACTCATGGTCCAGCAGGCATGGACAGGGACGTTACCTTTCTTTCACGGCCCATTGGGTCACTCTTTTGGCAGCTGGGAAGGATTCAGGACAAGGTGCAGTAGTGTTGGAGGTTGTCCCACCGCCACGCCTCCAAAATGCTACTACTGGTTGTGACACACCTCTCTCCTCCACCCCCTCCTCTTCTTCTTCCTCCATGGCCTCTTCCTGTGGTTTGTCCTATGAACCAGCGGTGCTCCGTAGCCGTTCACGGGGCTACGCAAGTACGCAGGCAAAAAGATGCCATGCCGTGCTTGCGCTGGTGTGTTTGGGGGACAGAAGCCACACTGGGGCAGAGGTCCTGTCTGCTCTGCAGGGCCAGGCCGAGAGGTGGTTGACGCCACGCCAGCTTAAGCCAGGAATGGTGGTTTGCGACAATGGCACCAACCTCCTCTCCGCCCTCCGACAGGGACAACTGACCCATGTGCCCTGTGTGGCTCACGTCCTTAACCTGGTGGTGCAGCGGTTCTTGGGCAGGTACCCGGGCTTACAGGATGTCCTGAGGCAGGCCAGGAAAGTCTGTGTGCATTTCCGCAGATCTTATAATGCCAGTGCTCGCCTGGCTGAGCTGCAAAAGGAGTTGAACCTGCCCAAGAACCGCCTTATATGTGACATGCCCACCAGGTGGAACTCAACGTTGGCCATGCTGCAGCGGCTGCACACGCAGCAGAGGGCCATCAATGAGTACCTGTGCGACTACGGCACCAGGACAGGGTCAGGGGAGCTTGGTTTTTTTTCTCCACGCCAGTGGGGCATGATCAGGGATGCATGCACTGTCCTGGCACCATTTGAGGAGGCCACGAGGATGGTGAGCAGTGACAGTGCATGCATCAGTGACACTGTACCTCTTGTCCACCTGTTGGAGCACACGCTGCGTGGAATAATGGACAGGGCACTTGAGGCAGAACAGAGGCAGGAAGAGGAGGACTTCCTTGCCTCTCAAGGCCCCCTTTACCCAGACAGTGTTCCTTCTGTCCCACCCATCGCACAGGAAGAGGAGGAGGAGGAGGAGGAGGAGGAGGAGGATTGTGTCAGCATGGAGGTGGAGGCTGGCACTCAGCATCATCAGCAGCAGTCTTTTAGGGATGATTTACAGTCCCAAGAAACCAGTGGACTTGTACGTGGCTGGGAGGAGGTGGCTGCGGATCATGTCGTCCTTAGTGACCCAGAGGACTCCGGAGCGAATGCCTCAGCAAACCTACGCTGCATGGCCTCCCTGATCCTGCAAAGTCTGCGGAAGGATCCTCGTATTCTTCGGATCAAGGAGAGGGACCATTACTGGCTGGCCACTCTCCTTGATCCACGGTACAAGGGTAAGGTTGCGGACCTTATGTTACCGTCGCAGAGGGAGCAGAGGATGAGACAACTCCGGGAGGCCTTGCAGAAAGGTCTGTGCAACGCGTTCCCAGAGACTGGGAGGTTGCAAACTCCTGGTCCTGGACAACGAGTTGCTGAGGCTTCGGCCAGTCAAAGAAGGAGCGGTGGGGAAGGTGGCCGTCTGACCGATGCGTTCAGACAATTCTTTAGTCCGCAGCCCCAAAGTATGATCGGTTCCAGCAACCATCGCCAGCGTCTGATAAACATGGTGCAGGAATATCTAGGGGCAAGGTCAGACTTGGACACCTTCCCCACCGAAAATCCTCTGGCTTACTGGGTCTTGAGGATGGATCACTGGCCAGAGCTTGCACAGTATGCAATTGAGCTACTGGCCTGTCCTGCATCCAGCGTTCTTTCGGAACGCACATTCAGTGCTGCTGGAGGATTTGTCACGGATCACAGGGTGCGCCTGTCCACCGACTCGGTTGATCGACTGACTTTCATCAAGATGAACCAGTCTTGGATCACCACCAGCTACCACACACCTGATGCTGATATAACAGACTAATTGATTTTAAAATGTCACATCCCTTCAAGACTGATGCTGATGCTGAGTGCCTGTGCTGTTATGTTGACTGGCTATCCTCCTCCTCCGAGTCCTCAATGGTACGATTGATGATGATAGCTTGGAAGATCATTTTTGTTTATGGGTGCCGCCACCAGTGCCTAACGCCCAATTTTTCAGCCCCTGTTTAACAGTGGCGTGTAATTA
Source organism: Rana muscosa (assembly GCA_029206835.1). Classification (NCBI taxonomy): domain Eukaryota; kingdom Metazoa; phylum Chordata; class Amphibia; order Anura; family Ranidae; genus Rana; species Rana muscosa. The sequence continues at coordinate 18,656,148 of JARGYO010000162.1, forward strand.
CAATTTTTGAAGCAATACTTTGCAACAGGGCTCATTGCTGTGCTCCAAGTACAGTATCTGTGAGGAGTTGCAGTGTTGTGCCACCAGTGCCTAAGGCCCAATTTTTCAGCCCCTGTTTAACAGGGGCGTGTCATTACAATTTTTGAAGCAATACTTTGCAACAGGGCTCATTGCTGTGCTCCAAGTACAGTATCTGTGAAGGGTTGCAGTGTTGTGCCACCAGTGCCTAAGGCCCAATTTTTCAGCCCCTGTTCAACAGGGGCATGTAATTACAATTCTTGATCTAATAATTCACAGCAGGGCCCATTGCTGCACCCACCAAGAGTAACTGTCAGGGCTTACAGTGTTGTGGCACCAGCACCACCATCAAAGGCCCAATTTTTACTACCACTGTTCAACAATTATATGTAATTAAAATTCCTGATATAATAGTTGACAGCAGGGCGTTCCAGCACCAACCAAGAGTAACTGTGAGTGCTTACAGTGTTGTGCCAACACCAACAACTAAGGGGCCTATTTCTGCAGAGTATATACGGCAGGTCCCTACTTTCAAACATCCAACTTACAAACGACTCCTACTTGCAAACGCAAGAAGACAACAGGAAGTGAGAGGAAATCTACCACTAGGAAGGAAAATTCTCTCCTGTAAGAATAAATATGGGAGAAAGGTGTCTCCTCTGTACTGATGCTTTATCAGCAATCCTTGTTTCAAGAAAAACACCACATTTCAAAAACAGTTGTCATTAGGACGGAAAGTGAGGTGAAATGTTCTGAACAGGGGCACAGACAGCAAAACAAATGTTACAGGGGTGATAACCCTTACCTATGTTTTCCAAAAAGTTTAAAAATAGATTTTTGGTCTGGAGCTACACTTCAACAATGTACCTGTTCAAAATTACAAACAGATTCTACATAAGAACAAACCTACAGTCCCTGTCTTGTATGCACCGCCTGTATACGGCTGTTCAGAGTATATAGGGCCTTTTTTATTTTATGTGCGGGGTTCCCCTTAATATCCATACAAGACCCAAAGGGGCTGGTAATGGGCTGGGGTAGGGGGGGGGGTGATGGGGTAGCTATGCCATTTTTCTTAAAGATTTTCATCCATATTACCGGGACCAGACATTACATTAAAGCCGCAAGCAGTTTTAAATGGCTTTTTTTTCCTTTAGAAGTGTCATTTTGTGCAGGGACAGTTCTAAACACGGGAAACACGTGGCACTTCACAGGCATACTTTAGACACCCCCCAGGTACGATATTTAAAGGAATATTTGACTTTTTTTTTTCACTTTATGCATCATTAAAATGACTGCTCCCGGAAAACGACCGTTTTTAAAACTTATTTTTGCATTGATACATGTCCCCTGGTGCAGAACCCGGGTTCCCAAACCCTTTTTAGGACAATAACATGCATAATAGTTGTTATAATTAGCACTTTAGAATTCGAACGTTCGCATCCATTGTATTTAATAGGGTTCTAATGTTCGTTCGAACTTTCGGTCCGTTCGCGGGTTCTGGTGCGAACCGAACCCGGGGGTGTTCGGCTCATCACTAATGGGGAGATAGACGAAATCTTCCACCGAAAAGGATGGGACAAGATGAAGTTACCCTCGTCCTGAGTCACAAGGGACCCACCTATGTCTACTGGGGATAGTGCACCCCGGGTGGAGGCCTCGGCGCCGAGGGAAGAATCTGGTCCACTGTCTGAAATCCCTCTTCTGGATTCAACTTCTATTTCACCTGCTCCTGTTGCGGGAGTGCAACGTCAGTCACTGCGGGCCCCTGTGCCCAGATCTATCGAGGTGGTGAACGCACCTCGCCATCCAGAAGCAATTGTGTTGCCCGGAGAAGGAGACCGTGCCACTATGCCACCTTTGTCAAGGCTGCAGCGTCTCTTTGGCCAGAAGGTTGCCCAAGAGTATGGGTGGGAGTACCCATACCTGCCTCGAGAATTGTTCTACGAGGTGGAAGTTTTTTGCCAGAGGTGGTACAATACCTTTGTTTGGGACAAACTCAAAGTACCTCAAGCACGCCAATACTTTTCTTGTTCACCAAGGGTCACCAAGAAGTTTCATGACTGTAAAGCTAAGTGGATGCTGGGAAGGCATATCCATGCGGACAGAGTGGTGATTTGTCGCAAGGATGGAGGAAATGTTGAGTATAACATGGAGGCGTTTGACAAGCATTTGAAGCCTGTGTTCCTGCAGCATCCAAAGTTTTATCTTTAGGAGAAAAAGACTCCTGTGTGTTCTTTCTTTTTGCTCATTGCTGAACTTTCCGGAGTGCCTTTGCCGGAACACTAGGACTGTGCCCTAGTTTTTTTTTGTATTTGGGAGTTCTACTTTTTGGAGAAATGGGAGCTGTTACTGTTTTGTTCTCCCTTCTTCTCCTTGCACTTCAGAGAAACCATTGACTTTGGGGTTTTTAGTCAGTGTAGGGTCACAGAAAAAAAAAAAAGAATCAAGAGAGAAAAGTTCATCTGGAAGTGATAAGTGTCTTTACCGCGGCATTGTCACCAGGTGGCAGTGTTGCGCAACGATTGTTTTTTTTTTTTAACACTATGCAACACTCATTGGTGTGAATGGGTTTCTTCTCGGACAGACCCAAGCATTCCAAGCAAACACATATATGATGTTAGGATGTGTGTTATATATTTTTTTCCCCTCTGCAGGAGACTCGTCTGTCAAGGCTGCTGAGAATGGGGTGGTCCTTAGATAGCAAGGGGGGGAATTGTACATGTGTAAATGTTAAAGAGTATTTTATTGAAAGTTTTATTGTTTTACATTTCTATTTTCCCTTTTCCCATTTTAGGTCTTGGCACAATTCAGGGTTAAATTGAGTAGTTGGTCTCTGGGTCAGACTTATGTTGCCACTTCTTGGGAGACATGGGTTTGCACCAGACACTGGGGACCAGTGTCAAATCACCAGGGGGAGAGTGTAGCGGGTTTTTGAATTTAGGGGAAGCATCTGGGTGGTAGTGTAACCCAGATGCACTGATTGCTAGGGAATCTGAGACCCTTTTATGGTTCTTGGAGGACTCTGGTGATGTGAGGTTCCCTGCGGCCTACAGGTGGCGTTGTTGCCCTGGGCCGGAGTTGAACTCACATCGCAAGACTGTGCCTTTTTGTCCTCCCCTGGAGCTGGTACAGCGGGGTGGGGAACCCGCTGTGGCACGAAGGGAGAGGGGATAAAAGGGGCGGACGCCCTTACCACGGGGGTTCGGAGTTGAAGTCGGAGGACGCGGCCGCACCCAGGCACCTTCAGCTTGGGTGCTGGCGTTCCGGTGCTCCGGGCCCAGATGCCCTTGACCTGGCCGGAGCGAAGATGGAGTCCATCTCAGGCACCTTTAGCCTGGGGTGAGGTACTATGGTGGATGCCTGGGGCTCAGTACCTTCGACTGAGTTCCGCGAGGGTGGAGGAATCCGAGGGGCCCTAACTCCTTGGGTGCCCATGTCTGAGTTTGTGAGGCCTGGTGAGCAGAACTTCTCTGGAGAGTCCGGCGCAGCATCGCTGGTGACAGAGAGGCCTCCGGTATCTCCCTTGGACGGATATCCTTCCCCTGACAGGGGCCTTGCTAGCGAAGGTAATTCACGTTCTACTTCACATAGTCAGTGGCAGTGACTATTCGCCACTGGTGATACCACAGTGGTTGGCAAGAGAAGGGAAAGGATTGTGCCTCGACCTATTCCCATTAAGACTAAGTTGTTGCAAAAGAATCCAACTTAACCGTGCTGTGTGTTTATTCGCTGAGAAGAATAAAACTGTGTTTGACCTATTCACTGTGTGGAACTCTGGTTACTAGGAGCAAAGGAGTCAGGGACGAAGTACAGGACTTGACTCTAGGACACCTACACAAAGCCCGATATTTCTGGCCTTCACCTCGTCACTATGGAGGACATGGGCCGTAGTGTATCTCATCCCTCTCCCCAGCACCCCTAGACAAAGAAAGACAAGCCGAGAATAAGAAGGGGAGAGAGAGGGGTGAGACCGCTACATATTTAAAAATAAAAGGATTTTACAGGCTGTTATAAAAATCCTATTTTCTTTCTCGTACATCACGGGACACAGAGCACTATAGCAATTACTACATGGGATGTCCCAAAGCAATGCCATCTGAGGGGAGGGAGACACAAAAAAATAAGAAGACCAGCCGTCAGACGTGAGGACCTATACTGCTGCCTGCAGAACATAATGCCCAATGGCTGCATCCTCCCGCTCACCTACATCCACCTGGTAAAATTTTGTGAATGTATGCACTGATGACCATGTTGCGGCCTTACAAAACTGAGCCACAGAGGCTTGGTGATGCACTGCCCAAGAAGTACTGACTGCTCTGGTAGAGTGTGCCCTAGGACGAAAAGGCAGAATCTTCCCCTTCAAATCATAAGCCTGATTAATAATCTAATGAGTCCTTCTGGTAACACAAACAAAGCGTCAGTTTTTCGTATCTAAGCAGTTGCTTCCAAATAGAAACTAACTGCCCTTTCTACATCCAGAGAATGTAATAACTCCTCACCTGCAGAACGAGGTTCTGGAAAAAACGAACATTAGGCAAAAAGGACGGGCGAGGACGTAATACTACCTTGTCCTTATGGACCACCAAGAATGGCTATTTACAAGAGAAAGCTGCCAATTCATAAACTCTTCTTGCGGAAGTTACCGCAACTAAAAACAGCAATTTCTTTGTCACAAGGCCCAACGGAGCACCTTCCATTGCCTCAAAAGGAGACTCCTGGAGGACCGACAAGACTACATTCAAATCCCACGGGCATAGGGGTGACTTAATTGGTGGGTTTTTACATGTTACTCCTTGTATAAAGTCCCGAACCAAAGAATGTGAAGCAAGAGACCTTTGGAAAAAAAAAGACAAGGCCGAGACCTGACTCTTGATAGTGCTCAAGGCCAGCTTCATTTCCACTGCTAGCTGTAGGAAAGAGAGAACTCTACCTATGTCGTACTTGCGAGGGTGCCAACACTTATTTTCACACCAGGACACATAGGTCTTCCAGACCCTATAGTAAATAGCCCTGGAGGCCGGCTTCCTTGCATTAATCAGGGTAGATACCACTGAGCCTGAAAGCCCCTGATCTTTTAGAATGAGGGCTTCAACAGCCAAACCGTCAAATTTAGCGTTCGTAAGGCAGAATGGAATACTGGTCCCTGCGACAGCAGGTCTGGATGGGACGGAAGAGTCCAAGGATCCCCTACTGCCATCCTCACGATCTCTGCATACCAGGATCTCCTGGGCCATGCTGGAGCAACTAGAATTACCAGCTTCTTTCTTGTTAAAAAAAAGAGTTACCAGCTTCTGTTCCCCTTTGATCCTGCGCAGAAGACGCAGAAGCAATTGAACTGGAGGGAACGCATAAATCAGTGAGAACTGATCCCAAGGAGTTACTAAGGCATCCATCCCGCAAGCGAGTGGATCCCTTGTCCTTGATACAAAGCTGTGCAATTCTCTGCTGACTCTGGATGCCAATAGGTCTACGTCCGGGGTACCCCATTTCTGGCATATGGCCAGAAAGACGTTGGGATGTAGAGACCACTCCCCTGGGATCAATTGTTGGCGGTTTAGGAAATCTGCCTGACAATTTTCCACCCCTGGAATGAACACCACAGATGGGTCAGGCCTCCTGCCCCTCTAATGGGTCCTCTAAGGGCACATCCAAATCCTCTGCCCACTCCTGATCCGCAGATGACGGACCCGAGACAGGGGAAGGGATCTGTCACCTTTTTTCCCAGCCTGGGAGGAGGACCCGAACACACTAGCTATCTTCCCCTTTAAACGAGCCAAAGGTGTAGCTAAGTCATCTTTAGTGACATACGCAGAGGCTGGAATGTTGGAGGTAGCTACAATGCCTGACAAGTCAGAGGGCTCAGCCTGGTCAGCCGTTTCAGGTCTTTCAGGGGAGGGGGATACTGTGGAGGCACGACTAGGATTCCCAGGTCCTGACCGCGGTGCCTTTGCGCTCCTTCTCCCTGTTTTTGTTCTTCTCTTACGGGAATACATAGTCCTAAGCACAAAGCAGAGGTACTGTCACCATGCATCTATTGCTGAGCTCAGTCTTAGCAATGGTTAATATGCCGCTATCAATGCTACAGCAGATGCTGAGTAGATGGGTCTTGAGCAGTGGCGGTGCGTCCATAGAGGGCGCCGGAGCGCCGCCCCCTCTCGCTCCTGCACCGCCACTGAAAGACAATACACAGATTCATGCATTGCATGAATCTGTGTATTGTCACCGCTGCCGCGCTGCCCACTATTCATATGGCCGGCCTCCTGGTGAGCGCCGGCCATATGAATTAGAGCGGCGGCCGGCGGTGGGTGTAACTTGGAAGTGCCTATCAGAGCCAGCGGCTCTGATAGGCTTTCCGAATACAGCTCTCACGCTGTATTCGGCTTCCAAAAACTCCTCCCAGGTACGCACGGGGGTGCGTTCCTTGGAGAAGACTGTGTGGAGGTTTCAGCCAATCAGGTTCACCGGATCTGGTTACCGGTAACCTGATTGGCTGAAGCGACATCGAGGGCGGGAGAAGACATCGAGGACGGCGCGGACCGAGGAAGGTAAGTGCAGGGCTGGGGGGGAACAGGCTGCATTTGGGGGACAAACTGGCTGCATTTGGGGGGAACTGGCTGTATATGGGGGACACGCTGGCTGAATATGGGGGGAACTGGCTGTATATGGGGGACAAACTGGCTGAATATGGGGGGAACTGGCTGTATATGGGGGACAAACTGGCTGAATATGGGGGGAACTGGCTGTATATGGGGGACACGCTGGCTGCATTTGGGGGGAACTGGCTGTATATGGGGGACAAACTGGCTGCATTTGGGGGGAACTGGCTGTATATGGGGGACACGCTGGCTGCATTTGGGGGGAACTGGCTGTATATGGGGGACAAACTGGCTGAATATGGGGGGAACTGGCTGTATATGGGGGACACGCTGGCTGTATTTGGGGGGAACTGGCTGTATATGGGGGACACGCTGGCTGCATTTGGGGGGAACTGGCTGTATATGGGGGACAAACTGGCTGCATTTGGGGGGAACTGGCTGTATATGGGGGACAAACTGGCTGAATATGGGGGGAACTGGCTGTATATGGGGGCACACTGGCTATATATATGGGGACAAACTGGCTGTATATGGGGGGGAACTGGCTGTATATGGGGGCACACTGGCTGTATATGGGGGCACACTGGCTATATATATGGGGGCACACTGGCTATATATGGGGACAAACTGGCTGTATATGGGAGTACACTGGCTGTATATGGGGGCACACTGGCTGTATATGGGGGGCACACTGGCTGTATATATGGGGGCACACTGGTTATATATATATGGGGACAAACTGGCTGTATATGGAAACAAACTGGCTGTATATGGAAACAAACTGGCTGTATTTGAGGGGGCAAACTGGTGGCGTTTGGGCACAGTGGCTGCGTTTAATGGGCACAGTGGCGGCAATTGATTTTTTTTTTTCAGTTTGTTTGCGCCCCCCCCCAAAAATTTTGAGCACCAGCCGCCACTGGTCTTGAGTATGCCTGTACCCTCACTCAGCGCTTACATGCCCTTAGAACCATGTCTGTGTCACGACCGTCAGCCACCATCTGCACGCACAGGCTGAGCTTTAAACAAGGAAGCTGCCGGTCCGCATCTGCGCCGTGAAAACACGTGCACACCGATTTATGTGCACGCCGGCGGCGCTGCGACCCGCCCCCCAGTGAAGTCCTCTCTGCCAGGCATGAAAGAGGGAGCTCTTTGCGCTCGCGATCCAAAAAGGAATAACGGGGGGAGGGAGGGGGAAAGCAGAGGGTCCCCAACCTTTGCAGGCTGTACGCCCCCCGCCGCCGCTTCAACGTGGTGCTGCCGTTGTCAGAACCAGCCTCATCCCCCGGGGGGTGGGGGGCTCGAGACGCAGGCAGGCCCGGCAATAGGTGAAGTCCCCAAATCGCCCCCCCTACAGGTGACTGACTGCACAGGAGAGAAAGGCAGGCACTCCTCCACAAGCGCTGCTGACACACGCCAACAGGTAAGCATGGGATGCATAGGAAAAGCGTGCAAACCCTGTGGAGGCTTTAGAGAAAGGAGGAAAAAGGAACTTCAGCCGTCTCCGCTAAGGGTAGTTTATATAGCAAACACACCGTCTCAGTGAGTGATTGGATTAACAATCTTTGAGATTGAGAAGTTGAGAAGGGCTCCTCTGGGACTGAGTCCCCAACCGAGGAACCATCCTCCTGCCCCTCTAATGGGTCCTCTAAGGGCACATCCAAATCCTCTGCCCACTCCTGATCCGCAGATGACGGACCCGAGACAGGGGAAGGGATCTGTCACCTTTTTTCCCAGCCTGGGAGGAGGACCCGAACACACTAGCTATCTTCCCCTTTAAACGAGCCAAAGGTGTAGCTAAGTCATCTTTAGTGACATACGCAGAGGCTGGAATGTTGGAGGTAGCTACAATGCCTGACAAGTCAGAGGGCTCAGCCTGGTCAGCCGTTTCAGGTCTTTCAGGGGAGGGGGATACTGTGGAGGCATGACTAGGATTCCCAGGTCCTGACCGAGGTGCCTTTGCGCTCCTTCTCCCTGTTTTTGTTCTTCTCTTACGGGAATACATAGTCCTAAGCACAAAGCAGAGGTACTGTCACCATGCATCTATTGCTGAGCTCAGTCTTAGCAATGGTTAATATGCCGCTATCAATGCTACAGCAGATGCTGAGTAGATGGGTCTTGAGCAGTGGCGGTGCGTCCATAGAGGGTGCCGGAGCGCCGCCCCCTCTCGCTCCTGCACCGCCACTGAAAGACAATACACAGATTCATGCATTGCATGAATCTGTGTATTGTCACCGCTGCCGCGCTGCCCACTATTCATATGGCCGGCCTCCTGGTGAGCGCCGGCCATATGAATTAGAGCGGCGGCCGGCGGTGGGTGTAACTTGGAAGTGCCTATCAGAGCCAGCGGCTCTGATAGGCTTTCCGAATACAGCTCTCACGCTGTATTCGGCTTCCAAAAACTCCTCCCAGGTACGCACGGGGGTGCGTTCCTTGGAGAAGACTGTGTGGAGGTTTCAGCCAATCAGGTTCACCGGATCTGGTTACCGGTAACCTGATTGGCTGAAGCGACATCGAGGGCGGGAGAAGACATCGAGGACGGCGCGGACCGAGGAAGGTAAGTGCAGGGCTGGGGGGGAACAGGCTGCATTTGGGGGACAAACTGGCTGCATTTGGGGGGAACTGGCTGTATATGGGGGACACGCTGGCTGAATATGGGGGGAACTGGCTGTATATGGGGGACAAACTGGCTGAATATGGGGGGAACTGGCTGTATATGAGGGGCAAACTGGCTGAATATGGGGGGAACTGGCTGTATATGGGGGACATGCTGGCTGCATTTGGGGGGAACTGGCTGTATATGGGGGACAAACTGGCTGCATTTAGGGGGAACTGGCTGTATATGGGGGACACGCTGGCTGCATTTGGGGGGAACTGGCTGTATATGGGGGACAAACTGGCTGAATATGGGGGGAACTGGCTGTATATGGGGGACACGCTGGCTGCATTTGGGGGGAACTGGCTGTATATGGGGGACACGCTGGCTGCATTTGGGGGGAACTGGCTGTATATGGGGGACAAACTGGCTGCATTTGGGGGGAACTGGCTGTATATGGGGGACAAACTGGCTGAATATGGGGGGAACTGGCTGTATATGGGGGCACACTGGCTATATATATGGGGACAAACTGGCTGTATATGGGGACAAACTGGCTGTATATGGGGGCACACTGGCTGTATATGGGGGCACACTGGCTATATATATGGGGGCACACTGGCTATATATGGGGACAAACTGGCTGTATATGGGAGCACACTGGCTGTATATGGGGGCACACTGGCTGTATATGGGGGGCACACTGGCTGTATATATGGGGGCACACTGGTTATATATATATATGGGGGCACACTGGCTGTATATGGGGACAAACTGGCTGTATATGGAAACAAACTGGCTGTATATGGAAACAAACTGGCTGTATTTGAGGGGGCAAACTGGTGGCGTTTGGGCACAGTGGCTGCGTTTAATGGGCACAGTGGCGGCAATTGATTTTTTTTTTTCAGTTTGTTTGCGCCCCCCCAAAAATTTTGAGCACCAGCCGCCACTGGTCTTGAGTATGCCTGTACCCTCACTCAGCGCTTACATGCCCTTAGAACCATGTCTGTGTCACGACCGTCAGCCACCATCTGCACGCACAGGCTGAGCTTTAAACAAGGAAGCTGACGGTCCGCATCTGCGCCGTGAAAACACGTGCACACCGATTTATGTGCACGCCGGCGGCGCCGCGACTTGCCCCCCAGTGAAGTCCTCTCTGCCAGGCATTAGGAGGGAGCTCTTTGCGCTCGCGATCCAAAAAGGAATAACGGGGGGAGGGAGGGGGAAAGCAGAGGGGTCCCCAACCTTTGCAGGCCGTACGCCCCCCCGCTGCCGCTTCAACGTGGTGCTGCCGTTGTCGGAACCAGCCTCATCCCCCGGGGGTGGGGGGCTCGAGATGCAGGCAGGCCCGGCAATAGGTGAAGTCCCCAAATCGCCCCCCCTACAGGTGACTGACTACACAGGAGAGAAAGGCAGGCACTCCTCCACAAGCGCTGCTGACACACTCCAACAGGTAAGCATGGGATGTTAACATCAGTATGTTTACTTACACCCACTGGTGGTCAAAACCAGGCAAGACACCATCTACTCCAAAAATAAGTCCATAGGAAGAACCCAGGATCTTCTTAACTTACCCTTCCTGCCGCAGGGTACTACTGGAACATCACAGTAAACCTTCACCCATCACGGCGGGTTGGTGTCATGCCAGACCTTCAAGGACGGGGTCCCCTCTGCATGTAGGGTCCACTGCCTTGGACCTGTATAGCGCCCTGCCAGTAAACCTGTGGTATAGCAATGTGACCAAGGTGCTGGATCCCAGGGCCCAGCTGTCCTAAGAGAACGTTACAGGCAAGACCTCATTCTTCCGTACCGAGGCTCAGGTACCATCCACTTTTGTCTTTGTTTATAGACTTTTTGAATGAATCCGATAGCGTAGCCCCCTGACCTGTCCAGGCCATTCATGGAGCTTAACAGTTTAACCGTGACCAACACCTTTAGACACTGGCAAAAAAACTGAGGTACTCCCGGTATGGGAGGGGTTATATAGGGGGGACATCCTGTCCTGGTTATGCCAGTGTCCATCACCTGAAGATGGGCGTATAACCCATGTACTAATTACTATAGTGCTTTGTGTCCCGTGATGTACGAGAAAGAAAGATGGCTTTTTTTAAATTTTATTGTTCTTGCACCACCCTTGTGCCTCCTTTTCCTAGGATTTAACCACCTCCGCACGGGCCACTTTTACCCCCTTTCTGCCCAGGCCAATTTTTAGCTTTCTTTGCTGTGGCACTTTGAATGACAATTGCGCGGTCATGCAACACTGTACCCATATGAAATTTGTATAATTTTTTTGCGTCAGATAGAGATTTCTTTTGGTGGTATTTTTATTTATTTATTTATTTTTTTTTTTTAAAGTTTTATTTATAGCTTTTGACAAAACAAACAGACCCAGTGGGCCCAACACAAACACAAACTATATACAATTCTTCAGCATTGGCTCCCTCTCCCTCCCTCCAGACCGCCACCCATCAACAGGAATAATACAGTTATAAAGTCACTTTAACACAGTCACAGTCTATATGTTGTTTGGAAATGTCACATAATCACAATCATATTCAACTCTTACTGCAAGTGCAATTATAATGGGTGCCACTCAATCCGCCACCGTAAGTTCACTATTCATCCAACTGCCCCATACTTTATCAAATTTCTGAGGTGCGCCCCTACTAGCATACGTAGCTTTGTACAGCGGTACAGCTCTATTCACCACCCCCTTCCATGCTGACACAGTGGGCGGATTGGGCTTTTTCCATGATAACACTATCAGTTTCCTGGCGTAATATATGAGAATCGTCAACAGAGCACGAGTCGCTCTCCTTGGGGCTAGATTGTCTACCAGTCCCAGGAGGCATACCTCAATTGAAGGCTGTACCTGGATGGTGGTCACCCCAGCAATGCAGTCGGCAACCCCTCTCCAGAACCCTTGGATGAATGAGCAATTCCAAAAGACATGCATGAAATCGGCCGTGAGGGAACTGCACCACCAGCAACAAGGAGACTGTGCAGGGAATATATTGGCCAGTCTAGCCGCCGTAAGATAGATGCGATGCAGGAATTTAAATTGGATGAGATGGTCCTTAGCAGAGACCAATCTAGTAAAATGAATGTCCCATACATCATCCCAGTCATCCCTGTCCATCTGGGGGAACACCTCACCCCACGCCGCCCTACACTTTGCCAGGAGATCACCTCCCTCACTAAACAGCTGTTTATATATTTTAGACAAGGCCTTGTCTAAAGTGTCCTCTCTCAGTAAAGACTCCATATCACTAGTTTGCATGGTGATACCAATATCTCCAAATTGGGCCTTAAATGCATGTCTGAGCTGAAGAAAACGAAACAAGTGCGTATTGGGCAGACCAAACTTGGCTTTAAGGGCGTCAAACTATAAGAGTTTCCCACCCCCCACTATGTCCCTCAGAGTCTTAATGCTATATTTAGTCCAGGTGACTGGATCGGGGTACTCACAAAAGTGTGCTAGCTGAGGATTTTTCCAAAGTGGTGTGTAAGGAGAAATGTCAGAGGCACCACCCACCTTATTCACTGCCACCCATGCCCTACAGGCGGCACGCATGGATATCGCGAGCCTATACGGAGCCCTGATTCCCCGAAGCGGGAGATGCTTCAGTGCCTCATACGAACCCACAACAGCTGCCTCCAGCGTATTAGCAGTGTCGTCCTCAGGTAGAGTGAACCACCTGTGGACAAATACTAGCTGACCGGCTAAGAAATACCGGTGGAAGTCCGGGACCGCCAGTCCCCCTTGTTTCCACGGCAGTTGTAACACCCGGAATTTAATTTGAGGGCGTCGTCCCTGCCATAGGAAAGTTGTTATGAGACTATCTATTTTTTTAAATACATATCTCGGTATCCAAACAGGGGAATTCCGAAATATATACAAAAACAAAGGTAAAAATTTCATTTTCACTAAATTCACGCTACCAATGAGCGTCAACGGTAAGTTTTGCCATGCCTGTAGCCTGGATTTCAGTTTAGTCAAAAGTGGATCGACATTTAAGGCAATAAAATCGGACACGGAATTAGAAATGTTTAACCCCAGAAATTTGAGCACCTCCATCCGCTGTAAAGGACAATCAACAGGAATCTCACACCTGGGGGATGGCGTCCTGAGTGATAGAATTTGGGATTTTCCCCAGTTGACTTTCAGACCCGAAAAACGTGCAAAAGAATTTAGGATATCTAGTGCTGCCGACAAGGAATTTCCGGAGTCCCGCAGAAAAAGAACCATGTCGTCCGCATAGAGTGCCGTCTTTTCGTTCAAGTCACCCACCATGATCCCCCGCACCTCCTCAGAGGCCCGCAAAGCCGCAGCCACGGGTTCAATCATGATGGAGAAAAGACCCGGGGACAAAGGGCAACCCTGCTTTTGGTGGTATTTAATCACTGCACTAATGAGGCGGCACTGATGGCCACTGATGAGGCGGTACTGATGGCCACTGATGAGGCGGCACTGATGAAGAGGCACTGAAAAGGCTGCACTGATGGGCACTGATATGCTTCCCTGATAGACACTGGCACTGATGGGGCTGCACCAATAATCAGGGCACTAATTAACAGTGCCCTGATTATCAGTGTAAATATACCCTATCACAGAAAAGTTTTTTATTTTTATTTTCTCAGACAGTGACAGCACTGAGGAAAGGAAATGCCGATAATCGCTGTTTCCTTAGCTGTCCCTTATTTCCACATCTGCAATCAGATCTGTTCTTCCACTAATTGACACGTGAAGTTGTCCTGCAAGTCATTTAAGAAATTACAAGCCTTAGATAAGTGAGCAGTTCCATCTACCCAGTCAATATCTGGATGATTGAAGTTGTTATTATCAGAACTGTTTGATCAACTGCATTCTTGGCAATGTGCAAAAAAGGGTAAACCAGATGCTGGAAAAATTATTTTTCTTTTATATCTCTCTCCAACAGGGTAACTGCCGAAATCTACCTCCGTAGGCAAAATATGCCTGTGAATCCACTGTCAAAAGTATGCTCTTTATTGATTACAGACTTTATCCCAGAATACACTTTGTTTTCCTAATCTCAGGCATCCAACCTGCTTCTGCTATCAAAGCTGACTTTCAAGGAAAAATGCGTAGAAAGCCCTGTTTTATTCACACTGGTCTGTAAGGAAGAGGCACACATTTTTCCCACATTGACAGGGCTTTGCGCTATACTAAATACATTATCATTCACATGCCTTCTGCTAAACCTGGCTATACACTGCGAATTTCAGCCTGATGAACCAGATGAAATTCGCTTTGTGGGTGGTCCATGATGGCACTCTCTTGCCCAAAACAGTGTCTGCATGCAATCAGATGCTGACACTGTTTGGGTATTTGGATAGCCACCGACTGTCAGAATACATTAGTTGACACTGCAGATTCATCTATGCCTACTGTATAGCATTGATAGAGAAATCTGTTGGTGTATGGCCAAATTTAATTTCTCCTTGGTTCATCGGGCCTTTCAGGCATGGATTAAAATGTGTGTAAAGCCCTCCCGAATTCCTGAATGCATGTTTTTTTTGATAGCTGAAAAGGGATTTTCTATCTAAACACATGTAGCAAGGTCCCAGGCCTCCTTTAGTCTAATAAAGATCTCCAGGGCCAGAGATAGCTGATATCCTTCTGTATATGGTGGGTTGCATGGCATAGTGGGTGTAATGCAAGGTAGATTGATTGGGCGCCAGACACTTCTTAAATTGCAAAAGAGATTTTATTTCTCTTAACTGAACTTTGGGAGAGAGGGTTATGGCCAGGACACCCTTAGGTAGTTGCAAGATTAATTGGCAGACTCCGAGACTTCAACAGGAGGACAGCCATGCAGGGAAAGGCATCTAGCAAGACACCACATCTGCATGTATTGGAATGCTGTCTCCTATGGCAACAGTCTTGAACAGTTCCTAACACAAAGTGTAACAGTTCCTTTGCTTCCACTACAATCAGTTCTTGTAGTTCTTTAGTCCACTGAGCTTCCAGTCTCTCTCACTAGACTAGATAATAAACTACCACTGAATCCCTTCAGCTCCCCCAACCTTCCTCAAGCGCCACCCCCGCCTCTCTGCTGGGTCCCTAGCTTGTCACTCAAGATATTTCTCAAGCTTCACCCCACTGGCCTGCTGGGTCCCTGGCTTGTCACTCGAGATATTTCTCAAGCTTCACCCCACTGGCCTGCTGGGTCCCTGGATTGTCACTCGAGATATTTCTCAAGCTTCACCCCACTGGCCTGCTGGGTCCCTGGCTTGTCACTCGAGATATTTCTCAAGCTTCACCCCACTGGCCTGCTGGGTCCCTGGCTTGTCACTCGAGATATTTCTCAAGCTTCACCCCACTGGCCTGCTGGGTCCCTGGCTTGTCACTCGAGATATTTCTCAAGCTTCACCCCACTGGCCTGCTGGGTCCCTGGCTTGTCACTCGAGATATTTCTCAAGCTTCACCCCACTGGCCTGCTGGTTCCCTGGCTTGTCACTCGAGATATTTCTCAAGCTTCACCCCACTGGCCTGCTGGGTCCCTGGCTTGACACACAAGGCTGCTCTGCAAGCGTCACTTCCACTGGCTGGGTCCCTGGCTTGATACCCACTGAAGTTTCCAGATTCCTCAACGTCCCTGGTTGGGGAGAATATTGTTCCGGTACTTGCTTTAGCTACTTACTGTGGTTCCTGGTAATAAGGTGGATGGTCCCTTAGTGGTCCCTTAGTGGCGACAGCATACCCTATACCTCCGACCACGACAGATTCTCTGTCCGGCAGAACTGTGGACTGCAAGCCGCAATCCCAACCCTGCGCTGCTCTCTTGTTTCTGGGTAGGCCCTCAGATAGCCTAGCAGGCAGATGTGCCCGGGATAGGCCCAAACTCTGGCCTAGCAGCCCGGGCAATACAACACACATCCACCTAGACAGCCGTCCAGGTGGCACAGAACGGAGATCACCTGACTCCACCCAATATATAGGTTCTCCCAGCAGGCCAAGGGAATTAAAAAAAAAAAAGGGATTTTTATAACAGCTTACCTGTAAAATCCTTTTCTTGGAGTACATCACGGGACACAGAGCAACTTAGTCATTACTAATGGGTTATATAGTTTACCTTCAGGTGTTGGCACTGGCCAATTCCAAACCGGAAGTACCCTCCCCTATATAAGCCCCTCCCACCCGGGAGCACCTCAGTTTTGTAGCCAAGCAATAAGTGTCCCAAAAAGAGGGGTGGGAGCTCTGTGTCCCGTGATGTACTCCAAGAAAAGGATTTTACAGGTAAGCTGTTATAAAAATCCCTTTTTCTTTTTCGTACATCACGGGACACAGAGCAACTTAGTCATTACTAATGGGACGTCCCAAAGCAATGCCAAATGAGGGGGGGGTACATAAGCTGGGCGCCATCAGGCATGAGGATCTTTTGCGGCCTGCAACACACTGCGCCCAAAGGCGACATCCTCCTGACTTCTAACGTCTACCTGATAGAATCTAGTAAACGTGTGTACCGAAGACCATGTTGCGGCCTTACATACTTGAGCCAGGGAGGCCTGGTGATGCACTGCCCATGAAGTTCCAACCGCTCTTGTGGAGTGCGCCCTAACTTTGAACGGAGGCGGTCTCTTTCTCAAGCCATAGGCTTGTATTATGACCTGTCGAATCCACTTGGCTAAAGTAGATTTTGATGCTGCCTGACCCCTTCTGGGGCCTTCCGGCAGAACAAACAAAGAATCCGTTCTGCGAATCTGAGCAGTGGCTTTTAGATAAGCTTTAACTGCTCTTACCACATCCAAAGAATGTAATAACTTTTCCTCTACTGAGCTAGGTTTGGGGAAAAAAGAAGGAAGAACCACATCTTGGTTCAAATGAAACCTCGATACCACCTTAGGAAGAAAGGCTGGATGAGGACGTAATACTACTCTGTCCTTATGGACAACCAGATATGGCTCCTTACAGGACATAGCTGCTAATTCCGACACTCTTTTAGCCGAACAAATGGCTACTAAGAAAACCAATTTCCTGGTGAGAAGAACCAAGGAAATGTGTTGTAATGGTTCAAACGGTTGTTTCTGTAGAACCGACAGAACCAGGTTTAAGTCCCAAGGACATATGGGAATACTAACCGGAGGGCTAATACGCATCACTCCTTGTATAAAGGCTTTGACTAGTGAATGCGAAGCCAAGGGCCTTTGAAAAAATATTGACAAGGCCGAAATCTGACCCTTGATAGTACTCAAGGCCAGTTTCCTATCTACAGCCCACTGTAGGAAGTCCAGAATCCTCCCTATCATGTACTTACGTGGATGCCATTTCTTGGTCTCACACCACGTAATGTACGCTTTCCAGATCCTATAATAGATCTGCCTGGATACCGGTTTCCTGGCATTGATCATGGTAGATACCACAGAATTAGAGAGCCCTCTCTTTTTCAGAATGTGGGCTTCAATAGCCAGGCCGTCAAACCTAGGGCTGGTAAGGAAGGGTGGTATATCGGTCCCTGCGAAAGCAGGTCCGGACGAAGTGGGAGGGTCCAAGGACTCCTCACTGACATTTTTACCATCTCCGCGTACCATGCCCTTCGGGGCCACGCTGGAGCCACCAGAATCACTGGTTTCTTTTCTACCCTGATTCTGCGGAGTAATCGCGGTAACAATTGTGGCGGTGGGAATGCATATATCAGCTTGAACCGATCCCAAGGGAACACTAGGGCATCCGAGCCGCAAGCTAGGGGATCCCTTGTGCGAGACACAAACCTGTCCACCTTTGCGTTGAATCTGGATGCTAGCAGATCTACATCCGGTGTTCCCCACCGCTGGCATATTGCCTGGAAAACCTCGGGGTGAAGAGACCATTCCCCCGGGCATAATTGTTGGCGACTTAGAAAGTCCGCTCTCCAATTTTCCACTCCTGGGATGAAAACCGCAGATATGGCTGGGACATATCTTTCTGCCCACCCCAGGATACAATTTGCTTCCTTCTGGGCTGCACGACTTTTGGTGCCACCCTGATGATTGATATATGCCACTGCCGTGGCATTGTCTGATTGAATTCTGACAGGGGACCCCTGGAGTTTGGATGTCCATGCTACTAGGGCATACCGGGCTGCTCGTATCTCTAAGAGATTGATGGGCAGGGCCTTTTCTGCTTCTGACCACCTGCCCTGGAGAGACCATTGCTCCAGCACTGCCCCCCAGCCGATGAGGCTGGCATCTGTAGTGACCACCTTCCAAGAAACCGGACTGAAGGGTTTCCCTCTTTCCAGATTCTGGGGCACCAACCACCAATGGAGGCTCTTGTGAACGGAAGGGGACAGGGACATTGGTAAGTCTAAAGCCTGAACTTTTTTGTTCCAGGCTGACAGTATGGCCCTTTGCAAATTCCTTGAATGGAATTGACCGTAGGGTACCGCTTCGAATGAAGCCACCATCTTTCCCAGCAGCCTCATGCAGAGACGTATGGATGGTTTTCTTTTTGTACCCACTAAGTGGGTCAAATTTCTTAAAGACGACACCTTCTCTGGAGGTAAGAAAATCTTTCTCTGATTTGAATCCAGCTTTAGCCCTAAGTATTCCAGACTTTTGACTGGTCTTAGAGCTGACTTGTCCCGGTTGATAATCCAACCGTGATATTCCAGATACTCGATTGTCTTGTGAATAGCTACTTCCAGCTTTTCCACTGAGTGGTCTATTAGTAGCAGGTCGTCTAGATATGCCATTATCGTTACACCCTGTGTTCTTAGATTGGCCAATAATGGGGCCAGAATTTTTGTGAACACTCGTGGTGCTGTGGCCAGACCGAAAGGTAAGGCTCTGAACTGAAAATGGCGCCCTTCTACTGCAAAGCGTAGAAATTTCTGATGGGCCGGAAAGATGGGAATATGCAGATAAGCATCCCTTATGTCGATCGAGGCTAGCCATTCCTGCCCTTGTAGGGCGGTGGCCACTGATCGGATCGACTCCATCCGAAAGGTCCTGATATTTAGGAACTTGTTTAGCCCTTTTAGATTTAATATGGGCCTCACGTCCCCATTTGGTTTGGGGACTGTGAAAAGGTTCGAGTAAAACCCGAATCCGCTTTCTTCCAGGGGAACCTTCATGATTACCCCTTGGAGCAATAGTTGTTCTAGTGCCAGAAGGAGGGATCCTCTCTTTTGGGGATCTCTTGGCACGTTTGACCTCATAAATTGGGCAGGAGGAGTGCCTTTTAACTCCAGCTTGTATCCCAGACTTACTGCGGAGAGCACCCATCTGTCTCTGATGGTGTCCCGCCAGGTCTCTGTGAACAACTGAAGTCTTCCCCCCACCCGATTGAGCGGGGGCAATACTTCATGCCTTAGGGGGAGGTTTTGTACCTCTCTTGATCCAGGGCTTCTTGTTACCCTGTGATTGTCCCTGATTTCTGCCCCCTGAATTTGACCGCGGAGGCCGTCGGAACTGCTTCACAGCCGATGTGCCCGGGACTGGAGAGGTAGGCCTCTTAAAAGAAGGACTTCTACCCTTGTTCTTAACCGGTAAGAGTGAACTTTTACCGGCAGAAATTTTCTGGATATATTTGTCCAGATCTTCTCCAAATAAGCGTTCTCCATGAAATGGGAAGCTAACCAGCAGTCTTTTACAGGGAGCTTCAGCAGACCAGTTTTTGAGCCACAAAAGCCTACGCATATGTACTATAGACAGCGTAAAGCGGGAGGCCTGTTGGATTGTATCCTTTATGGCGTCCACCGCAAAACACAAGGCTCTAGGCAGGTCAGCTAGGGCATGAGCCTGCTGATCTGGTAAGTCCCTTAAGACTTGTTTCAACTGATCTTTCACTGCTTGGCAGACTCCAATCGCTGCTACCGCAGGTTGTGTCACCATACTTGCTGTAGAGAAAGCAGATTTTAGTAAAGACTCCAATTTTTTATCTATTGGGTCTTTGAACATTGGAACATTATCTACTGGACATGTCAGTGATTTGTTAACAGAAGAGATGGCTGCGTCCACTATAGGGACCCTCCATTTTCTTATGAACTTATCCTCCATGGGATAGATCACCGGAAATCTCTTGGGGGGAGCAAATATTTTATCAGGATGCTCCCAATCCTGGTAAATAAGCCCTTCTAATAAAGGGTGGATTGGGAAGGAACAGACCGCCTGGGGAGCTTTTAGCGACCCCAGCGAGGAAACCGTAGTGGATGGTGGTTCCGCCAGAGGCATTTTAAATGCTTGATCGGACCATGTTAGTCAGAGACTGAACCCATAATCTTTCAGCCTGAGAAGCTGAGAAAGGTTCTTCCACTGTTGATTCCTCTATAAGTGAATCAACCTCATCCTGATCCCCTTCAGGTAGGTCGATCTCTGTGTGGGGCTGTTCCTCCACTAACAGGCACTCTGAAGGAGGAGACGGAGATCGGACGCGCTTTTCCTGTGACAGGGAAGCAGCGATCAATGCTGTTAATCTCTCTTCCAATCCTCCCAGAGTTGAGGATAAAACCTCCTCTGTTATATATACAGGAGCAGGTGGACTGGGGACAGCCGCAGCACCAGACATTCCTGCGGGGTTTCTACGGCTACTGACCTCTGCATTCTCAGGGGAGATTGGTGCAGTGCAAGCATGCCCAATATCCTCAGAGCCCGATGGAGACCCCTTTGGCTTCCTGGAAGATTTATTTCCGGAGCGTCTGGACGACATATCCTTTAAGCACAAAGCTGAGGTATTCCCGTCGTCATACACCAATTTTTGCTGGTAATAGTCTAACACAGGTGCTGCTATATACCAGCTGGTGTCCACTAAAGTGCCTTTCTATGGGGATGCCTGCATCAACCGCCTCTGTGTGCTACTGTTTGTTGCTAGCTCTGTTTGCATGCAGCTGACACTTGTACTGTGTCTTTTAACCATGCTGGGACGCCCGCACATGCGCAGAAGCGCCGCGGCGCGCATCGAGCGTCATCCACCCGCCCCGCCCCTTTTTTTTCATAGGAGGCGCGTGCACGCGCCCGCGCGCGCGCCCGTGCGCCAATGGCGCCCTTTTCGAAAACCAACAGAGGACTAGGAGCCAGGGCCCTTTTTGCCGGAGGGCCTGTGCGGTGGATGAACGCAGCAACAGGGCAGAGGAAGTGGATTCCCTCAGAGAAACTTACCAGCTGCCTGGATCTTTTGAGTTGAGAAAACCAAAGATCCACATTTACAAGAAAAATGGACTACAGCGGCCTCTAGTGGTTTAACACAGGTACCGCGGTCCCTGTTTTTTTTTTTTCTTGACTACTATTAAAATTTTACATTTTCAGTAGTTATAGGCAAACACAGATATTTAGCGGGAATACCGTTAGGTAACAGACAGAAAGACAAATTAGGCTTGGGGGTCCCCCAATAGAACCAAGTTCCTGAGGGCCCCCACTTACCTGATCCCCGCCGCAGGACTTTGTTTGGTCCACAAAAGTCCAAACTTCACCTATCACGGCAGGCATTGTAATTAAACCTTCAGGGACCGGGTTCCCAAGGATTCCACTCCCCTGGACCTGTATAGCACCCTGCACAGACAGCGTCTTGGTCGTGGGTATGACCAGAGCTCTGGATCCCAGGGTCCAGCCCTCCTAAGAGAAGCATTACAGGCAAAACCTTGCTCTTCTGCTGCAAGGCCCGGGTACCGACCGTTTAGCTATGAAGCTTTTTTTGGTGGGATCCGGAACAGCTTACTAAGGCCCAAAAGAACCTGTACGCAAGCCCAGTGAAAACACATGTTACTCTTTGGCCAACACCTTAGACACTGGCAAAAAACTGAGGTGCTCCCGGGTGGGAGGGGCTTATATAGGGGAGGGTACTTCCGGTTTGGAATTGGCCAGTGCCAACACCTGAAGGTAAACTATATAACCCATTAGTAATGACTAAGTTGCTCTGTGTCCCGTGATGTACGAAAAAGAAAAACCTGCCCATTGGCTGGGATACCCCATATACCCATAATCTGACCTTGCATTACCCATCTCATATCTAATGCCAGCAAGTACCCGGCCACCTAGGCGCAAAAGAGAGAAGTGCAGCAATTACAGACTTATGCCGCGTACACACGATCATTTTTCCCGTCGGGAAAAATGACATTTTTTCCTTTGGACGAGAAAAACGATCGTCTGTGGGCTTTTTGCCGTTTTTCCCGACGGGAAAAACGGCATTAATCACGATGAGAAAAATTAGAACATGTTCTAATTTTTCTCGTCGTTTTTCCTGACATTTCTTCCGCGGCAGTGTTTCCCATAGGGAAACACTGCCGCGGAGCCCATAGACGATCGTTTTTCTCGTCATTTTAAAAAATGACGAGAAAAATGACCGTGTGTGGGGAACAAGCTGTTCCCTCGTTTAAAATGTCATTATTCACGGCGGTTTTTAAACCGCCGTGAATAATGATCGTGTGTACGCGGCATTAGAGTGAAATCAATTGCTCCTCAACAATTAGCCAAGGCAGCTATACCTGGCAGGTAAATTTAGGAGCAACTCTGCCTAAACACCAGGGTGCTACACACATTTGATTGGGTTTATTTTGCCAGCAGTACTACGCTCTGAACACAACATAGTGTATAATTTTTGCTACAGCCATGGAACAAAACTTTGCAGCTGTGAAATGTGTAAGACCTAAAGCAAATGCATGTTATCTTTTAGGTGGGTGGTCAGGGGAGGTAAAACTGCAGCTCAACCACCTGTTTTTACCATATCCTCACTGCACACGTGAACAATGCCTTACCAAATAAACTAACTGGAATCACTGAGCAGTAAAGACATTTTTGTGCTATAAGGCAATCCAACTAGGCCTTCCTTTGGCTCACCGTTATGGGGTCTGTCTCTAGACCTACCTCAGTCATAGCAAAACGTACCCCCACCTGTTCCTTCTCAACTGCTAAGGCAAGTCACTATTTTCTTTTGTAGTATGCACTACTTCACTATGGTCTTGGGTGCTTTCACTCAGGCTGCAGAGTGAGAGTTGCCCGCTGTGCCAGTGCAAGCTGTAAAACCTGGCCAGTTGAAAATACAGTAGAAATTTGTATAGTTGCATAGCTGTGAACCCACCTGGAAATCTCAGGAGATACCTGGTTAGAGGGTCCTTTCATTGGTATCCTGGCAATTAAAGCAAGTCTAAAGAGTTTCAGGAAATGCTTTGCATCCCCCGAGAGACCCAGGAAACTTGTGTGTCAGGCTGCACTAGGACTCCATGTGGTGAAACGCTGGACGCTGGTGAAAACTCAGCTGAACAAATTTTTTTAAAAGCTGAAACCGGCATTTAGAAACGCCCGTTTTGCCGCGATTGCAGCCGCGTTTAGCTGCGTTTTACCGCGTTTGTGCCTATAAGCGTTTAGTTAAGAAACATCATAAGACCCTCCCTAAGCTCAAAAAACTGTATTATTTAACCATTTGTGAGACCAGAGTGAGTAGCAGCAGCTGAGAGAGCAGCAGTGTAGTTGTATTTAGCGTGTCACTTTCCACATCACCTGCCACAAGCTGTGGATTGTCCACCTGGCCACGTCACCTGCCACAAGTTGTGGATTGTCCACCTGGCCACGTCACCTGCCACAAGTTGTGAATTGTCACCTGGCCACGTCACCTGTCACGTCACCTGGCCACGTCACCTGCCACAAGTTGTGGATTATCCACTTGCCATGTCACCTGGCCACGTCACCTGCCACATCACCTGGCCACGTCACCTGCCATAAGTTGTGAATTGTCCACTTGCAACGTCACCTGGCCACGTCACATGCCACGTCACCTGGCCACATCACCTGCCACAAGTTGTGAATTGTCCACTTGCCACGTCTCCTGGCCACGTCACCTGGCCACTTCACCTGCCGCAAGTTGTGGATTGTCCACTTGCCATGTCACCTGGCCACGTCACCTGCCACAAGTTGTGGATTTCCACTTGCCTCGTCACCTGGCCACGTCACCTGCCACATCACCTGGCCACGTCACCTGCCACAAGTTGTGGATTGTCCACTTGCCATGTCAACTGGCCACGTCACCTGCCACGTCACCTGGTCACGTCACCTGCCACAAGTTGTGGATTGTCCACTTGCCACGTCACCTGCCACAAGTTGTGGATTGTCCACTTGCCACAAGTTGTGAACTGTCCACTTGCCACGTCACCTGCCACATCACCTGGCCACGTCACCTGCCACAAGTTGTGGATTGTCCACTTGCCACGTCACCTGCCACAAGTTGTGGATTGTCCACAATGCAATGCAAGCAATAACAGTTTTTTTTATAGTTTTTTTATGGTTTTTCATCATTTGCCATCATTTTTGAGATTTCTAATGTAAAAAAATAGGTCACCTTTAAAAACGCTTATAACCGAAATTGCGGCAAAACGTCTGTACCGCGCTTTGCCGCGTTTTGTGTCTGAAATGTGGAAATTTTTGCGTCTGAACTAATTTTTTTGCTTTCAGAAAAACGAGGTTAAACGCAACTGCCTATAAACGGCAATAAACGAGACAGTGTACATGGTCACATAGGATAACATTAAATGAGTTCAGGGGCAGTTGAAAAAAGTGTCCAATAGCCTCTGAACGCGAGTTTAACAGTGTCCCGTGTACATGGGGCCTAAGAAGTGAAGTCAACAGAAGTAGTCAGCAAAGGTGACAAGTGGGCAGCAGTAACAAGGTAAAAGCAGGGACAGAGAGGAGTAGTTACAGGGGTGTGTAGTCACAGGGGGACATAGCAGTAGTATGCAATAGCGTGTTTGATAACAGGGAAAGTGCAGTGGCTGAGTTGCTGGGTGGTAGAAGGGTGCAGTGTTGGGGTTCAGTTTCAGGGTACTGTGTACCAGGGAGGTGCAGTTTCAGGGGTCCAGTAGAAGGGCTTCTGATTAACAGGGGGTGCAGCCATGCTGGGTGACTGGTGGAGGAGCAGTGGCTAAGAGATGCAATGCCAGGGGTTTTGGGTGGCAGGAAGGTGCAATGGCCGGGGTGCTGGGTTCTTCTTAGGTGTAAATGCAGAGGTGGTCTATATGTAAATCTACAGAAAGGTCTCTCTGACTGATAAGCACTGCATTTGGTACAATCTATTTTAGTATGTCACTCCAGTGCACAAGTATAGTGGTGCCAAAAGAACAACAACGCAGTAACACAAACCACATGTTGTGTGCTTCCTTAACCACTTGACAACTGGGCACTTAAACCCCCTTCCTAACCAGACGAATTTTCAGCTTTCGGTGCTCTCACATTTTGAATGACAATTACTCAGTCATACAACACTGTACCCATATGAAATTTTTGTCCTTTTTTTCACACAAATAGAGCTTTCTTTTGGTGGTATTTAATCACTGTTGGGTTTTTTATTTTTTGCGCTATAAGAGAAAAAAGACTGAAAATTTTGTAAAAAAATGAATTTTTCTTTGTTTCCGTTATAAAATTTTGCAAATTAGTATTTTTTCTTCATACATTTTGGCCAAAATTTATACTGCTACATATCTTTGGTAAAAATAAGTACAAATTGGTGGATATTTTTTGGTCTTTGTGAAAGTTATAGAGTCCACAAGCTATGGTGCCAATATCTGAAAATTGATCACACCTGAAGTACTGACGGCCTATCTCATTTCTTGAGACCCTAACATGCCAGAAAAGTACAAATACTCCCCAAATGACCCCTTTTTGGAAAGAAGACATTCCAAGGTATTTAGAAAGAGTCATTGTGAGTTTTTTGAAGTTGTCATTTTTTCCCACAATTCTTTGCAAAAATCAAGATTTTTTTTTCTTTTTTTTTTTTCCACAAAATTGTCATATTAGCAGGTTATTTCTCACACACAGCATATGCATACCACAAATTACACCCCAAAACACATTCTGCTATTCCTCCCGAGTATGGCGATACCACATGTGTGAGACTTTTACACAGCGTGGCCACATACAGAGGCCCAACATGCAGGGAGCCCCTTCAGGCGTTCTGGAGAACCCAGGCCAATTCTGACATTTCTCTCCTACATGTAAAAATCATCATTTATTTGCTAGAAAATTACATAGAACCCCAAAACATTATATATGTTTTTTTAGCAAAGACCTTAAAGAATATAATGGTGGTCATTGCAACTTTTTATCTTGCACGGTATTTGCGCAGAAATTTTTCTAACGCGTTTTTTACGGAAAAAAACGGTTTTGTGCCTAAAAGAAAAAAAAACAGTAAAGTTAGCCCAATGTTTTTGCATAATGTGAAAGATGAAGTTACGCCGAGTAAATAGATACCTAACATGTCACCCTTCAAAATTGCACACGCTCGTGGAATGGCGCCAAACTTCGCTACTTAAAAATCCCCATAGGCAACGCTTTAAATATTTTTACTGGTTACATGTTTTGAGTTACAGAAGAGGTCTAGGGCCAAAATTATTGCTCTCGCTCTAACGTTCGCAACGATACCTGACATGTGTGGTTTGAACACCGTTTTCATATGTGGGCGGGGCTTACGTATGCGTTCACTTCTGCATGCGAGCTCGCGGGGGCAGGGGCGCTTAAAAATATATATATATATTTTATTGTTCATTTTACTTTATTTATTTTAGTTTGACATGTTTTTCCGCCCCAAATTTTTTTTTGATCACTTTTATTCCTATTACAAGGAATGTAAACATCCCTTGTAATAGAAATATGGCATGACAGGTCCTCTTTACAGTGAGATATGGGGTCAATAAGACCCCACATCTCACCTCTAGGCTGGGAAGCCTGAAAAAAAAAACAAAAAAAAAAAACAATCTTGGCTTTGATCGTAGCGGTGAGTCAGTAGAAGCACCGGAGGGCAGCGGGAGGGGGGGCATCCCCTCTCACCTTCCGTAAGAGTGATCAAGCGGTGGAACAGCCGCTATGATCATTCTTATGGTGTAGGGAATCGCCGGCTGAAAAAGCTAATATCTGAATGATGCCTGTAGCTGCTCCCATCATTCAGATATCTCCGCACAAAGTCAAGGACGTCATATGACGGCCGGCGGGCGGGAAGTGGTTATTGCAGAGTATTGCCGGGTATTGAGGAGTATTGCCGGGTATTGAGGAGTATTGCCGGGTATTGAGGAGTATTGCCGGGTATTGAGGAGTTTTGCCGGGTATTGAGGAGTATTGCCGAGTATTGCAGGGTATTGTGGAGTATTGCAGGGTATTGTGGAGTATTGCTGGGTATTGTGGAGTATTGCTGGGTATTGTGGAGTATTGCTGGGTATTGTGGAGTATTGCCGGGTATTGTGGAGTATTGCCGGGTATTGTGGAGTATTGCCGGGTATTGTGGAGTATTGTGGAGTATTGCCGGGTATTGTGGAGTATTGCTGGGTATTGTGGAGTATTGCTGGGTATTGTGGAGTATTGCTGGGTATTGTGGAGTATTGTGGAGTATTGCTGGGTATTGTGGAGTATTGCTGGGTATTGTGGAGTATTGCCGTGTATTGTGGAGTATTGCGGAGTATGGCAGGGTATGGGCAGGGTATTGCACAGTATGGGCAGGGTATTGCACAGGGTATTGCACAGGGTATTGCAGAGTATGGGCAGAGTATGGGCAGGGTATTGCACAGGGTATTGCAGAGTATTGCACAGGGTATTGCAGAGTATTGCACAGGGTGTATTGCAGAGTATTGGCAGGGTGTATTGCAGAGTATTGGCAGGGTGTATTGCAGAGTATTGCACAGGGTATTGCAGAGTATTGCACAGGGTGTATTGCAGAGTATTGGCAGGGTGTATTGCAGAGTATTGCACAGGGTATTGCAGAGTATTGCACAGGGTGTATTGCAGAGTATTGCACAGGGTGTATTGCAGAGTATTGCACAGGGTGTATTGCAGAGTATTGGCAGGGTGTATTGCAGAGTATTGCACAGGGTATTGCAGAGTATTGCACAGGGTGTATTGCAGAGTATTGCACAGGGTGTATTGCAGAGTATTGCACAGGGTATTGCAGAGTATTGCACAGGGTGTATTGCAGAGTATTGCACAGGGTGTATTGCAGAGTATTGGCAGAGTATTGCACAGGGATGGCTGAGCAGGGATGGATGGATGGCTGGATCTGTGACTGCAATTGTCACAGATCCAGCCCACAGCTGACATGGGGGAGGGAGCGGACATGATCCGCTCCCTCCCCTCTCCTCTCACACTGTACCAATCGGTACAGAGAGGGGAGGGAGGAACCGGCGTCATCACATGACGCCGGTCTGTTTACAAGTGATCGCTCCGTCATTTGACGGAGCGATCACGTGGTAAACGGCCGCGATTAGCGGCCATCTACCGTGATCCGTGATGCGCCGGGTCTTCCGGACCCGGCGGTCACGGACATATCCTGGAGCGCGCCCCAGGGGGCGCGCGGGAGCAAGATTCTGTGAGGACGTCCCTGGGACGTCCACTCAGGATAACTCGACCGCCTTGTGGACGTCTTTTGTACATGACGCGGTCGGGAAGTGGTTAATGCAATAAACCTTCCTTGTACATACATACAGTATTTATTTTTATACCTTAAAGGGGTTGTAAAGGTTTGTTTTCTAAATAACAAACATGTTATACTTACCTCCTCTGTGCAAGGGTTTTGCACAGAGCAGCCTCGATCCTCTTCTTCTGGGGTCCCCAAGTGGCGCTCCTGGCTCCTCCTCTTCTTGAGTGCCCCCACGGAAAGCCGCATTCCATGGGGGCACCCGTGCACGCGCGCTCCTGAGTCCTGCTGTTGTGTCCTTTGACACAGACATCAGGACTCGGCCCCACCCCCCAGCTCCCATGTCACTGGATTTGATTGACAGCAGTGGTGGCCAATGGCTCCTGCTGCTATCAATCTATCCAATGAGGACCTGAGACAGTGGCTGAAGCTGCTGTGCTTGTCTCCGTCGCTGGAACGATCAGGATCAGGTAAGTAAAAGGGGGGCTCTAGGGGCTGCTGCACTACAGAAGGTTTTTCACCTTAATGCATACAGTGCATTAAGGTGAAAAACCTTGAGGGTTTACAGCCCCTTTAAGTGCTTATGTTGTCGATTTTCCCTTTTTTTCTTTTTGGCCACCTTTACATGCATTCTTTTTTCCAGGACTGTACGCTGACATGTATGGGCACCACCAAACCAGCAAAAAAAAAATGTAAACAGGAACGGGAATATGTAAAGGGGCCAACTACAGGGAATCATGGGAGGAGATGCAGTAGGCCACCTGATTATGAGCAGTGCACACTCCCTAAACCAGATGTTCTGGGAAGCACTGCAAGGAAAGAGAGAGCATGAACTCTCCAAACTGCGGCTCTGGGGCCAAATGCAGCCCTTTGCCTACCTTTACCCAGCCCATGGGACACTACTCCTCCCACTGATACGAGACACTATTCTGCCAACTGACACCAACAACGAAGCAGAATATCTCCCACTGACACCAATAATGGGGCTCTATTCCTCCCAATGATAGGGCCCTGCTTCCCCCTAAAACCAAATGTGCAAATGTTTAGTCCCATAGGCGTGCGCAGCCTATTGCATTAGGGTGTGCACCTCAAACCAAAGCTCAAACACACGTGTGTATGTGTGTGTATATATTGTGACAGCAGGAAGGTAAAGTCACCTGGTTGCATCCAGGGGGGTAGATATATTTCGCCCAGATTCAGGCTTTACGCCGACTTATACAACTAGGTGGAGAGTTGTATAAGCCCAGCTGAGGCTAGTGGGCTCATGGATGACTCATACCTCTAGGGAGAGTGTGGGGCGTCGTGCAGACAGGGAGTTGATGAGACCAGCTGAAGCTTGTCAGCTCATTTAGGCCTCTATAAGAACTCCCAGCTTCATTAGATGTTAGCTCATGCCTGGAACCAGACCTGTGTGGACTGTCTAGGGAGAGTGAACCCCTGTGCGGTGAGACAAAGCCTGTGTGGCTATTTGCTTGGACATTTAAAACCAGGGACTTAGGGACTAGGACAGCACTAGGCTGATCCCAGTTGTTAGTTAGGAAACCTGTATGTTTAGTCAGAGGTCAAGTTGACCAGGATTTATTTTGTTTATGTTTCTTTTGCTTTGCTGTGTTTTGTCACTGTAAATAGAAAATAAACCGCACCTTTTTGATTTTGAAAACCACAACCTCCGTTTGCTGGGCCTGTTTTTGTGTGGGGAGCCCATCTCGGGGGTCACACACACCCGCTGCCGAGGTAACCCCCTCACAGTTGGTGGAGAACCAGTGGCAGTTTTTTTTTAAGCCAGCATGGAGGAGATACTGAAGCAGCTGGCTCTAGCAAATGCCAATCAACAGCAGACAAATGCAGGTTTGCAAAAGAGCCTTGCAGCTCAACAACAGAACTTTGCAGCCCAGCAGCAAGCTCATCAACAGAGCCTTGCAGCCCAGCAGCAGACAAACGCAACTTTGCAACAGAGTCTGGAGGCTCAGCAACAAGCCCAGCAGCAATCTGAGGCCCGCTTCATAGACCTGTTGCAGAAGCAAGAGCAGAGACTACAACAACAGATGGAAGCAGCAATGCAGCAACGTCCGCAGACCAGTGAGGAAAGCCGTCCCACTAATACCGCGTCCTTTGGGGTGAGTCGTTTATTGACAAAAATGACTGGAGAGGATGATCCAGAGGTATTTTTGACCACATTTGAAAGGACCGCTGAAAGAGAAAAGTGGCCTGAGGAGCAGTGGGCTGGACTGGTGGCTCCTCTGTTAACTGGTGAATCGCAGAAAGCTTACTATGACCTAGAGCCTAACCAAACAAAAGACTATGCGATGCTAAAAGCTGAAATATTGGCAAGGCTGGGTATCACCCAGGCTGTCCGGGCTCAGCGTGTGCATAACTGGACTTTCCAGCTTGGAAAACCCCCCAGGTCTCAAATGTATGATCTCATTCACCTGAGCAGAAAGTGGCTACAGCCAGAGACTTTGTCCGCACCAAAGATTGTGGAACGTGTGGTAATGGATCGGTTTTTGAGAGCTCTTCCTACTGCCATCCAAAAGTGGGTAAGCCATGGAGACCCAGAGACGGCCGATGGTCTTGTGGATCGTGTGGAGAAATACTTGGCTACAGAGAACCTGACGGCCTCTTCCAGAGACACTCGGACTTTCCACCCTAAGACCAGACCATCCCCAGGGGCGGATAAGAGGATTCCAAGGGGTGAGGGTGGAGAGAGTGAGAGGGTGGGAGCTCTACCCCAAGTTTGGCGAGAACAGCCAGGGAAATCAGCGGCTCAAGAGGCCGCAAGAAGGATCGTTTGCTACCGCTGCCGGCAAGCGGGACATATTGCAGCCAACTGCCCGGTTGTGGAGGAACCCATGCAGTGTGACTTTCTGATGGGCAGACGTCAGTCGCTGTGTGCGACAGTCGCATGCACTGCCATTTGAGGAACTGAGAAACATTTATGCAAAATGTGTGTTAATGGTAGAAATGTTGTGGTATTGCTGGATTCAGGTAGCCTTGTGACCCTGATAAAGGCTGAGTTAGTTAAAACAGAGGTCTCTGGGAATAGCAAGGTAGCTGTTATTTGTGTGCATGGGGACACCCGAGAGTATCCAGTGACTACAGTGTGTTTCGAGACCCCCAAAGGTACCCTCTCTCATCCAGTGGGCTTAGTATCTCAGTTACCGCATGACGCCATTGTAGGAAGGGATTTTCCGAAGTTCTGGGAACTGTGGGATGATCCTGAGCCCCCCACTGGTGCCCCTATGTACCAGGAATGTGATAGCCAGAACTCCCCTGAGAGTGGTGAGGACTCTCCGGAAGTTCCCTTATCAGTATTGGCAGGGGAGACTCAAGAAACTGGAGAGGAGCCCACCTCCTCAGACGAAAACCTACCGTCTGTGGAGTTTTCTGATCTTGAGGTTCACAGGGACAACTTTGCCACAGAACAGTTGAAAGACCCCGCCCTAATAAAGGCACGGGAAAACGTAGTGGAAATAGATGGCGAGTTAGTGAACCCAGATAATACCTGCACTTACCCATACTTCAGCGTAGAGAAGGACCTACTGTATCGGGTGGCAAAAAGGGCAGAAGAAACCGTTGAGCAGCTTGTGGTGCCCAAACCTTACAGGAAGTTGGTGTTGGAGTTGGCCCATGGGCACATTCTTGGAGGTCATCTGGGGACAGAGAAAACCCGAGAGAGGGTATTACAGAGATTCTATTGGCCGGGGGTGATGAAGGACATAGAAAATTATTGTTCCTCCTGCCCTGTGTGTCAGAGGTCGGCCCCGATGCCACATTTCCGTAGCCCGCTGGTCCCTCTACCCATCATTGAGGTCCCGTTTGAGAGGATCGCCATGGATTTGGTAGGTCCTATAATCAAGTCCGCTAGGGGGCACCAGTACATATTAGTTATAATGGACTATGCCACCCGTTATCCAGAAGCGATCCCTCTCCGAAATACCTCGGCCAAAACCATAGCCAAAGAGCTATCTCTTGTGTTTAGCCGGGTGGGTATTTGTAAAGAACTGCTTACGGACCAAGGTACACCCTTTATGTCCCGGGTTATGAAGGAGCTGTGTAAATTGTTCAAAGTGACGCAATTACGTACATCTGTGTACCACCCCCAAACCGATGGGCTGGTTGAAAGGTTCAACAAAACCCTAAAACAAATGTTGAAGAAAGTGGTGGATAGAGATGGAAAGGATTGGGACTGTCTACTTCCTTATCTGATGTTTGCTATTAGGGAGGTGCCCCAATCCTCTACGGGATTCTCCCCCTTTGAGTTACTGTATGGGAGACACCCAAGAGGGCTGTTGGATATTGCCAAGGAAACTTGGGAAAGTGAGAGTTCTCCCCACAGGAGTGTGATTGAGCATGTCGCCCTGATGCAAGACCGAATTGCACAGGTAATGCCCATCGTGAAGGAACATTTGGCCCAAGCGCAGTTAGCACAGCAGAGAGTGTACAACCGTGGAGCCAAGACCCGTACCTTTTCCCCGGGGGATAGGATACTGGTACTTGTCCCTACGGTTGAAAGTAAATTCCTTGCCAAATGGCAAGGCCCCTACGAGATAATGGAAAAAGTGAGCGAAGTGAATTACAAGGTCAGACAACCAGGAAGGCAAAAGCCCGAACAGATCTATCACGTTAATCTGTTGAAAGCCTGGAGGGATAGAGAGTCCCTAGTCGCAGACACTTGGTCACCAGCTCAAACTGGTTGCGTGATTCCTGAGGTTGGAATAGCAGCCACCTTGTCACAACCCCAACAACAGGAGGTTAAGGAGTTTGTGCTTCGCAACAAGGAGGTATTCTCTGAGCTGCCGGGACAAACATCTGGGGTAGAGCATGACATCATTACCCCGCCCGGTGAAAGGGTGAAGTTAAAACCCTATCGGATCCCAGAGGCCCGACGGGAGGCAATACGGGAGGAAGTACAGAAAATGCTGAACTTAGGGGTGATAGAGGAGTCCCAAAGTGATTGGTCTAGTCCCATTGTGTTGGTGCCTAAACCGGATGGGAGCTGGCGATTTTGTAACGATTTTCGTCAGTTGAACAAAGTTACAAAATTTGACACCTACCCCATGCCACGTATAGATGAGTTGATCGACCGGCTGGGAACAGCCCGATACATGACGACTCTTGACCTCACAAAAGGGTATTGGCAAATCCCCCTGGCCAAGTCGGCCAAAGAGAAAACCGCATTTGTAACCCCAGACGGGGCGTTCCAATATAAAAGAATGCCGTTCGGGTTACAGAATGCGCCGGCCACATTCCAGCGGAAAATGGACTAGATGCTGAGGCCCCATCGGAAGTATGCTGCGGCTTACCTGGATGACATAATTGTCCATAGCACAGATTGGGCCTCACATCTGCCAAAAGTGCAAGCAGTCCTGGACTCTGTTCGGGAAGCGGGGTTTACGGCTAACCCCAAGAAGTGTACCATTGGGCAGGAGGAGGCCAAATATCTTGGGTACACCATTGGGAGGGGAGTAATAAAACCCCAACTCAACAAAGTCGAGGCCATCCAGAGTTGGCCACGTCCCAACAGCAAGAAGCAGGTACGAGCCTTTCTGGGAATCGCTGGGTATTATCGGCGATTCATTCCCCACTTTGCTTCTAAGGCTGTGCCCCTAACCAACCTGACGAAGGGGAAAGGGTCGGTCATGATTAAATGGACCCCGAGGCTGAGGCAGCATTCCAATTCTTGAAACAAGCCTTATGTAGCCAGCCAGTGTTGTACTCACCCGACTTCTCTAAAGACTTTGTCGTACAAAGTGATGCGTCAGATGTGGGGTTAGGAGCAGTATTGTCCCAGGTCTGGAACGGGGAAGAGCACCCAGTCATTTACCTCAGCAGGAAGTTGAAGTCCCATGAGGTAAATTACGCCACCGTTGAAAAGGAGTGTTTAGCGGTGAAGTGGGCTCTAGATTCCCTTCGGTACTACCTACTAGGTAGGCACTTTGACATGGTTACGGATCACGCTCCGTTAAAGTGGATGGCTCAAAACAAGGAAACAAATAGAAGAGTGAATAGGTGGTTCCTGGCCCTCCAGGAATTCAACTTCACAGTAAAGCATCGCCCTGGCGTTCAAATGGGGAATGTGGATGCTTTGTCTCGAGTACATGAATGCCTGATTGCTGGTGTTCCAACCCCGAGGTTAAAACAAGAGGGGGGGGTATGTGACAGCAGGAAGGTAAAGTCACCTGGTTGCATCCAGGGGGGTAGATATATTTCGCCCAGATTCAGGCTTTACGCCGACTTATACAACTAGGTGGAGAGTTGTATAAGCCCAGCTGAGGCTAGTGGGCTCATGGATGACTCATACCTCTAGGGAGAGTGTGGGGCGTCGTGCAGACAGGGAGTTGATGAGACCAGCTGAAGCTTGTCAGCTCATTTAGGCCTCTATAAGAACTCCCAGCTTCATTAGATGTTAGCTCATGCCTGGAACCAGACCTGTGTGGACTGTCTAGGGAGAGTGAACCCCTGTGCGGTGAGACAAAGCCTGTGTGGCTATTTGCTTGGACATTTAAAACCAGGGACTTAGGGACTAGGACAGCACTAGGCTGATCCCAGTTGTTAGTTAGGAAACCTGTATGTTTAGTCAGAGGTCAAGTTGACCAGGATTTATTTTGTTTATGTTTCTTTTGCTTTGCTGTGTTTTGTCACTGTAAATAGAAAATAAACCGCACCTTTTTGATTTTGAAAACCACAACCTCCGTTTGCTGGGCCTGTTTTTGTGTGGGGAGCCCATCTCGGGGGTCACACACACCCGCTGCCGAGGTAACCCCCTCACAATATATATATATATTACAATTGATCAGGATGCTAGTATGGGTTATGATGATGATGATCAGAACGCTGGTATGGGGTATGGCAGTGATCAGGATGCTGATATGGCATTGATCATGGCGCTGGTTTGGGGTATAGATATGGGGTATGACGGTGATCAGGATGTTGGTATGGGGCATAACGGTGATCAAGATGCTGGTACGGGGTATAGCGGTGATCAAGATGCTGGTATGACAGTGATCAGGGTGCTGGTGTGGTGTATGGCAGTGATCATGAAATTGGTATGGTGTATGGCATTTTATTGTGATCACTGGTGACACTGGGACAGGTGACAGGTGCTGGATGAATTTGTTATTACACTGGGGCAGTGATCAGGGACACTGGGGCAGCCTGGCACTGCAGTCTGTGAGTCACTGCAGTCACAAAGAGAGCAGAGAGAACTAATGCTTGCTTTCAGTTTGCATTATTTACTATGTGATTGCTGTGATTGGACACAGCAGTCACATGGTACAAGACCAGCGGTAATGTGATTCATTGTGTCCAGGCCACACATCGATCGCAGGGCTCCCAGTGATGCGCTTTGTGAGCCACGCAGGAGTCTCCAATGCAGTGGCGGTGCATCCATAAGGGGCGCACGGGCGCCGCCCCCTCTCTCCTGCTACCTCTCTATCACCATAGATAGATTCATGCATTGCATGAATCTATCTATGGTCGTCGCTGCCACCCCCTGTTAAGGTGCCCGGCGCTGGGAGCCTGAATTACAGTGGTGGGGTATTTTTTGGAAGCACCTGGTTAGAGCCACAGGCTCTAATAGGCGTCCAAAAAGTTAAACAGCGGGCACCATGCTGGGCACTCGCAGTTCACTCAGCATTGTGTTAGGAAAGCGAATGAATATTCGCTTTCCTAACACTGAACCGCCTCTCAGCCAATCAGGTGCTCTGGTCTGTTACCTGTCACCTGATTGTCTGAAACGACAGGCGCTATGATTGGACTCCTATCAGGCGTCCAATCATAGCAGAGGATGGAAAGAGGACGGGAGAAGACATCGAGGAGCGTGCAGGACACCGCCGCCGTGACCCGCTGCCCCACCAAGACAGGTAAGTGTCGGACGGGCGGGGGATGCACAGTGTCAGCAATTGATGGGCACACTGGCAGCAATTGATGGGCACATTGGCAGCAATTGATGGGCACAGTGTCAGCAATTGATGGGTACACTGGCAGCAATTGATGGGCACAGTAGCGGCAATTGATGGGCACAGTAGCGGCAATTGATGGGCACAGTAGTGGCAAATGATGGGCACACTGGCAGCAATTGATGGGCACACTGGCAGCAATTGATGGGCACAGTGGCAGCAATTGATGGGCACAGTGGCAGCAATTTATTGGCATGGTGGCGGTAATTGATGGGCACAGTGGAAGCAATTGACGGGCACACTGGCAGCAATTGATGGAAACAGTAGCTGCGTTTGATGGCACAGTAGCGGCAATTTATGTGTACAGTGGCTGCGTTTGATGGCACAGTAGCTGCAATTTATGTGTACAGTGGCTGCGTTTGATGGGCACAGTGGCTGCATTTGATGGGCACAGTGGCTGCGTTTGATGGGCACAGTAGCTGCAATTGATGTTTTTTTTTTCAGTTTGCGCCCCCCAAAAAAAATTTGAGCACCAGCCGCCACTGCTCCAATGTGGGGTGACGTACAGGTACGTTAACCCACATTTGGTACTGCTTTCCGACCGCCAGATATTGGGGCTGTGGGCATATGGGAAGTGGTTAATATACACTTGGGATTAATTTTTTTATACCAAAGACATGTAGTATATATCTCTCTCTCTCTCTATATATATATATATATATATATATATAAAAATAAATACGCACTGACAAGCCAGGGTTCATATAGTTTTAATTGTATATGTAATATATATATATATATATATATATATATATATATATATATATTTTTTTTTTTATTTTTTTTTATTTTACATAATATATATATATATATATATA
Organism: Rana muscosa; assembly: GCA_029206835.1. Classification (NCBI taxonomy): domain Eukaryota; kingdom Metazoa; phylum Chordata; class Amphibia; order Anura; family Ranidae; genus Rana; species Rana muscosa. The sequence goes on from JARGYO010000162.1 coordinate 18,693,452, forward strand.
TATATATATTGTGACAGCAGGAAGGTAAAGTCACCTGGTTGCATCCAGGGGGGTAGATATATTTCGCCCAGATTCAGGCTTTACGCCGACTTATACAACTAGGTGGAGAGTTGTATAAGCCCAGCTAAGGCTAGTGGGCTCATGGATGACTCATACCTCTAGGGAGAGGGCTGGGCGTCGTGCAGGCAGGGAGTTGATGAGGCCAGCTGAAGCTTGTCAGCTCATTTAGGCCTCTATAAGAACTCCCAACTTCATTAGATGTTAGCTCATGCCTGGAACCAGACCTGTGTGGACTGTCTAGGGAGAGTGAACCCCTGTGCGGTGAGACAAAGCCTGTGTGGCTATTTGCTTGGACATTTAAAACCAGGGACTTAGGGACTAGGACAGCACTAGGCTGATCCCAGTTGTTAGTTAGGAAACCTGTATGTTTAGTCAGAGGTCAACTTGACCAGGATTTATTTTGGTTATGTTTCTTTTGCTTTGCTGTGTTCTGTCACTGTAAATAGAAAATAAACCGCACCTTTTTGATTCTGAAAACCACAACCTCCGTTTGCTGGGCCTGTTTTGTGTGGGGAGCCCATCCCGGGGGTCACACACACCCGCTGCCGAGCTAACCCCCTCACAGTTGGTGGAGAACCAGTGGCAGTTTTTTTTTAAGCCAGCATGGAGGAGATACTGAAGCAGCTGGCTCTAGCAAATGCCAATCAACAGCAGACAAATGCAGGTTTGCAAAAGAGCCTTGCAGCTCATCAACAGAGCCTTGCAGCTCAACAACAGAACTTCGCAGCCCAGCAGCAAGCTCATCAACAGAGCCTTGCAGCCCAGCAGCAGACAAACGCAACTTTGCAACAGAGTCTGGAGGCTCAGCAACGAGCCCAGCAGCAATCTGAGGCCCGCTTCATAGACCTGTTGCAGAAGCAAGAGCAGAGACTACAACAACAGATGGAAGCAGTAATGCAGCAACGTCCGCAGACCAGTGAGGAAAGCCGTCCCACTAATACCGCGTCCTTTGGGGTGAGTCGTTTATTGACAAAAATGACTGGAGAGGATGATCCAGAGGTATTTTTGACCACATTTGAAAGGACCGCTGAAAGAGAAAAGTGGCCTGAGGAGCAGTGGGCTGGACTGGTGGCTCCTCTGTTAACTGGTGAGTCGCAGAAAGCTTACTATGACCTAGAGCCTAACCAAGCAAAAGACTATGTGATGCTAAAAGCTGAAATATTGGCAAGGCTGGGTGTCACCCAGGCTGTCCGGGCTCAGCGTGTGCATAACTGGACTTTCCAGCTTGGAAAACCCCCCAGGTCTCAAATGTATGATCTCATTCACCTGAGCAGAAAGTGGCTACAGCCAGAGACTTTGTCCGCACCAAAGATTGTGGAACGTGTTGTAATGGATCGGTTTTTGAGAGCTCTTCCTACTGCCATCCAAAAGTGGGTAAGCCATGGAGACCCAGAGACGGCCGATGGTCTTGTGGATCGTGTGGAGAAATACTTGGCTACAGAGAACCTGACGGCCTCTTCCAGAGACACTCGGACTTTCCACCCTAAGACCAGACCATCCCCAGGTGCGGATAAGAGGATTCCAAGGGGTGAGGGTGGAGAGAGTGAGAGGGTGGGAGCTCTACCCCAAGTTTGGCGAGAACAGCCTGGGAAATCAGCGGCTCAAGAGGCGGCAAGAAGGATCGTTTGCTACCGCTGCCGGCAAGCGGGACATATTGCAGCCAATTGCCCGGTTGTGGAGGAACCCATGCAGTGTGACTTTCTGACGGGCAGACGTCAGTCGCTGTGTGCGACAGTCGCATGCACTGCCATTCGAGGAACTGAGAAACATTTATGCAAAATGTGTGTTAATGGTAGAAATGTTGTGGTATTGCTGGATTCAGGTAGCCTTGTGACCCTGATAAAGGCTGAGTTAGTTAAAACAGAGGTCTCTGGGAATAGCAAGGTAGCTGTTATTTGTGTGCATGGGGACACCCGAGAGTATCCAGTGACTACAGTGTGTTTCGAGACCCCCAAAGGTACCCTCTCTCATCCAGTGGGCTTAGTATCTCAGTTACCGCATGACGCCATTGTGGGAAGGGATTTTCCGAAGTTCTGGGAACTGTGGGATGATCCTGAGCACCTCACTGGTGCCCCTATGTACCAGGAATGTGATAGCCAGAACTCCCCTGAGAGTGGTGAGGACTCTCCGGAATTTCCCTTATCAGTATTGGCAGGGGAGACTCAAGAAACTGGAGAGGAGCCCACCTCCTCAGACGAAAACCTACCGTCTGTGGAGTTTTCTGATCTTGAGGTTCACAGGGAAAACTTTGCCACAGAACAGTTGAAAGACCCCGCCCTAATAAAGGCACGGGAAAACGTAGTGAAAATAGATGGCGAGTTAGTGAACCCAGATAATACCTGCACTTACCCATACTTCAGCGTAGAGAAGGACCTACTGTATCGGGTGGCAAAAAGGGCAGAAGAAACCGTTGAGCAGCTTGTGGTGCCCAAACCTTACAGGAAGTTGGTGTTGGAGTTGGCCCATGGGCACATTCTTGGAGGTCATCTGGGGACAGAGAAAACCCGAGAGAGGGTATTACAGAGATTCTATTGGCCGGGGGTGATGAAGGACGTAGAAAATTATTGTTCCTCCTGCCCTGTGTGTCAGAGGTTGGCCCCGATGCCACATTTCCGTAGCCCGCTGGTCCCTCTACCCATCATTGAGGTCCCGTTTGAGAGGATCGCCATGGATTTGGTAGGTCCTATAATCAAGTCCGCTAGGGGGCACCAGTACATATTAGTTATAATGGACTATGCCACCCGTTATCCAGAAGCGATCCCTCTCCGAAATACCTCGGCCAAAACCATAGCCAAAGAGCTATCTCTTGTTTTTAGCCGGGTGGGTATTTGTAAAGAACTGCTTACGGACCAAGGTACACCCTTTATGTCCCGGGTTATGAAAGAGCTGTGTAAATTGTTCAAAGTGACGCAATTGCGTACGTCTGTGTATCACCCCCAAACCGATGGGCTGGTTGAAAGATTCAACAAAACCCTAAAACAAATGTTGAAGAAAGTGGTGGATAGAGATGGAAAGGATTGGGACTGTTTACTTCCTTATTTGATGTTTGCTATTAGGGAGGTGCCCCAATCCTCTACGGGATTCTCCCCCTTTGAGTTACTGTATGGGAGACACCCAAGAGGGCTGTTGGATATTGCCAAGGAAACTTGGGAAAGTGAGAGTTCTCCCCACAGGAGTGTGATTGAGCATGTCGCCCTGATGCAAGATCGAATTGCACAGGTAATGCCCATCGTGAAGGAACATTTGGCCCAAGCGCAGTTGGCACAGCAGAGAGTGTACAACCGTGGAGCCAAGACCCGTACCTTTTCCCCGGGGGATAGGATATTGGTACTTGTCCCTACGGTTGAAAGTAAATTCCTTGCCAAATGGCAAGGCCCCTACGAGATAATGGAAAAAGTGAGCGAAGTGAATTACAAGGTCAGACAACCAGGAAGGCGAAAGCCCGAACAGATCTATCACGTTAATCTGTTGAAAGCCTGGAGGGATAGAGAGTCCCTAGTCGCAGACACTTGGTCACCAGCTCAAACTGGTTGCGTGATTCCTGAGGTTGGAATAGCAGCCACCTTGTCACAACCCCAACAACAGGAGGTTAAGGAGTTTGTGCTTCGCAACAAGGAGGTATTCTCTGAGCTGCCGGGACAAACATCTGGGGTAGAGCATGACATCATTACCCCGCCCGGTGAAAGGGTGAAGTTAAAACCCTATCGGATCCCAGAGGCTCGACGGGAGGCAATACGGGAGGAAGTACAGAAAATGCTGAACTTAGGGGTGATAGAGGAGTCCCAAAGTGATTGGTCTAGTCCCATCGTGTTGGTGCCTAAACCGGATGGGAGCTGGCGATTTTGTAACGATTTTCGTCAGTTGAACAAAGTTACAAAATTTGACACCTACCCCATGCCACGTATAGATGAGTTGATCGACCGGCTGGGAACAGCCCGATACATGACGACTCTTGACCTCACAAAAGGGTATTGGCAAATCCCCCTGGCCAAGTCGGCCAAAGAGAAAACCGCATTTGTAACCCCAGACGGGGCGTTCCAATATAAAAGAATGCCGTTCGGGTTACAGAATGCGCCGGCCACATTCCAGCGGAAAATGGACCAGATGCTGAGGCCCCATCGGAAGTATGCTGCGGCTTACCTGGATGACGTAATTGTCCATAGCACAGATTGGGCCTCACATCTGCCAAAAGTGCAAGCAGTCCTGGACTCTGTTCGGGAAGCGGGGTTTACGGCTAACCCCAAGAAGTGTACCATTGGGCAGGAGGAGGCCAAATATCTTGGGTACACCATTGGGAGGGGAGTAATAAAACCCCAACTCAACAAAGTCGAGGCCATCCAGAGTTGGCCACGTCCCAACAGCAAGAAGCAGGTACGAGCCTTTCTGGGAATCGCTGGGTATTATCGGCGATTCATTCCCCACTTTGCTTCTAAGGCTGTGCCCTTAACCAACCTGACGAAGGGGAAAGGGTCGGTCATGATTAAATGGACCCCCGAGGCTGAGGCAGCATTCCAATTCTTGAAACAAGCCTTATGTAGCCAGCCAGTGTTGTACTCACCCGACTTCTCTAAAGACTTTGTCGTACAAAGTGATGCGTCAGATGTGGGGTTAGGAGCAGTATTGTCCCAGGTCTGGAAGGGGGAAGAGCACCCAGTCATTTACCTCAGCAGGAAGTTGAAGTCCCATGAGGTAAATTACGCCACCGTTGAAAAGGAGTGTTTAGCGGTGAAGTGGGCTCTAGATTCCCTTCGGTACTACCTGCTAGGTAGGCACTTTGACATGGTTACGGATCACGCTCCGTTAAAGTGGATGGCTCAAAACAAGGAAACAAATAGAAGAGTGAATAGGTGGTTCCTGGCCCTCCAGGAATTCAACTTCACAGTAAAGCATCGCCCTGGCGTTCAAATGGGGAATGTGGATGCTTTGTCTCGAGTACATGAATGCCTGATTGCTGGTGTTCCAACCCCGAGGTTAAAACAAGAGGGGGGGGTATGTGACAGCAGGAAGGTAAAGTCACCTGGTTGCATCCAGGGGGGTAGATATATTTCGCCCAGATTCAGGCTTTACGCCGACTTATACAACTAGGTGGAGAGTTGTATAAGCCCAGCTAAGGCTAGTGGGCTCATGGATGACTCATACCTCTAGGGAGAGGGCTGGGCGTCGTGCAGGCAGGGAGTTGATGAGGCCAGCTGAAGCTTGTCAGCTCATTTAGGCCTCTATAAGAACTCCCAACTTCATTAGATGTTAGCTCATGCCTGGAACCAGACCTGTGTGGACTGTCTAGGGAGAGTGAACCCCTGTGCGGTGAGACAAAGCCTGTGTGGCTATTTGCTTGGACATTTAAAACCAGGGACTTAGGGACTAGGACAGCACTAGGCTGATCCCAGTTGTTAGTTAGGAAACCTGTATGTTTAGTCAGAGGTCAACTTGACCAGGATTTATTTTGGTTATGTTTCTTTTGCTTTGCTGTGTTTTGTCACTGTAAATAGAAAATAAACCGCACCTTTTTGATTCTGAAAACCACAACCTCCGTTTGCTGGGCCTGTTTTGTGTGGGGAGCCCATCCCGGGGGTCACACACACCCGCTGCCGAGCTAACCCCCTCACAATATATATATGTATATATATATATTGTGTAAAAATAAATATATATTACATATACAATTAAAACTATATGAACCCTAGCTTGTCAGCAAAAAAGTGCGTATTTATATAAGTGTAGCGGGTGTTTGAATTTATGTGAGGACTCTGGTGGTGTGGGGTTCCTTGGGGCCTACAGGTGGCGTTGTTGCCTTGGGTCGGAGCTGAACTCACACCGCAAGCTGTGCCTTTTTGTCCTCCCCTGGAGCTGGTACAGCGGGGCGGGGAACCCGCTGTGACGCAAATGGAGAGGTCATAAAAGGGGCGGACGCCCTGACCTTGGGGGCAGAGAGTTGGAGGACGTGGCCGCACCCAGGCACCTTCAGCTTGGGTGCTGGCGTTCCGGTGTTCCGGGCCTAGGCGCCCTTGGCCTAGCCGGAGTGGAGATGGAGTCCATCTCAGGCACATTTAGCCTGGGGTGAGGTACTATGGCGGATGCCTGGGGCTCAGTACCTTCGACTGAGTTCCACGAGGGTGGAGGAATCCGAGGGGACCCTAACTCCTTGGGTGCCCGTGTCTGAGATCGTGAGGACTGGTGCGCAGTAACTTCTCTGAAGAGTCCGGTGCGGCATCGCTGGTGACGGAGAGGCCTCCATTTCTCCCTTGGACGGATTTCTTCCTCTGACAGGGGCAAGGTGAGCGAAGGTAATTCACGTTCTATATTACCTAGTCAGTGGCAGTGACTATTTACCACTGGTGACAGCACAGTGGGCAGCAGCAAGAAGGGAAAGGATTGTGCCTCGATCTGTCCCCATTTTCCAAAGGAGGAAGATTGTTTTATTGCTTGGCAAGAAGAATAAAACTGAGGCGTCGTACACACGGCCGAGATTCTCGTTGAAAAAAACATGTCGTTTTTTTCGACGAGATTCTTGGACAAGAAACTTGTCCCGGCCGAGTATACACACGCTCGTTTCAAAGAACCCGCGGTTCTTTGAATGGAGCGTACGCGGTGACGTCATCGACTACGACGAGCATGCGCTCGTCACATTCGATGCCGTCGCCGCCATCTTGGTATACCCTACGTATGCCTAGGAAGCTACCGCGCATGCGTCAAATTCATTTCGAACATGCGCGGGCTTCCGGGAGGACAGGTAAGTGTACACACACTCACTTTTCTCGTCGAGAAACATGCCGACGAGAATCTCGACGAGAAAATAGAGAGCAGGTTCTCTATTTTCTCGTCGAGGTTTCTTGTCGGTTTTCTCGACGAGAAACCCGATAGCCACGTACACACGACCGATTTACTCGGCAAGACCTCTCTGCCAGCAAGTTTCTTGCTGGTTCTTGCCGAGAAAATCGGCCGTGTGTACGAGGCCTGAGTTGTACCTATTCACTGTGTGGAACTTGGGTTACTAAAGCAAAGGAGTCAGAGACGAAGGACTGGACTTGACTCTAGGACACCTACACAAAAGCCCAATCTTCTGGCCTCCACCTCTTAGTTACGGAGGACGTGGGCCGTGGTGCGTCTCATCTCTCTCTCCCAGGTGCCCCTAGACAACAGCCATATAACCGATAAAGAAAGGGAGAGGGGTGAGGCCGCTACATATATATATATATATATATATATATATATATTTTTATACACAATATATATATATATATATATATATATATATATATATATATATATATATTGTGAGGGGGTTAGCTCGGCAGCGGGTGTGTGTGACCCCCGGGATGGGCTCCCCACACAAAACAGGCCCAGCAAACGGAGGTTGTGGTTTTCAAAATCAAAAAGGTGCGGTTTATTTTCTATTTACAGTGACAAAACACAGCAAAGCAAAAGAAACATAACCAAAATAAATCCTGGTCAAGTTGACCTCTGACTAAACATACAGGTTTCCTAACTAACAACTGGGATCAGCCTAGTGCTGTCCTAGTCCCTAAGTCCCTGGTTTAGTAAAAGTCCAAACAAATAGCCACACAGGCTTGTCTCACCGCACAGGGGTTCACTCTCCCTAGACAGTCCACACAGGTCTGGTTCCAGGCATGAGCTAACATCTAATGAAGCTGGGAGTTCTTATAGAGGCCTAAATGAGCTGACAAGGTTCAGCTGGTCTCCTCATCTCTGTCTGCACGACGCCCCACACTCTCCCTAGAGGTATGAGTCATCCATGAGCCCACTAGCCTTAGCTGGGCCTATACAACTCTCCACCTAGTTGTATAAGTCAGCGTAAAGCCTGAATCTGGGCGAAATATATCTACCCCCCTGGATGCAACCAGGTGACTTTACCTTCCTGCTGTCACATACCCCCCCCTCTTGTTTTAACCTCGGGGTTGGAACACCAGCAATCAGGCATTCATGTACTCGAGACAAAGCATCCACATTTCCCATTTGAACGCCAGGGCGATGCTTTACTGTGAAGTTGAATTCCTGGAGGGCCAGGAACCACCTATTCACTCTTCTATTTGTTTCCTTGTTTTGAGCCATCCACTTTAACGGAGCGTGATCCGTAACCATGTCAAAGTGCCTACCTAGCAGGTAGTACCGAAGGGAATCTAGAGCCCACTTCACCGCTAAACACTCCTTTTCAACGGTGGCGTAATTTACCTCATGGGACTTCAATTTCCTGCTGAGGTAAATGACTGGGTGCTCTTCCCCGTTCCAGACCTGGGACAATACTGCTCCTAACCCCACATCTGACGCATCACTTTGTACGACAAAGTCTTTAGAGAAGTCGGGTGAGTACAACACTGGCTGGCTACATAAGGCTTGTTTCAAGAATTGGAATGCTGCCTCAGCCTCGGGGGTCCATTTAATCATGACCGACCCTTTCCCCTTCGTCAGGTTGGTTAGGGGCACAGCCTTAGAAGCAAAGTGGGGAATGAATCGCCGATAATACCCAGCGATTCCCAGAAAGGCTCGTACCTGCTTCTTGCTGTTGGGACGTGGCCAACTCTGGATGGCCTCGACTTTGTTGAGTTGGGGTTTTATTACTCCCCTCCCAATGGTGTACCCAAGATATTTGGCCTCCTCCTGCCCAATGGTACACTTCTTGGGGTTAGCCGTAAACCCCGCTTCCCGAACAGAGTCCAGGACAGCTTGCACTTTTGGCAGATGTGAGGCCCAATCTGTGCTATGGACAATTATGTCATCCAGGTAAGCCGCAGCATACTTCCGATGGGGCCTCAGCATCTGGTCCATTTTCCGCTGGAATGTGGCCGGCGCATTCTGTAACCCGAACGGCATTCTTTTATATTGGAACGCCCCGTCTGGGGTTACAAATGCGGTTTTCTCTTTGGCCGACTTGGCCAGGGGGATTTGCCAATACCCTTTTGTGAGGTCAAGAGTCGTCATGTATCGGGCTGTTCCCAGCCGGTCGATCAACTCATCTATACGTGGCATGGGGTAGGTGTCAAATTTTGTAACTTTGTTCAACTGACGAAAATCGTTACAAAATCGCCAGCTCCCATCCGGTTTAGGCACCAACACGATGGGACTAGACCAATCACTTTGGGACTCCTCTATCACCCCTAAGTTCAGCATTTTCTGTACTTCCTCCCGTATTGCCTCCCGTCGAGCCTCTGGGATCCGATAGGGTTTTAACTTCACCCTTTCACCGGGCGGGGTAATGATGTCATGCTCTACCCCAGATGTTTGTCCCGGCAGCTCAGAGAATACCTCCTTGTTGCGAAGCACAAACTCCTTAACCTCCTGTTGTTGGGGTTGTGACAAGGTGGCTGCTATTCCAACCTCAGGAATCACGCAACCAGTTTGAGCTGGTGACCAAGTGTCTGCGACTAGGGACTCTCTATCCCTCCAGGCTTTCAACAGATTAACGTGATAGATCTGTTCGGGCTTTCGCCTTCCTGGTTGTCTGACCTTGTAATTCACTTCGCTCACTTTTTCCATTATCTCGTAGGGGCCTTGCCATTTGGCAAGGAATTTACTTTCAACCGTAGGGACAAGTACCAATATCCTATCCCCCGGGGAAAAGGTACGGGTCTTGGCTCCACGGTTGTACACTCTCTGCTGTGCCAACTGCGCTTGGGCCAAATGTTCCTTCACGATGGGCATTACCTGTGCAATTCGATCTTGCATCAGGGCGACATGCTCAATCACACTCCTGTGGGGAGAACTCTCACTTTCCCAAGTTTCCTTGGCAATATCCAACAGCCCTCTTGGGTGTCTCCCATACAGTAACTCAAAGGGGGAGAATCCCGTAGAGGATTGGGGCACCTCCCTAATAGCAAACATCAAATAAGGAAGTAAACAGTCCCAATCCTTTCCATCTCTATCCACCACTTTCTTCAACATTTGTTTTAGGGTTTTGTTGAATCTTTCAACCAGCCCATCGGTTTGGGGGTGATACACAGACGTACGCAATTGCGTCACTTTGAACAATTTACACAGCTCTTTCATAACCCGGGACATAAAGGGTGTACCTTGGTCCGTAAGCAGTTCTTTACAAATACCCACCCGGCTAAAAACAAGAGATAGCTCTTTGACTATGGTTTTGGCCGAGGTATTTCGGAGAGGGATCGCTTCTGGATAACGGGTGGCATAGTCCATTATAACTAATATGTACTGGTGCCCCCTAGCGGACTTGATTATAGGACCTACCAAATCCATGGCGATCCTCTCAAACGGGACCTCAATGATGGGTAGAGGGACCAGCGGGCTACGGAAATGTGGCATCGGGGCCAACCTCTGACACACAGGGCAGGAGGAACAATAATTTTCTACGTCCTTCATCACCCCCGGCCAATAGAATCTCTGTAATACCCTCTCTCGGGTTTTCTCTGTCCCCAGATGACCTCCAAGAATGTGCCCATGGGCCAACTCCAACACCAACTTCCTGTAAGGTTTGGGCACCACCAGCTGCTCAACGGTTTCTTCTGCCCTTTTTGCCACCCGATACAGTAGGTCCTTCTCTACGCTGAAGTATGGGTAAGTGCAGGTATTATCTGGGTTCACTAACTCGCCATCTATTTTCACTACGTTTTCCCGTGCCTTTATTAGGGCGGGGTCTTTCAACTGTTCTGTGGCAAAGTTTTCCCTGTGAACCTCAAGATCAGAAAACTCCACAGACGGTAGGTTTTCGTCTGAGGAGGTGGGCTCCTCTCCAGTTTCTTGAGTCTCCCCTGCCAATACTGATAAGGGAAATTCCGGAGAGTCCTCACCACTCTCAGGGGAGTTCTGGCTATCACATTCCTGGTACATAGGGGCACCAGTGAGGGGCTCAGGATCATCCCACAGTTCCCAGAACTTCGGAAAATCCCTTCCCACAATGGCGTCATGCGGTAACTGAGATACTAAGCCCACTGGATGAGAGAGGGTACCTTTGGGGGTCTCGAAACACACTGTAGTCACTGGATACTCTCGGGTGTCCCCATGCACACAAATAACAGCTACCTTGCTATTCCCAGAGACCTCTGTTTTAACTAACTCAGCCTTTATCAGGGTCACAAGGCTACCTGAATCCAGCAATACCACAACATTTCTACCATTAACACACATTTTGCATAAATGTTTCTCAGTTCCTCGAATGGCAGTGCATGCGACTGTCGCACACAGCGACTGACGTCTGCCCGTCAGAAAGTCACACTGCATGGGTTCCTCCACAACCGGGCAATTGGCTGCAATATGTCCCACTTGCCGGCAGCGGTAGCAAACGATCCTTCTTGCCGCCTCTTGAGCCGCTGATTTCCCAGGCTGTTCTCGCCAAACTTGGGGTAGAGCTCCCACCCTCTCACTCTCTCCACCCTCACCCCTTGGAATCCTCTTATCCGCCCCTGGGGATGGTCTGGTCTTAGGGTGGAAAGTCCGAGTGTCTCTGGAAGAGGCCGTCAGGTTCTCTGTAGCCAAGTATTTCTCCACACGATCCACAAGACCATCGGCCGTCTCTGGGTCTCCATGGCTTACCCACTTTTGGATGGCAGTAGGAAGAGCTCTCAAAAACCGATCCATTACAACACGTTCCACAATCTTTGGTGCGGACAAAGTCTCTGGCTGTAGCCACTTTCTGCTCAGGTGAATGAGATCATACATTTGAGACCTGGGGGGTTTTCCAAGCTGGAAAGTCCAGTTATGCACACGCTGAGCCCGGACAGCCTGGGTGACACCCAGCCTTGCCAATATTTCAGCTTTTAGCATCACATAGTCTTTTGCTTGGTTAGGCTCTAGGTCATAGTAAGCTTTCTGCGATTCACCAGTTAACAGAGGAGCCACCAGTCCAGCCCACTGCTCCTCAGGCCACTTTTCTCTTTCAGCGGTCCTTTCAAATGTGGTCAAAAATACCTCTAGATCATCCTCTCCAGTCATTTTTGTCAATAAACGACTCACCCCAAAGGACGCGGTATTAGTGGGACGGCTTTCCTCACTGGTCTGCGGACGTTGCTGCATTACTGCTTCCATCTGTTGTTGTAGTCTCTGCTCTTGCTTCTGCAACAGGTCTATGAAGCGGGCCTCAGATTGCTGCTGGGCTCGTTGCTGAGCCTCCAGACTCTGTTGCAAAGTTGCGTTTGTCTGCTGCTGGGCTGCAAGGCTCTGTTGTTGAGCTGCAAGGCTCTTTTGCAAACCTGCATTTGTCTGCTGTTGATTGGCATTTGCTAGAGCCAGCTGCTTCAGTATCTCCTCCATGCTGGCTTAAAAAAAACTGCCTGCATTCTCCACCAACTGTGAGGGGGTTAGCTCGGCAGCGGGTGTGTGTGACCCCCGGGATGGGCTCCCCACACAAAACAGGCCCAGCAAACGGAGGTTGTGGTTTTCAAAATCAAAAAGGTGCGGTTTATTTTCTATTTACAGTGACAAAACACAGCAAAGCAAAAGAAACATAACCAAAATAAATCCTGGTCAAGTTGACCTCTGACTAAACATACAGGTTTCCTAACTAACAACTGGGATCAGCCTAGTGCTGTCCTAGTCCCTAAGTCCCTGGTTTAGTAAAAGTCCAAACAAATAGCCACACAGGCTTGTCTCACCGCACAGGGGTTCACTCTCCCTAGACAGTCCACACAGGTCTGGTTCCAGGCATGAGCTAACATCTAATGAAGCTGGGAGTTCTTATAGAGGCCTAAATGAGCTGACAAGGTTCAGCTGGTCTCCTCATCTCTGTCTGCACGACGCCCCACACTCTCCCTAGAGGTATGAGTCATCCATGAGCCCACTAGCCTTAGCTGGGCCTATACAACTCTCCACCTAGTTGTATAAGTCAGCGTAAAGCCTGAATCTGGGCGAAATATATCTACCCCCCTGGATGCAACCAGGTGACTTTACCTTCCTGCTGTCACAATATATATATATATATAATACTTTTTTGCTGACAAGCCAGGGTTTGTATAGTTTTAATTGTATATGTAATATATATATATTTATTTTTACACTTTATACATATATATAGTGTAAAAAAATATATATATTTATATTACATATACAATTAAAACTATATGAACCCTGGCTTGTCAGCATAAAAGTGTATATATATATATATATATATACAGTATATGTAGTGACAAGCCAGGGCCCAGGGTAAGGTTCATCAATTGGTTGGCTTGGCTGGCTATTTTTTTTTTTCTAGTGCATTATCTGTCCACTCGCTGCCCTGCTCAGTTCTGTCTGCCTGTCTCTCTCACTTACCTTGATCTAGCAGGCTGCCTGAAGCCACTCGCCTGCCGCTATCCAGGATAGTCCGCTGCTTCTAGGGTAGAGAAAGGCCGGAGGGGGGGCGGAGTGCAGTTGTGGATCACTCCGCCGGCGCCTGCGAGACCTGCAGCCGGAACTATAGAAGATGCATCGGCAAATGCGGCTCCCAGCTGAGTTACTCCGCAGCGGTCCTAGTTCCCTCCCTGCTCAATCCTCCCATTCAGCAGCAGCACACAGCTGTTTTTGCCGGCCGGACCCGACCCCAGGCACTGGCGGTGTTATAGGGGCATTATAGGGACATATTGCAGGCAGCAAAGAACAAGAGCACAGGGATGATTAGGGTGTGCCTGGGCACACCTCGTGGGCACGCCTATGTTTAGTCCCTCTGATGCCAGGAAAATTTCCGCTACCACTGGTCATAGTTCGACCCCCCTAAAGTCTGAAGGAAAATAAACTGGCCCTTTGTTTAGAAAGTTTGGAGATCCCTGAGCTGGAGGAAAGAAAAATCTAAATAAGCATAAAGGAACAGACAATATTTTGTTGTAATGTGCTGCCATTTAAATTATATCAATGACACGGGGGACTTGCTTTTTGCAGCTATTTTGTTCAGCCTCCTGTAATCATTGCAAGGGCAGAGAGAGCCATCTTACTTGCCTTATGAAACAGTAAAATCGGTGTGTTCAGTTCCATTTTGATATTTTTGAACTGTACTTCTGCCCTTGTGTGGACTGTGGAGGGATCTTCCCAAAATGGCAGGCAGTATTTGCTTTCTGTATGTTTTAGGAAACTTAACTGGTATATTAAATGTTTGAAGTCTTAGCAAATATATTTTAAAGCAGTTCACAGTTTAGTAAGTTAGTAGTTGATATTGTTAAAAGAATCACCATGCAATATACAGTATGTAAAACATACTGTATATATAATTGCTTTATGAGTGATTTTAAATTAACTTTAAATTCAGCTTATTCAAATCTGAAGCGCCTTATTACAATGTAAAGTCTGAAATATGATTCGGTTACAATTCAATTGGAATTAGGATTTAACCACTTCCATACAGGGCTTTTTGTACCACTTCAATACCGGGCCTATTCTAGCACTTCTCTCCTACATGTACAAATCATCATTCTTTTGCTAGAAAATTACTCAGAACTAGGGATGAGCTTCGTGTTCGAGTCGAACATACGTTCGACTCGAACATCGGCTGTTCGATCGTTCGACGAAGATCGAACGATTTGGGCCGTTCGCGCCAAATTCGAGTGACGCGAACGGCCCACAATGCACTACGCCATCGCAGTGTCATCTAGGCGCTGTGATTGGCCAAGCATGCACTGTGACCCCGCATGCTTGGCCAATCACAGCGCCGGCAGCGAGGAGAGCAATGATTGGCCACAGGCAGGATGCCTGTGGCCAATTATTGCTGAGGGTGTTTAGTACACGCCCCACACTATAAAAGGCCGCCAGCACGGCGGCCTAGTGTAGTGTGTTCCGGAGCAGGGAAAGAGAAGCATAGGCAGGGACAGTGACATTTATTTTTTTCTTGCTTAACCTGGATTCCTTTAGTTTAGGGAAAGAGAAGGATAGGTAGGGAGAGTGTCAGTGTGTCATGGATATGCATTAATGTCTGTCTGCCATCTTACCTTCCTCCTCATGTGTTCATCTAGAGACCAGACCTCCTTCACCTGGCTTCCTTTATAATCTCCTCCCAGCCTGACTCCACCCCAGGCCCTATCACTGAACACTATATTAACCTGTGCACTGCAAGCCTGCTTTGCTGATCAACGTGTTTGTTAGGCATTGTGTGTTTGGGTTCCTGCCTGCCGTGTGCTACGTCTGTCTCTCTGTTACGTTATTGGCTTGTCCCCGACCATCCCTGTCTGCTCGTGACCCTTGACCTTCGGCTCGTTCTTCGTTATCCTTGTCTGCTTGTGGCCCCTGACCTTCGGCTTGTTATTCGGTTCTCTCTATCGTGTGCTGCTGCTTCCCCTTATCCTACGGGGCGTGAGCTAGGAAACTCCAGGGGCCTCGACCTGGTCCCAGCCTGCAGCGTAACATCCTCACCACTAGAGGCCCTGGAGAAGACCAGCTGGGTCTTAGACTCCGCGCCCTGGGGAATCTTGGCTCTCGCTTCCGTTGGGATCCCGGTTGTGCTCCTCTGGTCCCGCTTTCCACAACCACCCAGTTTCCTATCCACAGAAGCCAGCCATAGGGTTCACTACCTCGCGGTGCACTCCTGTCCCCCTACGGTGTGCATCTGTCACCTGGCCACAGGTGACCCTGACAGTTTGATCAGCCATGAACCCGGCTGACATCCCGCTTCCCGCGGATGATCCATTGCAGGGCATAGTTCGCAGACTTGAGACCCAGGAATCAAATCAGACCCAGGTGATGCGATTCCTCCAGGATCTGGCTTCTCGATTCGAGCAGCTTCAGGTCTCCTTGGGAACCCCGAATCCGCAACCCCAAGTACAACCAGCGGCTGTACCTATCGCACCAGTCGCAGCCTCACACTCACTAAGATTGCCAGCTCCGTTCCGTTTCTCTGGGGACTCCAAGGCCTGCAGGGGGTTTCTCAGCCAATGCACTATTCATTTTGAGCTTCAGCCTCAAAGCTTCCTATCTGACCGGGCTAAGGTAGCCTATATCATTTCCCTCCTCTCCGGTGAAGCTTTGGCCTGGGCTGCCCCCCTGTGGGAGAGGAACGATCCGGTGGTTTCCAGTCTGTCCGAATTCTTGAAGCTCTTTCGTAATATCTTCGAAGAGCCGGCTCGGGCTTCTTCAGCGGCTAGTGCTGTCTTACGTCTTCGCCAAGAATCTAGTTCAGTGGGGCAATATGCTCTTCAGTTCCGTATCCACACAGCTGAATTGAGCTGGAATAATGAGGCCCTGGTCGCTACCTTTTTACATGGCCTCTCTGACCGAGTGAAAGACGAATTAGCGGGAAGAGCCCTTCCCGTCGGTCTGGACGATGTAATTTCATTATGCAACCAGATCGACATTCGTTTTCAAGAGAGGTCCTTAGAAAAAAGACGCCAGCACTCTCTGGGTCCTAGCCAGTCTGAGCTCCCCTCCCTTCATTCCGTGGAGCATCCTCTA
This sequence comes from Rana muscosa, assembly GCA_029206835.1. Taxonomy (NCBI): domain Eukaryota; kingdom Metazoa; phylum Chordata; class Amphibia; order Anura; family Ranidae; genus Rana; species Rana muscosa. The sequence continues at coordinate 18,709,829 of JARGYO010000162.1, forward strand.
CCTGCTGAAGAACCTATGCAGCTGGGCCGGACCAGACTAACCCCCGAAGAACGTGCTAGGCGCAGAACTCTGGGCTTGTGCCTCTATTGTGGGGGCAAGGGTCATTTTCGTGACTCCTGCTCGCTTCGTCCGGGAAACGCTCGGGTCTAATACATTTGGAAGGTGGAGTATTGGACCCAGAAACATCACCTTCTCGCCTGCTCTTGCCGGTGTCCCTTCATGTAGGCACTTCTCCTCAGTCAACCCTTGCATACCTGGATTCCGGGGCTGCCGGCAATTTCATGGATTGGAGAACTGCTTCTTCTATGAAGCTTACCCTTTCACCTCTCACTACCCCATTGGTAGTCTCGGCAATTGATGGCACTGTTCTCCCAGGGGGCCCTATTCGCTTCCAGACGCTACCCATTAGGATGTCGGTAGGGATTCTCCACCAGGAGTGGATATCCTTTCTTATTCTACCCAAGGCCTCTACCCCAGTTGTATTGGGCCTCCCTTGGCTACAGCTCCACTCTCCACATGTGGACTGGGTCTCTGGGCAGATCCTGGCCTGGGGTTCCTCATGTTTCTCGTCGTGTCTTCTCAAGGTGACCCCCAAGGAGAGTCTTCCGGTTGCTGCCACTTCTGTTTCTTCTGATCTTCCCGCCGCATACAGCGATTACCGGGATGTGTTCTGTAAAAAATCAGCTGAGGTGCTTCCTCCCCACAGGTCTTTTGACTGTGCTATTGATCTTGTCCCCGGAGCAACTCTACCCAGGGGTCGTACCTACCCTCTGTCCATCCCAGAGACCCAGGCCATGTCGGAGTATGTAGCAGAGAATCTGGAGAGAGGGTTCATCCGGAAATCCTCATCGCCTGCAGGGGCAGGGTTCTTTTTTGTTGCCAAAAAGGATGGTACCTTAAGACCCTGCATCGATTATCGGGGTTTAAATGCGGTTACTATTAAAAATCGATACCCCTTACCCTTAATATCTGAGCTATTCGATAGGTTGAAGGGTGCCTCCATTTTCACCAAGTTGGATCTCAGAGGCGCGTACAATCTCATTCGAATACGGGAGGGTGACGAATGGAAGACTGCATTTAACACTAGAGACGGGCATTACGAATATCTGGTGATGCCTTTTGGTCTGTGTAATGCTCCAGCCGTGTTTCAAAACTTTGTCAATGAAATCTTCAGAGATCTGCTGTACCAGTTTGTTGTCATCTATCTGGATGACATTCTGATCTTTTCTGAAAATCTGCTCGTCCACAGAAACCATGTCCGCACTGTACTTCAACGTCTTAGAGAGAACAATCTCTATGCCAAGCTGGAGAAATGTTCCTTTGAATGTTCTGAGGTCCTGTTTTTGGGGTGCTTTGTCTCATGTTCGGGGCTTCGTATGGACCCTGGGAAGGTCTTGGCTATCACCAACTGGCCTCTTCCTGCTAGCCTCAAGGCCACACAGCGCTTTCTTGGCTTCACTAATTATTATAGGCAGTTCATAAGGAATTACTCTTCCATTGCCGCGCCTATTATCGCTTTGACCAAGAAGGGTGTGAATGCCAGAGACTGGCCTCCCGAAGCTGTCTCTGCATTTCACAACCTGAAACAGGCCTTTGTTTCTGGCCCCCTCTTGAGGAGACCAAATCCTGGGAATGCATTTTTTATTGAAGTGGACGCTTCCTCAATGGGGGTGGGAGCTGTGCTTCTTCAAATCTTTGAGAAGAGACGCCAACCATGTGCGTTCTTCTCCAAAAAAAATTCTCAGGCAGAGAGGAATTATGCCATCGGTGATCGGGAACTTCTCGCAATTAAATTGGCGTTAGAGGAGTGGCGTCATCTCTTGGAGGGTTCCCCTCACTCCATAACGATCTTTACCGATCACAAGAATTTACAGTATCTACAGAATGCTAAACGTCTGAATCCTAGACAGGCCAGGTGGAGTCTCTTCTTTGCCCGTTTTAATTTCACGATTACCTACAAACCTGGTTCCTGCAACGGTCGGGCTGATGCGCTCTCTAGGTCATTTGACACTTTGGACGAGGAGTCCGCCCCTGAACCTGAGCCGATCATTCCCACCTCATGCATTGTTGCCCACTCTACCACCCTGAAGTCTAAAATTCCGCCTGGTAAGACCTTTGTCCCCACTGAGCTAAGAGCTAAGATCCTTCGTTGGGGACATGATTCCAAGGTGGCAGGGCATTCTGGATTCCTCCGATCCTTCCTACTCATCAGTCGTCACTACTGGTGGCCTAATCTCCGCTCAGACGTCAAAGACTACGTTAAAGCTTGTCATGTCTGTGCTCAGTCCAAATCCTCCACACAAGCTCCTGCTGGTCTCCTCATGCCCTTGCCTATTCCTAAGGAACCCTGGGCCCATATTGCCATGGATTTTATCACCGATCTCCCACTGTCTGAGAATAATACAGTCATTTGGGTGGTAATCGATCGATTCTCCAAGATGGCTCATTTTGTTCCTCTTCCTGGTCTTCCTTCTGCCCCTGCCTTGGTTCCCATTTTCATTCGAGAAATTCTCCGCCTACATGGGGTCCCTTCTCATATTGTTTCCGACAGGGGAGTCCAATTCACGTCTCGTTTTTGGAGAGCCTTTTGCAAATCCCTCAATATTGTCTTGGATTTTTCTTCTTCTTACCATCCCCAATCCAATGGACAGACTGAGAGGGTTAATCAGGAGTTAGAGGTCTTTCTTCGCACCTTTGTGTCTTCTCACCATGACGATTGGTCCTCTCTACTCCCGTGGGCAGAATTCTCCCATAACAATCATGTGAATACCAGTTCGCAGAAGACACCCTTTTTCACAGTTTATGGAAAACACCCTCAACTTCCTCTTCCTATGATCTGTTCTCCAGACATTCCAGCTTTGGCTTCGGTTCAGGAGTCTCTCAATTCCGTTTGGGGTCACGTTCATGATTCCCTCCGGGCAGCTGCTGAAAAATTCAAAGGCTTTGCCGACCGCCGCAGGCGTAAACCGCCTTCTCTTCAGCCAGGGGACAAAGTCTGGCTCTCTACCAGGAACATCAAGCTCCGAGTTCCTTCTCTGAAGTTTGCTCCACGATTCATCGGTCCATACACGGTAACTGCTAAACTGAATCCGGTTTGTTTCAAACTCCAGATTCCTAAGAGCCTTAAAATCACTAACTCCTTTCATGTTGCTCTTCTAAAGCCTTTAGTCCTCAATAAATTCTCTCGTCCTCTTCCTACCGTGGCGCCTGTCTCGGAGGATAATCAGGAGTACGAGATCAGTCAAATTCTGGACTCCCGACTCTGTAAAGGCGTTCTTCAGTACCTCGTTCATTGGAAAGGGTTTGGTCCTGAGGAGAGGTCTTGGATCACTGCATCTGAGGTCTTTGCACCTCGTCTGTTAAAGGAGTTTCATCTGAAGTTTCCCTCTAAACCTGGGCCCAGGCGGGGAAGGGGGAGGCCTCGTAAGAGGGAGGGTACTGTCATGGATATGCATTAATGTCTGTCTGCCATCTTACCTTCCTCCTCATGTGTTCATCTAGAGACCAGACCTCCTTCACCTGGCTTCCTTTATAATCTCCTCCCAGCCTGACTCCACCCCAGGCCCTATCACTGAACACTATATTAACCTGTGCACTGCAAGCCTGCTTTGCTGATCAACGTGTTTGTTAGGCATTGTGTGTTTGGGTTCCTGCCTGCCGTGTGCTACGTCTGTCTCTCTGTTACGTTATTGGCTTGTCCCCGACCATCCCTGTCTGCTCGTGACCCTTGACCTTCGGCTCGTTCTTCGTTATCCTTGTCTGCTTGTGGCCCCTGACCTTCGGCTTGTTATTCGGTTCTCTCTATCGTGTGCTGCTGCTTCCCCTTATCCTACGGGGCGTGAGCTAGGAAACTCCAGGGGCCGCGACCTGGTCCCAGCCTGCAGCGTAACATCCTCACCACTAGAGGCCCTGGAGAAGACCAGCTGGGTCTTAGACTCCGCGCCCTGGGGAATCTTGGCTCTCGCTTCCGTTGGGATCCCGGTTGTGCTCCTCTGGTCCCGCTTTCCACAACCACCCAGTTTCCTATCCACAGAAGCCAGCCATAGGGTTCACTACCTCGCGGTGCACTCCTGTCCCCCTACGGTGTGCATCTGTCACCTGGCCACAGGTGACCCTGACACAGTGTGTTTTACTGTGCGAATCCTTGTTTCTAGGGACAGGGAAGGACAGTGAGGGAATTCTCCTTGTGCTATAGTGTGCTTTAAAAAAACATTTTTTCTAGGGACAGAAAACTATAGGTAGGGAGAGTGTCAGTGTGTTTTACTGTGCGAATCCTTGTTTCTAGGGACAGGGAAGGACAGTGAGGGAATTCTCCTTGTGCTATAGTGTGCTTTAAAAAAAACTTTTTTCTAGGGACAGAAAACTATAGGTAGGGAGAGTGTCAGTTTCTTTCACTGTGATAATCCTTGTTTCTAGGGACAAAGAAGGAAAGTGAGGGAAATTCTCCTTGTGCTATAGTGTGCTTTAAAAAAACATTTTTTCTAGGGACAGAAAACTATAGGTAGGGAGAGTGTCAGTGTGTTTTACTGTGCGAATCCTTGTTTCTAGGGACAGGGAAGGACAGTGAGGGAATTCTCCTTGTGCTATAGTGTGCTTTAAAAAAACATTTTTTCTAGGGACAGAAAACTATAGGTAGGGAGAGTGTCAGTGTGTTTTACTGTGCGAATCCTTGTTTCTAGGGACAGGGAAGGACAGTGAGGGAATTCTCCTTGTGCTATAGTGTGCTTTAAAAAAACATTTTTTCTAGGGACAGAAAACTATAGGTAGGGAGAGTGTCAGTGTGTTTTACTGTGCGAATCCTTGTTTCTAGGGACAGGGAAGGACAGTGAGGGAATTCTCCTTGTGCTATAGTGTGCTTTAAAAAAACATTTTTTCTAGGGACAGAAAACTATAGGTAGGGAGAGTGTCAGTGTGTTTTACTGTGCGAATCCTTGTTTCTAGGGACAGGGAAGGACAGTGAGGGAATTCTCCTTGTGCTATAGTGTGCTTTAAAAAAACATTTTTTCTAGGGACAGAAAACTATAGGTAGGGAGAGTGTCAGTGTGTTTTACTGTGCGAATCCTTGTTTCTAGGGACAGGGAAGGACAGTGAGGGAATTCTCCTTGTGCTATAGTGTGCTTTAAAAAAACATTTTTTCTAGGGACAGAAAACTATAGGTAGGGAGAGTGTCAGTGTGTTTTACTGTGCGAATCCTTGTTTCTAGGGACAGGGAAGGACAGTGAGGGAATTCTCCTTGTGCTATAGTGTGCTTTAAAAAAAACTTTTTTCTAGGGACAGAAAACTATAGGTAGGGAGAGTGTCAGTTTCTTTCACTGTGATAATCCTTGTTTCTAGGGACAAAGAAGGAAAGTGAGGGAAATTCTCCTTGTGCTATAGTGTGCTTTAAAAAAACATTTTTTCTAGGGACAGAAAACTATAGGTAGGGAGAGTGTCAGTGTGTTTTACTGTGCGAATCCTTGTTTCTAGGGACAGGGAAGGACAGTGAGGGAATTCTCCTTGTGCTATAGTGTGCTTTAAAAAAACATTTTTTCTAGGGACAGAAAACTATAGGTAGGGAGAGTGTCAGTGTGTTTTACTGTGCGAATCCTTGTTTCTAGGGACAGGGAAGGACAGTGAGGGAATTCTCCTTGTGCTATAGTGTGCTTTAAAAAAACATTTTTTCTAGGGACAGAAAACTATAGGTAGGGAGAGTGTCAGTGTGTTTTACTGTGCGAATCCTTGTTTCTAGGGACAGGGAAGGACAGTGAGGGAATTCTCCTTGTGCTATAGTGTGCTTTAAAAAAACATTTTTTCTAGGGACAGAAAACTATAGGTAGGGAGAGTGTCAGTGTGTTTTACTGTGCGAATCCTTGTTTCTAGGGACAGGGAAGGACAGTGAGGGAATTCTCCTTGTGCTATAGTGTGCTTTAAAAAAACATTTTTTCTAGGGACAGAAAACTATAGGAAGGAAGAGTGTCAGTTTCTTTCACTGTGATAATCCTTGTTTCTAGGGACAAAGAAGGAAAGTGAGTGAAATTCTCCTTGTGCTATAGTGTGCTTTAAAAAAACATTTTTTCTAGGGACAGAAAACTATAGGTAGGGAGAGTGTCAGTGTCTTTTACTGTGCGAATCCTTGTTTCTAGGGACAGGGAAGGACAGTGAGGGAATTCTCCTTGTGCTATAGTGTGCTTTAAAAAAACATTTTTTCTAGGGACAGAAAACTATAGGAAGGAAGAGTGTCATTTTCTTTCACTGTGATAATCCTTGTTTCTAGGGACAAAGAAGGAAAGTGAGTGAAATTCTCCTTGTGCTATAGTGTGCTTTAAAAAAACATTTTTTCTAGGGACAGAAAACTATAGGTAGGGAGAGTGTCAGTGTGTTTTACTGTGCGAATCCTTGTTTCTAGGGACAGGGAAGGACAGTGAGGGAATTCTCCTTGTGCTATAGTGTGCTTTAAAAAAACATTTTTTCTAGGGACAGAAAACTATAGGTAGGGAGAGTGTCAGTGTGTTTTACTGTGCTAATCCTTGTTTCTAGGGACAGGGAAGGACAGTGAGGGAATTCTCCTTGTGCTATAGTGTGCTTTAAAAAAACATTTTTTCTAGGGACAGAAAACTATAGGTAGGGAGAGTGTCAGTGTGTTTTACTGTGCGAATCCTTGTTTCTAGGGACAGGGAAGGACAGTGAGGGAATTCTCCTTGTGCTATAGTGTGCTTTAAAAAAACATTTTTTCTAGGGACAGAAAACTATAGGAAGGAAGAGTGTCAGTTTCTTTCACTGTGATAATCCTTGTTTCTAGGGACAAAGAAGGAAAGTGAGTGAAATTCTCCTTGTGCTATAGTGTGCTTTAAAAAAACATTTTTTCTAGGGACAGAAAACTATAGGTAGGGAGAGTGTCAGTGTGTTTTACTGTGCGAATCCTTGTTTCTAGGGACAGGGAAGGACAGTGAGGGAATTCTCCTTGTGCTATAGTGTGCTTTAAAAAAACATTTTTTCTAGGGACAGAAAACTATAGGAAGGAAGAGTGTCAGTTTCTTTCACTGTGATAATCCTTGTTTCTAGGGACAAAGAAGGAAAGTGAGTGAAATTCTCCTTGTGCTATAGTGTGCTTTAAAAAAACATTTTTTCTAGGGACAGAAAACTATAGGTAGGGAGAGTGTCAGTGTGTTTTACTGTGCGAATCCTTGTTTCTAGGGACAGGGAAGGACAGTGAGGGAATTCTCCTTGTGCTATAGTGTGCTTTAAAAAAACATTTTTTCTAGGGACAGAAAACTATAGGTAGGGAGAGTGTCAGTGTGTTTTACTGTGCGAATCCTTGTTTCTAGGGACAGGGAAGGACAGTGAGGGAATTCTCCTTGTGCTATAGTGTGCTTTAAAAAAACATTTTTTCTAGGGACAGAAAACTATAGGTAGGGAGAGTGTCAGTGTGTTTTACTGTGCGAATCCTTGTTTCTAGGGACAGGGAAGGACAGTGAGGGAATTCTCCTTGTGCTATAGTGTGCTTTAAAAAAACATTTTTTCTAGGGACAGAAAACTATAGGTAGGGAGAGTGTCAGTGTGTTTTACTGTGCGAATCCTTGTTTCTAGGGACAGGGAAGGACAGTGAGGGAATTCTCCTTGTGCTATAGTGTGCTTTAAAAAAACATTTTTTCTAGGGACAGAAAACTATAGGAAGGAAGAGTGTCAGTTTCTTTCACTGTGATAATCCTTGTTTCTAGGGACAAAGAAGGAAAGTGAGTGAAATTCTCCTTGTGCTATAGTGTGCTTTAAAAAAACATTTTTTCTAGGGACAGAAAACTATAGGTAGGGAGAGTGTCAGTGTCTTTTACTGTGCGAATCCTTGTTTCTAGGGACAGGGAAGGACAGTGAGGGAATTCTCCTTGTGCTATAGTGTGCTTTAAAAAAACATTTTTTCTAGGGACAGAAAACTATAGGAAGGAAGAGTGTCATTTTCTTTCACTGTGATAATCCTTGTTTCTAGGGACAAAGAAGGAAAGTGAGTGAAATTCTCCTTGTGCTATAGTGTGCTTTAAAAAAACATTTTTTCTAGGGACAGAAAACTATAGGTAGGGAGAGTGTCAGTGTGTTTTACTGTGCGAATCCTTGTTTCTAGGGACAGGGAAGGACAGTGAGGGAATTCTCCTTGTGCTATAGTGTGCTTTAAAAAAACATTTTTTCTAGGGACAGAAAACTATAGGTAGGGAGAGTGTCAGTGTGTTTTACTGTGCTAATCCTTGTTTCTAGGGACAGGGAAGGACAGTGAGGGAATTCTCCTTGTGCTATAGTGTGCTTTAAAAAAACATTTTTTCTAGGGACAGAAAACTATAGGTAGGGAGAGTGTCAGTGTGTTTTACTGTGCGAATCCTTGTTTCTAGGGACAGGGAAGGACAGTGAGGGAATTCTCCTTGTGCTATAGTGTGCTTTAAAAAAACATTTTTTCTAGGGACAGAAAACTATAGGAAGGAAGAGTGTCAGTTTCTTTCACTGTGATAATCCTTGTTTCTAGGGACAAAGAAGGAAAGTGAGTGAAATTCTCCTTGTGCTATAGTGTGCTTTAAAAAAACATTTTTTCTAGGGACAGAAAACTATAGGTAGGGAGAGTGTCAGTGTGTTTTACTGTGCGAATCCTTGTTTCTAGGGACAGGGAAGGACAGTGAGGGAATTCTCCTTGTGCTATAGTGTGCTTTAAAAAAACATTTTTTCTAGGGACAGAAAACTATAGGAAGGAAGAGTGTCAGTTTCTTTCACTGTGATAATCCTTGTTTCTAGGGACAAAGAAGGAAAGTGAGTGAAATTCTCCTTGTGCTATAGTGTGCTTTAAAAAAACATTTTTTCTAGGGACAGAAAACTATAGGTAGGGAGAGTGTCAGTGTCTTTTACTGTGCGAATCCTTGTTTCTAGGGACAGGGAAGGACAGTGAGGGAATTCTCCTTGTGCTATAGTGTGCTTTAAAAAAACATTTTTTCTAGGGACAGAAAACTATAGGAAGGAAGAGTGTCAGTTTCTTTCACTGCGATAATCCTTGTTTCTAGGGACAAAGAAGGAAAGTGAGTGAAATTCTCCTTGTGCTATAGTGTGCTTTAAAAAAACATTTTTTCTAGGGACAGAAAACTATAGGTAGGGAGAGTGTCAGTGTGTTTTACTGTGCGAATCCTTGTTTCTAGGGACAGGGAAGGACAGTGAGGGAATTCTCCTTGTGCTATAGTGTGCTTTAAAAAAACATTTTTTCTAGGGACAGAAAACTATAGGTAGGGAGAGTGTCAGTGTGTTTTACTGTGCGAATCCTTGTTTCTAGGGACAGGGAAGGACAGTGAGGGAATTCTCCTTGTGCTATAGTGTGCTTTAAAAAAAAATTTTTTCTAGGGACAGAAAACTATAGGTAGGGAGAGTGTCAGTTTCTTTCACTGTGATAATCCTTGTTTCTAGGGACAAAGAAGGAAAGTGAGTGAAATTCTCCTTGTGCTATAGTGTGCTTTAAAAAAACATTTTTTCTAGGGACAGAAAACTATAGGTAGGGAGAGTGTCAGTGTCTTTTACTGTGCGAATCCTTGTTTCTAGGGACAGGGAAGGACAGTGAGGGAATTCTCCTTGTGCTATAGTGTGCTTTAAAAAAACATTTTTTCTAGGGACAGAAAACTATAGGAAGGAAGAGTGTCAGTTTCTTTCACTGTGATAATCCTTGTTTCTAGGGACAAAGAAGGAAAGTGAGTGAAATTCTCCTTGTGCTATAGTGTGCTTTAAAAAAACATTTTTTCTAGGGACAGAAAACTATAGGTAGGGAGAGTGTCAGTGTGTTTTACTGTGCGAATCCTTGTTTCTAGGGACAGGGAAGGACAGTGAGGGAATTCTCCTTGTGCTATAGTGTGCTTTAAAAAAAAAAATTTCTAGGGACAGAAAACTATAGGTAGGGAGAGTGTCAGTGTGTTTTACTGTGCGAATCCTTGTTTCTAGGGACAGGGAAGGACAGTGAGGGAATTCTCCTTGTGCTATAGTGTGCTTCAAAAAAACATTTTTTCTAGGGACAGAAAACTATAGGAAGGAAGAGTGTCAGTTTCTTTCACTGTGATAATCCTAGTTTCTAGGGACAAAGAAGGAAAGTGAGTGAAATTCTCCTTGTGCTATAGTGTGCTTTAAAAAAACATTTTTTTTAGGGACAGAAAACTATAGGTAGGGAGAGTGTCAGTGTGTTTTACTGTGCGAATCCTTGTTTCTAGGGACAGGGAAGGACAGTGAGGGAATTCTCCTTGTGCTATAGTGTGCTTTAAAAAAACATTTTTTCTAGGGACAGAAAACTATAGGAAGGAAGAGTGTCAGTTTCTTTCACTGTGATAATCCTTGTTTCTAGGGACAAAGAAGGAAAGTGAGTGAAATTCTCCTTGTGCTATAGTGTGCTTTAAAAAAACATTTTTTCTAGGGACAGAAAACTATAGGTAGGGAGAGTGTCAGTGTGTTTTACTGTGCGAATCCTTGTTTCTAGGGACAGGGAAGGACAGTGAGGGAATTCTCCTTGTGCTATAGTGTGCTTTAAAAAAACATTTTTTCTAGGGACAGAAAACTATAGGTAGGGAGAGTGTCAGTGTGTTTTACTGTGCGAATCCTTGTTTCTAGGGACAGGGAAGGACAGTGAGGGAATTCTCCTTGTGCTATAGTGTGCTTTAAAAAAACATTTTTTCTAGGGACAGAAAACTATAGGAAGGAAGAGTGTCAGTTTCTTTCACTGTGATAATCCTTGTTTCTAGGGACAAAGAAGGAAAGTGAGTGAAATTCTCCTTGTGCTATAGTGTGCTTTAAAAAAACATTTTTTCTAGGGACAGAAAACTATAGGTAGGGAGAGTGTCAGTGTGTTTTACTGTGCGAATCCTTGTTTCTAGGGACAGGGAAGGACAGTGAGGGAATTCTCCTTGTGCTATAGTGTGCTTTAAAAAAACATTTTTTCTAGGGACAGAAAACTATAGGTAGGGAGAGTGTCAGTGTGTTTTACTGTGCGAATCCTTGTTTCTAGGGACAGGGAAGGACAGTGAGGGAATTCTCCTTGTGCTATAGTGTGCTTTAAAAAAACATTTTTTCTAGGGACAGAAAACTATAGGTAGGGAGAGTGTCAGTGTGTTTTACTGTGCGAATCCTTGTTTCTAGGGACAGGGAAGGACAGTGAGGGAATTCTCCTTGTGCTATAGTGTGCTTTAAAAAAACATTTTTTCTAGGGACAGAAAACTATAGGAAGGAAGAGTGTCAGTTTCTTTCACTGTGATAATCCTTGTTTCTAGGGACAAAGAAGGAAAGTGAGTGAAATTCTCCTTGTGCTATAGTGTGCTTTAAAAAAACATTTTTTCTAGGGACAGAAAACTATAGGTAGGGAGAGTGTCAGTGTGTTTTACTGTGCGAATCCTTGTTTCTAGGGACAGGGAAGGACAGTGAGGGAATTCTCCTTGTGCTATAGTGTGCTTTAAAAAAACATTTTTTCTAGGGACAGAAAACTATAGGTAGGGAGAGTGTCAGTGTGTTTTACTGTGCGAATCCTTGTTTCTAGGGACAGGGAAGGACAGTGAGGGAATTCTCCTTGTGCTATAGTGTGCTTTAAAAAAACATTTTTTCTAGGGACAGAAAACTATAGGAAGGAAGAGTGTCAGTTTCTTTCACTGTGATAATCCTTGTTTCTAGGGACAAAGAAGGAAAGTGAGTGAAATTCTCCTTGTGCTATAGTGTGCTTTAAAAAAACATTTTTTCTAGGGACAGAAAACTATAGGTAGGGAGAGTGTCAGTGTCTTTTACTGTGCGAATCCTTGTTTCTAGGGACAGGGAAGGACAGTGAGGGAATTCTCCTTGTGCTATAGTGTGCTTTAAAAAAACATTTTTTCTAGGGACAGAAAACTATAGGAAGGAAGAGTGTCAGTTTCTTTCACTGCGATAATCCTTGTTTCTAGGGACAAAGAAGGAAAGTGAGTGAAATTCTCCTTGTGCTATAGTGTGCTTTAAAAAAACATTTTTTCTAGGGACAGAAAACTATAGGTAGGGAGAGTGTCAGTGTGTTTTACTGTGCGAATCCTTGTTTCTAGGGACAGGGAAGGACAGTGAGGGAATTCTCCTTGTGCTATAGTGTGCTTTAAAAAAACATTTTTTCTAGGGACAGAAAACTATAGGTAGGGAGAGTGTCAGTGTGTTTTACTGTGCGAATCCTTGTTTCTAGGGACAGGGAAGGACAGTGAGGGAATTCTCCTTGTGCTATAGTGTGCTTTAAAAAAACATTTTTTCTAGGGACAGAAAACTATAGGTAGGGAGAGTGTCAGTGTGTTTTACTGTGCGAATCCTTGTTTCTAGGGACAGGGAAGGACAGTGAGGGAATTCTCCTTGTGCTATAGTGTGCTTTAAAAAAAACTTTTTTCTAGGGACAGAAAACTATAGGTAGGGAGAGTGTCAGTTTCTTTCACTGTGATAATCCTTGTTTCTAGGGACAAAGAAGGAAAGTGAGTGAAATTCTCCTTGTGCTATAGTGTGCTTTAAAAAAACATTTTTTCTAGGGACAGAAAACTATAGGTAGGGAGAGTGTCAGTGTGTTTTACTGTGCGAATCCTTGTTTCTAGGGACAGGGAAGGACAGTGAGGGAATTCTCCTTGTGCTATAGTGTGCTTTAAAAAAACATTTTTTCTAGGGACAGAAAACTATAGGAAGGAAGAGTGTCAGTTTCTTTCACTGTGATAATCCTTGTTTCTAGGGACAAAGAAGGAAAGTGAGTGAAATTCTCCTTGTGCTATAGTGTGCTTTAAAAAAACATTTTTTCTAGGGACAGAAAACTATAGGTAGGGAGAGTGTCAGTGTCTTTTACTGTGCGAATCCTTGTTTCTAGGGACAGGGAAGGACAGTGAGGGAATTCTCCTTGTGCTATAGTGTGCTTTAAAAAAAACTTTTTTCTAGGAACAGAAAACTATAGGTAGGGAGAGTGTCAGTTTCTTTCACTGTGATAATCCTTGTTTCTAGGGACAAAGAAGGAAAGTGAGTGAAATTCTCCTTGTGCTATAGTGTGCTTTAAAAAAACATTTTTTCTAGGGACAGAAAACTATAGGTAGGGAGAGTGTCAGTGTCTTTTACTGTGCGAATCCTTGTTTCTAGGGACAGGGAAGGACAGTGAGGGAATTCTCCTTGTGCTATAGTGTGCTAAAGCATTCCTCATCAACCATCTTTGAAATCCTTGTTTTTTTGGACAGTCAGGGAAATTGTTGTTGTGCTATTCTGTGCAAAAGCAATCATCCTCAACCCTATTTAGAAATCCTTAAGTAAAGGGACAGAGAAGGACACCTGAAGGTAGCCCTTATTGCTTTTTTCCCATCTCCCTGCAGGCCATCTATTAGAATGTCTGGAAGGCAAACAAGGAGAGGCAGACAGTCAGGAGGCAATAAAAGAGGGCAAGCAGGCTCTGTGTCTGGGGGCAACAGTGCTGGTCGTGGACGCGGTGCATTGTCATCAGCACATGGCCATGGGACACGCTTGTCCTTCTTTTCGGCAGCTGGACATGTTGAGCCACATCATGCCGAAGACTTGGTAGAGTGGATGACCAAGCCCTCCTCCTCCTCCTCATCCTCTCTCACCCAGGCTCAGGGTACTGGAAAAGCAGCTGCCAAAGCGTCCTCTTCCCTGGTATCAATGTCAGACTCATCATCAGTCACTCCTTCCCTAGACCCACCATGTCCTCCTCCTGAGGAGTCCCCCGAACTGTTTGAGCACAGTGTTGGGTACATGCTCCAGGAGGATGCCCAGCGTTTTGAAGGGTCTGATGATGAAACCCAGCTAGAGGAAGGCAGTAGCGTGAGAGCAGACAGAGGGGATGCTCAAGAAGGACACCAATCTGGCAGTCATGTTCCAGCAGCTGCAGCATACTGCCAGATTGGCTCCAGTGATGAGGAGGGAGGTGATGATGAGGTCACTGACTCCACGTGGGTGCCTAATAGGAGAGAGGAGGAGGAGGAGGATGAGGAGGAGGCACATCTCCAACGAGGCAGGATGCCCTTTGGTGGCCAGCGTAAGGGCAGTACACCGACGGAATCACACCGCAGAGCTCCGCCTGTGCAGGGCGCTGCCTCTGCCCGTCATTCAAAAAGTTCTTTGGTGTGGGCCTTTTTTGAGGCTAGTGCATCAGATCGCACAGCTGCTGTTTGCAACATATGTCTCAAGCGTATATCGCGTGGCCAAAACATCAGCCGCTTGGGTACCACATGCCTGACCAGACATATGTTGACCTGCCATGCAGCTCGTTGGCAAGCCTACCTCAAAGACCCACACCAAAGAACAAAGCGGACCTCTCCTTGCACCGCATCAGCTGGGATCTCCAACCCCACTATAACTTCAGTCCTCTCTGAAACATGCACTGAGAGGAATGAAGGTGTAGAATTAGGTGTGTCACAGCCAAGTACTTGCGCCCACTCTGCTAGCAGTACACCGACGTCCGATTCTAGCAGGCAAATTTCCCTGCCCCAGCTGCTGGACCGTCGAAAGAAGTTCACTCCCAGCCATCCACATGCCCAGCGGTTGAATGCTAGCTTGGCTAAATTGCTAGCGCTTCAACTGCTGCCTTTTCAGTTGGTAGACTCGGCCCCCTTCCGTGAGTTTGTGCAATGTGCGGTTCCTCAGTGGCAGGTTCCCAAACGCCACTTTTTCTCACGGAAGGCTATTCCGGCTCTCTACCGGCATGTGGAAGGCAATGTCTTGGCCTCGCTGGACAGGGCGGTCAGCGGTAAGGTGCATATTACCGCTGACTCATGGTCCAGCAGGCATGGACAGGGACGTTACCTTTCTTTCACTGCCCATTGGGTCACTCTTTTGGCAGCTGGGAAGGATGCAGGACAAGGTGCAGTAGTGTTGAAGGTTGTTCCACCGCCACGCCTCCAAAATGCTACTACTGGTTGTGACACACCTCTCTCCTCCACCCCCTCCTCTTCTTCTTCCTCCATGGCCTCTTCCTGTGGTTTGTCCTCGGAACCAGCGGTGCTCCGTAGGCGTTCAAGGGGCTACGCAAGTACGCAGGGAAAAAGATGCCATGCCGTGCTTGCGCTGGTGTGTTTGGGGGACAGAAGCCACACTGGGGCAGAGGTCCTGTCTGCTCTGCAGGGCCAGGCCGAGAGGTGGTTGACGCCACGCCAGCTTAAGCCAGGAATGGTGGTTTGCGACAATGGCACCAACCTCCTCTCCGCCCTCCGACAGGGACAACTGACCCATGTGCCCTGTGTGGCTCACGTCCTTAACCTGGTGGTGCAGCGGTTCTTGGGCAGGTACCCGGGCTTACAGGATGTCCTGAGGCAGGCCAGGAAAGTCTGTGTGCATTTCCGCAGATCTTATAATGCCAGTGCTCGCCTGGCTGAGCTGCAAAAGGAGTTGAACCTGCCCAAGAACCGCCTTATATGTGACATGCCCACCAGGTGGAACTCAACGTTGGCCATGCTGCAGCGGCTGCACACGCAGCAGAGGGCCATCAATGAGTACCTGTGCGACTACGGCACCAGGACAGGGTCAGGGGAGCTTGTTTTTTTTTCTCCACGCCAGTGGGGCATGATCAGGGATGCATGCACTGTCCTGGCACCATTTGAGGAGGCCACGAGGATGGTGAGCAGTGACAGTGCATGCATCAGTGACACTGTACCTCTTGTCCACCTGTTGGAGCACACGCTGCGTGGAATAATGGACAGGGCACTTGAGGCAGAACAGAGGCAGGAAGAGGAGGACTTCCTTGCCTCTCAAGGCCCCCTTTACCCAGACAGTGTTCCTTCTGTCCCACCCATCGCACAGGAAGAGGAGGAGGAGGAGGAGGAGGAGGATTGTGTCAGCATAGAGGTGGAGGCTGGCACTCAGCATCATCAGCAGCAGTCTTTTAGGGATGATTTACAGTCCCAAGAAACCAGTGGACTTGTACGTGGCTGGGAGGAGGTGGCTGCGGATCATGTCGTCCTTAGTGACCCAGAGGACTCCGGAGCGAATGCCTCAGCAAACCTACGCTGCATGGCCTCCCTGATCCTGCAAAGTCTGCGGAAGGATCCTCGTATTCTTCGGATCAAGGAGAGGGACCATTACTGGCTGGCCACTCTCCTTGATCCACGGTACAAGGGTAAGGTTGCGGACCTTATGTTACCGTCGCAGAGGGAGCAGAGGATGAGACAACTCCGGGAGGCCTTGCAGAAAGGTCTGTGCAACGCGTTCCCAGAGACTGGGAGGTTACAAACTCCTGGTCCTGGACAACGAGTTGCTGAGGCTTCGGCCAGTCAAAGAAGGAGCGGTGGGGAAGGTGGCCGTCTGACCGATGCGTTCAGACAATTCTTTAGTCCGCAGCCCCAAAGTATGATCGGTTCCAGCAACCATCGCCAGCGTCTGATAAACATGGTGCAGGAATATCTAGGGGCAAGGTCAGACTTGGACACCTTCCCCACCGAAAATCCTCTGGCTTACTGGGTCTTGAGGATGGATCACTGGCCAGAGCTTGCACAGTATGCAATTGAGCTACTGGCCTGTCCTGCATCCAGCGTTCTTTCGGAACGCACATTCAGTGCTGCTGGAGGATTTGTCACGGATCACAGGGTGCGCCTGTCCACCGACTCGGTTGATCGACTGACTTTCATCAAGATGAACCAGTCTTGGATCACCACCAGCTACCACACACCTGATGCTGATATAACAGACTAATTGATTTTAACATGTCACATCCCTTCAAGACTGATGCTGATGCTGAGTGCCTGTGCTGTTATGTTGACTGGCTATCCTCCTCCTCCGAGTCCTCAATGATACGATTGATGATGATAGCTTGGAAGATCATTTTTGTTTATGGGTGCCGCCACCAGTGGCTAAGGCCCAATTTTTCAGCCCCTGTTTTACAGGGGCGTGTAATTACAATTTTTTTAGCAATAATTTGCCATAGGGCTCATTGCTGTGCTCCAAGTACAGTATCTGTGAGGGGTTGGAGTGTTGTGGCACCAGTGCCTAAGGCCCAATTTTTCAGCCCCTGTTTAACAGGGGCGTGTCATTACAATTTTTGAAGCAATACTTTGCAACAGGGCTCATTGCTGTGCTCCAAGTACAGTATCTGTGAGGGGTTGTAGTGTTGTGCCACCAGTGCCTAAGGCCCAATTTTTCAGCCCCTGTTCAACAGGGGCATGCAATTACAATTCTTGATCTAATAATTCACAGCAGGGCCCATTGCTGCACCCACCAAGAGTAACTCTGAGGGCTTACAGTGTTGTGGCAACGCCACCACCACCACGAAAGGCCCAATTTTTCAGCCCCTGTTCAAAAGGGGCATGTAATTACAATTCTTGATCTAATAATTCACAGCAGGGCCCATTGCTGCACCCACCAAGAGTAACTCTGAGGGCTTACAGTGTTGTGGCAACACCACCACCACCACCACCACCACGAAAGGCCCAATTTTTCAGCCCCTGTTCAACAGGGGCATGCAATTACAATTCTTGATCTAATAATTCACAGCAGGGCCCATTGCTGCACCCACCAAGAGTAACTCTGAGGGCTTACAGTGTTGTGGCAACGCCACCACCACCACCACCACCACGAAAGGCCCAATTTTTCAGCCCCTGTTCAAAAGGGGCATGTAATTACAATTCTTGATCTAATAATTCACAGCAGGGCCCATTCCTGCACCCACCAAGAGTAACTCTGAGGGCTTACAGTGTTGTGGCAACACCACCACCACCACGAAAGGCCCAATTTTTCAGCCCCTGTTCAACAGGGGCATGCAATTACAATTCTTGATCTAATAATTCACAGCAGGGCCCATTCCTGCACCCACCAAGAGTAACTCTGAGGGCTTACAGTGTTGTGGCAACACCACCACCACCACGAAAGGCCCAATTTTTCAGCCCCTGTTCAACAGGGGCATGCAATTACAATTCTTGATCTAATAATTCACAGCAGGGCCCATTGCTGCACCCACCAAGAGT
This sequence comes from Rana muscosa, assembly GCA_029206835.1. NCBI lineage: Eukaryota > Metazoa > Chordata > Amphibia > Anura > Ranidae > Rana > Rana muscosa. The sequence goes on from JARGYO010000162.1 coordinate 18,727,735, forward strand.
AACTCTGAGGGCTTACAGTGTTGTGGCAACACCACCACCACCACGAAAGGCCCAATTTTTCAGCCCCTGTTCAACAGGGGCATGCAATTACAATTCTTGATCTAATAATTCACAGCAGGGCCCATTCCTGCACCCACCAAGAGTAACTCTGAGGGCTTACAGTGTTGTGGCAACACCACCACCACCACCACCACCACGAAAGGCCCAATTTTTCAGCCCCTGTTCAACAGGGGCATGCAATTACAATTCTTGATCTAATAATTCACAGCAGGGCCCATTGCTGCACCCATCAAGAGTAACTGTCAGGGCTTACAGTGTTGTGGCACCAGCACCACCATCAAAGGCCCAATTTTTACTACCACTGTTCAACAATTATATGTAATTAAAATTCCTGATATAATAGTTGACAGCAGGGCGTTCCAGCACCAACCAAGAGTAACTGTGAGTGCTTACAGTGTTGTGCCAACACCAACAACTAAGGGGCCTATTTCTGCAGAGTATATACGGCAGGTCCCTACTTTCAAACATCCAACTTACAAACGACTCCTACTTGCAAACGCAAGAAGACAACAGGAAGTGAGAGGAAATCTACCACTAGGAAGGAAAATTCTCTCCTGTAAAAATAAATATGGGAGAAAGGTGTCTCCTCTGTACTGATGCTTTATCAGCAATCCTTGTTTCAAGAAAAACACCACATTTCAAAAACAGTTGTCATTGGGACGGAAAGTGAGGTGAAATGTTCTGAACAGGGGCACAGACAGCAAAACAAATGTTACAGGGGTGATAACCCTTACCTATGTTTTCCAAAAAGTTTAAAAATAGATTTTTGGGCTGGAGCTACACTTCAACAATGTACCTGTTCAAAATTACAAACAGATTCTACATAAGAACAAACCTACAGTCCCTGTCTTGTATGCACCGCCTGTATACGGCTGTTCAGAGTATATAGGGCCTTTTTTATTTTATGTGCGGGGTTCCCCTTAATATCCATACAAGACCCAAAGGGGCTGGTAATGGGCTGGGGTAGGGGGGGGTCATGGGGTAGCTATGCCATTTTTCTTAAAGATTTTCATCCATATTACCGGGACCAGACATTACATTAAAGCCGCAAGCAGTTTTAAATTGCTTTTTTTTCCTTTAGAAGTGTCATTTTGTGCAGGGACAGTTCTAAACACGGGAAACACGTGGCACTTCACAGGCATACTTTAGACACCCCCCAGGTACGATATTTAAAGGAATATTTGACTTTTTTTTTTTCACTTTATGCATCATTAACCACTTAACGACCGCCCACCGCCGATTTACGTCGGCAGAATGGCACGGACAGGCAGAATCACGTAGATCTACGTGATCGCCTTTGTGCAGTTGGGGGGTCCATCCGGACCCCCCTTCACTGCAGTGAGCGGCCGTTAAGTGTTCGGGAGCGATCAGGCATGAGGGGGCGGCCGCTCGATTCCGCCCCCCCCTCGCGATCGCTCCCGGCCAATGAAATTGCTTCCTCCGCCATGTGATGTAAACACAGGCTGGAGGAAGTGATGTCATCTCCCTCGCCGCGGTCTTTTCGTTCCCGGCGCCGAGGAGTGAAGACAGAGGTTAGTGCTCCAACAGTCCACTGACACGTAGGTACACATAGGCACACAAATCACCCCCCAGTCACCCCCAGATCACCCCCCAGGTCACCCCAAAGCCCCCAATCACAGTGTCACTGATTGCAGTGATCATTTATTTTACTGATCACTGCATTTAGTGTCATCTGTGATTGTAAAAAGTTGCAAGGCAGTTAGGATTAGGCCCCTTTAGGTCCAGGGTAGCCCCCTAACCCCCCCTAATAAAGGTTTAACCCCTTGATCACCCCCCAGGTAACCCTTTCACCCCCTAACTTCAGCGTCACTAAGCGATTGTTTTTCCGATCGCTGTATTCGTGTCGCTGGTGTTTTAGATAGGCAGTTATTTTTTTTTTAGGTTCGCCGCAGGTTTTTATTGGTGTCAGGTACCCCCATATTTAACCTAATAAAGGTTTTAACCCCCTGATTGCCCCTAGTTAACCCTTTCACCAGTGATCACCATATAAAGGTTACGGGTGACGCTGGTTGATTAGTTTGCTTTTTATAGCATCAGGGCACCCGCCGTATATAACCCAATAAAGGTTTAACCCCCCTGATCGCCCGGCGGGTGAGATCAATTAGGTTTTAGCGCCAGAGAGGGTCTGCGTCGCCCCAGGCAGTGTTAGGTTAGTGCCAGTAACGCTAACACCCACGCGCAAAGCATACACCCCCCTTAGTGGTATAGTATCTGATCAGATCTATACTAGCATCCCCAGCGGTTTAGGGTTCCCAAAAACGCAGTGTTAGCGGGATCAGCCCAGATACCTGCTAGTACCTGCGTTTAGCCCCTCCGCCCAGCCCAGCCCAGCCCAGCCCACCCAAGTGCAGTATCGATCGATCACTGTCACTTACCAAACACAACACACATAACTGCAGCGTTCGCAGAGACAGGCCTGATCCCTGCGATCGCTAACAGTTTTTTTGTAGCGTTTGATATATTTGCTGACAACAGTCAGGTGCTTTTTTTCCTGTGAATCTTACTAGTGTACCCCTAAATTTAGAGCCCAAAATGGCAAGTCGAAGGTACACTAGTAAAGAGGCCTACGAGATTCTGAGCATGACAGATAGTGAAGAGGAGGTCACGTATCTGTCAGATTCAGGCTCAGAATATCTTCCCGTAGAAGACAGTGACGTCAGCGGCCCCACGTCAGATAGCTCTGACGACGAAGTTGAGGTCCCTGCTAAGGTCAGGCGTACCCGATCCCGATCTTCTGAGGTTGTTGAGGAGCAAGAACCGCAGGTCTCTCGTATCATGGAGCAGAGTAGTACTAGCGCCGCTATTCCTTCTGGTGAACTGGCAAGCACCAGCGGCCTAGTACAGCCTGGACGTACATCCAGCACTGCAGTAACACTTGGTGACGTGGCGAGTCCCATAAGTGCAGTTCAAGCTGGCGAGGTGGCAAGCACAAGTAGTGTCCCGCTGCCACCAAGAAGACAAAGGCAGGCCCGTCGTGCCCATACTGCCCTTCCTGCAGAATTCGCCTATCCTGATTGGGTCCCCACCACTTCTGCAGAACCCGTACTTCCCCCATTCACTGCCCAACCCGGTATTCAGGTGGAAACAGCTGATTTTATGCCAATCGATTTTTATTCGCTGTTTTTCACGGAAGATCTCTATAGATCTATTGTGGACCAGAGTAATTTATATGCTGGTCAATTTATCGCCGCTAACCCCCAGTTGCCTAAAATTGCCAGAAATTGGAAACCAATTACGGTTTCCGAATTTAAGACCTTTCTGGGCCTTTCCCTCAACATGGGCACACATAAATTTCCGTCATTGCGTGCTTATTGGTCCACGCACCCAATTGACCACATGCCCGTGTTCTCTGCCTCCATGTCCAGGGCACGATACGAGCAGATTTTGCGGTTCATGCACTTCAACGACAATGAACTTTGTCGTCCACGTGGGGACCCTGAATACGACCGGCTCTATAAAATTCGGCCCCTCATAAACCACTTCAACGAACGTTTTGCAGCCTTGTTTACTCCCGATCAAGTTGTCTGCGTTGATGAGTCCCTGATTAAATTTTCTGGCCACTTGTCTTTCAAGCAGTACCTTCCCAGCAAGCGTGCCAGATACGGGGTCAAGCTCTACAAGTTCTGTGACAGGGCAACAGGCTATGTAGTGAACTTTACGGTTTATGAGGGAAAAGACAGTCAGATTGAGTCGGTCAACTGCCCGGATTACATAGGGAGCGCTGGCAAGATAGTGTGGAACTTGGTGTCACCCTTATTCGGAAAGGGGTACCACTTGTATGTGGACAATTATTACACGAGCGTGCCACTGTTTAGTCACTTGTTTGATCATAAGATTGGAGCATGTGGCACCGTGCGACCTAATCGCCGGGGCTTTCCCCAGCGGCTTGTAGATGCCCGTCTTAGGCTGGGGGAGAGAGCCTGCTTGAAGTGTAATAACTTGCTCGCTATGAAGTGGAGGGACAATAAGAATGTTTTCCTTCTTACCTCCCTTCATGCAGACACGACAGTCCAAATTCCTACGGCGACTGGTGTTGTGGAGAAACCCCTCTGTGTCCACGAATATAACCAAAATATGGGAGGGGTGGACCTCAACGACCAGTTGATGGCGCCGTATCTAATTGACCGTAAGGCGAGACGCTGGTACAAAAAAGTGTCTCTATCATTATTCCAATTGGCTTTGCTGAACGCTCATGTGCTATACAGAGCTTCAGGCGGGACGTTATCTCTTCTAAAATTCCAGAATGAGATAGTCACAGAACTCCTGTATCCAGGCGGTTCTGCACCTCACCATCCCCAACCAAATGCAGTAAGCCGGCTGCATGAGAGGCATTATTCGTATGTCCTCCCGAGTACCCCTACCCAAAGCCACCCCCAAAAAAGATGTCGTGTCTGTAGCAAGCGCGGATTTAGGCGTGACACCCGTAGTTTTTGTCCACGCTGTCCTGACAAGCCTGGTCTTTGCCAAGGTGAATGTTTTGAACGCTACCACTCAAAAGTGAAGTTTTAGCGTAGGGTACAGCATTTCACAGACTAGGACACACTTACACAGGGTCTCCCAAGATGCCATTACATTTTGAGAGACCCGAACCATTACAGTTGTAAAGTTACAAAAAAAAGTGTAAAAAAGAAAAAAAAAACGTAAAAAACAAAACACAAAAAAAATATAAAATAAAAAAACCAAAAATAGTTGTCGTTTTATTGTTCTCTCTCTCTCTATTTTCTCTCTATTGTTCTGCTCTTTTTTACTGTATTCTATTCTGCAATGTTTTATCATTTCAGGTATGTAATTTTTTGTTTTCAGGTGCGCCATTCAACTGCAGCGCGGAATTATTTATCTTGACAGCAACAGCGTTTGCTCCCACGATACATAAAGCCGTGACTCCAGTGCTGTAGGAGGTGATTTCACCACCACAGTTAAAAAAAAGAGCATATATGCCGAAGCATGGGGGCAGCAGGGGCGGAGGAGCGATTTTGCTCCTAATGCCGCGTACATACGGTCGAAATTCCGACCGTGTGTACGCGGCATAACTTTTTTGCGGGAGGATGCCCCCATGCTTCGGCATATATATATTTTAGGCACAGGTTGCGTTAAAACATTTTTTTATTTTTTACTAGGTTTTGTTTTGGTATTTGCTTTGCAGGTATGGCATGGTAAGGTCTTACTGTTGTACTGTAATGTTACTTTGTTTTAATGTTAACCACCATTTGCTTAGCAGGTACGCCATTCAGTTGCAGCGCGGATCTATTTATCTTGACAACAACAGCGTTTGCTCCCACGATACATAAAGCCATGACTCCAACGCTGTAGGAGGTGATTTCACCACCACAGTTAAAAAAAAGAGCATATATGCCGAAGCATGGGGGCAGCAGGGGCGGAGGAGCGATTTTGCTCCTAATGCCGCGTACATATGGTCGAAATTCCGACCGTGTGTACGCGGCATAACTTTTTTGCGGGAGGATGCCCCCATGCTTCGGCATATATATATTTTAGGCACAGGTTGCGTTAAAACATTTTTTTATTTTTTACTAGGTTTTGTTTTGGTATTTGCTTTGCAGGTATGGCATGGTAAGGTCTTACTGTTGTACTGTAATGTTACTTTGTTTTAATGTTAACCACCATTTGCTTAGCAGGTACGCCATTCAGTTGCAGCACGGATCTATTTATCTTGACAGCAACAGCGTTTGCTCCCACGATACATAAAGCCGTGACTCCAACGCTGTAGGAGGTGATTTCACCACCACAGTTAAAAAAAAGAGCATATATGCCGAAGCATGGGGGCAGCAGGGGCGGAGGAGCGATTTTGCTCCTAATGCCGCGTATATACGGTCGAAATTCCAACGGAGGCTTATCCGTGGAAAAGTCCGACCGTGTGTACGCGGCATAACCTTTTATGCCGCGTACATACGGTCGAAATTCCGACGAAGGCTTGACCGTGTGTACGCGGCATAACTTTTTTGCGGGAGGATGCCCCCATGCTTCGGCATATATGTCCATCATTAGAAGTGGGTGGATGAAGGGAGGTATTCTAATGGTGGGCATACCCACCAATCAATCTCTTTTTTTCGTTCAGCCAATAGGCTGTATGAAAAAAAAGATTACAATACATGTCCAACAAGGACCAGCAACGTACTGGTATGTTGCTGGACTTTGAATGTTTATACCAGAATGATGCCTGCGGGTTTAGGTATCATCTTGGTATCATTCTTTTCAGCCAGCAGCCGGCTTTCATGTAAAAGCAATTCTAGCAGATAATTAGCCTCTAGACTGCTTTTACAAGCAGTGGGAGGGAATGTCCCCCCCCCCCGGATATAAAAAGCGCCATTGGGAAATTGGGAAAGCATTTTATCACACCGATCTTGGTGTGGTCAGATGCTTTGAGGGCAGAGGAAAGATCTAGGGTCTAACCCCCCAATTTTTTTCAAAAAAAGAGTACCTGTCACTACCTATTGCTATCATAGGGGATATTTACATTCCCTGAGATAACGATAAAAATGGTAAAAAAATAAAATATGGAAGGCACAGTTTAAAAATAAAATAAAAAAGCCAAATAAATAATAAAAAAAAAAAAAAAAAAAAAAAAAGCACCGCTGTCCCCCCCTGCTATTGCGCAAAGGCGAACGCAAGCGTCGGTCTAGCGTCATATGTAAACAGCAATTGCATCATGCATGTGAGGTATCACCGCGAAGGTCAGATCGAGGGCAGTCATTTTAGCAGTAGACCTCCTCTGTAAATCTAACGTGGTAACCTGTAAAGGCTTTTAAATGCTTTTAAAAATGAATGTAGTTTTGTCGCCGCTGCGCGCTTGTGCGCAATTTTAAAGCATGTCGTGTTTGGTATCCATGTACTCGGCCTATGATCATCTTTTTTATTTCATCAAACATTTGGGCAATATAGTGTTTTTTAGTGCATTAAAAATAAAAAAAGTGTGTTTTTCCCCCAAAAAATGCGTTTGAAAAATCGCTGCGCAAATACTGTGTGGAAAAAAAAAATGCAACACCCACTATTTTAATCTGTAGGGCCTTTGCTTTAAAAAAATATATAATGTTTGGGGGTTCAACATAATTTTCTTGCAAAAAAAAATTTTCTTTCATGTAAACAAAAAGTGTCAGAAAGGGCTTTGTCTTCAAGTGGTTAGAAGACTGGATGATGTGTGACATAAGCTTCCTAATGTTGTGCATAAAATGCCAGGACAGTTCAAAACCCCCCCAAATGACCCCATTTTGTAAAGTAGACACCTCAAGCTATTTGCTGAGAGGCATGTTGAGCCCATTGAATATTTTTTTTTTTTGTCCCAAGTGATTGAATAATGACCAAAAAAAAAAATGTACAAAAAGTTGTCACTAAATTATATATTGCTCAAACATGCCATGGGCATATGTGGAATTACACCCCAAAATACATTCTGTTGCTTCTCCTGAGTACGGGGATACCACATGTGTGGGACTTTTTGGGAGCCTAGTCGCGTACGGGACCCCAAAAACCAAGCACCGCCTTCAGGATTTCTATGGGTGTAAATTTTTGATTTCACTCCTCACTGCCTATCACAGTTTCGGAGGCCATGGAATGCCCAGATGGCACAAAACCCCCCCAAATGACCCCATTTTGGAAAGTAGACACCCCAAGCTATTTGCTGAGAGGTATGTTGAGTATTTTGCAGATCTCGCTTTTTGTCACAAAGTTTTGAAAATGTAAAAAAAGAAAAAAAAAAGAAAAAAAATGTCTTTCTTAATTTTCAAAAACAAATGAGAGCTGTAAAATACTCACCATGCCTCTCAGCAAATAGCTTGGGGTGTCTACTTTCCAAAATGGGGTCATTTGTGGGGGTTTTGGGCTATTTTGACATTTTATGGCCTTCAAAACTGTGATAGGTAGTGAGTAGTGATGAGCCGAACACCCCCGGGTTCGGTTCGCACCAGAACCCGCGAACGGACCGAAAGTTCGAACGAACATTAGAACCCTATTAAATACAATGGATGCGAACGTTCGAATTCTAAAGTGCTAATTATAAAAACTATTATGCATGTTATTGTCCTAAAAAGGGTTTGGGAACCCGGGTTCTGCACCAGGGGACATGTATCAATGCAAAAATAAGTTTTAAAAACGGTCGTTTTCCGGGAGCAGTCATTTTAATGATGCATAAAGTGAAAAAAAAAAAGTCAAATATTCCTTTAAATATCGTACCTGGGGGGTGTCTAAAGTATGCCTGTGAAGTGCCACGTGTTTCCCGTGTTTAGAACTGTCCCTGCACAAAATGACACTTCTAAAGGAAAAAAAAGCCATTTAAAACTGCTTGCGGCTTTAATGTAATGTCTGGTCCCGGTAATATGGATGAAAATCTTTAAGAAAAATGGCATAGCTACCCCATGACCCCCCCCCTACCCCAGCCCATTACCAGCCCCTTTGGGTCTTGTATGGATATTAAGGGGAACCCCGCACATAAAATAAAAAAGGCCCTATATACTCTGAACAGCCGTATACAGGCGGTGCATACAAGACAGGGACTGTAGGTTTGTTCTTATGTAGAATCTGTTTGTAATTTTGAACAGGTACATTGTTGAAGTGTAGCTCCAGACCAAAAATCTATTTTTAAACTTTTTGGAAAACATAGGTAAGGGTTATCACCCCTGTAACATTTGTTTTGCTGTCTGTGCCCCTGTTCAGAACATTTCACCTCACTTTCCGTCCTAATGACAACTGTTTTTGAAATGTGGTGTTTTTCTTGAAACAAGGATTGCTGATAAAGCATCAGTACAGAGGAGACACCTTTCTCCCATATTTATTCTTACAGGAGAGAATTTTCCTTCCTAGTGGTAGATTTCCTCTCACTTCCTGTTGTCTTCTTGCGTTTGCAAGTAGGAGTCGTTTGTAAGTTGGATGTTTGAAAGTAGGGACCTGCCGTATATACTCTGCAGAAATAGGCCCCTTAGTTGTTGGTGTTGGCACAACACTGTAAGCACTCACAGTTACTCTTGGTTGGTGCTGGAACGCCCTGCTGTCAACTATTATATCAGGAATTTTAATTACATATAATTGTTGAACAGTGGTAGTAAAAATTGGGCCTTTGATGGTGGTGCTGGTGCCACAACACTGTAAGCCCTGACAGTTACTCTTGGTGGGTGCAGCAATGGGCCCTGCTGTGAATTATTAGATCAAGAATTGTAATTACATGCCCCTGTTGAACAGGGGCTGAAAAATTGGGCCTTAGGCACTGGTGGCACAACACTGCAACCCTTCACAGATACTGTACTTGGAGCACAGCAATGAGCCCTGTTGCAAAGTATTGCTTCAAAAATTGTAATGACACGCCCCTGTTAAACAGGGGCTGAAAAATTGGGCCTTAGGCACTGGTGGCACAACACTGCAACTCCTCACAGATACTGTACTTGGAGCACAGCAATGAGCCCTGTTGCAAAGTATTGCTTCAAAAATTGTAATTACACGCCCCTGTTAAACAGGGGCTGAAAAATTGGGCGTTAGGCACTGGTGGCGGCACCCATAAACAAAAATTATCTTCCAAGCTATCATCATCAATCGTATCATTGAGGACTCGGAGGAGGAGGATAGCCAGTCAACATAACAGCACAGGCACTCAGCATCAGCATCAGTCTTGAAGGGATGTGACATTTTAAAATCAATTAGTCTGTTATATCAGCATCAGGTGTGTGGTAGCTGGTGGTGATCCAAGACTGGTTCATCTTGATGAAAGTCAGTCGATCAACCGAGTCGGTGGACAGGCGCACCCTGTGATCCGTGACAAATCCTCCAGCAGCACTGAATGTGCGTTCCGAAAGAACGCTGGATGCAGGACAGGCCAGTAGCTCAATTGCATACTGTGCAAGCTCTGGCCAGTGATCCATCCTCAAGACCCAGTAAGCCAGAGGATTTTCGGTGGGGAAGGTGTCCAAGTCTGACCTTGCCCCTAGATATTCCTGCACCATGTTTATCAGACGCTGGCGATGGTTGCTGGAACCGATCATACTTTGGGGCTGCGGACTAAAGAATTGTCTGAACGCATCGGTCAGACGGCCACCTTCCCCACCGCTCCTTCTTTGACTGGCCGAAGCCTCAGCAACTCGTTGTCCAGGACCAGGAGTTTGCAACCTCCCAGTCTCTGGGAACGCGTTGCACAGACCTTTCTGCAAGGCCTCCCGGAGTTGTCTCATCCTCTGCTCCCTCTGCGACGGTAACATAAGGTCCGCAACCTTACCCTTGTACCGTGGATCAAGGAGAGTGGCCAGCCAGTAATGGTCCCTCTCCTTGATCCGAAGAATACGAGGATCCTTCCGCAGACTTTGCAGGATCAGGGAGGCCATGCAGCGTAGGTTTGCTGAGGCATTCGCTCCGGAGTCCTCTGGGTCACTAAGGACGACATGATCCGCAGCCACCTCCTCCCAGCCACGTACAAGTCCACTGGTTTCTTGGGACTGTAAATCATCCCTAAAAGACTGCTGCTGATGATGCTGAGTGCCAGCCTCCACCTCCATGCTGACACAATCCTCCTCCTCCTCCTCCTCCTCCTCCTCCTCCTCTTCCTGTGCGATGGGTGGGACAGAAGGAACACTGTCTGGGTAAAGGGGGCCTTGAGAGGCAAGGAAGTCCTCCTCTTCCTGCCTCTGTTCTGCCTCAAGTGCCCTGTCCATTATTCCACGCAGCGTGTGCTCCAACAGGTGGACAAGAGGTACAGTGTCACTGATGCATGCACTGTCACTGCTCACCATCCTCGTGGCCTCCTCAAATGGTGCCAGGACAGTGCATGCATCCCTGATCATGCCCCACTGGCGTGGAGAAAAAAAACCAAGCTCCCCTGACCCTGTCCTGGTGCCGTAGTCGCACAGGTACTCATTGATGGCCCTCTGCTGCGTGTGCAGCCGCTGCAGCATGGCCAACGTTGAGTTCCACCTGGTGGGCATGTCACATATAAGGCGGTTCTTGGGCAGGTTCAACTCCTTTTGCAGCTCAGCCAGGCGAGCACTGGCATTATAAGATCTGCGGAAATGCACACAGACTTTCCTGGCCTGCCTCAGGACATCCTGTAAGCCCGGGTACCTGCCCAAGAAGCGCTGCACCACCAGGTTAAGGACGTGAGCCACACAGGGCACATGGGTCAGTTGTCCCTGTCGGAGGGCGGAGAGGAGGTTGGTGCCATTGTCGCAAACCACCATTCCTGGCTTAAGCTGGCGTGGCGTCAACCACCTCTCGGCCTGGCCCTGCAGAGCAGACAGGACCTCTGCCCCAGTGTGGCTTCTGTCCCCCAAACACACCAGCGCAAGCACGGCATGGCATCTTTTTGCCTGCGTACTTGCGTAGCCCCGTGAACGGCTACGGAGCACCGCTGGTTCATAGGACAAACCACAGGAAGAGGCCATGGAGGAAGAAGAAGAGGAGGGGGTGGAGGAGAGAGGTGTGTCACAACCAGTAGTAGCATTTTGGAGGCGTGGCGGTGGGACAACCTCCAACACTACTGCACCTTGTCCTGAATCCTTCCCAGCTGCCAAAAGAGTGACCCAATGGGCCGTGAAAGAAAGGTAACGTCCCTGTCCATGCCTGCTGGACCATGAGTCAGCGGTAATATGCACCTTACCGCTGACCGCCCTGTCCAGCGAGGCCAAGACATTGCCTTCCACATGCCGGTAGAGAGCCGGAATAGCCTTCCGTGAGAAAAAGTGGCGTTTGGGAACCTGCCACTGAGGAACCGCACATTGCACAAACTCACGGAAGGGGGCCGAGTCTACCAACTGAAAAGGCAGCAGTTGAAGCGCTAGCAATTTAGCCAAGCTAGCATTCAACCGCTGGGCATGTGGATGGCTGGGAGTGAACTTCTTTCGACGGTCCAGCAGCTGGGGCAGGGAAATTTGCCTGCTAGAATCGGACGTCGGTGTACTGCTAGCAGAGTGGGCGCAAGTACTTGGCTGTGACACACCTAATTCTACACCTTCATTCCTCTCAGTGCATGTTTCAGAGAGGACTGAAGTTATAGTGGGGTTGGAGATCCCAGCTGATGCGGTGCAAGGAGAGGTCCGCTTTGTTCTTTGGTGTGGGTCTTTGAGGTAGGCTTGCCAACGAGCTGCATGGCAGGTCAACATATGTCTGGTCAGGCATGTGGTACCCAAGCGGCTGATGTTTTGGCCACGCGATATACGCTTGAGACATATGTTGCAAACAGCAGCTGTGCGATCTGATGCACTAGCCTCAAAAAAGGCCCACACCAAAGAACTTTTTGAATGACGGGCAGAGGCAGCGCCCTGCACAGGCGGAGCTCTGCGGTGTGATTCCGTCGGTGTACTGCCCTTACGCTGGCCACCAAAGGGCATCCTGCCTCATTGGAGATGTGCCTCCTCCTCATCCTCCTCCTCCTCCTCTCTCCTATTAGGCACCCACGTGGAGTCATTGACCTCATCATCCCCTCCCTCCTCATCACTGGAGCCAATCTGGCAGTATGCTGCAGCTGCTGGAACATGACTGCCAGATTGGTGTCCTTCTTGAGCATCCCCTCTGTCTGCTCTCACGCTACTGCCTTCCTCTAGCTGGGTTTCATCATCAGACCCTTCGAAACGCTGGGCATCCTCCTGGAGCATGTACCCAACACTGTGCTGAAACAGTTCGGGGGACTCCTCAGGAGGAGGACATGGTGGGTCTAGGGAAGGAGTGACTGATGATTTGTCTGACATTGATACCAGGGAAGACGACGCTTTGGCAGCTGCTTTTCCAGTACCCTGAGCCTGGGTGAGAGAGGATGAGGAGGAGGAGGAGGGCTTGGTCATCCACTCTACCAAGTCTTCGGCATGATGTGGCTCAACATGTCCAGCTGCCGAAAAGAAGGACAAGCGTGTCCCATGGCCATGTGCTGATGACAATGCACCGCGTCCACGACCAGCACTGTTGCCCCCAAACACAGAGCCTGCTTGCCCTCTTTTATTGCCTCCTGACTGTCTGCCTCTCCTTGTTTGCCTTCCAGACATTCTAATAGATGGCCTGCAGGGAGATGGGAAAAAAGCAATAAGGGCTACCTTCAGGTGTCCTTCTCTGTCCCTTGAAACAAGGACTTTCACAGTGAAAGAAACTGACACTGTCCCTACCTAGAGTTTTCTGTCCCTAGAATAAATGTTTTTTTTAATCACAATATAGCACAAGGACAATTCACTCAATGTCTCTCCAGGTCCCTGGAAACAAGGACTTGCAGAGTGAAAGAAACTGACACTGTCCCTACCTAGAGTTTTCTGTCCCTAGAATAAATGTTTTTTTTAAGCACAATATAGCACAAGGACAATTAACTCACTGTCCTTACAGGTCCCTGGAAACAAGGACTTGCAGAGTGAAAAAAAAAAAACACTCTCCCTACCTACAGTTTTCTGTCCCTAGAAAAAATGTTTTTTTTAAGCACAATATAGCACAAGGACAATTAACTCACTGTCCTTACAGGTCCCTGGAAACAAGGACTTGCAGAGTGAAAGAAAAAAAACACTCTCCCTACCTACAGTTTTCTGTCCCTAGAAAAAATGTTTTTTTTAATCACAATATAGCACAAGGAAAATTAACTCACTGTCCTTACAGGTCCCTGGAAACAAGGACTTGCAGAGTGAAAGAAAAAAAACACTCTCCCTACCTACAGTTTTCTGTCCCTAGAAAAAATGTTTTTTTTAATCACAATATAGCACAAGGAAAATTAACTCACTGTCCTTACAGGTCCCTGGAAACAAGGACTTGCAGAGTGAAAGAAACTGACACTGTCCCTACCTAGAGTTTTCTGTCCCTAGAATAAATGTTTTTTTTAAGCACAATATAGCACAAGGACAATTAACTCACTGTCCTTACAGGTCCCTGGAAACAAGGACTTGCAGAGTGAAAGAAAAAAAACACTCTCCCTACCTACAGTTTTCTGTCCCTAGAAAAAATGTTTTTTTTAAGCACAATATAGCACAAGTAAAATTAACTCACTGTCCTTACAGGTCCCTGGAAACAAGGACTTGCAGAGTGAAAGAAAAAAAACACTCTCCCTACCTACAGTTTTCTGTCCCTAGAAAAAATGTTTTTTTTAATCACAATATAGCACAAGGAAAATTAACTCACTGTCCTTACAGGTCCCTGGAAACAAGGACTTGCAGAGTGAAAGAAACTGACACTGTCCCTACCTAGAGTTTTCTGTCCCTAGAATAAATGTTTTTTTTAATCACAATATAGCACAAGGAAAATTAACTCACTGTCCTTACAGGTCCCTGGAAACAAGGACTTGCAGAGTGAAAGAAACTGACACTGTCCCTACCTAGAGTTTTCTGTCCCTAGAATAAATGTTTTTTTTAAGCACAGTATAGCACAAGGACAATTAACTCACTGTCCTTACAGGTCCCTGGAAACAAGGACTTGCAGAGTGAAAAAAAAAAACACTCTCCCTACCTAGAGTTTTCTGTCCCTAGAATAAATGTTTTTTTTAAGCACAATATAGCACAAGGACAATTAACTCACTGTCCTTACAGGTCCCTGGAAACAAGGACTTGCAGAGTGAAAGAAACTGACACTGTCCCTACCTAGAGTTTTCTGTCCCTAGAATAAATGTTTTTTTTAAGCACAATATAGCACAAGGACAATTAACTCACTGTCCTTACAGGTCCCTGGAAACAAGGACTTGCAGAGTGAAAGAAAAAAAACACTCTCCCTACCTACAGTTTTCTGTCCCTAGAAAAAATGTTTTTTTTAAGCACAATATAGCACAAGTAAAATTAACTCACTGTCCTTACAGGTCCCTGGAAACAAGGACTTGCAGAGTGAAAGAAAAAAAACACTCTCCCTACCTACAGTTTTCTGTCCCTAGAAAAAATGTTTTTTTTAATCACAATATAGCACAAGGAAAATTAACTCACTGTCCTTACAGGTCCCTGGAAACAAGGACTTGCAGAGTGAAAGAAACTGACACTGTCCCTACCTAGAGTTTTCTGTCCCTAGAATAAATGTTTTTTTTAATCACAATATAGCACAAGGAAAATTAACTCACTGTCCTTACAGGTCCCTGGAAACAAGGACTTGCAGAGTGAAAGAAACTGACACTGTCCCTACCTAGAGTTTTCTGTCCCTAGAATAAATGTTTTTTTTAAGCACAATATAGCACAAGGACAATTAACTCACTGTCCTTACAGGTCCCTGGAAACAAGGACTTGCAGAGTGAAAAAAAAAAAACACTCTCCCTACCTAGAGTTTTCTGTCCCTAGAAAAAATGTTTTTTTTAAGCACAATATAGCACAAGGACAATTAACTCACTGTCCTTACAGGTCCCTGGAAACAAGGACTTGCAGAGTGAAAGAAAAAAAACACTCTCCCTACCTAGAGTTTTCTGTCCCTAGAAAAAATGTTTTTTTTAATCACAATATAGCACAAGGAAAATTAACTCACTGTCCTTACAGGTCCCTGGAAACAAGGACTTGCAGAGTGAAAGAAAAAAAACACTCTCCCTACCTACAGTTTTCTGTCCCTAGAAAAAATGTTTTTTTTAATCACAATATAGCACAAGGAAAATTAACTCACTGTCCTTACAGGTCCCTGGAAACAAGGACTTGCAGAGTGAAAGAAACTGACACTGTCCCTACCTAGAGTTTTCTGTCCCTAGAATAAATGTTTTTTTTAATCACAATATAGCACAAGGAAAATTAACTCACTGTCCTTACAGGTCCCTGGAAACAAGGACTTGCAGAGTGAAAGAAACTGACACTGTCCCTACCTAGAGTTTTCTGTCCCTAGAATAAATGTTTTTTTTAATCACAATATAGCACAAGGAAAATTAACTCACTGTCCTTACAGGTCCCTGGAAACAAGGACTTGCAGAGTGAAAGAAACTGACACTGTCCCTACCTAGAGTTTTCTGTCCCTAGAATAAATGTTTTTTTTAATCACAATATAGCACAAGGAAAATTAACTCACTGTCCTTACAGGTCCCTGGAAACAAGGACTTGCAGAGTGAAAGAAACTGACACTGTCCCTACCTAGAGTTTTCTGTCCCTAGAATAAATGTTTTTTTTAAGCACAATATAGCACAAGGACAATTAACTCACTGTCCTTACAGGTCCCTGGAAACAAGGACTTGCAGAGTGAAAGAAAAAAAACACTCTCCCTACCTACAGTTTTCTGTCCCTAGAAAAAATGTTTTTTTTAATCACAATATAGCACAAGGAAAATTAACTCACTGTCCTTACAGGTCCCTGGAAACAAGGACTTGCAGAGTGAAAGAAACTGACACTGTCCCTACCTAGAGTTTTCTGTCCCTAGAATAAATGTTTTTTTTAATCACAATATAGCACAAGGACAATTAACTCACTGTCCTTACAGGTCCCTGGAAACAAGGACTTGCAGAGTGAAAGAAACTGACACTGTCCCTACCTAGAGTTTTCTGTCCCTAGAATAAATGTTTTTTTTAAGCACAATATAGCACAAGGACAATTAACTCACTGTCCTTACAGGTCCCTGGAAACAAGGACTTGCAGAGTGAAAGAAAAAAAACACTCTCCCTACCTACAGTTTTCTGTCCCTAGAAAAAATGTTTTTTTTAATCACAATATAGCACAAGGAAAATTAACTCACTGTCCTTACAGGTCCCTGGAAACAAGGACTTGCAGAGTGAAAGAAACTGACACTGTCCATACCTAGAGTTTTCTGTCCCTAGAATAAATGTTTTTTTTAATCACAATATAGCACAAGGACAATTAACTCACTGTCCTTACAGGTCCCTGGAAACAAGGACTTGCAGAGTGAAAGAAACTGACACTGTCCCTACCTAGAGTTTTCTGTCCCTAGAATAAATGTTTTTTTTAAGCACAATATAGCACAAGGACAATTAACTCACTGTCCTTACAGGTCCCTGGAAACAAGGACTTGCAGAGTGAAAGAAACTGACACTGTCCCTACCTAGAGTTTTCTGTCCCTAGAATAAATGTTTTTTTTAAGCACACTATAGCAGAAGCACAAAACACACTGACACTCTCCCTACCTATCCTTCTCTTTCCCTAAACTAAAGGAATCCAGGTTAAGCAAGAAAGAAATAACAGTCACTGTCCCTGCCTATGCTACTCTATCCCTGCTCCGGAACACACTACACTAGGCCGCCGTGCTGGCGGCCTTTTATAGTGTGGGGCGTATACTAAACACCCTCAGCAATAATTGGCCACAGGCATCCTGCCTGTGGCCAATCATTGCTCTCCTCGCTGCCGGCGCTGTGATTGGCCAAGCATGCGGGGTCACAGTGCATGCTTGGCCAATCACAGCGCCTGGATGACACTGCGATGGCGTAGTGCATTGTGGGCCGTTCGCGTCACTCGAATTTGGCGCGAACGGCCCAAATCGTTCGATCTTCGTCGAACGATCGAACAGCCAATGTTCGAGTCGAACGTATGTTCGACTCGAACACGAAGCTCATCCCTAGTAGTGAGGAGTGAAATCAAAAATTTATGCCCTTAGAAACCTTGAAGGCGGTGCTTGGTTTTTGGGGTCCCGTACGCGGCTAGGCTCCCAAAAAGTCCCACACATGTGGTATCCCCGTACTCAGGAGAAGCAGCAGAATGTATTTTGGGGTGTAATTTCACATATAACCATGGCATGTGTGAGCAATATATCATTTAGTGACAACTTTTTGTACATTTTTTTTTTTCTTTTTGTCATTATTCAATCATTTGGGACAAAAAAAAAAAAATATTCAATGGGCTCAACATGCCTCTCAGCAAATAGCTTGGGGTGTCTACTTTCCAAAATGGGGTCATTTGGGGGGGTTTTGTGCCATCTTGGCATTTTATGGCCTTCAAAACTGTGATAGGTAGTGAGGAGCGAAATCAAAAATTTATGCCCTTAGAAACCTTGAAGGCGGTGCTTGGTTTTTGGGGTCCCGTACGCGGCTAGGCTCCCAAAAAGTCCCACACATGTGGTATCCCCGTACTCAGGAGAAGCAGCAGAATGTATTTTGGGGTGTAATTTCACATATGCCCATGGCATGTGTGAGCAATATATCATTTAGTGACAACTTTGTGCAAAAAAAAAAACAGTTTGTCATATTCCCGCAACCTGTGGCAAAATATAAAATATTCCATGGACTCAACATGCCTCTCAGCAAATAGCTTGGGGTGTCTACTTTCCAAAATGGGGTAATTTGGGGGGTTTTGTGCTATTTTGGCATTTTATGGCCTTCAAAACTGTGATAGGTAGTGAGGAGTGAAATCAAAAATTTACGCCCTTAGAAATCCTGAAGGCGGTGCTTGGTTTTTGGGGCCCTGTACGCGGCTAGGCTCCCAAAAAGTCCCACACATGTGGTATCCCCGTACTCAGGAAAAGCAGCAGAATGTATTTTGGGGTGCAATTCCACATATAACCATGGCATGTGTGAGCAATATATCATTTAGTGACAACTTTTTGTACATTTTTTTTTTTTTTCTTTTTGTCATTATTCAATCATTTGGGACAAAAAAAAAAAATATTCAATGGGGTCAACATGCCTCTCAGCAAATAGCTTGGGGTGTCTACTTTCCAAAATGGGGTCATTTGGGGGGGTTTTGTGCCATCTTGGCATTTTATGGCCTTCAAAACTGTGATAGGTAGTGAGGAGTGAAATCAAAAATTTATGCCCTTAGAAACCTTGAAGGCGGTGCTTGGTTTTTGGGGTCCCGTACGCGGCTAGGCTCCCAAAAAGTCCCACACATGTGGTATCCCCGTACTCAGGAGAAGCAGCAGAATGTATTTTGGGGTGTAATTTCACATATAACCATGGCATGTGTGAGCAATATATCATTTAGTGACAACTTTGTGCAAAAAAAAAAAAGTTTGTCATATTCCCGCAACTTGTGGCAAAATATAAAATATTCCATGGACTGAACATGCCTCTCAGTAAATAGCTTGGGGTGTCTACTTTCCAAAATGGGGTCATTTGGGGGGGTTTTGTGCTATTTTGGCATTTTATGGCCTTCGAAACTGTGATAGGTAGTGAGGAGTGAAATCAAAAATTTGCGCCCTTAGAAATCCTGAAGGCGGTGCTTGGTTTCCGGGGTCCCGTACGTGGCTAGGCTCCTAAAAAGTCCCACACATGTGGTATCCCCGTACTCAGGAGAAGCAGCAGAATGTATTTTGGGGTGCAATTCCACATATAACCATGGCATGTGTGAGCAATATATCATTTAGTGACAACTTTTTGTAATTTTTTTTTTTTTTTTTGTCATTATTCAATCACTTGGGACGAAAAAAATAAATATTCAATGGGCTCAACATGCCTCTCAGCAATTTCCTTGGGGTGTCTACTTTCCAAAATGGGGTCATTTGGGGGGGTTTTGTACTGCCCTGCCATTTTAGCACCTCAAGAAATGAGATAGGCAGTCATAAATTTAAAGCTGTGTAAATTTCAGAAAATGTACCCTAGTTTGTAAACGCTATAACTTTTGCGCAAACCAATAAATATACGCTTATTGACATTTTTTTTACTAAAGACATGTGGCTGAATACATTTTGGCCTAAATGTATGACTAAAATTGAGTTTATTCGATTTTTCTTATAACAAAAAGTAGAAAATATCATTTTTTTTCAAAATTTTCGGTCTTTTTCTGTTTATATCGCAAAAAATAAAAATCGCAGAGGCAATCAAATACCATTAAAAGAAAGCTCTATTTGTGGGAAGAAAAGGACGCAAATTTCATTTGGGTACAACATTGCATGTCCGCACAATTTACAGTTAAAGCAGCGCAGTGCCGAATCCCAAAAACAGGCTTGGTCCTAATGGCCCGAAATGGTCCGGGGCTTAAGTGGTTAAAATGACTGCTCCCGAAAAACGACCGTTTTTAAAACTTCTTTTTGCATTGATACATGTCCCCTGGTGCACAACCCGGGTTCCCAAACCCTTTTTAGGACAATAACATGCATAATAGTTGTTATAATTAGCACTTTAGAATTCGAACGTTCGCATCCATTGTATTTAATAGGGTTCTAATGTTCGTACGAACTTTCGGTCCGTTCGCGGGTTCTGGTGCGAACCGAACCCGGGGGTGTTCGGCTCATCACTACTCAGAACCCCCAAACATTATATATGTTTTTTTAGCAGACACCCTAGGGAATAAAATGACGGTCATTGCAACATTTTTTCTTGCACGATATTTGCGCAATAAATTTTCAAACGCCTTTTTAAAAAAAAAAATGGTTTCATGAATTAAAAAATAACAAAACAGTAAAGTTAGCCCAATTTTTGGGGAAAATATGAAAGATGATGTTACGCCTGAGTAAATAGATACCTAACATGTCACGCTTTAAAATTGCGCACACTCATGGAATGGCGCCAAACTTCGGTACTTAAAAATCTCCATATGCGACGCTTTAATTTTTTTTACAGGTTACCAGGTTAGAATTACAGAGGAGGTCTAGTGCTAGAATTGTTGCACGCGCTCTAACGCACGCGGCGATACCTCACATGCGTGGTTTGAACGGCGTTTACATATGTGTGCGACTTACATGTGCATTCGCTTCTGATCGCGAGCTACCGGGGACAGGGGCGTTTTAAAAAAAAAAATTATTATTATTTTTTTTTTTACTTATTTATTTATATTTTTACAATTATTTTACTTTTTTTTTGATCACTTTTATTCCTATTACAAGGAATGTAAACATCCCTTGTAATAGGAATGTGTATGACAGGTTCTCTCTCTCCTCCAGGCTGGAAAGCATGAGATCAGTGAATTTTTTTTCACTGATCTCATACTTACAGCTGCAATGGCGGCTTTGTTTACATTTGAGGCCCGGGCGTGACGTCATCACATCGCGCCCGGGCCTCCGACGATCATAGAGATGACTGGTGACCATCTGGTCACCAGTCATCTCTATGCTCATCACATGACCCACCAACGACGCCGGAAGATTCGCTCCGGGTCCCCGATCGCACGGGAGAGCCCGGAGAAGCACCGGATGGCGGGGGGAGGGGGGATGTCCCCTCCCGCCGCCTATAAGAACGATCAAGCGGTGGAACCGCCGCTATGATCATTCTTATGGTGCACAGAATCGCTGGCCCAAGAAAAGGATATCTGAATGATGCCTCTAGCTGCAGGCATCATTCAGATATCCCCCTACGAAGCCGAGAACGTCATATGACGTCCACCCAGGATGGGAGATTCCATCTGTGGACGTCATTTGACTATGGCTGGGTAGGGAAGTGGTTAAAAAGCGCATTATTGGTGTTTTAGGCTAGGTTCACATCTATGCGGTTTCAGTTGATGCGGTTTTCATCACGTTTTGCGGTGCGTTTTGTGTTTTTGAACATGTGGTTTTCATGCATCTTCACATGCATTTGTCATGTGTTTTGCATTTTGCTGATCACAAATTACTGCCGATGCATGCCGCAGAGGGCGCGCGGGAAGCCTGATCATGGTAGGACGTCCTCCTGGCAATGTGCGACCGCGCTGTAGACGTCATTCTGCTATAGTGCGATCATGAAGCAGTTAAACAACTTAGGGGCAGGGCCACCCAGTGACGTAACCCGGGTGACACCTTGTGACATCAGAAAAAAATTGTAAAAACGACTGACACTAATTTTCGCTCTAATGACACGGTCCACTGCTCTGCTGATAAAACACATGTGTGTTTGTGCTCTGGGGTGCACACCCTAATGCAATAGGCTGTGCACACCAATGGTTTTGTGCATGTTTTACCACTGCCAATACCAGTTGAATCTGTCTCGCTCTTATGACATATATCTATATATATATAGATATATATATATATGTAGCAGGGTATTGCCCTTTAATCCCTCAGAGACTACATTACCCAGTACACTTTAAGGCACCCAGGGTGCATTGCCCCGCGCAATGACTGCTGGGGTGGACTTTATAAGGGGGAGGCAGAGCCCCGTTCTTTCTCTTTGGACACCGCCCGCCCAGCAAGTTGAACTGCTGTTTGAGCTCCTGTGACTTTAGGCCAGAAGCCTGGGCATTTTCTCCAAAGAGCCTTCCGCTCGCACCGAGGAACCTGAGGGACATCTCTCCTTTGATACTGCACCTTTGCCAGGAGGACCGAAGACCCGGATGTTGAGGGATCGGTGTACTTAGACACCGCAGCGTAAGAAACGGACATGGACTGGTCCGGTTGGGTGAGAGAGCACCTGCTCATAGACAGACACAGTATCTCTGTTACATTGGTGGATTACAAATTCTATTCTTCAAGTGCACCACCGTTGCTAGCGAAGATTTCCCTACAGAACTTCCACTTAGTTCAGTCAGGCCTGACTGTGTAGCGTAGACAATCCTGGGCGCCATATTGTCCACGAGGGGAAATAGCTGCAAAAGGGGACTATTGCAGTTGCATAGCATTGTATACTTGTCTGCTCGTTCAAACATTGTTTATTGCAGGGTTCTGCATATGACATGTACCCTCCTGTTTTATTGCTTACCCACTAATCTAAGTAAATATACAAGGGTTAAGTATATTGGTGTCTGTGTTCTTTACTTTACAGAAGAGATAGGTAAAGGAAGTTTTAAAATATTACTGTGTGTTCTTGTCATAGGATTGTGCCGCTGTGAGTTACAGGCCTCACAATCCTATCACCCCCTACTAACTGTGCCAATGGGGGTTAGAGCCGATTGCCAGGGGTTGACAGCGGTGCACTACGGGGACCAAAATCATACAGGCAGCCCTCTTAACTGGGGGTATCACTACACGTGGGGGCTCGCCCGGGATTCCTGTATACTGCACACTGCAATCAAGCCGGTCAGAAGTACCAGCATGGACCCGCCAGCAATGACACAGTGGTGCGCAGCGGTTGGTGCAGATTCAACCGAGGCGGTAGTTATTGAACTCCCGGGGGAATCTGGCAAGAAAACGAGATAAAGCAGCTTATAATGTCGTTGTCTCCGAACCAAAAGGCATGAGTGATGGATATAAAGCCAGATATCTCATGTACATACGCACTAGTGGAATGGAGAGGAGAAGTTCCGGAGGATTTTAGAGGTCAGAACATAAAGGCCATAGATAACCAGATATACCGCTCAGTGCATACGAGGGCTGTGAAGAAGGAATCTCCAAAAATCTCTCCGCCATCATCCCTGCTACTCTTCCCCAAAATGGAAAGCAGTCTGGATACGATAGCCCCGGGGACACCACTGGCAGCCATAGGGCCGGAACTATTGAATGCTCTGGGAGACTTTGTCGCTAAGTGCCAGAAGAGCAACACGGTACATGTGGAAGCCGGGTACCGGTAGCTGCGGATCTTTTCAGGAAAGCTACCTGTGCCTTCCTGGGAAGAAGACTTCGACACCTGGATTGAACAGGCAATGCAGGCAGTAGAAGGATGGGAAGTACCAGAAGCGCAGAAGAAGCAGCGCATCAGTGAAAGTTTATAGGGCGCTGCTGCTGAGGCTGTGAAGAACCTTAGGTTCAGCAATGCTGCTTGTACTGCATATGACTATCTGGCTATGTTGCAGGAGGAATTTGGCCAGCTGGAGAAGGTGTACTGTACCAGGAGTATGAAGGACAACTAAGGCCAGTCGCCTATGTAAGTAAGAGTCTAACACCAGCGGAAAATAATTACCCCACCCACAAATTGGAGTTCCTGGCCCTGAAGTGGGCAGTTGTGGATAAACTCAAAGACTACCTGTATGGAGCGGACTTTATAGTAAAGACAGATAATAACCCACTCACCTACCTTTTCACCACAGCCAAGCTGGATGCCACTGGCCACCGTTGGTTGGCAGCCCTCTCTGGATTCAACTTTAGCCTCAAGTATAGGCCAGGAACTGGAAACAGAGATGCTGATGCATTGTCCAGAAGGTCTCATGCTCCCACTTACCATACACAAGACTGGACACAGGTAACCCCAGATGGGGTGCGGGCTTTGTGTCAAGGAGCACAACTTCAAGCTAGTGGCGGATCCAGGGTGGAATAAATTGGAGTTTCGGTAGTGGGGGTGCCCAAATGTTATTGTGACGTAACCCAGATTGGCGAAGACGACTTGCCAAAATTATCCAAGAAGGACATAAGGAGAGATCAGTTGAAAGACCTGTGGGGAAGATTGGCTTTGGAAGCTCTGGAAGACCAGGATCCGGACAGGCTCTTGCAAGATCCCTCTAAGGAGGCTCGATTAATCCACAAAGAATGGAACAAGTTGCAGGTGCATCAAGGGGTGGTCTACCGAAGGGGCCCCTCTGATGACCTAGAAGAGAAGTGGCAACTGTTTCTGCCAGAAAAATACAGAAAGACTGTCTTAGCTGCCCTACATGACAACCCTGGCCACTTAGGGGCTGAACGAACCTTCCAGCTTGTGAGGAATAGATTCTACTGGCCTTGTATGCGAGCTGAAGTGGAGGAGTACTGTCACTCATGTGCTCGCTGCATACAGAGGAGGACACTGCCGCGTCAATCTGCCCCAATGGGCCATCTGTAGAGTCAAGGGCCCTTGGACTTGGTATGCATCGACTTTCTCTGTCTGGAACCTGACTTGAGTCGACACGGAAATGTTCTGGTGATAACCGACCATTTCACCCGTTATGCCCAGGCCTTTCCAACTAAAGACCAGAAGGCCTCCACTGTAGCCAAAATCTTGGTGGAGAAGTTGTAACACCGAGCGCTCCGGGTGTCCCATCCATCCCGGAGCGCCCGCGGCGTCTGTCCCCCTGCAGCGCTCCGGTCGGCCCCTCTGACCGTGAGCGCTGCTCTGATGCTGGCGGGGATGCGATCCATGCGGCGGCACCTGTCCGCCCGCGGATCGCATCCCATCCTGCTCACTGGCCTCCTCCTCCTGCTCCGTCCCGGGGCGCGCGGTCCCGCTGCTCTCCAGGGCGCGCGCGTGCCGGTCTTCTTAAATTTAAAGGGCCAGTGCACCATTGATTGGTGCCTGGTCCAATCACTGTGTACACACCCAAAACACTTAAAAACCCACTCCCCCTTCCTGTCCTTGCCGGATCTTGTTGCCTTAGTGCCCTGAGAAAGCGTTTTGTAGTTGCCTTGCCAGTGTATCTGACCTTCTGCCGTTGCCCCTGACTACGAACCATTGCCGCCTGCCCTGACCTTCCGCTACGTCTGACCTTGCCTCTGCCTAGTCCCTGTGTACCGTGCCTATCTCAGCTGCCAGAGAAGTCGAGCCGCTACTGGGGGACACGACCTGGTTGCTACCGCCGCAGCAAGTCCATCCCGCTTTGCGGCGGGCTCTGGTGAAAACCGGTAGCTGCTTAGAACCGGTCCTCCAGTGCGACCCGTGCCTTCGCCTCTCTGGCACAGAGGATCCACCTCCTGTGTCCTCACTAGCCACCAGTCCGGGCCCTGACAGTAAATTTGCTGTCCTCTCAAAATAATTCAACACACAGCCATTAATGTCTAAACTGCTGGCAACAAAAGTGAGTACACCCCTAAGTGAAAATGTCCAAATTGGGTCCAAAGTGTCAATATTTTGTGTGGCCACCAATTTTTTCCAGCACTGCCTTAACCCTCTTGGGCATGGAATTCACCAGAGCTTCACAGGTTGAACTTTTCCACTCCTCTATGACAACTTCACGGAGCTGCTGGATTTTTGAGACCGTGCGCTCCTCCGCCTTCCATTTGAGGATGCCCCACGGATGCTCAGTAGGGTTTAGGTCTGAAGACATGCTTGGCCAGTCCACCACCTTTACCGTCAGCTTCTTTAGCAAGGCAGTGGTCGTCCTGGAGGTGTGTTTGGGGTCATTATCATGTTGGAATACTACCCTGTGGCCCAGTTTCTGAAGGGAGGGGATAATGCTCTGCTTCAAAATGTCACAGTACATGTTGGCATTCATGGTTCCCTCAATGAATTGTAGCTCCCCAGTGCCGGCAGCACTCATGCAGCCCCAGACCATAACACCCCCACCACCATGCTTGACTGTAGGCAAGACACACTTATCTTTGTACTCCTCACCTGGTTGCCGCCACTAACGATTGACACCCTCTGAACCAAATAAGTTTATCTTGGTCTCATCAGACCCCAGGACATGGTTCCAGTAATCCATGTCCTTAGTCTGCTTGTCTTCAGAAAACAGTTTGCGGGCTTTCTTGTGCATTATATTTAGAAGAGGCTTCCTTCTGGGATGACAGCCATGCAGACCAATTTGATGCAGTGTGCGTCGTATGGTCTGAGCACTGACAGGCTGACCCTTCACCCCTTCAACATTTGCAGCAATGCTGGCAGCAATTTATACAACTATTTCCTAAAGGCAACCTCTGAATATGACACTGAGCACGTGCACTCAACTTCTTTGGTCGACCATGGCGAAGCCTGAATGGAACCTGTCCTGTTAAACCGCTGTATGGTCTTGGCCACCGTGCTGCAGCTCAGTTTCAGGGTCTTGACAATCTTCTTATAGCCTAGGCCATCTTAATGTAGGGCAACAATTATTTTTTTCAGATCCTCAGAGAGTTCTTTGCCATGAGGTGCCATGTTGAACTTCCAGGGACCAGTATGAGAGAGTGAGAGCGATAACACCAAATTTAACACACCTGGTCCCCATTCACACCTGAGACCTTGTAACACGAGTCACATGACACTGGGCAGGGAAAATGGCTAATTGGGCCCAACTTGGGGGTGTACTCACTTTTGTTGCCAGTTTAGACATTAATGGCGGTATGTTAAGTTATTTGAGGGGACAGCAAATTTACACTGTTATAAGCTGTACACTATTTTGCATTGTAGCAAAGTGTAATTTTTTCTGTGTTGTCACATGAAAAGATATAATAAAATATTTTCAAAAATGTGAGGAGTGTACTCACTTTTGTAAGATACTATATATACATACATACACACAGTGCCTTGAAAAAGTATTCATACCCCTTGAAATTTTCCACATTTTGTCATGTTACAACCAAAAATGTAAATGTATTTTATTGGGATATTATGTGATAGACCAACACAAAGTGGCACAAAATTGTGAAGTGACAGGAAAATGATAAATGGTTTTCAATTTTTTTTTACAAATAAATATGTGAAAAGTGTGGTGTGCATTTGTATTCAGCCCCCCTGAGTCAATAGAACCACCTTTTGTTGCAATTACAGCTGCAAGTCTTTTTGGGTATGTCTCTACCAGTTTTGAACGTCTAGGAGAGTGAAATTTTTGCCCATTCGTCTTTGAAAAATAGCTCAAGGTCTGTCAGATTGGATGGAGAGCGTCTGTGAACAGCAATTTCTTGCCACAGATGGATTTAGGTCTGGACTTTGATTGGGCCATTCTAACACATGAATATGCCTTGATCTAAATTATTCATTGTAGCTCTGGCTGTATGTTTAACCACTTAAGGACCAGCCACTGTATATATACGTCGGCAGAATGGCTCGTACAGGCACAATCACGTACCTGTACGTCCCCTTTAACTGCCTGACGTCGGGGTCTCAAGCGCCGCCGGCGGCACGTTCACGACCCCCCTGCCTTCCCCGTGAGTCGGACCGCGGATCCCGCGGACCCGATCGCCGCGGGGATCCCCGCAATCGTCTCACGGAGGCATGGAGCGGGGAGATGTTAGTGTAAACACAACATCTCCCCGCTCCCCTACTGACAATGTCACCGATCTCCGCTCTGTGTAATCAGAGCGGATATCGGTCACGTGTCACTCGTAGCCACGCCCCCACACAGTAGTAATCACTCCCCTAGGCACACTTAACCCTTTCAGCGCCCCTAGTGGTTAACCCCTTCACTGCCAGTGTCATTTTTACAGTAACCAGTGCATTTTTATTGCACTGATCGCTGTAAAAATGACAATGGTCCCAAAAATGTGTCAAAAGTGTACGATGTGTCCGCCATAATGTCGCAGTCACGAAAAAAAACGCTGATCGCCGCCATTACTAGTAAAAAAAAAAAAAAAGAATAAAAATGCCCAAAAACTACCCCTTATTTTGTAAACGCTATAACTTTTGCGCAAACCAATCAATAAACGCCGATTGCGATTTTTTTTTACCAAAAATATGTAGAAGAATATGTATCGGCCTAAACTGAGGAAAAAAAATGTTTTTTTTATAGATTTTTGGGGGATATTTATTATAGCAAAAAGTAAAAAATATTGAATTTTTTTCCAAATTGTCGCTCTATTTTTGTTTATAGCGCAAAAAATAAAAACCGCAGAGGTGATCAAATACCACCAAAAGAAAGCTCTATTTGTGGGTAAAAAAGGACGTCAATTTTGTTTGGGAGCCACGTCGCAAGACCGCGCAATTGTCAGTTAAAGCGACGCAGTGCCGAATCGCAAAAAGGGGCCTGGTCTTTATGCTGCGTATTGGTCCAGGGCTTAAGTGGTTAAGGTCGTTGTCCTGCTGAAAGGTGAACCTCTGCCCCAATCTCAAGTCTTTTGCAGACTCTAATGCCGTGTACACACGATCAATTATGGGAAAACTGCCGCGGAAAAAAATGACGGGAATCACGACGAGAAAAATTAGAGCATGTTCTAATTTTTCTCGTTGTGATTAATGCCGTTTTTCCCGTCGGGAAAAATGACAAAAAGCCCACACACGGTCGTTTTTCTCGTCCAAAAGAAAAAATTTAATTTTTCCCGACGGGAAAAATGATCGTGTGTACGCGGCATCACAGGTTTTCTTTTAAGATAGTGCCTGTACAGCGCCTAAAAAGCGCCACTCAAGCCACCCATGTTACAGTCCGAGTGCTTTCACACTGAGGCGGTGCGGTTGCAGGATGGGAAAAAAGTTCTGCATGCAGCATCTTTGGAGCGGTGCAGGAGTGGTGTACACACTGCTCCTGAACCGCCCCTGCTATTGAAATCAATGGGCAGCGCTGCCAAGGTTTTTAACCCTTGTTAACCCCTTCTTTGGGGTTAAAAGCGCCCTGCTACCGCCCGCATAGCGCCGGGCTGGTGTGCAGTGTGAACGTGGCCTATAGGTATTTTCAGGAGTTGAGTGACAGGGGGGGTTTACAGGCAGAAAAAATAAAACGTTTTGAGTGGCTTTTGTTCGTCAATGTGGTTGATAGGGTTGCCACCTTATTCCTTTAAAACCAAACACATATTAATTACACAGGATCTGTGGCTGAATAAGGTGGTAATTAAACTCACATGGTGCCTTATCTGTATTAAATTAGCCATCCTTCTCTTCACGGGGCCCCCGCTCTTGATTGGATATATTGATAGCAGTGCAGCCATTGGCTCCCGCTGCTGTCAATCGAATCCAATGACGTGGGCGCCAGGGGCAAGGCCAAGTCCGGCATTCGTGTCTATGGACGCAAATGCTGGACTCGGGAGCACACCCGCAAGGTAACCCCCTATGGGAGAACGCTTCTCCTAGGGGTTATCTAATGCGGGAAGGAGCCGCGAGAGCCGCCGAGGGACCCCAGAAGAGGATGTTCAGGGCCACTCTTTGAAAAACGAGCTGCACAGTGGTGGTAGGTATATGTTTGTTATTTAAAAAAAAAAAAAAAAAACGATCCTTTGCAATCACTTTAACTTCAGTTCAAATACAGTGGCCACACATCGATCAGTCCCTGCTGAACCAGCTGAATTTTGATCCATCTGAGCCACCTTAAGTGTATGTATGCAAGCATCTCTATACTTTGAAGTTTCTGTAGAGATGTTTATCTTGATGTCTTTGTAGCTCAGCATTCTTATTCCTAGGTGCTGATGAATCAACAGGCACTGGGACTGGAGCTGGGAATGTAAGGCCCTAAGCTATAACATTTCCCAAGGTCTCCATTGCTTTAGTTCAACTCTTTTAAGGTGGTATTGTGTTTTCCTACAGCTTGTTATGTGAAACAATATCACATTGTTAGAATGTTGTTGGCTGGAAACAGTTAATGGTGGGTGTTAAACTATCATCCCCCCTCTAATAGTATCCCCTGCTCACACATGTTTCAGTGACTCAGGTTTGGTGTCACTGGCTCTGTGACAGAATGGGACAGGTGCTGAGCTCTGTCTCAGGGTGGCTGGCAGGGGGGAAGGGGTGAATTTACCCACAAAGGAAGAACTGTTTCCAGCCTTCCTCAGAGTGTACTTGTAAAAGTGCTACTTGAGGTAAAGCCGTTTTTCAAAGAAATATGCAATTAACAATGTTAATCTTCAACACCAATAAACAGTATAGACTGGGAGTAAATTACTAATCGGTCCATATTTCTATTTGTATCAAAACTTTGTGTCCCAGTGGAGTAATAAATGATGTTTTTTTTTATTAGGTCGATTGATAATGAAGGCCAAGCTAGTACAGCTTGTAGTGTTTATTTTATTCTGTTTATTTATATTGTGCAAACATAACACCTAGAGCTTTGTGGCTGTACGCGGTTATGCGCCAGGGTTATGTAAGGCCCATACACAGACTTATGTTCTGAATACACACTATCTGCATTTGGCGCATACGTCAGTGCATGTGTACCCTACAGAACCCCCAGCACAGAACTGCATACAACCGCATCTGCTAATTGATGTCTATAGGCGGCTATACAAAGCAGATGTGTTTGCCCAGGCTCTGGATGCTGTACAGACACATATGTATGATTCCTTATATGCTTAGGTCATATGGTGAACAGTCAGCAGTCTGGTTCCTGCTAAACCTGTGGATTTTTGGCCTATGTGTACCAGGCTTAAAGTAGAACTACAGTAGCATACAAAATAATTCCGCGCTGCCCTCTGGATAAGCTGCTAACACAACAAGTAGACAAACAGTAAAAAGCGTGGAAACAAAAAGTGTAGCGCTAATCAAAAAAATTAACAAGAATGCATGACGCACTCAAATGAGTATATAAAAACAGTGCAATATAAAAAAAGACACTCAAATATTAACCACTTAAGCCCCGGACCATTTTGTAGCTAAAGGACCAGAGCTGTTTTCAGAATTTTGCACTGCGCTGCTTTAACTGGAAATTGTGCGGACATGCAATGTTGTACCGAAACGAAATTTGCGTCCTTTTCTTCCCACAAATAGAGCTTTCTTTTAATGGTATTTGATTGCCTCTGCGATTTTTATTTTTTGCGATATAAACGGAAAAAGACCCTAAAATGTTGAAAAAAAATGATATTTCCTACTTTTTGTTATAAGAAAAATCAAATAAACTCAATTTTAGTCATACATTTAGGCCAAAATGTATTCAGCCACATGTCTTTAGTAAAAAAAATGTCAATAAGCGTATATTTATTGGTTTGCGCAAAAGTTATAGCGTCTACAAACTAGGGTACATTTTCTGGAATTTACACAGCTTTTAATTTATGACTGCCTATCTCATTTCTTGAGGTGCTAAAATGGCAGGGCAGTACAAAACCCCCCAAATTACCCAATTTTGGAAAGTAGACACCCCAAGGAAATTGCTGAGAGGCATGTTGAGCCCATTGAATATTTTTTTTTTTGTCGCAAGTGATTGAATAATGACAAAAAAAAAAATTACAAAAAGTTGTCACTAAATGATATATTGCTCACACATGCCATGGTTATATGTGGAAATGCACCCCAAAATACATTTTGCTGCTGCTCCTGAGTACGGGGATACCACATGTGTGGGACTTTTTGGGAGCCTAGCCGCGTACGGGCCCCCGAAAACCAAGCACCGCCTTCAGGATTTCTAAGGGCGCAAATTTTTGATTTCACTCCTCACTACCTATCACAGTTTCGAAGGCCATAAAATGCCAAAATAGCACAAAACCCCCCCAAATGACCCCATTTTAGAAAGTAGACACCCCAAGGAAATTGCTGAGAGGCCTGTTGAGCCCATTGAATATTTTTTTTTTTTTGTCCCAAGTGATTGAATAATGACAAACAAAAAAAAAAAAAATTACAAAAAGTTGTCACTAAATGATATATTGCTTACACATGCCATGGTTATATATGGAATTACACCCCAAAATACATTTTGCTGCTTCTCCTGAGTACGGGGATACCACATGTGTGGGACTTTTTGGGAGCCTAGCCGCGTACGGGACCCCGAAAACCAAGCACCGCCTTCCGGATTTCTAGGCACAAATTTTTGATTTCACTCCTCACTACCTATCACAGTTTCGAAGGCCATAAAATGCCAAAATAGCACAAACCCCCCCAAATGACCCCATTTTGGAAAGTAGACACCCCAAGCTATTTGCTGAGAGGCATGGTGAGTATTTTACAGCTCTCATTTGTTTTTGAAAATGAAGAAAAAAAAAAAAATTTTTTTTTAATTTTCAAAACTTTGTGACAAAAAGCGAGATCTGCAAAATACTCACCATACCTCTCAGCAAATAGCTTGGGGTGTCTACTTTCCAAAATGGGGTCATTTGGGGGGGTTTTGTGCCATCTGGGCATTCCACGGTCTCCGAAACTGTGATAGGCAGTGAGAAGTGAAATCAAAAATTTACACCCTTAGAAAGCCTGAAGGCGGTGATTGGTTTTTGGGGTCCCGTACGCGGCTAGGCTCCCAAAAAGTCTCACACATGTGGTATCCCCGTACTCAGGAGAAGCAACAGAATGTATTTTGGGGTGTAATTCCACATATGCCCATGACATGTTTGAGCAATATATCATTTAGTGACAACTTTGTGCAAAAAATAAAAAATAAAAAAATAAATTGTCTATTTTCCGCAACTTGTGTCAACATATAAAATATTCCATGGACTCGACATTCCTCTCAGTATATAGCTTGGGGTGTCTACTTTCCAAAATGGGGTCATTTGGGGGGGTTTTGAACTGTTCTGGCATTTTATACACAACATTAGGAAGCTTACATCCACTCTTCTAACCACTTGAAGGCAAAGCCCTTTTTCACACTTTTTGTTTAAATGAAAACATATTTTTTTTTGCAAGAAAATTATGTTGAACCCCCAAACATTACATATATTTTTAAAGCAAAGGCCCTACAGATTAAAATGGTGGGTGTTGCAATTTTTTTTTCTACACAGTATTTGCGCAGCGATTTTTCAAACGCATTTTTTGGGGAAAAAATACACTTTTTTTAATTTTAATGCACTAAAACACACTATATTGCCCAAATGTTTGATGAAATAAAAAAGATGATCTTAGGCCGAGTACATAGATACCAAACACGACAAGCTTTAAAATTTCGCACAAACGCGCATTGGCGACAAACTACATACATTTTTAAAAGCCTTTAAAAGCCTTTACAGGTTACGCCGTTAGATTTACAGAGGAGGTCTACTGCTAAAATTACTGCGCTCGATCTGACCTTCGCGGTGATATCTCACATGCATGGTGAAATTTCTGTTTACATATAACGCCAGACCGACGCTTGCGTTCGCCATTGGGCAAGAGCAGGGCAGGACAGGGGTGCTTTTTTTTTTTTTTTTTTTTTATTATTAATTTTGCTTTTTTATTTTATTTTTAAACTGTTGCTTCCATATGTATTTATTTTTATCATTTTTATTGTTATCTCAGGGAATGTAAATATCCCCTATGATAGCAATAGGTAGTGACAGGTACTCTTTTTTGAAAAAACTGGGGTCTATTGGACCCTAGATCTTTCCTCTGCCCTCAAAGCATCTGACCACACCAAGATCGGTGTGATAAAATGCTTTCCCAATTTCCCAATGGCGCTTTTTATATCCGGGGGGGACATTCCCTCCCACTGCTTGTAAAAGCAGTCCAGAGGCTAATTAGCCACTAGGATTGCTTTTACATGAAAGCCGGCCACTGGCTGAAAAGAATGATACCAAGATGATACCTAAACCCACAGGCATCATTCTGGTATAAACATTCAAAGTCCAGCAACATACCAGTACGTTGCTGGTCCTTGTTGGACATGTATTGTAATCTTTTTTTTCATGCAGCCTGTTGGCTGAACGAAAAAAAAAGATTGATCGGTGGGTATGCCCACCATTAGAATACCGCCCTTCATCCACCCACTTCTAATGATGGGCATACATGCACCATTTATATATGCCGAAGCATGGGGGCATCTTCCCGCAAAAGTTATGCCGCGTACACATGGTCAGACTTTTCCACGGGCAAGCCTCCGTCGGAATTTCGACCGTATGTACACGGCATTAGGAGCAAAATCGCTCCTCCGCCCCTGCTGCCCCAATGCTTCGGCATATATGCTTTTTTTTTTTTTAACTGTGGTGGTGAAATCACCTCCTACAGCACTGGAGTCGCAGGGATCAGGCCTGTCTCTGCGAACGCTGCAGTTATGTGTGTTGTGTTTTGTAAGTGACAGTGATCGATCGATACTGCACTTGGGTGGCCTGGGCTGGACAGAGGGGCAAAACGCAGGTGCTAGCAGGTATCTGGGCTGATCCCGCTAACACTGCGTTTTTGGGAACCCTAAACTGCTGGGGACGCTAGTATAGATCTGATCAGATCAGATATTGATCTGTTCAGATACTATACCACTAAGGGGGGTGTATGCTTAACGCGTGGGTGTTAGCGCTACTGGCACTAACCTGACGCTGCCTGGGGTGTGACGCAGACCCTCTCTGACACTAAAACCTAATTGATATCACCCGCCGGGCGATCAGGGGGTTAAACCTTTATTGGGTTATATACGGCGGGTGCCCTGACACTATAAAAAGCAAACTAACTAACCAGCGTCACCCGTAACACTTATATGGTGATTACTGGTGAAAGGGTTAACTAGGGGCAATTAGGGGGTTAAAACCTTTATTAGATAATATATGGGGGTACCTGACG
This sequence comes from Rana muscosa, assembly GCA_029206835.1. Taxonomy (NCBI): domain Eukaryota; kingdom Metazoa; phylum Chordata; class Amphibia; order Anura; family Ranidae; genus Rana; species Rana muscosa. Next base: position 18,762,341 of record JARGYO010000162.1, read on the forward strand.
CTATAAAAACCTGACGGCGAACCTAAAAAAAAATTACTGGCTACCTATCGGCATCACCGAACTCTAAGACAACGATCATAAAAACGATCGCTTAGCGACAGTGGTGATAGGGGGTGAAAGGGTTACCTGGGGGGCGATCAGGGGGTTAAACCTTTATTAGATAATATATGGGGGTACCTGATGCTATAAAAACCTGCGGCGAACCTAAAAAAAATTACTGGCTACCGATCTGTATCACCGACGCTAAGACAGCGATCAGAAAAATTATCGCTTAGCGACAGTGGTGATAGGGGGTGAAAGGGTTACCTGGGGGGCGATCAAGGGGATTAAACCTTTATTAGGTAATATATCGGGGTACCTGACGCTATAAAAACCTGCGGCGAACCTAAAAAAAATTACTGGCTACCGATCTGCATCACCGACGCTAAGACAGCGATCAGAAAAATGATCGCTTAGTGACAGTGGTGATAGGGGGTGAAAGGGTTACCTGGGGGGCGATCAAGGGGGTTAAACCTTTATTAGGTAATATATGGGGGTACCTGACACTATAAAAACCTGCGGCGAACCTAAAAAAAATTACTGGCTACCGATCTGCATCACCGACGCTAAGACAGCGATCAGAAAAATGATTGCTTAGCGACAGTGGTGATAGGGGGTGAAAGGGTTACCTGGGGGGCGATCAAGGGGGTTAAACCTTTATTAGGTAATATATCGGGGTACCTGACGCTATAAAAACCTGCGGCGAACCTAAAAAAAATTACTGGCTACCGATCTGCATCACCGACGCTAAGACAGCGATCAGAAAAATGATCGCCTAGCGACAGTGGTGATAGGGGGTGAAAGGGTTATCTGGGGGGCGATCAAGGGGGTTAAACCTTTATTAGGTAATATATGGGGGTACCCGACGCTATAAAAACCTGCGGCGATCAGGGGGTTAAACCTTTATTAGGGGGGGTTAGGGGGCTACACTGGACCTAAAACTAAATGTAGTGACACTTTTACAGTCACAAATGTCACTGATTGCAGTGATCACTAAATAAATGGTCACTGCAATCAGTGACACTGTGACTGGGGGCTGGGGGGTGATCTGGGGGGTGATCTGGGGGTGTCTGGGGGGGCCTGGGGGGGGGATTTATGTGCCCATGTGTCCTGGTGTCAGTGTGCTGTTTTGTGCACTAACCTGCATCTTCTCCTGTACGGCGCTCGGTATATGTGAGCGCCGCAGGAGAGATGACATCACTTCCTCCTGCCTGTGTAAACAGTACACAGGCAGGGGAAGCTCTCTCATTCGCCGGGAGCGATCGAGAGGGGGGGGGCCGGAATCGAACGGCCGTCCCCTCATGGCGGATCGCTCCCGAAGGTAAAACGACCACCCACTGTAAAGAAGGGGGGGTCCGATCGGACCCCCCAACTATACAAAGGCAGTCACGTAGATATTCGTGATTCTGCCTGTCGGTGCCATTCTGCCGACGTATATTTACAGTGGGCGGTCGTTAAGTGGTTAAGTAAAAACAATAAGAAGTCCTCATATATACAAAATGTCTATATATGAAAACTTGTGCAACTGAGTGTCCTAAAGTAATTCAAAAATGAAGGCAATGGTGAAATTCAAAAGTGGGTGAAGACTTTGAAGGGAAAGGTGACGGTGAGAAGATGAAGAGAACCACCACCTATAGGTAAGGAGCTTACCAGATAGTTTGAACCCAGAGGAACATATGGGTGGGTCAAACGGGCTTGGTGTGGTGGAACCACGATTGAACCTGGACAATCTGTATGCTGCAAATTGCTGTGCTGGAAATGGCCAAACATCAACATGGAGAAAGAAACCGTAGAAGAAAGATGACCTCTTAGCAGATAACCTCATATGCAGTAGTGGTCCGGGAAAATCCCAATCAATATGAGCAGGTAAGTGTCATGTAATAGAGAAAAGAAACAGCCACATAGCGTAACTCTGTATATATATAAATCAAAATTTAATGTAGTGGAAACACTTACATTTAAGTTGATATAAAAGCGCTTTGCAAAGAATGTGGCAACAATGGAGTCCTCCCGACGCGTTTCGTCTCCTAGGACATCATCTGGGGTAGAACTACAGTGGAACCTCGGATTGTGAGTAACATGGTTAACGGGCGTTTCGCAATACGAGCACTGTATTTGAAAAAATCCTAACTCGGTTTGCGAGTGTTGTCTTGCATAATGAGCAGGATTCAGGGCAAAGCGGTGTGCAGTACCGTGTTTGGCCTGATGTGGGGGGCACCAGAGCCGAACAGCGCCGATCGTAGCCGATCGGCACCGTTCAGAGTCGTTCCAAAATGCTCAGAAAGACTCGGAAATACTACGTTCCCAAGCCTTTCCAAGGTTTGCCAAGGTCAGTCGAGCTGTCCTTTGGGCCTTTCTGGCCGTTTCCGAGGCTCTCCGGTGCCCCCCCGCCTCTGGCCGCATGCGGTATTGCATGCCATTGAAGTCAATGCGGAACAAATTATTTTAGTTTCCATTGACTTCAATGGGGAAACTTGCTTTGATATGCGAAAATTTTGGATTACGAGCATTCTCCTGGAATGGATTATGCTCGTAATCCAAGGTTCCACTGTATAGGCAAAACTTTTTTTTATATTTTGGATAGAGTAATGGAGGGTTATAACCCCTGTCAGATTTTCTTTCACCCTCTGTGTTCCATTGCGGAGATTTCCCTTCACTTCCTGTCCCATAGCCAACCAGGAAGTGCGAGAAAATCCCTGCAAATTAAGGAAATTTCTCGGGGACCCCATGTCACCAGAACTAGTGTATCCATTGCAAGATTTCCCCTCTATTAATTTTCTGGGGACAACCCAAAATTCGGGATTTTCTTTTACTTTAATTTTCAATGTTTGACTCTTCTTAACCACTTGCTTACTGGGCACATAAACCCCCTTCCTGCCCAGGCAAAATTTCAGCTTTCAGCACTGTCACGCTTTGAATAACAATTGCGCGGTTGTGCGACGTGGCTCCCAAACAAAATTGACTTCCTTTTTTTCCCACAAATAGAGCTTCCTTTTTTTATAGCAAAAATATTTTTTGATTTTTGCTATAATAAATATCCCAATTTAAAAAAAAAAAACTATTTTTTTTCTCAGTTTAGGCCAATACGTATTTTTCTACATATTTTTGTTTAAAAAAAATCCCAATAAGCATATAGTGATTGGTTTGTGCAAAAGTTATAGCGTCTACAAAATAGGGGATAGAATTCTGACATTTATTTTATTTTTATTTTTTTACTAGTAATGGCGGCGATCTGCGATTTTTATCGTGACTGCGATATTATGGCGGACACATTGGACACTTTTGACACATTTTTGGGACCATTCACATTTATACAGCAAACAGTGCTATAAATATGCACTGATTACTGTATAAATGTGACTGGCAGGGAAGGAGTTAACACTAGGGGGCGAGGAAGGGGTTAAATGTGTGCCCTATGAGTGATTGTTACTGTGGGGGGAGGGGACTGACTGGGGGAGGTGACCGATCTGTGTCCCTATGTACAAGGGACACAGCATCGGTCTCCTCTCCCTGACAGGACGTGGATCTCTGTGTTTACACACAGAGATCCACGTCCTTGTCTGTGTACCGGCCAATCGCGGGTACCTGGCGGACATCGCGGCCGCCAGGCATGCGCATCGGCATCTCAGTGATGCGCCGGCGGCGCTCGCACACCCCCCAGTGGCCGGAGGAGCGGAGGCCGTATAATGACGGCCTCCCGGCATTTTAGAACCACTTTGCGGGCGTCATTTGTCGTAAAAGTGATTGTAAGCCTTAGTTTTTTATTTATGTAAAATAACAAACATGTCATACTTATACGTCCACTGTGCAGCTCGTTTTGCACAGAGTGGCCCCGATCCTCGACTTTTGGGGTCCCTCGGCGGCTCTCGTGGCTCCTCCTCACATCAGATAACCCCCTAGGAGAAGCACTCTCCCGGGGGGTTACCTTGCGGGCACGCTCCCGAGTACAGCATTTGGCGTCCATAGACACGAATGTTGGACTCATCCCCGCCCCCCGGCGCCCACGTCTTTGGATTTAATTGACAGCAGCTGCGCTGCTATCAATCTATCCAATCAAGAGCCGGGACCCCGTGCAGAGAGGGACAGCACGTCTCCGCCGAGTGGAAATACGGGGCTCAGGTAAGTAAAACGGGGGGGGGGGGCTGGGGGGCCGGTCACTGCCAAAAAAAATTCACCTTAATGCATAGGATGCATTACGGTGAAAAAACACCAGGGTTTACAACCCCTTTAACAGGGGCACAGACTGCAAAAAAAAACTGACAGGGGTTCTAATCCATCTCCACTCTATCCAAAATTTTAAAAAAAGTTTTGCCCTTAGTTACCCTCTAACTTAGGCTCGATTCACATCTATGCATGTTGCGTTTGAGCGTTTCTGCAGTGCTTTTTGCGGTGCTTGTCGTGTTTTTGGTCACGCATTTTTACAGCGATTTTACCGCGATTTGGGTTTTATTTTTTTTTACACTTTATATAGCTGGTTTCTAAGGAGGGGCCGGGAAGCTGCCCGCTGCGTCCTTAACAACCGATGAGTCATCAGCTGTCAGCGGGCTTCCCGCTGAATGTAAAAAAAAAGAATTGCCGGCTAAAAGAAAATCAAGAAAAAAAACAGCGTGAGGTCCCGCCCCAGGTCCATACCAGGCTCTTGGGTCTAGTATGGATTCGGAGGAGACCCCATGCCAAAATTTTCCTGAACCATACCAGGCCGCATGCCCTCAACATGGGGGGATGGGTGCTTTGGGGCAGAGAGGTCTCTGCGCCCCCCACCCCAAAGCACCTTGCCCCCATGTTGATAGGGACAAGGGCCTCTTTCCAACAACCCTTTCCCGGTGGTTGTCGGGGTCTGCGGGCGGGGGGCTTATCGAAATCTGGAATTACGTCACCCTAAGGCCACGCCCCCTTGTGACGTCACCACCCGGGCATGATGGGTTCGTGATGTCACAAGAGGCGTGGCCTCCGGGTGACGTAATTCGATTTCCACGCCCCCATCGTTATTTAAGAAATGCAGGACATCGGCACCGACAGATCAGCGGGACGCAGCATCGGAGGAGGGTCGTCGGCGGGAGCGGCGGCAGAGGAAGAAGAACATCGGATAAAGAAGACAGAAGAAGAGTGGAAGAAGAAAAAGGGGGAGAAGGAGAAGACTGGAGGATGAAAATGTGGGAGAAGATGGAGGAAGACCGGAGGAAGAAGCAGAGAAGAAGAAGATTTTTAATAAAAGACTTGTCAAAAACTGTCTACTGTATCTTTTAACACTACACTACTTTTTTTTGGTGAATGGGTAGGGGTACAATGTACCCCATACTCATTCACATAGGGGGGGATCTGGGGGCCCCCTTGTTAAAGGGGGCTTTCAGATTCTGATAAGCCCCCCGCCCGCAGACCCCAAAAACCACTGGGCAAGGGTTGTCAGGAAGAGGCCCTTGTCCCCATCAACATGGGGGCAAGGTGCTTTGGGGTGGGGGGCGCAGAGCCTCCCTGCCCCAAAGCACCAAACCCCCATGTTGAGGGCATGCTGCCTGGTATGGTTCAGGGAGGGGCGCTCGCTCGTCCCCTCCCTTTCCTGACCTGCCGGGCTGCATGCTCGGATAAGTGTCTGGTATGGATTTTGGGGGGACCCCCACGCCATTTAAAAAAAAAAAATTGGCATGGGGGTGCCCTTAGAATCTATACTAGACCCAAGGGCCACGTATGGACCTGGGGGGGGACCCCATGCTGTTTTTTTTCTTGATTTTTTTTTAGCCGGCAATTCTTTTTTTTACATTCAGCCCGCTGACAGCTGATGTTAAGGACGCGGCGGACAGCTTCCCGGCCCCCTCCTTAGCAACCATCTATATACAGTGTAGAAAAACTGCAAAGCGCAAATCGCAGCAACATCGCGGTAAAAACGCGGTACTTGCGTTTTGGATGCATGTCCATTGAAGTCTTTTACATGCAAAACGCTGCATTTTGTGGGAAAAAAAGTCCCTGACCCTTTCCAAAAACGCAGAGGCACAAAAATGCATTGATGTGAACATGTTCCATAGGAACCCATGTTAAAAAAATTCCCTGCATTTCTGCAAAATGCACCAAAAAACGCATTAGTGTAAATAAAGCCTTAGATTAATACATTTATTTAATACTCTGCGAAACAGGTAACTTGCATTTTTAAGAGCACAGCAAAGTCAGCCTTCATGTTACAGGTTTTTTCTTTAAACACTCTCATGAATTGCTAGGAAAGGTCAGATAAAGTTGCACAAAAACTAGGAAAAGGCTATGGACAGATAAGGACAGCGATATGCCTAAATGAACAGGCTACATGAATAAATCCAGGCAAATTTATGACATTTCCAAGTTAAAACATGGTAAGTCATCCAAATATCCAAATATGGAGACAATCTCGCACTATCTGTATTATTCCTCTGCAGTGAATACCTATTATATATAAACATAAAGCTAATGATGAGTGACTGCAAACAAATATTTTGTGTTCCCACAATGTATAAAAGTGAATAAATCAAGAATTTGTGGTTGCGCCTACCTCAAAAAAATCACTTTAAAGCGTTCATCATAATAAACCACAATGATAAATCATCTAAATACATTGTAGTCAATACATAAAATACACAATACAGTATTCCAACTAATGTGCAAAAGTAAAAATTTGCAAATAACCAATATAGTAAAGGTGACCAACTCAGTCTCTGCAATTAGTCTGTTTTATAATTATACTGTGACTCCCAATTCATCACTTCAAATCATCTTCTTCTAATAAATGCTGCCGTGATTCCCACCACCAACACACTCATGCGCTCACCTCCAGATTTAGACTTGTTAATAACCAGGTCAGGCTCTCAGGGTGAGGTAAAGTGTATTCACTTTTAGTAAGTGTATGGCCTTTTAAGAGATTGCAGTTCTCCCTGCAACCAAATCGGCTGTTCTGCGGCTCTTCCAATCAGCACCAAAAGCTCCAAAGCTGACTCAGCACACAGCTACCAGGCTTTACTACAAACTACAAAGTCACCCAAAGTGGCAATGCAATGGATCAGCTGTCTGTCCAAAAAGTCTTTGAGTAAATTTATGAATTGACTACATTGAATGCAATGTGTCTTCTGCAATAAAATAAACCTATTAAAGGGATTTTATCCTTAAGCCCTGTACACACGATCGGATATCCTATGGATTTTCGTCCGATGGATTTGTCCATCGGATATCCGATGAAACTGTTTTCCATCAGTCTTGCCCACACACCATCAGTCAAAAAACCGACTGTTCCAAACGCGGTGACGTAAAACACTCCGATGAGCCGAGAAAAATGAAGTTCAATGCTTCTGAGCATGCGTCGACTTGATTCTGAGCATGCGTGGGTTTTTTATCCGATGGACTTGCCCATAGACGATCGGAGTTTTCGATCGGTTTTTTATCCATCGGAAAAATTTAAAACATGTTCTATTTTTAAAAACCGATGGAAAAAAGACCGATGGGTCCCATACACGATCGGTTTGTCTGATGAAAAGAATCCATCGGACGAAAATCCATAGGATATCCAATCGTGTGTACAGGGCTTAACTCTACAAATCCTTACTTGGGAGTGACATTTCTGAATGCCCAGTTTACATTCAACAATCGGAAACCGATTTGGGGACCTCTTTTTAACCACACCAATAGACCCAGACATAAGACTTCACTGCTCACAGTTCTCTGGACTCTTCCTTCCAGGAAGCAAATTATAAACTTCTCCTCTGACGGTATATAGTCCCCTCAAGAATTGCCTGCATAGTGATTCTGATCACTGTTTTCTGGGATGTGGTTTACCTGTCACTTTGATACATGTGTGGAGGGAACGCCGCATGATTAAACGTTTTTGGACAAGAGTATACCAATTAGTTTATACGGTCTTAGGTAGCAGGATCCACAAAAAACCCCATGAGGCCTTGTTGATCCTCAAGTCTTTTTCATGTATCTCTAATCAATTCAAACTGTGTCCTTTACCTTCGCTGCTGCAAGACAGACCATGGCGAAGGCATGGAAGTTTGGAGTTCCAAACATTGCCCAGGTAAAGCAAAAAAGTTTATGGTATTTGTTTAATGAAACCCTAGCAGCTATCCTGCATGATAAATTCAAACGGTTTATAGAAATTTGGAAACCCTTGGATAACTATTTGGAGGGAGACTTAGAGGACTCATTCTGGTCACCTTGACCATCTATGTTTGTCTATTCGAGGTTTGGTCTATGCACGGGGTCCTATTCTGGCTCAGTTCTAATCTTTCATCTTTCATCTCTTTTCATTTCTTCAACCCTCTTTCTTTTTTTTTCTATGTATAAAGCTGGAAACCCAATCCCACGGGTGATACTTCATATTAGATGTGCTTCCATACCATAACACAACAAACTACAAACTTCATTCTCACACTGGACATGGGGGTGTCAACCGCCCTAATTTTGCAACTTTGTTACCACTATGCTTTGTTACGGGTTAGCTTATTCTTTAAAACTGCTTAGTCAATGGAATGTCTACTATTTTACAGTGTTTGCTGTATTATCCCCCATGCTGTATTGTTCCAGCCCTCCATCATATTGCTTGTACACCTAATTTCTATGTTACCTTAGATGCATACTTTTGTCAATTTGGAACATGTAAAGTTTTTGTGATTTTGCTTTCTCTTATGATTCCTCAATAAATTATTGAAGCTGAAAACGGGCACAGAGCTTGATCGAGAGAGAGAAGGATAAGTATTTAGGGGGGGGGGGGGGGATAAACCTACTGGGACATTTTTTACCTTAATGCAGGGATTGCATTTTTGACTTTAGAACTACTTTTACCATGATACATTCTGAGTTCATATTTTCTCTATGATGTCCTTTTATTTTATCACAACTAATGTGAGGCCTTTCCAAAACGATTAATTTAACTGTAGCGGCCTCACCCTCTCTCTCTTCTTCAGCGGTTACTTTGGCTCTGGTCTAGGGGTACTTTGAAGGGGAGAGCGAGGCGCGCCACGGCCCATGTCCTCTAGATTACAGCATGTAGAGGTGAAGGCCAGCACCAGATTACCTTCGGGCTGTGTATACGCTCAGAGCGAAGTCTGTTCTGCTGAAAACCCCCTTTGCTCCCAGTAATTGGAGTACCACACACTGAAAAGGTCCAACACTTATTTATTTCATAACGGCAAACAAATAGTCCTTTGCGAGCAGACAGTTTGAGACCCATAGAACAGTTAAGTATTGGTGGGGAGTAGGTCAAGGCACAATCCTCAAAGAAATCTAAACCGTTGAGGTTTCACCAACGTTTGCTAAGCACATTGGCTGTAAAACAGACTTTTTTGGCTTCAGGGTCTCTTCCAGCGACTCTAATGAACAGGAACTGGAGTTACCTTTGCTACGTTGCAGCCCCTGTCAGGGGGAAGACATCCCTCCAAGAGAGTTACCAGAGGCCCCGCCGTCACCGGATTAATGCTGTACCGGGCTATTCGGAAGGGTTACAGTCCCCGGCCTCCTCACCTCAGATACGGGTCCCAACACCTTAGGGCCCCTCGGACTCCTCCACCCTCGCGGAACCCAGTCGAAGTTACTAGGCTCCAGGCCTCGGCCATAGTACCTCACCCCAGGCTTAAGGTGCCTGGGATGGACTCCATCTCTCACTCCGGCCAGGTCAAGGGCACCTGGGCCCGGAACTCCGGAACGCCAGCACCCAGGCTGAAGGTGCCTGGGCACGGCTGCGTCCTCCAACTCTGAACCCCAAGGTCAAGGCGTCCGCCCCTTTTATCTCCTCTCCCTTTGCGTCACAGCGGGTTCTCCGCCCCGCTGTACCAGCGCCAGGAAAGGACAAAAAGGAACAGTCTTGCTGTGCAGGTTCAACTCCGGCCCAGGGCGACAACGCCACCTACAGGCCGCAGGGATCCTTGCACCACCAGAGTCCTCCAAGAACCACAAAAGGGATTCTCAGACTCCCTAACAATCAGTACACCTGAGCTGAATAACCCAGATGCTCCCCCCCAAAATTAAATGCCCGCTACACTCTCCCCCCGGTGATTTGACACTGGTCCCCAGTGTCTGGTCCGAACTCACATCCCACAAAAGTGGTGACATAAGCTCCGCCCAGAAACTAAACCATACAATTTAGTCCTGAATTGTGCCAAGACCTAGATTGGGAAAGGGAAAACATAAAACAGTAGAACCATAAAACTTTCAATGAGACACTTCTGACATTTACACAAGCACAATCCTCCCCCTGGCTATCTAAGGACCACCCATTCTCAGCAGCCTTGACAGATGAATCTCCTGCAGAAGGGGAAAAAAACACCATCCTACCACAATGTGTGTTTTCTTGGAATGAACGGGCCTGTCCTTGAAAAGGCCCATTCGCTCCAATGAGTATGGTGGTGCAAGTGTAAAAAAAAAAGTGTCATTACCGTGACAGTGCCACGGTAATGACACTTAGCCAAATCCTCCAGACAACTTTCCTTCTTCTTTCACTGTGTCTACACTAACTACACACCAAAGTCATTATCTTCTTTGCAGTGCAGGGAGAAAGAGGGAGAACAAACAGTAACAGCTCCCATTTCTCCAAAGAGTAAAACGCCCAAATAAAAAAAAAATAGGGCACAGTCCTTGTGTTCCGGCAAGTTCAGCAATGAACAATAAACAGAGCATACAGGAGTCTTTTCCTCCTAAAGGTAGAACTTTGGGTGCGGCAGGAACAGGGGCTTCAAGTGCTTATCGAAAGTCTCCACATTATATTCAATGTTCTCTCCATCTTTGCGACAAATAAGCACCCGGTCCGCATGGATGTGCCGACCCAACATCCACTCCGCTTTACAGTCTTTGAAATTCTTAGACACGGGGGATGAGCACGAAAGATATCGGCGAGCATGGGGCACTTTGAGCTTTTTTCCAGACAAACTCATCATACCATCGCTGCCGCAGGACCTCCACTTCAAAAAGCAAGTCCCGGGGTAGGTATGGGTACTCCCACCCATACTCACGGGCAACTCTCTGACAGAAAAGCCGCTGTAGCCGGGCCAAAGGTGGCATTGTGGCACGGTCTCCTTCTCCAGGCTGGACAATGGACTCAGGATGCCGAGGTACTTTAACTACCTCCATTGGCTTGGGCCTAGGAGCCTGCAGTGATGAACGTTGCGTTCCCATCACCGGAACGGATGAAGCAGTAGGTGATCCGGAGGATGGAAGGGTAGGCAGGAGACCAGATTTCTCCCCGGGCTCCGGGACCTCCAGCCGGGGTGTACTATCCCCTGTAGACATAGGCAGATCCCTTGGCGCACAGAGCGCGGGTAATGGCATCCTGTCACAACCCTTGCGGTGAAAGACCTCATCGATCTCGCCGTCATCGCCAGCATCTGACAGCGACTCTAGGTCAGAGGTGTCATACATTTCTGCGGGCAGGTAATTCCCAGTGGATACAGAATCATCCTCCCTTATGGGCTCCACCGACAGTGGACTCCCGACACCTCCAACCACACACACAGTCCCAACCCCTGGCTCACCTGGGCCTTCAGAAGAACAGGGATGTCCAGGGCTCTTCCCTCCGGATCCATCCAGGCCAGGCAAGTGGCAGGGCGAAGCTCTTCCACGACCATAGGATGCCTGTACCAGGCCGACTTTCCTCTTCGGAGGTGGGAGCAGGGAGCTTGTGGTGACCGAAGCAGCATCCTCTGATTTTTCTCTCTCAGTCTCTGGTTGGGCACTCTCTTTGCCCCGGTCAGTGCGCACAGAAATCTCCGCAAAGGCCTGGATCTCCCCTTCCGTAGTGGCGGTACCTGTGAGGCAGTTGAGGTGGAAGGCTCAGGGCCTTTCTGTGAATGGCTCCACCTCAAAAAGAAACTTCTTGCAGGCCTCACATCGCCCGAATGGCTTCAAGTTGACCACCAGTCCCGAGCAGCCGGGACAGATCACACCGAGGGCCTCTATGTCTCTGCATACATACAGAGCCAAACATCCTCGGGGCCTAAGTCTTATTCCTGTGTCCGTTATGGAAGCAGCAAAGGAAGTCATCTTCGTGGGGTAACGAACCGGAATCCACGGGGTGCTTGAGGTCATCCCGACTGTCTGCTGCTCCATTGCGCACTGACCAATTTGCGCCGGAATCCCCACGTGACTACTTCCACATGGCCAGACTTCTCCCATACTCTGCACTTGTTCGCGGGCTTTCCCTTCTCCCCGCCCACGAACTGCGCAGTTATGGTGTGCCTCATGGCGCGCTTGCCAACATGGCCGACCTACTCGGAACTCCACCGGGCAGCAAAGTCCAAACACAGACGTTCCCAGCTCCATACACAAAACACACATCCCGGACTTACGAGCCCCCATGTGTAGCGGCCTCACCCTCTCTCTCTTCTTCAGCGGTTACTTTGGCTCCGGTCTAGGGGTACTTTGAAGGGGAGAGCGAGGTGCGCCACAGCCCATGTCCTCTTGATTACAGCACGTAGAGGCGAAGGCCAGCACCAGATTACCTTCGGGCTGTGTATACGCTCAGAGCCAAGTCTGTTCTGCTGATAACCCCCTTTGCTCCCAGTAATTGGAGTACCACACACTGAAAAGGTCCAACACTTATTTATTCCATAACGGCAAACAAATAGTCCTTTGCGAGCAGACAGTTTGAGACCCATAGAACAGTTCAGTATTGGTGGGGAGTAGGTCAAGGCACAATCCTCAAAGAAAACTAAACCGTTGAGGTTTCACCAACGGTTGCTAAGCACAGTGGCTGTAAAATGGACTTTTTTGGCTTCAGAGTCTCTTCCAGCGACTCTAATGAACAGGAACTGGAGTTACCTTCGCTACGTTGCAGCCCCTGTCAGGGGGAAGACATCCCTCCAAGAGAGTTACCAGAGGCCCCGCCGTCACCGGATTAATGCTGTACCGGTCGAAGTTACTGGGCTCCAGGCCTCGGCCATAGTACCTCACCCCAGGCTTAAGGTGCCCGGAATGGACTCCATCTCTCGCTCCGGCCAGGTCAAGGGCACCTGGGCCCGAAACTCCGGAACGCCAGGACGCAGGCTGAAGGTGCCTGGGCGCGTCTGCGTCCTCCAACATTGAACCGCAAGGTCAGGGCGTCTTCCCCTTTTATCTCCTCTCCCTTTGCGTCACAGCGGGTTCCCCGCCCCGCTGTGCCAGCGCCAGGAAAGGACAAAAAGGAACAGTCTTGCGGTGCAGGTTCAACTCCGGCCCAGGGCGACAACGCCACCTACAGGCCGCAGGGATCCTTGTACCACCAGAGTCCTCCAAGAACCACAAAAGAGATTCTCAGACTCCCTAACAATCAGTACACCTGGGCTGAATAACCCAGATGCTCCCCCCCAAATTTAAATGCCTGCTACATAACATATTACCTACATAGACTTTGGTTTATTTAAAGGGGACTATACAATCAGACTGCAACGTATCTGACCATCTTGATGTAACTAATCCTGGGGGACCAATTGATAAGCATAAAGCTGCCTACTTGGGCAACAAGAAGCTGGATAGAGATGGAAAAATATCTCTAAAATATCTCTCTTATGCCCTGTACACACGATCGGATTTCCGATGGAATAAAATCCGATGGATTTTTCCGTCGGAATTCCGATGAAGCTGACTTTCATCAGTCTTGCCTACACACCATCAGACAAAATTCCGACCGTCCAAAACGCCGTGACGTACAACACGTACGACGGCACTATAAAGGGGAAGTTCAAATCCAACGGCGCCACCCTTTGGGCTGCTTTTGCTGATTTTGTGTTACCGCGTGTTAGTAAAAGTTTGGTGTTAGCCGATTCGCGCTTTTCAGTCTCCGTGCTTTTCAGTCCGTTACAGCATGACGAATGTTCTATCTTCATTACGAAGGCTCGTTTTACCAGAACGAGTGCTCCCGTCTTGTAATTTAGTCTGAGCATGCGTGTATTTTTCTCCGATGGAGTTCCCCACAGACGATCGGAATTTGCTATCGTTTTTTTTTTCCATCGGTAAAATTTAAAACATGTTCTATTTTTTTACACCGATGGAAAAAAGACCGATGGGGCCCACACACAATATTTTTTTCCGATGAAAAAAGTCCATCAGTCTTTTTTCATCGGAAAAACCGATCGTGTGTACGCGGCATAAGAACAACAGAAAAGGCGATATTTGCCTGTTCTGACACCATTTAAATCAAGGTTGAAACTTACCATGACTCTCGCCTGACACGAGTGGTACTTAAAGTGTATCCAAAGGGACAAAACATTTTATTTCTAGCTTCGGGTAGAATGAGAAAAGTTTTGTTATGTTTTTTTTATGTATGTGTCCCTGCTGGAGAGATTCACCCTCACTATTTGCTCTGGTTACCACTGTTACTAAAACTGTAAGTGAAGAAAAAAATCAAAATTTTGATCTCACTGTAACAAGAACAAAGCAAATCTTCCAATAAGGACACTTTTAAAATGTATTTGATGAAAAATAAAACATGCATCATAGTACAGTTAAATAGAAACAAAGTAGTCAAAGAGAAGTTCCAGTCTGTAAAAATAAAAATTTATTCTACAGCAAAACAAATACTGTGGCTGCTGACTTTTAATATACAGTGCCTTGAAAAAGTATTCATACCCCTTGACATTTTGCACATTTTATCATGTTACAACCGAACACGTAAATGTATTTTATTGGGATTTTATGTGATAGACCAACACGAAGTGGCACATAATTGTGAAATAGAAGGAAAATGATAAATGGTTTTCCAAACTTTTTACAAATAAATATGTGAAAAATTTGTATTCAGCCCCCCCAAGTGAATACTTTGTAGAACCACCTTTCGCTGCAATTACAGCTGCAAGTCTTTTTGGGTATGTCTCTACCAGCTTTGCACATCTAGAGAGTGAAATTTGTGTCCATTTTTCTCTGAAAAATAACTCAAGCTCTGTCAGATTGGATGAAGAGCAATTTTCAAGTCTTGTCACAAATTCTCAATTGGATTTAGGTCTGGACTTTGTCTGGGCTATCCTAACACATGAATGTGCTTTGATCTAAACCATTCCATTGTAGCTCTGGCTGTATATTTAGGGTCGTTGTCCTGCTGGAAGGTGAACGTCCGCCCCAGTCTCAATCTTTTGCGGACTCTAACAGGTTTTCTTCTACGATTGCCCTGTATTTGGCTCCATCCATCTTGCAATCAACTCTGACCAGCTTCCCTGTCCCTGCTGAAGAAAAGCATCCCCACAACATGATGCAACCACCACCATGTTTCACGGTGGGGATGGTGTGTACATTGTGATGTGCAGTGTTAGTTTATTGCCACACATAACATTTTGCTTTAAGGCCAAAAAACTAAATTTTGGTCTCATCTGACCAGAGCACCTTCTTCCACATGTTTGCTGTGTCCCCCACATGACTTCTCGCAAACTACAAAAGGGACTTCTTATGGCTTTCTTTGAACAATGGCTTTCTTCTTGCGACTTTTCTATAAAGGCCAAATTTGTGGAATGCACAACTAATAGTTGTCCTGTGGACAGATTCTTGCACCAGAGCTGTGAATCTCTGCAGCTCCTCCAGAGTTACCATAGGCCTCTTGGCTGCTTCTCTGATTAGTGCTCTCCTTGCCTGACCTGTCAGTTTAGGTGGATGGCCGTGTCTTGGTAGGTTTGCAGATGTGCCATACTCTTTCCATTTTCAGATGATGGGTTGAACAGTGCTACGTGAGATGTTGAAAGCTTGGGATATTTTTTTATATCCTAACCCTGCTTTAAACTTCTCCACAACTTTATCACTGACCTCTCTGGTGTGTTCCTTGGCCTTCATGATGCTGTTTGTTCACTAAGGTCCTCCAACAAACCTTTGAGGGCTTCACAGAACAGTTGTATTTATACAAAGATTAAATTACACACAGATGGACTCTATTTACTAATTAGGTAACTTCTTTTTTTTACTTGGAAAAAAACAACTTTATTGATATAGATCACATTTAACAAGTCATTCAAGTACATTCAACAGTATAAAAATCTTTACAAATGCTAGTCAGTGTATTGAAATATGGTACAAGACATACAGTCACATATACACAGGTGCCTTGAGGCAGGTGGACTCATGGTGTGCCACAGGTAACTAGGTAGTCTTCACTGGGTATGTACCAATCACACACAGGCTTCCCCATCCTCCAACCATCTGTCCCAAATCTTGGAATATTTTTGTGTAGACCCTCTGTGAGTATAAATCAATTTCTTAAAGGGTAATGTGTCATTAACTGCTTTTTTCCCTAACTGTACTGTGGGGGGAACATTCACATCTATCTCTGCGCTATCACCTTACGTGCTAAAAATAATGTTTCAAAGATAAAGATACATAACCTGGGGTCCAGTACCACCGGGGATCCCACGTTATCGTGGAGGAAGCGGACAACCTGCGTCCAATACACCTGGACGTATGGGCAGCTCCACATGAGATGGTAGAACGAGCCTGGGTCAGCTCTACATAAGCGACACGTCGGGTCTGGTGTGTGTTGGAATTTTTCCAATCTCATCTGTGTCAGGTAGGCTTTGTGTATACTGTAATATACAGTTGGGTCAGTCTATCTGACAACTTGGGAAACATTGTCTTGGTTCCCTCTAGAATTATTAGGTGACTTCTGAAGGCAATTGGTTCCACTAGATTTTATTTAGAGGTATCAGAGTAAAGGGGGCTGAATACGAATGCACGCCACACTTTTCAGATATTGATTTGTAAAAATGTTTGAAAACCATTGATAATTTTCCATCAACTTCACAATTATGTGCCACTATGGGTTGGTCTATTACATTAAATACCAATCAAATACATTTACGTTTTTAGTTGTAACATGACAAAATGTGGAAACTTTCAAGGGCTATGAATACTTTTTCAAGGCACTGTAAGAACGCTTACCTGTCCAGGAATCCCACAATGTCGAAACCCCTAGCCGATTCATCAATTGGCTTCGGGTGCAGGTGCCAGCATCTGTAGTAAGGGAAACAGGAAATGAAGCCTTGCGGCTTCACAGCCTGTTTCCTACTGCAGATGCACGAGTCGCGGTGCACTTTCTAAATTGTCCTGCCGTCTTCTGGGACCTCTGTGTGTCCCAGAAGGCAGCAAGGGGAAAGGGGGAGGGGCCAGAAATGATGCGGCAATCTTACCAGGAAGTGATAGTGGGTACTGGTCAAAACCAGGTACCAGCTCCTCTCCAAAAAGTGCCAAATGTGGCAGTGGAGGGGAGAGGGCGCGAACAAGCAGAGCTTCCCCTTTTGGGTGGAGCTCCGCTATAAATAAAGATTCTCTATTTAGAAGAGTAAAACTAGCCACACACATTCAAATTCCTGTGGCTAAACAGTGTGGATGAAAAAATCTGCACTGACTATTATTTTCATCCACAGCTGCTTGAATACCTCAACAATGACTGCATCGGACTGGATGCAGTCACTGTTTGGCTGACTCTTTTGATTTTTTTAATTGAGATTTCATGAGCCAGTTGGTGAAACAGAGCCACCCCTAGCTTGAATTTTGGCTGATTCAGCAGGATTCAGGCAAAATTTGGGCTGTGTATGGCCAGTGTTACAAATGAAACATCTCTTTGGCCTAATGCGGCGTACACACGATCGTTTTTCATGCCGTTAAAAATGCAATTTTTTAAAATGGTCATTAAAACCGATCGTGTGTATGCTCCAGAGCATTTTTAACGGCGTGAAAAACGGGCATTAAAAATTTCGAACATGCTCTATTTTTTCACGTCGTTTTTCATGTCGTTTTTTTTAACGACGTGAAAAACGATAGTGTGTATGCTTTGACAAGGTGAAAAAAAAACGCGCATGCTCAGAATCAAGTATGAGACAGGAGCGCACGTTTTGGTAAAGCTAGCGTTTGAAATGGAGATGGCACATTCGTCACGGTGGAAATAATAGCATCGTTTTAATGCTGCGCATTCCGTTCTTCTTTTGATAATGCTTAAATAATTACCTTCTTTTGCTAATGATATTCAGAGTTATGCCAAACTTGTTTCTTAAGTAATTCCTAATTGATCTAATGATTGTAAAATATTCTTGTTAAGCCAGATCTCCCTCATAAATTCATAAATAAATGTAAAGATCACAATTATTTTTTTTTTGTGTTTGTGTTTTTTATTTTGTAGTTTTTTATTTAAGTTAGATTTCTTAATTTTTTTTGGGCTTCTTTGCTATATTTAGGCTTATTTTTTTAGTTTAGATTTCGTATTGTATTTTTTTTAAATAATTATTTGTGTGTAAAGTTACCACACCAACCTTCAAAATTTGTCTAATTTTGCCTCAAGGAGGTTTGTGTCCCTTGTTAAAAACAATAATATTATTAGAAATGTCCCTGCCTACTCCCTAGCAAACTCTCTTTTAAACTCGAAATCACATAGTCAAGTATTTTAAGCAAAACAAAATAATCCTTTATTTAGGTACATTACAAATTAAAGGGGAAGGCAGCACTGGAGAGCCTGCTTGCATTTGTGCATCCTTTGGACCCCACAACAACCATCCAACATGTGAAAACCAAACTCTTGAATTCTTAAAAAAAAAGGAGCCCAATCTTGGCTTGAACTCCCAGAGGTCAGGAACAGCAGCAGATAAGTCAGATATGTCCCCAGTCTGTGGTACTACAGCAGTCATTATTTTTTCCTCTTCCTTGTAGCCTTCTCTCCAGCCTTCTCTGCAGCCTTTGTTGCTTGCTTCCTCGGAGGCTGGGGATCAGGAGGAGAGGTTGTGGCAGGAGGAGTAGTAGGAGGAGGAGGAGGAGGTGGAGGAGGAGGGACAACCTCA
This sequence comes from Rana muscosa, assembly GCA_029206835.1. Classification (NCBI taxonomy): domain Eukaryota; kingdom Metazoa; phylum Chordata; class Amphibia; order Anura; family Ranidae; genus Rana; species Rana muscosa. The sequence continues at coordinate 18,781,102 of JARGYO010000162.1, forward strand.
GTTATGTCTGTGAACTGGGTCAGTTCACCTAGCAACCCCCTGTTTATGACCTTCAGCATGAGGTTCTCGCTGTATAGGCGTTGCCTTAAGTCCATCTGGCTTAATTTATGGGCCAGGACTGCGGCATAGCCCTCCTCAGCAGAGGGTGCCTCTCTGAGGGCCGCAGTAGCCTCTCTTAGGAAGGCTCTGGTTTCCTCCTCCACCTGCCTAGCTCTCCTTGGCCCTCGTTGGATTAGTTTCAGGGGAGGCATCTGGGCTCTTGTGCTGGGCCCAGCCTCCTCCTGTGTGCCACTTGGCCCTGCCTCCTCCTGGTCCCCAACATCACACTCTTCCTGGCTCTGCTCTGGCTGAAAAAAAAAAGGGACATTCTTTAGTTTTTGCCACCATCAATCACACACATTGTTCACCTCCAGACATTTTTAAATTGAATGGCAAAAGGGATTTCATTTCCATAGATTCCAACTCCTGATATTTTTGGCTTGTCCCCATCAAATTTGACCAGTACTGTCTATTGCTCTGTAAATCCTTATTTTTTCAGACATTAAATACATAACAATACTAACATCAATTTAAAATCATCACTTTTGTAACATATAAATGTAGATATCAATACTCTACCTGGCTCCATATATCCAAATCTGCCTCCTCAAGGACCTCTGCTTGATCCTCAGAGGAAGCCAGAGCAGGGTTGCTAGGAAGGCTGGAGGGCTGGCTGCAAGGAAGGCTGGAGGGTTGGCTACAAGGAAGGCTGGATTGACCTCTGGGGGGAAGGGTGGACAGAGATTCCCTCACTTCCAGCTGGTCATCCAGAAAAGATAACATGCTGTAGTACCACAAACTGGGTTTATACACATCATCTGCTGCAGCACCTGACCTCTGGGACTTCAGGACCATATTCCTCTGGGTCCTGTATGTCCCCCTGATGGTAGCAAGTTTGGTTTTAACATCTTGGATAGTTGTTGTGGGTATCTGGGTTTGGACAAATGCAAGCAGGCTCTCCAGTGCTGCTGTCCTGGCCGCTTTATTTTTATTGGAACCACTTTTGGTCTGCCACAGGATAGGGAGTTCCTTCCATCTGTCGATGAACTCCCCCAAAAATTCAGGATTTTTGAAACTATTCATTTTCTCTGTAAAATCAAGAACCAAGAAAATACATTTGTTTCAGTCAACATTCATCAAATAATCATTTTGGACAGATTTAAGCCCCAAATCTCATCCTCTGAAGAAACCCAAATCCTTAATATGTTATCTACCTTGGTGAACACGTTCGTTGCTAACTCCCTCTCCCGGCAAATTAACGTATTTTCGACACATGGATATTCGCTTGATATACACTGCGCATGCGTGAATCTCCGCACGCTTTCCCCGCCCCTGATGTTTGATATTGTACTTTCCCCGCCCCTTTTCGCTCGTCGTAGTGCTAAACAACATGGCGGCGGAGATACAGGTGGCTGAGATTACCTCTACAGAGGAGGAAATTCATGAGGAACCCAAATCCAGATCCCGGAGATATAAGGCATCCAACATGTCATTCGAGGAAATGGTGGAGATGGTCGCCATTTTGAGGAGGGAGGATTATGATGCCAAGCATGGGCCGTATAAAAGGCCTAATCTTGTCAAGTCAAAAATTATGGGCAAAGTGGTCAAAACTCTTCACCAAAAAATCAGGGTGTGCAGAACGAAGGAACAGCTCAGAAAACGATGGTCTGATCTGAAGTTGCAGGAGCCCGACCAATACAAAAGAATCAAGAAAGTTTTAGTAAAAAGTAAGTAATTTTCATACATTCTCCCTGCTAAAGATTATTACTTGTATTAAGTAGTGTATTTTTGACTTTGATATAGTACAGTGAAAGATAACAACTTTCATGTTCTTCCGCACAGTAAACGGACGTAGTAAAGCTCTTTCTCCTTACACTTATTAATACAATGTTTTTGGATCATCCAGTGTGAACTCCAAAATGACAAATTATTTTTGGGGGAGCTAATTTTAGAAACAAGTTGAATTATTTTTTTTAGATAACTTTTATTTTTGAATAATTAAAAGGGTATGCATTGTAATGTTAAAGGAAGAGAATGCTCAGCAGCTGATTAAACATCAGAACGCAGTAGTAGAAGTGTGGGCCAAAACCAAAAGATTTTGAGGGTGTCACACACAGGTGATCCAGTGTATATAGTTTGGGGTGTTTCAATGTGTCAAACTTAATTAAATAAAGTATATGTTCTTGTTTTGGCAATGTATCCAATCATGTGTTCCGGTTGTCACTGGGGGTATATTTTAAATTGGACCACACTTCCAAATAAGCTTTATAAATTCCCTTTCAGGGTATTTTTTGGTATATAATTAATTTATAGCAATTAAACTAAACCTTTTTTTTCAATCACCATAGGGCTTCAAAAAGCTACGTCAGATGAGCCTATAAATCCAAAACCTTCAACAAGACCCCCAGAACCACATGATGTAGAGGAACGTGAAGTTGAGGAAGTGGAAAGTGGCACCACAACAGGTCAGTGTCAAACCAGACAGATGCAGTTTAATAGATGTAGGCCTACATATTCTATAGTACATGTTTTTTTTTTATTTAGGTGCTGTTCTGGCCGAAGACCCCAAAAAGTTTACACATCACAGTGCCCAGATCCTGATCCAATACCTAATGGTCTGCTGTCGTGACCTTGAAAAAATAAAGGGAGACTTGATAGAGATCAGGCAAAATACCAAGCGGGTGGAGGAAAGGCTCCAAAAGATCATGGCTGTGCTTGGGCGTGTTTAATTTTTTTATTCAAAAGAACGTTGACCTTGCTGGTTTTTGGAAGGTTTTTGTTGCTTTTCAGCTTTAATAAATAGTACATGTTTACATTTACATTCCAGTTTTTTAGATTGTTTTTTATGCATGGCTGTTCATGCGTTTTATACCCCAAAATAATTTGGATACATCTACATTTAAAAGGAAGTTTCCATAAAAAAAAAAAAAAAAAGTATTTTCTTAACAAGAATTTGTGGCTTCATTATGTAAATGTTGTGCAAAGTGAACTAATCAATGTTTTGTGTTTACACTGACAATGAAGGCTATTTAAGAATGCTAAATACACATGGCACTACAAGTGCACTAGGTAAACCCATGAGAAACATAAAAGAATACAAATCTAAAACACAATTCCAATATTTTCACATAAAAAAGCTTTATTTAAAGTGGAGCTCCACCCTAAATACCAACTTTTGCTATTTGGAACCCTCCCCCCCTCCGGTGTCACAATTGACACCTTTCAGGGGGGAGGGGGTGAAGATACCTGTCTAAGACAGGTATTTTCACCCACATCCGGGAGTCCTCTCTCCGGGAATCTGCGGGAGTGACGTCACTTCCCCCAGACTTCCCGTAGTGTTCTGGGAGACACTCGGCTCCCAGAACACAGGAGGACGAATCAGAACGGCGCAGCGCGACTCGCGCATGCGCCGTAGGGAACTGGGCATGAAGCCGCAGGGCTTCACTTCCTGGTTCCCTCAGCGAAGATGGCGGAGGGAGCAGCAGAGTGACGAGCGATCGCTCGTCCTCTGCTGCGGACGTCGCTGGACTCCAGGACAGGTAAGTGTCCAAATATTAAAAGCCAGCAGCTGCTGTAGCTGTAGCTTCTGGCTTTTAATATTTTTTTTTCCGGCGGAGCTCCGCTTTAAGCCAAGATTAATTTTACACATCCTCAGGGATATCAATGGCCCCCCTACCCACAAAATATTCGACATATTTTTGTCTGACATCACGTCCGGTTTGGGGGGCCAAGCCTGGACGGCCAGCTTCCAGGGCCACTAAATTCTCTGGATCAACTAATGAGGCCTCAGGCCCACTCAAAGTCAGGTAATTAGAAGAATGCACCCTCAAAAAATTATGGAGCAGCAACAAGTCATTACTACATGGTTCCATTTATAGGGGGCAAGGTGGATGGAGGTGAGGAACAGGTGGAATCGGCTGGCCATGATGCCAAAGGCATTTTCCACCACCCTTCTTGCTCTGGCCAGCCGATAGTTGAACACCCTCCTCTCAGGGGTGAGGGTGCGTTGAGGGAATAGCCTCATCAAATTGGGACCCAGGCCAAACGCCTCATCCGCCACAAAAACAAATGGTAGTCCCTCCACATTCTGCTCCGCTGGTGGCAAGGCCAGCTGATCCAATAGGAGCCGTTCCCCAAACTCGGTCTGTGCAAAGACTCCTCCATCTGACATCCTGCCATTTTTGCCAACGTCCACATACAGGAATTCGTAGGTGGCCGACACCACTGCCATCATGACGATGCTGTGGAACCCCTTATAATTATAATAAAAGGATCCCGAATGGGGTGGTGGTACGACCCGAACATGCTTGCCGTCGATGGCCCCTCCACAGTTCGTGAAGTTCCATCATTGGGCAAACTCAGATGCCACATTCTGCCATTCATGTGGCGTAGAAGGGAACTGTGGAGTTAAATAAAATAAAAAATTAATACTTTGAGACAGAAACATTGCAAGCAGATTTTAGAAAACCATTCATGGCCAACATTAGGATAAACAGACAAATTAAAACATTATTAGTAAGCAACAAAAAACCTAAAACAAACCCAAAATAAAAACTGGGGGGGGGGGTTGAAGAAGATTTGGGGAGATCACAAATGAAGGCTGTAGCACTCTGTATGAAGTTTAACTAAATGTAACATTCCTAGGCAATCTTTAGGGTGCGTTTAGGGTAAAGCACTACAATGGAGCATAGAGAAAAAAAAATTGAAGTTACTTGGCAAGGTGGGTATGGCCCCAGGATAGCATGCTGGAGAGGTTAGGTAAGGCAAATTTAAATGTAGGCCTAAAAAAAACATCCTAAAAATAAAAAAGGCATGTGGAGAAAGGGGACATTCCCTGCAGCTAAGAAACATGGGAATTAGGGACTAATAATAAAACCCAAAAAAAATTATTAAGCAAGAAATACATACAATGTGATGTTTTAAATAAGAACACTTACCTTAATATAGTCCTCCTGCAAAACTTCAAGGATGGCAGAACAAGTCTCTGGTATAATGATACCCAGAGCCTGGGGGGATATGCCTGTGGAGAACTTTAGGTCCTGCAGGCTTCTCCCAGTCGCCAGGTATCGCAACGTGGCGATGAGCCTCTGCTCAGCACTGATGGCTTCACACATAACGGTGTCCTGCCTGGTAATGTAGGGGGACACCAAAGCCAACAGATGCTGAAATACGGGGTCAGACATCCTGAGAAAATTCCTGTAGTCCTCAGGATTATTCTCCCTGATCTCCCGCAACAAAGGCATGTGACAGAACTGGTGCCGCTGGAGCAACCAATTCTTGGTCCATGAACTCCTCCTCACCCTGTTCATGGCCTGGAGTCGGGATACAGCATGAACCCCTGCACCAACTACAGCACGAACTCTACGACGAGTACGTAGCCGCAACATGGCTAGATAACGGTCGGCACCTCAGAACGAACTAGAAGAACGAACGGAAGAACAGCAAGGCCTATGAAGAACAAGCTGAAAAACAGGAACGAGCAGACAAGAACACACTGAATAAACAGATACGAACTGACTACAAGCACTGCAAGACAGATACGAACCCACAGGCACAAACTGAACTCCAGAAAACGATCTTCAAAGCACGAAGACTGAAAAGCGCGAATCGTCTCTCACCAAACTTTTACTAACACGCGGTAACACGAAATGAGCAAAAGCGTTCTAAAGGGTGGCGTCATTAGAACGGAACTTCCCCTTTATAGTGCCGTCGTACGTGTTGTACGTCACTGCGCTTTGCTCGAGCGTTTTTTTTAATGATCGTGTGGATGCAAGACAGGCTTGAGAGGAAACATGAAAAAAAACGACGAGAAAAACGTTGGTTAAAAAAATGGCATTAAAAACGTACGTGTGTACGCCGCTTAAGAGTCCAGTTATAATAGAATACACTTCTTGGATTTGGAAATTGAGATTTGTGATGGTCAGTTTATGTATAAAACCCACTTCAAGCCGACTGATCGCAATGGGTTTATCCCTATGGACAGTTGTCACCACAGATCGTGGTAACGCTCGGTTCCGCGCAGTCAATTCTTGAGGCTGCGTAGGAACTGTTCTGACACCAAAACTTTTAAAATTCAAGCTAATGTTTTAAAGCACAGGTTCTTGGATAAGGGATATAACCAGATAGAAGTTGAGGGAGAGCTACAGAAAGCCTTAGAAACTGAGTTCTTTGCTGATGGACAAACCTTGAACTGACTCTAACGACTCTTTCAAGTGGTCACTGATTACTTAATTTTCCACCCAACATGCGCAGAGTAAGTCTATTATTTTAAAACATTGGGATGTTTTGAAAAATGATACAATTTTCGGCCCTTGACCAACCCAAGGTGATATACTGGGGAGTTCCATCTTTACAAAGTAAAATCGCACCAAATATTATCAATCCTTCTATAAGAACATTGTTTTTCCACAATCTTGTTGGATATTTCTCATGTAAGAAGTGCAATGTATGTCACTATAATACACGAGGACGGTGAAAGACATTGTAATTTAAATCGGCCATCACTAATTGTTTATATGACATTAAGCACTTCTGTAACAGTAGTAAGAAGAGCCAGCAAGACTGTAATTCTTAAAGTGTCGTTTATTGGTACATCAGAGTGACAATAAAACAATAATGCACTTCTATACATGTGCCACAAAAAATGTGGTTTATTGGCTTACCTGCCCCTGCGGTAAGCAATATGTGGGTAGAACGATTTATGCGTTTCTGTAAGGGTTAATGAGCATATACAGTGGGGCAAAAAAGCATTTAGTCAGCCACCAATTGTGCAAGTTCACCCACTTAAAAAGATGAGAGAGACCTGTAATTGTCATCATAGATTTACCTCAACTATGAGAGACAAAATGTGGAAACAAATCCAGACAATCACATTGTCTGATTTGGAAAAAAAAATTGCAAATTATGGTGGAAAATAAGTATTTGGTCACCTACAAACAAGCAAGATTTCTGGCTCTCACAGACCTGTATCTTCTTCTTTAAGAGGCTCCTCTGTCCTCCACTCATTACCTGTATTAATGGCACCTGTTTGAACTTGTTATCAGTATAAAAAACAACTGTCCACAACCTCAAACAGTCACACTCCAAACTCCACTATGGTGAAGACCAAAGAGCTGTCAAAGGACATCAGAAACAAAATTGTAGACCTGCACCAGGCTGGGAAGACTGAATCTGCAATAGGCAAGCAGCTTGGTGTGAAGAAATCAACTGTGGGAGCAATAATTAGAAAATGGAAGACAGACAAGACCACTGATAATCTCCCTCGATCTGGGGCTCCACGCAAGATCTCACCCCGAGGGGTCAAAATGATCACAAGAACAGTGAGCAAAAATCCCAGAACCACCCGGGGGGACCTAGTGAATGACCTGCAGAGAGCTGGGACCAACGTAACAAAGGCTACCATCAGTAACACACTACGCCGCCAGGGACTCAGATCCTGCAGTGCCAGACGTGTCCCCCTGCTTAAACCAGTACATGTCCGGGCCCATCTGAGGTTTGCTAGAGAGCATTTGCATGATCCAAAAGAGGATTGGGAGAATGTCATATGGTCAGATGAAACCAAAGTAGAACTGTTTGGTAGAAACACAACTCGTCGTGTTTGGAGGAGAGAGAATGCTGAATTGCAACCAAAGAACATCATACCTACTGTTAAGCATGGGGGTGGCAACATCATGCTTTGGGGCTGTTTCTCTGCAAAGGGAACAGGACGACTGTTCCGTGTACATGAAAGAATGAATGGGGCCATGTATCGTGAGAGTGCAAACCTTCTCCCATCAGCAAGGGCATTGAAGATGAAACGTGGCTGGGTCTTTCAGCATGACAATGATCCCAAACACACCACCTGGGCAACGAAGGAGTGGCTTTGTAAGAAGCATTTAAAGGTCCTGGAGTGGCCTAGCCAGTCTCCAGATCTCAACCCCATAGAAAACCTTTGGAGGGAGTTGAAAGTCCATGTTGCCCAGCGACAGCCCCAAAACATCACTGCTCTAGAGGAGATCTGCATGGAGGAATGGGCCAACATACCAGCAACAGTGTGGGACAACCATGGGAAAGGGGGAATGGACGAAGGTGGGGCTTTAACCACTTAACGACCGCCCACTGTAATTATACGTCGGCAGAATGGCACGGACAGGCACAATCACGTGCCGGTACGTGACTGCCTTTGTATGGGTGGGGGGTCCAATCGGACCCCCCTCCGGTACAGTGGGCGGCCGGGATCGCTTCGGGAGCGATCCGTGATGAGGGGGCCGCCATTCGATTCTGGCCACCCCCTCACGATCGCTCCCGGCGAATCAAATGCTTCCTCTGCCTGTGTAATGTTTACACAGGCAGGAGGAAGTGATGTCATCCCTCATGCGGCGCTCACATATACCGAGCGCCGCATGAGAGAAGATGTCAGGTTAGTGCACTAACACTACACTGACACCAGGACACATAAGTACATAAATCGCCCCCCAGGCACCCACAGACACCCCCAGATCACCCCCCAGATCACCCCCCAGCCCCCAGTCACAGTGTCACTGATTGCAGTGACCATTTATTTACTGATCACTGCAATCAGTGACATTTGTGACTGTAAAAGTGTCAGGGCAGTTCGTTTTAGGTCCATGTAGCCCCCTAATGCCCCCAATAAAGGTTTAACCCCTTGATCGCCCCCCAGGTAACCCTTTCACCCCCTAGCACCGCCGTCACTAAGCGATCGTTTTTCTGATCGCTGTTTTAGTGTCGGTGATGCTGATCGGTAGCCAGTTATTTTTTTTAGGTTCGCCGCAGGTTTTTATAGCGTTGGGTACCCCCATATATTACCTAATAAAGGTTTAACCCCTTGATCGCCCCCCCAGGTAACCCTTTCACCCCCTAGCACCGCCGTCACTAAGCGATCATTTTTCTGATCGCTGTTTTAGTGTCGGTGATGCCGATAGGTAGCCAGTTATTTTTTTTAGGTTCGCCGCAGGTTTTTATAGCATTGGGTACCCCCATATATTACCTAATAAAGGTTTAACCCCTTGATCGCCCCCCCAGGTAACCCTTTCACCCGTGTCACTAAGCAATCGTTTTTCTGATCGCTGTCTTAGTGTCGGTGATGCCGATAGGTAGCCAGTTATTTTTTTTAGGTTCGCCGCAGGTTTTTATAGCGTCGGGTACCCCCATATATTACCCAATAAAGGTTTAACCCCTTGATCGCCCCCCCAGGTAACGCTTTCACCCCCTAGCACTGCTGTCACTAAGCGATCGTTTTTTCTGATCGCTGTCTTAGTGTCGGTGATGCCGATAGGTAGCCAGTTATTTTTTTTAGGTTCGCCGCAGGTTTTTATAGCGTCGGGTACCCCCATATATTACCTAATAAAGGTTTAACCCCTTGATTGCCCCCCCCAGGTAACCCTTTCACCCCCTTTTGCCAGTGTCACTAAGCGATCGTTTTTCTGATCGCTGTCTTAGTGTCGGTGATGCCGATAGGTAGCCAGTTATTTTTTTTAGGTTCGCCGCAGGTTTTTATAGCGTCGGGTACCCCCATATATTACCTAATAAAGGTTTAACCCCTTGATTGCCCCCCCAGGTAACCCTTTCACCCCCTTTTGCCAGTGTCACTAAGCGATCGTTTTTCTGATCGCTGTCTTAGTGTCGGTGATGCCGATAGGTAGCCAGTTATTTTTTTTAGGTTCGCCGCAGGTTTTTATAGCATCGGGTACCCCCATATATTACCTAATAAAGGTTTAACCCCCTGATTGACCCTAGTTAACCCTTTCACCAGTGATCACCATATAAGTGTTACGGGTGACGCTGGTTAGTTAGTTTGCTTTTTATAGTGTCAGGGCACCCGCCGTATATAACCCAATAAAGGTTTAACCCCCTGATCGCCCGGCGGGTGATATCAATTAGGTTTTAGCGTCAGAGAGGGTCTGCGTCACACCCCAGGCAGCGTCAGGTTAGTGACAGTAACGCTAACACCCACGCGTGAAGCATACATCTCCCTTAGTGGTATAGTATCTGAACAGATCAATATCTGATCTGATCAGATCTATACTAGCGTCCCCAGCAATTTAGGGTTCCCAAAAACGCAGTGTTAGCGGGATCAGCCCAGATACCTGCTAGCACCTGCGTTTTGCCCCTCCATCCAGCCCAGGCCACCCAAGTGCAGTATCGATCGATCATTGTCACTTACAAAACACAACACACATAACTGAAGCGTTCGCAGAGACAGGCCTGATCCCTGCGACTCCAGTGCTGTAGGAGGTGAGTTCACCACCACAGTTAAAAAAAAAAGCATATATGCCGAAGCATTGGGGCAGCAGGGGCGGAGGAGCGGAGGAGCGATTTTGCTCCTAATGCCGCGTACATACGGTCGAAATTCCGACGGAGGCTTGCCCGTAGAAAAGTCCGACCATGTGTGTGCGGCATAACTTTTGCGGGAGGATGCCCGCATACTTCGGCATATATAAATGGTGCATGTATGCCCATCATTAGAAGTGGGTGGATGAAGGGCGGTATTCTAATGGTGGGCATACCCACCGATCAATCTCTTTTTTCGTTCAGCCAACAGGCTGCATGAAAAAAAAGATTACAATACATGTCCAACAAGGACCAGCAACGTACTGGCATGTTGCTGGACTTTGAATGGTTATACCAGATTGATGCCTGCGGGTTTAGGTATCATCTTGGTATCATTCTTTTCAGCCAGCGGCCGGCTTTCATGTAAAAGCAATCCTAGTGGCTAATTAGCCTCTGGACTGCTTTTACAAGCAGTGGGAGGGAATGTCCCCCCCCCGGATATAAAAAGCGCCTGTCAGGTCACCTGTGGCCAGGTGACAGATGCACACCGTAGGGGGACAGGAGTGCACCGCAAGGTAGTGAACCCTATGGCTGACTGCTGCGGATAGGAAACTGGGTGGTTGTGGAAAGCGGGACCAGAGGAGCACAACCGGGATCCTATGGGAAGCTAGAGCCAAGATTCCCCAGGGCGCGGAGTCTAAGACCCAGCAGGTCTTCTCCAGAGCCTCTAGTGGTGAGGATGTTATGCTGCAGGCTGGGTCCAGGTCGCGGTCCCTAGAGTCTCCTAGCTCACGCCCCGTAGGATAAGGGGACAAGAGGGGAAGCAGCAGCACGAGATATAAGAGTAACAAATAACAAGCTGAAAGTCAAGGGCCACAAGCAGACAAGGATAACGAAAGACAAGCCGAAGGTCAAGGGTCACGAGCAGACAGGGATAGTCGGGGACAAGCCAATAACGTAACAGAGAGACAGACGTAGCACACGGCAGGCAGGAACCCAAACACACAATGCCTAACAAACACGTTGATCAGCAAAGCAGGCTTGCAGTGCACAGGTTAATATAGTGTTCTGTGATAGGGCCTGGGGTGGAGTCAGGCTGGGAGGAGATTATAAAGGAAGCCAGGTGAAAGGGTTCTGGCCTCTAAGATGAACACATGGGAAGGAAGGTAAGCTGACAGACAAACACTACTGCATATCCATGACAGCGCCATTGGGAAATTGGGAAAGCATTTTATCACACCGATCTTGGTGTGGTCAGATGCTTTGAGGGCAGAGGAAAGATCTAGGGTCTAATAGACCCCAGTTTTTTCAAAAAAAGAGTACCTGTCACTACCTATTGCTATCATAGGGGATATTTACATTCCCTGAGATAACAATAAAAATTATTAAAAAAATATATTTCTTTTTCGTACATCACGGGACACAGAGCGACATAGTCATTACTAATGGGTTATATAGTTACCGTCAGGTGCTGGCACTGGCAACTTCCAAAACCGGAAGTACCCTCCCCTATATAAGCCCCTCCCATCCGGGAGCACCTCAGTTTTTTGCCAGTGTCTAAGGTGTTGGCCAAGAAGAAACATGTGTTTTTCACTGAGCTTGCGTACAGGTTCTTTTGGGCCTCAGTAAGCTATTCCGGATCCGACCAAAAAAGCTTCATAGCTAAACGGTCGGTACCCGGGCCTTGCAGAGAAGAGCAAGGTTCTGCCTGTAATGCTTCTCTTAGGAGAGCTGGACCCTGGGATCCAGAGCTCTGGTCATACCCACGACCAAGATGTTTTCTGTGCAGGGTGCTATACAGGTCCAGGGGAGTGGAATCCTTGGGAACCCGGTCCCTGAAGGTTTGATTACAATGCCTGCCGTGATAGGTGAAGTTTGGGCTTTTGTGGACCAAACAAAGTCCTGCGGCGGGGAACAGGTAAGTGGGGGCCCCCAGGAACTTGGTTCTATTGGGGGACCCCCAAGCCTAATTTGTCTTTCTGTCTGTTACCTAACGGTATTCCCGCTAATATCTGTGCATGCCTGTAACTACTAAAAAAATGTAATAATTTTTAATGGTGGTCAAGAAAAAAAAAAAAAAAAAAGGAATGTTTTTTTATATATGTTTAGTATATTAAACTGCGGTACCTGTGTTTGTCCACTAGAGGCCGCTGTGGAATGTTTTTCTTGTCATATGGACTAGTTTCTTCTCAGAGAACAAAGTCCAGGCAGCTGGTGAGTTCTCCTACAGGAAACTGTTTCCTCTGCCATGTTGCAGTGTTCGTCTATCCCCCGGCCTGCGGCAAAGGGGGCCCTGGCTCCTGTCCCTGGTTTCCATGTTTGAAAATTAGCGCCGAGGCGCACGTGGCCGCGCGCGTGCGCGTGCACGCGCCTCTATATATAGAGGTGGCCGGAAAAAGGGGCGGGGCCTGGGGGATGACGCTCTGTGCGCGCCGCAGCGCTTCTGCGCATGTGCGGGCGTCCCAGCAGGTTTTTAAAAAGCCACATTATTGCAGTAAGCTGGCTATGAAGTACAGAGACAGAGCTGGCAACATTTAAAGGCATACAGCAAGCGGTTGATACAGGCATCCCCTAGAAAGGCACATTAGTAGACACCAACTGTTATATAGCAGCAATTGTGCTAGACTATTCTCAGTAAAAGTGGTGTATTACGGCTGGAATACCTCAGCTTTAGGCTTAGGAATATGCCGTCCAGTAGCTCCGGAACTGAATCTTCCAGGAAGCGAAGGGGGTCTCATCGGGCTCTGAGGATCTTGGGCATACTCCTGCTGCACCAGTCTCCCCTGAAGTTCAGAGGTAAGTGACCGTAGAGACCCCGCAGGGGTACTTGGTACTGTGGCTGTCCTCAGTCACCTGCTCCTGTGTATGTAACAGAGGAGGTTTTTTCCTCAGCTCTGGGAGGATTAGAGAGAGATTGTCAACATTTATCGCTGCCTCCCTGTCAGGGAAAGCACGCCCGATCTCCGTCTCCTCCTTCAGAGTGCCTGTTAGCAGAGCAACAGTCCCATACAGGGATCGACCTGCCTGAAGGGGATCAGGATAAGGTTGATTCTGTTATAGAGGAATCAACAGTGGGGGAACCTTTTCTCAGCATCTCAAGCTGAAAGATTATGGGTTCAGTCTCTGACTAACATGGTCCGATCAGCATTTAAAAATGCACCTTGCGGAACCATCAACCACTACTGTATCCTCGTTGGGGTCGCTAGAAGCCCCCAGACTGTTTGTTCTTTTCCACTTCACCCTTTACTGAAAGGGCTCATTTACCAGGATTGGGAACGTCCTGAGAAAATATTTATTCCCCTAAGAGATTTCCGGTGGTCTATCCCATGGAGGATAAGTTCATCAAAAAAAAAAAAAAAAATGGAAGGTCCCTACAGTGGACGCAGCCATCTCTTGTATGTATAAATCACTGACATGTCCAGTGGATAATGTCCAAATGTTCAAGAACCCAATAGATAAAAGATTGGAGTCCTTATGAAAATCTGCTTGGGATACAACCAGCAGTAGCAGCTATTGGGGTCTGCTAAGCAGTGAAGGATCAGTTGAAACAGGTCTTGAGGGACTTGACAGATCAGCAGGCTTTGCCCTAGCTGATCTACCTAGAGCCTTAGGCTTTGCGGTTGACGCCATAGAGGATTCAGTCCATCAGGCCTCCCGCCTTACGCTGTCTATAGTACATATGCGTAGGCTCCTATGGCTCAAAAAACTGGTCTGCTGAAGCTCCCTGTAAAGAATGGCTGGTTAGCGTCCCATTTCATGGTGAACGCTTATTCAGGGAAAACCTGGACAAATATATCCAGAAAATTTCCAGCGGTAAAAATACGCTCTTGCCGGTTAAAAGCAGAGTTAGAGGTCCCTCTTTAAGAGGCCTGCTTCTCCAGTCCCTGGGGCATCGGCTGTGTAACAGTTCCGACGGCCTCCTCGGTTAAATCCCGGGGGTAAAAAACAGGGACAGTAGCAGGGTAATGAGAAACCCTGGGTCAGGGGAGGTACAAAACCTCCCCCAAAGTTAAATTCATTGAAGCCCCCACTCAGTCGGGTGGGGGGAGGACTCCAGTTGTTCGCAGGAGACCTGGCGGGACACGATCAAGACAGATAGGTGCTCTCCGCAGTAGGTTTGGGATACAGTTTGGAGTTAAAAGACTCCCCTCCTTCCCATTTTGAGGTCAAACGTGCCAAGGGATCCCCGGAAGAGAGAGTCCCTCCTGTTGGCACTAGAACAACTATTGCTCCAAGGAGTAATTATGGAGGTTCCCCTGGAAGAATGAGGGTTCGGGTTTTACTCAAACCTCTTTACAGTCCCGAAGCAAACGCGGACGGGAGGCCCATATTAATTCTAAAAAGGGCTATACAAATTCCTGTATATCAGGACTTTCCGATGGAGTCGATCCGATCGGTGGCCACTGCCCTACAAGGGGAGGATTGGTTAGCCACGATCGACATCAAAAATGCTTATTTGCACATTCCCATCTTTCCAGTCCACCAAAAATTTCTACGCTTTGCAGTAGAAGGGCGCCATTTTCAGTTCAGAGCCTTACCCTTCGGTTTGGCCACAGCACCAAGAGTGTTCACAAAAATTCTGGCCCTTTATTGGCCAATCTAAGAACACAAGGTGTAATGATAATGGCATATCTGGATGACTTGTTGCTGATAGACCACTCAGTGAAAAAACTAGACGTGGTCGTTCACAAGACGATCAAGTATCTGGAATCTCACGGTTGGATTATCAACCGAGACAAGTCAGCCCTAAAAACCAGTCAAAAGTCTGGAATACTTGGGGCTAAGGTTGGATTCAGGCCAGAGAAAAATATTCTTGCCTCGAGGAAAGGTGTTGTCTTTGAAAGATTTGATCCACTTAGTGGGTACAAAAAAGACAGCCGTCCATACGCCTGTATATGAGGCTGCTGGGAAAAATGGTGGCATCATTCGAAGCAGTACCCTACAGTCAATTCCATTCAAGGAATTTGCAAGGGGCCATACTGTCAGCCTGGAACAAAAAAGTTCAGGCCCTAGACTTACAATGTCCTTGTCCCCTTCCGTTCGCAAGAGCCTCCGTTGGTGGTTGGTTCCCCAGAATCTGGAAAAAAGGAAATCCTTCAGTCCGATTTCTTGGAAGGTGGTCACTACAGATGCCAGCCTTATAGGCTGGGGAGCAGTATTGGAGCAATAGTCTCTCCAGGGCAGATGGTCGGATGCAGAAAAGGCCCTGCCCATCAATCTCTTAGAGATACGAGCAGCCCGGTATGCCCTAGTAGCATGGACATCCAAACTCCAAGGGTCCCCTGTCAGAATTCAATCAGACAATGCCACAGCAGTGGCATATATCAATCATCAGGGGGGCACCAGGAGTCGTGCAGCCCAGAGGGAAGTAAATTACATCCTGAAATGGGCAGAAAAATATGTCCCAGCCATATCTGCGGTATTCATTCCAGGAGTGGAGAATTGGAAGGCGGACTTTCTAAGTCGCCAGCAATTAGGCCCAGAGGAAGGGTCCCTTCACCCCGAGGTTTTCTGGACAATATGTCAGCGGTGGGGAACATCGGATGTAGATCTTCTAGCATCCAGATTCAACGCAAAGGGGGACAGGTTTGTCTCTCGGACAAGGGATCCCCTAGCTTGCGGCTCGGATGCCCTAGTGTTCCCTTGGGATCAGTTCAAGCTGATATATGCATTCACACCGCCACAATGGTTACCTCGATTACTCCGCAGAATCAGGGTAGAAAAGAAACCAGTGATTCTGGTGGCTCCAGCGTGGCCCCGAAGAGCGTGGTACGTGGAGATTGTAAAATGTCAGTGGGGAGTCCTGGGACTTTCCCACATCGTCCGGACCTGCTTTCGCAAGGACCGATATACCACCCTTCCTTACCAGCCCTAGGTTTGACGGCCTGGCTATTGAAGCCCACATTCTAAAAAAGAGAGGGCTCTCTAATTCTGTGGTATCTACCATGATCAATGCCAGGAAGCCGGTATCCAGGCAGATCTACTATAGAATCTGGAAGGCGTACATCGCCTGGTGTGAGGCCAAGAAATGGCATCCACGTAAGTACGTAATAGGTAGGAGTCTGGACTCCCTACAATGGGCTGTAGATAGGAAGCTTGCCTTGAGTACTATCAAGGGTCAGATTTCGGCCTTGTCAATATTTTTTCAAAGGCCCTTGGCTTCGCATTCACTAGTCAAAGCCTTTATACAAGGAGTGATGCGTATTAGTCCTCCGGTTAATATTCCCATATGTCCATGGGATCTAAACTTGGTTCTGTCGGTTCTACAGAAACAACCATTTGAACCATTACAGCATATTTCCTTGGTGCTTCTCACCAGGAAATTGATTTTTCTAGTAGCCATTTGTTCGGCTAAAAGAGTATCGGAATTAGCAGCTATGTCCTGTAGGGAGCCATATCTGGTTATCCATAAGGACAGAGTAGTGTTACGTCCTCATCCAGCCTTTCTTCCTAAGGTGGTATCGAGGTTTCATTTGAACCAAGATGTGGTTCTTCCTTCTTTTTTCCCCAAACCTACTTCGGTGGAGGAAAAGTTATTGCATTCTTTGGATGTAGTAAGAGCAGTTAAAGCTTATCTAAAAGCCACTGCTCAGATTCGCAGAACGGATACTTTGTTTATTCTGCCGGAAGGCCCCAGAAAGGGTCAGGCAGCGTCAAAATCTACTTTAGCCAAGTGGATTCGACAGGTCATTATGCAAGCTTATGGCTTGAGAAGGAGACCGCCTCCGTTCAAAGTTAGAGCGCACTCCACGAGAGCAGTTGGAACTTCATGGGCAGTGCATCACCAGGCCTCCCTGGCTCAAATCTGTAAGGCCGCAACGTGGTCTTCAGTTCACACGTTTACTAGGTTCTACCAGGTGGACGTTAGAAGTCAGGAGGATGTCGTCTTTGGGCGCAGTGTGTTGCAGGCCGCAAAAGATCCTCATGTCTGATAGCGCTCAGCTTATATATGGTGTATCCCCCCCCTCATTTGGCATTGCTTTAGGACATCCCATTAGTAATGACTATGTCGCTCTGTGTCCCGTGATGTACGAAAAAGAAAATAGGATTTTTATAACAGCTTACCTGTAAAATCCTTTTCTTGGAGTACATCACGGGACACAGAGCTCCCACCCCTCTTTTGGGGACACTTATTGCTTTGCTACAAAACTGAGGTGCTCCCGGATGGGAGGGGCTTATATAGGGGAGGGTACTTCCGGTTTTGGAAGTTGCCAGTGCCAGCACCTGACGGTAACTATATAACCCATTAGTAATGACTATGTCGCTCTGTGTCCCGTGATGTACTCCAAGAAAAGGATTTTACAGGTAAGCTGTTATAAAAATCCTATTATATATGGAAGGAACAGTTTAAAAATAAAATAAAAAAGCAAAATTAATAATAAAAAAAATAAAAATAAATAAAAAGCACCCCTGTCCTGCCCTGTTCGTGCGCAATGGCGAACGCAAGCGTCGGTCTGGCATCATATGTAAACAGCAATTGCACCAGGCATGTGAGGTATCACCGTGAAGGTCAGATCGAGGGCAGTAATTTTAGCAGTAGACCTCCTCTGTAAATCTAACGTGGTAACCTGTAAAGGCTTTTAAAGGCTTTTAAAAATGTATGTAGTTTGTCGCCAATGCGCGTTTGTGCGAAATTTTAAAGCATGTCGTGTTTGGTATCTATGTACTCGGCCTAAGATCATCTTTTTTATTTCATCAAACATTTGGGCAATATAGTGTGTTTTAGTGCATTAAAATTAAAAAAGTGTATTTTTTCCCCCAAAAATGTGTTTGAAAAATCGCTGCGCAAATACTGTGTGGAAAAAAAAATATGTTTTCATGTAAACAAAAAGTGTCAGAAAGGGCTTTGTCTTCAAGTGGTTAGAAGAGTGGATGTAAGCTTCCTAATGTTGTGTATAAAATGCCAGGATAGTTCAGACCCCCCCCCCAAATGACCCCATTTTGGAAAGTAGACACCCCAAGCTATATACTGAGAGGCATGTCGAGTCCATTGAATATTTTATATGTTGACACAAGTTGCGGAAAAAATAATTTTTTTTTTTTTTTTTTTTGCACAAAGTTGTCACTAAATGATATATTGCTCAAACATGCCATGGGCATATGTGGAATTACACCCCAAAATACATTACGTTGCTTCTCCTGAGTACGGGGCTACCACATGTGTGAGACTTTTTGGGAGCCTAGCCGTGTACGGGACCCCAAAAACCAAGCACTGCCTTCAGGCTTTCTAAGGGTGTACATTTTTGATTTCACCCCTCACTGCCTATCACAGTTTCGGAGGCCATGGATGGCACAAACCCCTCCAAATGACCCCATTTTGGAAAGTAGACACCCCAAGCTATTTGCTGAGAGGTATGGTGAGTATTTTGCAGATCTCGCTTTTTGTCACAAAGTTTTGAAAATTGAAAAAATATATATATATTTTCTTTCTTTTTCAAAAACAAATGAGAGGTGTAAAATACTCACCATGCCTCTCAACAAATATCTTGGGGTGTCTACTTTCCAAAATTGCGCAAACCAATAAATATACGCTTATTGACATTTTTTTTACTAAAGACATGTGGCTGAATACATTTTGGCCTAAATGTATGACTAAAATTGAGTTTATTCGATTTTTCTTATAACAAAAAGTAGAAAATATCATTTTTTTTCAAAATTTTCAGTCTTTTTCCGTTTATATCGCAAAAAATAAAAATCGCAGAGGCAATCAAATACCATTAAAAGAAAGCTCTATTTGTGGGAAGAAAAGGACGCAAATTTCGTTTCGGTACAACATTGCATGTCCGCACAATTTCCAGTTAAAGCAGCGCAGTGCAAAATTCTGAAAACACCTCTGGTCCTTTAGCTACAAAATGGTCCGGGGCTTAAGTGGTTAAATGGAGCACACAGCAGTACAATATTGGAATAGAAAGTCGAGTGACTGGTAGAATCATGTATTTTATTAGAAAAGGCACTCATATAACATATTATGGGCATACAGCCTCTTAATATTTTTGGATACATATGAAGCATAATTTACATAAAGATACACAGTCAATAATGGAAAAAATATTCTCAGTAAAAAACACTTGGTAACTCATGTCAATGGATATATAACCAATGTGTAGCAAGCACCTGATTGGCCTAAAAAAGGTTTTTTACATTGTAGCGCCCTCACCCGCTCTCTCCCTTCTTCTTCACGGCTGGTTAACTCGTCTAGGGGGACCAGGGAGAGGGGTGAGGTGCTGCCACCAGCTCGCACCTCATATGTGTGTAGAGGTTTGAGCTAAGATCTTTACCTTCGGGTCTGTGTCCCTGTCCGGAGCTTCCACTTCAAATATGACAGGTAGATAGGTGAATGTAGAACACTTTGCTCCCAGAAAAGTAAGCCCACACCATGTGACAGTACAACATCTATATTTATTTCCGCAGAGATAAATATGCCTCCTTGCAAGCAGACAGGTTGATACAAACACGAACTTGGTGGGGAGAGGGTTCAGGCACAATCCTTTCGGATCAGAGAAGCTGTTAGGAGTTCACAACAACTTTTGGCGCACGGTCGCTGCCACCGACCGTGAGGTTGGTCCCTGCCACAGACCGGGTGAACGATGAGGTCCCTGCCACAGACCTTTGGATAGGCCTCTGCCACCGACCTGATGTAGCTGGGTCTCTGCAAAGACCATAGAACATGGACTACCTTCTAATGGCGACCCCTGTTAAGGAGATGATCCATCCTGGATGGTCCCCAGAGGACTGCACTGTCACCAGCCAATGCTGCGCTGGATCTTCAGGCCAGGTCACCTCCCTGGTTCTCCTCGCCCGAGACTCGGGTCCCCTCACTCGGTGGGCCCCTAGGTATCTTCTCCCATACGGGACCCAGTCGAAGGTACTGGGCCCCAGGCCTCGGCTAGTACCTCACCCCAGGCTTAAGGTGCCTGGGATGGAACTCGAACTCCCTCGCACCCAGGCCGAGGGCACCTGGGCGCAGACGAACAGAACAGCAGCCCCCAGGCTGAAGGTGCCTGGGGCTCAGACCTCGTGCGCAAGATGTCCGCCCCCTTTACACCCTCCCCCAGCAGGCACAGCGGGTTCCCCGCCCCACTGCACTACCGCCGCGAGAGGACACAAAGGGCACGGCCCTACAATGATGGTTCAACCCCCAGCCCAAGTCGACAGCACCACCCAGGGGCCGCGGGGAACTGAACACCATTATATCCTTCACGAACCAAAATGGCCATAGATCCCTAATAATTAGTGCATCTGGGCCATGCTACTGCCTATACACTCCCCCTAAATGTTGACACCCACTACACACACCCCCCGGCAGATAGACACCGGTCCCCAGTGTCTGGAACAAGCTATGCTCCAAAGGGAGCCAACATAGACCCGATCCAGAGACTAGCTTCTCAAAAACACAAATAAAAATAATTTTGAAAAAAACTTGGAAGTTGTGCCTGAACCCAACAGGGAAAGGGAAAGGTGAACATGAGGAAAACACTCATTATAAATGCACATCACATTACACACAAATGGCATTCTCCCCTCCCACATCACTAACTAAGACCCGTCCATTCTCAGCAGTCTTGACCGATATTCTCCTGCAGAGGGAAGAAAAAGGAAAACAACACACAATTCCTAACACATTGTGTGAGTGTTGGAGTGAAAAAGATCTCTCCGAAAAGAAACCTCTTTCCTTCCAAGAAGTGTGTGATGCAATGTGATGAACGGTGCACAACACTGCCACCTGGTGACAGCGCTGCGGTAAGAGCACTTATAGAAATCCGGATTCTTCTTGTACTGTGGCCCTGACTACACACCAAAGTCCTGATTATCTTTGCGGTGGGAGGCAAAGGGAGACCAAAAAATAAAACACAACTGCTCCCATGCCTCAAAAGAGTAGAACACCCCTAGACAGGGTACAGTTCCGGAATGTTCAGCAATGAAAAACAAACAGGAGTCTTTCCTCCTACAAGTAAAACCTTGGATGCGGCAGCACAAGAGGTTTCAAGTACCGATCAAAAGTCTCCATATGGTACTCCACATCTTCCCCATCTTTCGGACAGATAACGACCCGGTCAGCATGGATATGCCGACCCAACATCTGCCTTGCAGTCCTTAAACCGCTTTGAAGCTGTGGGTGAACATGCGAGGTAGCGACGGGCATGGGGCACCTTAATGTGTGTCCATACAAAGTCATTGTACCACCGCTGCCGGCAGGCCTCTACCTCGTACAACAACTCCTTGGACAAGTATGGGTACTCCCACCCGTATTCATTGGCAACCTTTTGGCAGAAAAGTCTCTGTAGCCTGGACAAGGGTAGCATCGTGGAGCGGTCACCCTCACCAGGCAGGACAATCGACTCTGGGTGCCGAGGCGCCTTAACCACCTCCAAACTGGGCGTAGGTGCCCGCAGCGGCACTCTCTTCGCCCTAGCAGATGGCGCAGGTAACTCTGGGGGCGGAAGGGCAAGCAGGGGACTGGATCCCTCCTCAGGTTCTGAGGCCTCCACCCGGGGTGTACTATCCCCTGTAGACATGGGTGGGTCCCTAGGTGCACGGGACGAGGCCAGGGGTACTTTGTC
Organism: Rana muscosa; assembly: GCA_029206835.1. Taxonomy (NCBI): domain Eukaryota; kingdom Metazoa; phylum Chordata; class Amphibia; order Anura; family Ranidae; genus Rana; species Rana muscosa. Next base: position 18,802,971 of record JARGYO010000162.1, read on the forward strand.
CCAACCCTTCCGTTCAAATAGTTCATCTATTTGTCCATCATCTCCTGCATCGGAGATCGACTCCAGGTCGGAGGTGTCATACTCCTCTGCAGGTAGGTAATTCCCTGTAGATGTGGAATCACCCCCTCCCACGGGCTCCGGTAACTGTGGATCCCCGACACCTCCAACAAAACACCAAGTCCCGTTCCCTGGCTTACCTCGGCCGACACTTGAACATAGAGGTCCGGGAATTTTCCCACTGTTACGTCAGGATGAGTCTGACTCGTAGGAGAAGACCTCTCATACAGCTCTGGTTCAGGAGTCACTGGAGTGGGAACAGTGGTCTCGGGAACACAGCGGGTAGGAGTGCCTGTGGAGACTGTGGTGGTTGACGCTGTAGCTGGTTTATGATTCTCCAGGTTTGGCTGGAACTGCGGATGACAGCAGGATCAGTAGCAGGCTGAAGCAGGGAGAGATAAGCCAGGTCAACACGGTAAAACACACAGAGCAAGTAGCAGGCAGGTGCAGGGTCAGGCGAGCCGGGTCAGATCGGGTGGTCAGGCAGAGCAATGCGGAGGACTGGAGCAGGGTCAGATAAGCAGGCAGAGGTCTGGCAACGGAACAGCAAGTAGTAGTAGCAGAGTCAAGACAGGCCGGGGTCAGGGTTGGAGATAACAGGTAAAGCAGCAGCGCCGGGTCGTCCAGGTAATCAGATAGCAGATGCAGGTAGAGATACTCAGAAGCTGCAGATCAAACAGCACTGCATAAGTGCAGCTGCTGTCCTTTTAAAGGCCCATTGGCGCCAAACAGCGTTCAGTGCGCGCGCGCATACGCCGCAAAGGATCGCGCATGCGCGTGCGCACACGCGCTGAAGAGGCACGCACGCGCGTTTCTGTATCCAGTCATGGTAAGTCCCTCACATTGCCCCCCCCCAAGGGGCAGCCTCCGGATGCCTAACCGGCCTTTCTTTTCAGGATGGGCAAGAAAAAATGCATGAATTCATTCTTTAGCATGAATGTTACGTTCAGGTTCCCAGGAGTTATCCTCTGGACCGTAAGGGATCAGGTACTGCAGGTTTAAGTAAGGAGACATGAAATACTGGATGTATCTTAAAAGAGTCAGGTAAGGAATGTTCATACAATACCTCTTTAATTTTTCTCTTCACTGAAAAAGGTCCTAAGAACTTGGGTGCTAATTTCTTCGAAGGGCAAGCCAACCTGAGGTTATTTGTGGAGAGCCATACCTGATCGTCCACTTGCAGGTCCAAGTCCCCTCTCCTTTTTCTGTCGAAAGCTTTCTTGCTGTCTGCCTGGGCCTTGGTCACTGCTTCCTGCAACACTTGGTTATTGCGACTGAGGAAGTCCACCATGCTCTGTACTGCTGGAATTGAGGATTCTGGAAGAAAATCAGGTAAAAAAGACAGGTGAAAACCATAATTAGAGAAGAAGGGAGATTGCCCTGTGGCCGAGTGGCTGGCGTTGTGATAGGAAAATTCTGCTAGGGGCAGTAAGGATACCCAGTCATCTTGGACAAAGGACGTGAAACATCTGATGTATTGATCAAGAGTCTGATTCGTCCTCTCAGTTTGTCCGTTCGTTTGGGGGTGATAGGCCGAGGACAAAGCTAGTTCGATCTTCAGGGTCTTACATAATGCCCTCCAGAAACGTGAGGTAAATTGTACTTCCCTATCTGATATGATGTTTGCAGGAACTCCATGCAATCTGACAATCTCCTTGATGAATACACGGGCTGTTTCCATAGCGGATGGAGTACTCTTTAATGGTAGGAAGTGGGCCATTTTAGAGAGTCGATCCACGACTACAAAGATCGCGGTACACCCTTCAGAACATGGAAGCGCTACTATAAGGTCGATGGAAATCATCTTCCATGGTCTATCCGGTATAGGTAAGGGTTTCAATAGTCCCCAGGCCAGACTCCTTGCTGTTTTGTTCCGGTTACAGACGGGGCATGTACTTACATACTTCTTGCAAAACTCCTCCAGGCCTGGCCACCAGAACGTGCGATGTACCAACTCGAGGGTCTTGCAGACCCCGAAGTGCCCTGCCAGTGGATGATCATGAAGAAGTTTTAATACTCCAACTTGCAAGTCACCAGGGACAAAGATTTGACTCCCCCTCCACAGTAGGCCATCTCTGGACGTCAAGGTAATCCCAGGGGGTCTTGAAGAGTCAGTGGATGCTTCCTTAATCTGGGAGAGAAGATCCGTTTGGAGAAGCAGAAAGTTGCCTGCGGGTAAAATGGTGTCAGGGACAGAAAGGTCCTTAGGGTCGTCATACATACGCGATAGCGCGTCTGGTTTGGTATTCTTAGATCCAGGCCGGTACGTGATATGGAAGGAAAAGCGAGAGAAAAACAGGGCCCATCGGGCTTGTCGAGGTTTCAGCCGTCTAGCAGATCTTAGGTACTCTAGATTCTTGTGGTCGGTGTATATGAGTACTGGATGGACAGCACCCTCTAACAAGTACCTCCATTCTTGCAAAGCAACCTTGATGGCAAGTAACTCCCGATCACCCACATCGTAGTTCCTCTCTGCAGGGGACAGTTTTCGTGAGAAGAAGGCCGCAGGGTGCATTAGGTCCTTAGTACCCTGGCGTTGAGAAATGACCGCCCCTACTGCAACTTCGGAGGCATCTACCTTGAGGATGTAGGGTAGAGATGGGTCAGGATGGCTGAGGATCGGAGCTGAAGTAAAAAGTCTTTTAAGTGTTTCAAAGGCGACTTGGGCTTCGAGATTCCAATGGAATCGCAGGTTTTGTTTGGTTAGCTGCATGATGGGCGTGATTATTGCAGAAAAACCCTTGATGAACTTTCTGTAAAAGTTTGCAAACCCTATGAAACGTTGCACTCCCTTCTTGTCTAAGGGTACAGGCCAGTCTAGAATAGCGGACACCTTTTGGGGGTCCATCTTAATTCCCGTTGGGGAAATCACCAATCCTAGGAACTGGATGCTCCGCTGCTCAAATTCGCATTTCTCTGCCTTTGCATACAGTCCATGCTGACGAAGCCGACCCAGTACCCTGCAGACATGTTCCCGATGCCGGTCAAGGGACCCTGAAAAGATTAAGATATCATCCAGATAGACAATTACAAAAATGTCCAAAAAGTCTCTGAATACATCATTGATGAAATATTGGAAGGTGGCGGGGGCGTTGCAGAGCCCAAAGGGCATGACCAGATATTCATAATGGCCGAATCGGGTACGAAAGGCCGTCTTCCACTCATCCCCGGCCCGGATGCGGACAAGATTGTAGGCCCCCCTTAGATCCAACTTAGTGAAGATAATGGCAGATCTTAATTTCTGGAACAGTTCAGGTATCAGGGGCAACGGATAGCGGTTCTTGACCATGATTTTATTCAACTCGCGGTAGTCCACACATGGGCGAAGGGTCTGGTCTTTCTTTGTGACGAAAAATATTCCGGCACCTGCTGGTGAGGTTGAGGGGCGGATAAACCCCTTGTTCAGATTTTTGTCAATGTAGACCTTTAGTGCCTCCTGTTCTTTTTCCGACAAAGGGAATATGCGCCCAAAGGGGATCTCAACTCCAGGAAGCAGTTCGATCGGGCAGTCATAGGAGCGGTGAGGCGGAAGGGAGTCAGCCCCCCGTTTACTGAAAACATCAATGAACTCGTGGTATGGTTCAGGCACTGACTGGAATAAGTTCTGATCGGAGTCCATACACAGCAGAGTAGTGGGTGGGTTGGAGGGTTTGGATATACAATGTTTCTGACAATAGGAGGACAGGAATCCTACTTCCCCAGATACCCAATTGATTTGGGGATTGTGAGCCCGAAGCCAAGGCAACCCCAGGATCACGGGGAACAATGGTGAAGATATGGCATCAAGAGTCAGCAGTTCTTTGTGTTGGGAGGAGATGGCAACAGGCAAAGGGGCGGTCTCCTGGGTTACTTGTCCCGACTTTATGCGAGAGCCATCGGCCAGGTAGACAGAAAGTCCATGCGCCTTTTCTTGTAGCGGGAGGCGTTGCTGAATGGCAAAGGTGATATCGACGAAACAGCTACATGCTCCAGAGTCGACGATAGCGTTGACTGTTATTGTTCTTTCCGGAAGGAGAAATGAGAGAGGGAGAGCAAGGTGGGTTGCAGTGGCAGACGACAGAGTTGACAGGTTGGCAGGTATGGAAGAAGGGCACTTACGCACCTTGGCGGGGCAGTTGTGCACGTAGTGGCCGGCCTCGCCACAGTAGAGGCAAAGATTGTGCCGTCTGCGACGTGCTCGTTCTTCAGGGGATAAAGTTGATCATATCACTCCTATTTGCATGGGCCTAGAAGTGTGTGGAACTGGACCGGCAGGATCTGAGCAGGTTTGTGCCAGGTAGCAGGAAGAGGGAGCTGGAGCCCTTGGGGTCATCCACGCGGAGCGGCCTTGCTGAGTGGACCGCTCTGACCGACGCTCACGGAGTCGTCGATCGATTTGGATGGACAGGGTGATCTGATTTTAAAGAGTACCTGGTATACCCACTCGGGCGAGCTCATCCTTGAGACTGTCAGAAAGACCCATGCGGAATTGGTGTCGTAAGGCAGCATCATTCCATTGAGTGTCTGTGCTCCAGCGCCTAAAGTCTGTGACATAGTCCTCGGCCGCTCTGCGACCTTGCTGGAGCGCAAACAGAGCAGCTTCCGCCGTGGCGGTCCGTTGGGGGTCCTCATAAAGCTGGGCCATGGCCTCAAAAAAGGCTAACAAGGAGTGGGTCTGTACTCTGTTCTGCTCAAGTAGTCGGTGGGCCCAACTCTGGGGTTCTCCTTGGAGTAGGGTGATGACAAACCCCCCTTGGTGGCTTCAAGTGAAAAAGTCCGGGGTTGTAGAGTGAAGTATAACTGGCATGCATTGTGGAAAGCCCGGAACTTGGTTCGGTCTCCTGCGAATCTTTCCGGAACAGGAACTCTGGGTTCAGGCGGGAGCATCACTACAGAAGGAGCGGAGGCAGACTGTACAGGTGCAGTGGAGGAACCCGAAGCCACATGACTGGGATCTGATAAGTTCTGGACCTGCTCGTCCAATTTGACATGTCCTTCTTGTAGGGATTTAACGGCTTGCGTGAGAGCTGCAAGGTGTGTGCAAATCTCCTCCATGGGTGAGGTTTCTCCTGCAGACTCGGTCATGGCTGTTTAATACTGTTACGTACCTCCGAGGATGAGTCTGACTCGTAGGAGAAGACCTCTCATACAGCTCTGGTTCAGGAGCCACCGGAGTGGGAACAGTGGTCTCGGGAACACAGCGGGGTAGGAGTGCCTGTGGAGACTGTGGTGGTTGACGCTGTAGCTGGTTGATCCTCCAGGTTTGGCTGGAACTGAGGATGACAGCAGGATCAGTAGCAGGCTGAAGCAGGGAGAGATAAGCCAGGTCAACACGGTAACACACAGAGCAAGTAGCAGGCAGGTGCAGGGTCAGGTGAGCCGGGTCAGATCGGGTGGTCAGGCAGAGCAATGCGGAGGACTGGAGCAGGGTCAGATAAGCAGGCATCCGTCTGGCAACGGAACAGCAAGTAGTAGTAGCAGAGTCAAGACAGGCCGGGGTCAGGGTTGGAGATAACAGGTAAGTCAGCAGCGCCTGGGTCGTCCAGGTAATCAGATAGCAGATGCGGGTAGAGATACTCAGAAGCTGCAGATCAAACAGCACTGCATAAGTGCAGCTGCTGTCCTTTTAAAGGCCCATTGGCGCCAAACAGCGTTCAGTGCGCGCGCATGCGCGTGCGCACACGCGGCGAAGAGGAGCGCACGCGCGTTCCTGTGTCCAGTCATGGTAAGTCCCTGACACCCACTGGATCCATCCGGGCCAGGCAAGCGCAGGGGTTGTCCTCCATCTCGGCCGCTGGAAGCTTTAGTGAGACCGAACTTCCTTTTGGGCGCTGGGAGTAGGGAATCTGTGAATCCTCCGTCCATTTGTTCGCGACTTCCACGGAAGTCTCTGCAGTGCGCGGGGGAATGGCTGTGCAAGCTCTGACTTCTCCTTGTAGAGTGATGGCGCCTGTTAGGCAGTTGAGGTGGGAGGCTCGCGGCCTTTCTATTGGTTGCTCCACTTCAAATATGAACTCGCCACAGGCCTCGCAGCGACCGAAGGGCTTCAGCTGTACCACCAGTCCCGAACAGCCGGGACAAATCATACACAGGGCCTCAACGTCCTTGCATGTGTACAGGGCGAATCGTCCCTGGGTCTTGAGCCGAATCCCCGTATCCATAGCGGAGACAGCAACGGGGGTTGCCCTTGTGGTAGATGCAGTGGGGACCCATGATGCAGTAGAAAGCATGCTGACCGTTGACTGCTCCATCGCGCACTGAAGAACTGGCGCCAAAGTCTCCACGTGTATCCTTTTCCTCGTCACGCCCACGAACTGAGCAGGGAGGGTGTGCCTCGTGGCGCGCCGACCAACATGGCCGACCTCCTCTGAACTTTTCTGGGGGGTAAAAGTCAAGTTTTGAGCGCTTCAGCTCCATTGACACAGAACACAAATCCCGGACTCAGAGCCCCCACGTGTAGCGCCCTCACCCGCTCTCTCCCTTCTTCTTCACGGCTGGTTAACTCATCTAGGGGGACCAGGGAGAGGGGTGAGGTGCTGCCACCAGCTCGCACCTCATATGTGTGTAGAGGTTTGAGCTTAGATCTTTACCTTCGGGTCTGTGTCCCTGTCCAGAGCTTCCACTTCAAATATGACAGGTAGATAGGTGAATGTAGAACACTTTGCTCCCAGAAAAGTAAGCCCACACCAGGTGACAGTACAACATCTATATTTATTTCCGCAGAGATAAATATGCCTCCTTGCAAGCAGACTGGTTGATACAAACACGAACTTGGTGGGGAGAGGGTTCAGGCACAATCCTTTCGGATCAGAGAAACTGTTAGGAGTTCACAACAACTTTTGGAGCACGGTCGCTGCCACCGACCGTGAGGTTGGTCCCTGCCACAGATCGGGTGAACGATGAGGTCCCTGCCACAGACCTTTGGATAGGCCTCTGCCACCGACCTGATGTAGCTGGGTCTCTGCAAAGACCATAGAACATGGACTACCTTCTAATGGCGACCCCTGTTAGGGAGATGATCCATCCCGGACGAGCCCCCACGTGTAGCGATACTCCCAGTTAAGTTTTTGGGCCTTGTAGTACACCGCTGTCAACCCCTGGCAATTGGCTCTAACCTCTCATGACACAGTTAGGAAAAGGGATGATAGAATTGCACTCTCTCTCGCTAGTATTCTATATGACACAGTCCCCTTTATAATATAGCACAGTAATTGACACTGACAACCAATATACATAACTATAGGTTCTTTACTATTAGTAAAGGTTAAAAGGGTAAAACAGTATGCAATGTCACATGCAGATCCCTGCAATATAAGTATACTTATCAAAAGATAAAACATTCAGCAATGTAATGACAGTATAACAGACCCCGCTGCAGCTATCCTCCCTCGTGAGCAAGATGGCGCCCAGAAATGTCCTATACTTCCCAGTCAGGCCTGACTATAAATTGGGGTATAGTTTGATGAAGAAATCTTGGCTAGCAAAACACGGTGGTGCACCTAAAGAACAAATTGTAATCCAATGGGGTAGCGATGATTGCTAACTTTCTAAAGCTGGAGAGACTAGTAAACTCAGTTCAGCAGACCGTCTCCCCAGAGTGTAACTGTAATCACTGATGGGCCTGGATAAAGTTAAATAGGCACAAAGTTAATAATATGTGGCTCTGAGCAGGCGCTCTCTCACCCGACCGGACCAGTCCTTGTCCGGTACCTCCGCTACTGTGACTCGCTTCACAGTGTCCACGACGCCCGGGTCTTCGGTCCTCCTGATGACAACTCTTCACAACAGGCTCAGACGCTCCACAGGCTCCTCGGTGGAGCGGAAGGCTCTTTGGAAGAAAATGCAAGGCCCAGGCTTCAGGCCTTGCATGCACAGCAGGTCAGCACAGGGATCCTCTTGCTGGGAGGGCGGTGTCCAAAGAGAGAAAGAAACAGTCTCCGCCTCTCCCTTATAAAGTCCACCCCAGCAGTCCTTGCGCGGGGAAATGCACCCTGGGTGCCCTAAAGCGTGCTGGGAACTGTAGTCTCTTTAGGAAAAAAACAATACCCCGCTACAACATATAAAAGAGGGGGGGAAGAGAGAAATGAAATAAATACCACAATAATACATGTAGCATAAATTAGACACATTGGTAAATCATAAGAATTGGTCCATGGTGTACAGTGATGGTAAGAATTTGGTGGCTCTACGCGTTTCACGGTCTAATAACCGCTCATCAGGAGCAGAAAACCATGGAGTAATCTAAAAAGAGGAAGAGATACACTTAAATAAGTATTTGCCAATAATTATAAGGGGGTATGGAGGGGAGAAGAGATATTTTGTATTTAAAATTAAACCAATTATATGGGGAATACTTGCGTCCAACTTACATCAACAGCTGCGCAAATGTAGCATGCAATCCAGAATCGCCAGCACTCAGTAGGGGCCCCACCTCCAGGCGCTGAGGTGGCTTGGTAGGGCAGCAACATCCAAAACAGGCAGTCCATGGAATTTGGTTTCTGATTGTCAATAGGTACACATTACCCTTCATTTTCCCGCTTTCATGTCTTTCTTGAGCATTTTCTTTTCACCACTATTTGTTTTTTCATTTTTATCACCTTTCCTCACATCTCTTCTCCCCCTTTCCCCTTTTCTTTTCCCTTTCTTTCCCTCCCCCTCACTCATCTTACCTTACTTCTATCTTTACCTGTTTTTCTCCCAACCCTTTTTCACCCTTTTTTTCACCTTTTCATACACTCACAACACTATCATTCATACCAATTTTATTGTCTTTCCAACAGGTCCCCATTCAGGGACTATCACATCACACCCCTGTCAGGGTATTTACTCACACCCACTAGCCTTCACCTGCCTATTTTGGATGTTGCTGCCAGACAGGGGGAGCTGAGAGACAGGGGGAGCTGAGAGACAGAGGGGGGAGCTGAGAGATAGAGGAGGAGAGCTGAGAGATAGAGGGGGGTGCTGAGAGATAGAAGAGGAGAGCTGAGAGATAGAGGAGGGGGCTGAGAGACAGAGGAGGGGGCTGAGAGACAGTGGGGGGCTGAGAGACAGAGGGGGAGCTAAGAGACAGAGGGGGAGCTGAGAGACAGAGGGGGAGCTGAGAGACAGAGGGGGAGGTGAGAGACAGAGGGGGGAGCTGAGAGACTGAGGGGGGAGCTGAGAGACAGGGGCTGACAGACAGGGGGAGCTGAGAGACAGAGGGGGGCTGAGAGACAGAGGGGGGCTGAGAGACAGAGGGGGGAGGTGAGAGATAGAGGAGAAGAGCTGAGAGATAGAGGAGGGGGCTGAGAGACAGAGGAGAGGGCTGAGAGACAGAGGATGGGGCTGAGAGACAGAGGAGGGGTCTGAGAGACAGAGGGGGAGCTAAGAGACAGAGGGGGGGCTGAGAGACAGGGGGGAGCTGAGAGACAGAGGAGGAGAGCTGAGAGATAGAGGAGGGGGCTGAGAGACAGAGGAGGGGTCTGAGAGACAGAGGGGGGGTCTGAGAGACAGAGGGGGATCTGAGAGATAGAGGGGGGTCTGAGAGACAGAGGAGGGGGCTAAAAGAGGGGGGACTGAGAGACACGGGGACTGAAAGACAGAGGGGGGACTGAGAGACAGAGGGGGTCTGAGAGACAGAGGGGGGATCTGAGAGACAGAGGGGGGTCTGAGAGATAGAGGAGGGGTCTGAGATAGAAGGGGGGTCTGAGAGACAGAGGGGGGGTCTGAGAGACTGTAAGGGTATGTACTTACCGAGGCCGAGATGCCGAGAGTGGTTCACCTTTGCGACTTGACGCACTCCACCCCCTGGAGTTGAGACAGGGAGTGGATGGCGAGAAGCGGCACCGGCTACCGGCAGGTGGTGGGTATTTGTAGACGGTCCGGCAGAGCTGAGTAGACTGAAGAACAGGCTTCAAGCAGGAACTAGCCGGATTGGTAAAGTTCAAACAGCAGGAGATAATGGAAGCCGGTGCAGGTTGAGTCCGGGTTGTAATGGCTAGGTAACGGTCCCGGCTGGGGGTCAAACACAGTAAAAGGTAACAAGTCCAGAGAGTACCGGGAACCCGGCAGGGGTTCAAAGGAAACGCGGAAGTCCAAAAGGTACAGGCCAGAGGTCAGGGATTGGAGACAGGCAGCAGATCCGAGTCACAGGCCGAGGGTCAAACACAGGAGAAGGCAGAAGTCCGTATCACAAGCCGAGGGTCAGGTCCAGGAGAGAGATCAGAGGAGTCAAGCCAGTCCGGGTCACAAGGAGATTTTCAGGATAGTTTTCCAGAGTCTTGGGAATACAGGAAAGCTGACAAACCAGCAACTTGTCAGTGCAACTGGGTCTCTTTAAATAGGCCCGCCTGGATTCCTATTGGTGCGCCGCCGCGCATGCGCGCGCGCCGCTGCGTCGGCGCGCGCACCCGAGAACGTAGAAGCGCCGTCCCGCGCACGCGCATGCGCGGAAGCATCATTCCGCCGCGCGTGCGCATTGGGCGCTGATTGGCGCTGTTGGACGGATTTCCCTGACAGTGCCCCCCTCCTAGGGGCGGACTCCGGACGCCCAGACTAGACATCAACTCGGGATGTTCCTGGTGAAAGACTCTAATTAGGCGGGGAGCATGTAGGTTCCTAGATGGTTCCCAAGAGTTGTCCTCCGGGGGATACCCCTTCCATTTGATTAAATACTGTAGCTGCCTGCCTCTTTTCCTGCAGCCCAGGATAGATTCCACCACGTACTCGTTTTCACCATCAACCTCCACAGGTGGAGGAGGTGGCACATCCCTTCCCGGGAAGGAGCTGGAGACTACCGGTTTCAACAGAGACGTGTGGAAGACCGGGTGTATCCTGTAGGAGTCGGGCAGTGCCAATTCAAAGGCCACAGGGTTGATTACTCGCTTGATTTTGAAAGGGCCTATAAATCTTGGTCCCAATTTCCGTGAAGGGATCGGCAATTTGAGGTTGGTGGCGGAGAGCCATACTTCCTCCCCAACTTTGAAGACTGGATTTTCCTTCCTACCCTTGTCATAGTATCTCTTGTAAGACTCCTGGGCGTTTTGCATCATTTCCTGGAGTCTCAGAAAATTAGATTGAACAAAGGCTATCCGATCTTGAACAGCAGGAACAGAGCTCTCCGAAATGTCATCAGGGAGGAAGGAAGGATGGAAGCCAAAGTTGGCCCAAAAAGGAGTTTGACTGGTGGCTGAATGCACCGAGTTATTATATGCAAATTCAGCGTAGGATAATAGGGAGGACCAATCATCTTGTGAGGCTGAGCAAAAACAACGGAGATATTGTTCTAGGGTTTGATTGGTTCTCTCTGTCTGTCCGTTGCTCTGGGGGTGATATGCCGATGATAGGCAAATTTTGATTTCTAAAGATTTGCAAAGTTCCTTCCAGAATTTCGCCGTGAATTGAACGCCTCTGTCAGAGGTGATGCTTTTAGGCACTCCATGGAGCCTGATTATCTCCTGAAAGAAGGCTTTGGCTGTATCTGCAGCAGAGGGAGTACCAATCATGGGCACGAAGTGTGCCATTTTGGAGAGGCGGTCAATTACGACCAGAATCGTGGTAAAACCTCCAGAGGGCGGTAGATCTACAATGAAGTCCATGGACACATCTGCCCACGGACGTTCAGGGATAGGCAAAGGTTTGAGTAGTCCCCAACTTTTGGTTTTGGGTCCCTTATACCGTTGGCAACGGGTACAGGAGGCAACATAGGACTTGCAATCTTGTCTCCAACCAGGCCACCAGAAGGAGCGAGAGATTAGTTCCATGGTCTTTTTGGTTCCAAAGTGACCAGCTAGTTTGTGGTCGTGGAAAGTTTTCAGAGTCAGTTGCCTTGTTTCCAGAGGGACGAAGACTTTACCTTGGGACCAGAACAAGTCATTACGCTTCTCCAAGGAAGAGGTTACTTGGTCAGGACAATGCTTAGAGGCGGCTCTTATGGAGGTTAGTAGATCAGCCTGTGGGATGAGCAGAAAGTTTTGTGCTGATAGGATGGTACTTGGTTCCTCTGCTTGAGGGGTCTCGGGAAACATCCTAGAGAGGGCATCCGCCTTCACGTTCTTGGAACCGGGCCTATAAGAGATATGAAAGTTAAACCTAGTGAAGAAGAGGGCCCATCGGGCTTGTCTGGGTCGAAGACGTTTTGCTGTTCTCAGATATTCTAGATTCTTATGATCCGTGAATATCATGACGGGGTGAGGAGCTCCCTCCAGAAGGTATCGCCATTCTTCCAGGGCGAATTTGATAGCTAATAGTTCCCGGTCACCGACGTCATAATTACGTTCCGGAGAAGTTAGTTTACGAGAGGCAAAGGCTACTGGATGAAGAAGGGATTTGGGGCCCTGCCTTTGAGAGAGGATGGCCCCAGTGGCTGACTCTGAAGCATCTACTTCCAGCGTAAACGGCAGTAGCGGATCTGGATGCTTCAATACAGGTGCCGATGTGAATGCATTTTTTAGTTTATCGAAGGCATCTTGAGCTTCCGGTGACCAGTGAAAGCGGTAGCCCTGGCGTGTCAGTTGGGTTATAGGTGCCACAATAGAGGAGAACCCCACAATGAACCTCCTGTAGAAATTGGCGAAACCTATAAATCGTTGTACCCCTTTCTTGTCTGTTGGGGCTGGCCATTCCTGGATAGCTTTGACTTTCTGCGGGTCCATTGCGACCCCATTGGTAGAAATAATAAATCCCAAAAATTGCACCGTGGTTTTCTCAAAGTCACATTTCTCGGCCTTGAGGTAAAGTCTATGTTCTCGGAGAATAGTGAGGACCTTGATGACATGGATTCGGTGCAGTTCAAGGGAGGACGAAAAAATAAGAATATCGTCTAAGTAGACTACTAGGAAATCGTCCAGGTGTTCACGGAAAATGTCATTGACCAGGTGCTGGAAAGTAGCTGGGGCGTTGCAAAGCCCGAATGGCATGACCAAGTATTCGAAATGACCGAATCTAGATCTAAAAGCCGTCTTCCATTCGTCTCCAGCCCTGATCCGGATGAGGTTGTAGGCCCCTCGAAGGTCCAGTTTAGAGAAGATCCGAGCTGATCGGAATCGTTGGAACAACTCCGGGATGAGAGGAAGCGGGTATCTATTTTTAATAGTAATTTTATTTAATTCCCTATAGTCGATGCAGGGCCTCAGAGTCCCGTCTTTCTTTTCAACGAAAAAGATTCCGGCACCGGCTGGGGAAGAAGAGGGTCGAATGAATTTCTTTTCCAGATTTTCCTCAATGTAAGACTTGAGGGTCTTCAACTCAGATTCGGACAAGGGGAAGATGCGGCCGAATGGAATTTTGGAGCCAGGCAGAAGGTCGATGGGACAATCGTAGGGACGATGTGGAGGTAGGCGGTCGGCCTGCTGTTTGTCGAAGACGTCCTGGAATCCTAAGTATGCTGATGGAACATGTGGTAGGTTATCCGGTTGAGGGGTTAAAGTAGCACAGGCAGTTGGAAGTGCGGAAAGACAGTGTTGAGAACAATATGAAGAAGTGAAGTTAACTTCCCTCTTGGCCCAGTTTATATGAGGCTCATGTGCTTGTAACCAGGGAAGGCCCAGGATGATGGGAAACATGGGAGATGAGATGAGGTCAAATCGAAGGTATTCTTGGTGGCCTGAATCCGTGATAGCAAGGACGGGTCTTGTTTCTTGCGTAATTACCCCTGAACGAGGCAGGGATCCATCCGCCAGACGAACCTGAAGATAACGGTCCTTGGTTTGCAGAGGAAAGTGAAGTTGGGAAGCAAGTGAAGAGTCCAGAAAGCAGCTGCAGGCTCCTGAATCAATAATCGCCGGTAGGCGGGTTGCTCCTGTTGGTAGCTGTAGAGAAATAGAAAGAACAACATAAGTCTGTGGTAAGCCAGAAACTGGGTAGTTCAAAGTGTCTTTGAGGGTACACTTACTAGGTCTCACTGGGCATCTCCGAAGGAAATGGCCAGTACCCCCGCAGTAAAGACACAGATTGGCCTGACGCCTGCGCTGCTTTTCCTCAGGAGAAAGGGGAGGACGAACTAGACCAAGCTGCATGGGTTCAGGCTCGGGGGGAGAAGATGCTGTAGGAACTTGGATGGGTGGATAGGCAGAAGCTGATCGTGGCAAAGTCCAGTTTGGACGGGTAGTCTGGAAACGCTCAGAACGCCGCTCCCGGAGGCGTCTGTCAAGCTGAGTGACAGACTGGATCAGATCTTCCAGAGTAGTTGGAACACCAATCCTGGCCAGCTCGTCCTTAAGAGCCTCAGACAGTCCTTGGCGATATTGGTATTTAAGGGCCGTCTCATTCCAGCCAGTGTCAGCTGACCATTTCCGGAATTCTGCCGTGTAGTCCTCCACCGGCCTTCTCCCCTGGGTTAAACTGTGGAGAACAGACTCAGCTGTAGCTGATCGCTGAGGATCGTCATACAGCTGCGCCATACTCTCGAAGAAGGTGTCCACGGAATCTAGTATGGGGCTGCTTTGCTCCATCAGGCCATGGGCCCAGGCCTGAGGTTCGTCGGTTAGAAGGGAGATGACGAACCCCACCTTTACCACTTCTGAAGAGAAAGTCCTGGGTTGAAGGGCGAAATAGAGAGAACATGCGTTTTTGAAAGCCCGATATTTCTTACGGACGCCAGAAAATCGCTCAGGCAGGGGGACCCTGGGTTCAGGGGTAGCCATTACTACGGTGGGATTTGCCTGATTTTGAGACGTGGAGGCAACATTGGCAATGGTAGCAGCTGGTGATGCTGGTCCTGTAGCTCCAGTAAGTAGCTGAAAGCGGCCATCCATTTGGACATAACCTTCTTGTAATTTCTGAACCGCGTCGGTTAGTGCAGTGACTTGCTGACATAGGGTCTCGAACGGTGAACGCACCCTGTCGGCCTCAGACATCTGGCTGGTTTGTACTGTAAGGGTATGTACTTACCGAGGCCGAGATGCCGAGAGTGGTTCACCTTTGCGACTTGACGCACTCCACCCCCTGGAGTTGAGACAGGGAGTGGATGGCGAGAAGCGGCACCGGCTACCGGCAGGTGGTGGGTATTTGTAGACGGTCCGGCAGAGCTGAGTAGACTGAAGAACAGGCTTCAAGCAGGAACTAGCCGGATTGGTAAAGTTCAAACAGCAGGAGATAATGGAAGCCGGTGCAGGTTGAGTCCGGGTTGTAATGGCTAGGTAACGGTCCCGGCTGGGGGTCAAACACAGTAAAAGGTAACAAGTCCAGAGAGTACCGGGAACCCGGCAGGGGTTCAAAGGAAACGCGGAAGTCCAAAAGGTACAGGCCAGAGGTCAGGGATTGGAGACAGGCAGCAGATCCGAGTCACAGGCCGAGGGTCAAACACAGGAGAAGGCAGAAGTCCGTATCACAAGCCGAGGGTCAGGTCCAGGAGAGAGATCAGAGGAGTCAAGCCAGTCCGGGTCACAAGGAGATTTTCAGGATAGTTTTCCAGAGTCTTGGGAATACAGGAAAGCTGACAAACCAGCAACTTGTCAGTGCAACTGGGTCTCTTTAAATAGGCCCGCCTGGATTCCTATTGGTGCGCCGCCGCGCATGCGCGCGCGCGCCGCTGCGTCGGCGCGCGCACCCGAGAACGTAGAAGCGCCGTCCCGCGCACGCGCATGCGCGGAAGCATCATTCCGCCGCGCGTGCGCATTGGGCGCTGATTGGCGCTGTTGGACGGATTTCCCTGACAGAGACAGAGGGGGGTCTGAGAGATAGAGGGGGGCTGAGAGACAGAGGAGGGGGCTAAAAGAGGGGGGGACTGAGAGACACGGGGACTGAAAGACAGAGTCGGGACTGAGAGACAGAGGGGGGTCTGAGAGACAGAGGGGGGATCTGAGAGACAGAGGGGGGTCTGAGAGACAGAGGGGGGGTCTGAGAGACAGAGGGGGTCTGAGATACAGAGGGGGTCTGAGAGACAGAGGAGGGGTCTGAGAGACAGAGGGGGGTCTGAGAGATAGTGGGGGGTCTGAGAGACAGAGGAGGGGGCTGAAAGAGGGGGGACTGAGAGGCACGGGGACTGAGAGACAGAGGGGGGACTGAGAGACAGAGGGGGCAGAGAGACAGAGGGGAGGGCTGAGACAGACCACATAGCGCTGTCCCTTTCTACAGTCCCTCCTCTGCTCATCTCCCCGCTGTCTCAGTGTTCTGGCATGTTTGTGTAGGATGCCGTGTACCTGATGGCCAGCAGCGGCAACGCCGAGTCTCCCTCTTGATCCGGGGGGTGCTCTCGCTGCTCTGCTCTTTACAGCGGCGCATTTTCTCTTCCTCCGGGCTCCCAGTCAGCCTGCCCTCCGGCCCAAGCCGCATGGTTCCTGGAGCAGAGAGGAGGTGAAGGAATCAAGGTTCTGGGAGCGCCGGGGTGGTCGCGCTCGCTCCTGTTCGCCTCCTCGGTGGTCAGGGAGGGGGCGGAGCTCTTCTCCCTCCTTGGCTTTTACATCCAACTTCCCTCCTCGCTGGCCACCTTCCCAGAGTCCCCGTCGCTGTTTGCTGCCACGCTCCCGCTGCCGCCGAACTGCAGAAAAAAACGGCCCACAAAAAAAAAAACGGCCCACCGGGAAACTCCCTTTAGTCCCGATGGCTAGTCCACCCCTGCTAAGGCCCCTTTCACACTGGGGTGGGGAGGTGCGCTGGCAGTATAGCGGCCAGTCCACCCCTGCTAAGGCCCCTTTCACACTGGGGCGGGGAGGTGCGCTGGCAGTATAGCGGCGCCATTTTTATACACACCGCTCCTTCACCGCTCAAAAGATGCGGCTTGCAGGAGATTTTTTTCCTCCCGCCAGCCCTCGGGTTTTCACATTGAGAATGCTGGGGCAGGATTACGCCTCAGTGTGAAAGGTGCCTAATGCCCCATACACACGACCATTTTTAATGTCATTTTTAAAACTGACGTTTTTCTCGTCATTTTTTTTCTTGTTTCCTCTCAAGCCTGTCTTGCGTACACACGATCATTAAAAAAAACGCTCGAGCAAAGCGCAGTGACGTACAACACGTACGACGGCACTATAAAGGGGAAGTTCCGTTCGAATGGCGCCACCCTTCATGTTAGTAAAGTTTGTTGAGAGACGATTCGCTCTTTTCAGTCTCGTGCTTTACGAACGCTAGTTTTACCAGAACGAGCACTCCCGTCTCATACTTGATTCTGAGCATGCGCGTTTTTTTTCACGTCGTTAAAGCATACACACTATCGTTTTTCACGTCGTTAAAAAAAAGACATGAAAAACGACGTGAAAAAATAGAGCATGTTCGAAATTTTTAATGCCCGTTTTTCACGTCGTTAAAAATGCTCTGGAGCATACACACGATCATTTTTAATGGCCATTTTTAAAAATGGCATTTTTAATGGCATGAAAAACGATCGTGTGTATGGGGCATAAGGGTACTGAATTTTTTATCATAGATAGATATATTCCTCCATGGAGGGGTAGGGCAATGACCATGGGCGTGGATCTGTGAGCTCCAATGCCACTCCCCCTTGGTTCTAACTATCGAGTGTGATATTAATGCATTCATTAATAAGGTATAAAATCTATTATAGAAAACCAATCTTTAAAAAATAAAATAATTTTTTTTTTTGATATGCTATTCAATTATGTATGGTATTTTTTAACTTTCAATTTTATTCATTTTCCATTTTTAATATATATATTTTTACAAAATGTGATTTATGATAGCGACCAGTCCTGTGATTGTTTTATTTTATTATTTTTTTGTCATTTTCTAATTTCCAATTTTCTTTTTTATTTGAAATGGAGAATATTCGCTTCCTTTACCTAAAAATATAGGGTGGTGTCACTGTTCTTCAAGCCTTTACACTTCCTGTTGATGACACGGCGGATATACAGGCCACTCTGGTTCTCTCAGAGTGAGGCTTGAACCACAGGTGGTCTGGTGGAGGCGATCGGAGGGGGTTAACGCTGACGTCTGAATACGACGGTCTGCGTGTTGGCCGACGTGGATGCTCTGTGCACAGATCAATGTGAGGCTTGATCCTCACTGGCCTGCCCCTATTGAAGTCAATGCGGTATTCAACTCACCTTAGAGTGAGGTTTGGAACGCATGCACCAGCGCCCTTTTGCGAAACAGGAAGTGTTTTGTGGCAACATGTTGGAAGTGCTAATTACAATCACAGGTTGGCATTTACGATATTGGGGGTCTTATATCCTATATAAACGCAGTGATTACAGCAGGATCATACCCCAGATGATGTCTTCTTAGATGAAACGCGTCGGTAAAGCCCTGCTGATGCCATTGCGTTGCCTATACTGCTCATTTCAAGCGCTTGTTCATCTATTCAAATGTGAGTGTTCCCAATTTTATTAAATTTTACAATATTTTTACGGGTTCACACTATGTGGAGTATTTTCTTCTCTGGTCACACTGCTTGACTACATGAGAAAGACCCAGCCCGTCGCGCTGAGGACTGCCGCCCTGAGCCACCTACCGGACGGAGGGATCATTTTCCACTCTGATCAAAAATACAGGCGTAGATGAATCATGGATTGGTGTTTACACCACAAGCCTTGTTGACTCATTGAGCTTATGCCCATTTGAGTCCCCTCACTCTGGTAAGCCTTCACACAACCGGTGGTGGTTGTTTTTTTTTTCACCCAACATTGAGGTCACGAGGAACACGTTTTCTTTTCTCTTGATCTAGTGTACTTCTTTTTATCATCATTCCTTTATGGAATTTTCAATTCACGATGAAACAACTCATACAAGACAGCATATGGACTTATATTGTGTTTAAGTTTTGTGGTCATTCACATTATTTCACATTGTTTTTGAAGCTGTACAAATTTTATTTAGAATTTTGTGGTTATTCACATTAATACGTATTGTTTTCTATATACACATGATTTTGTAGCAGTACAAAATCCCTAAGCGCTGCACATATTTTTATTTACAAATTAAAGATTAGAAAATATCTTTCCTTTATGAGATTGACACACATGTGGAGGTCAGGCCAAGACCTAACATGTTTGAAGAAAGGGAAGCTTTTAAAATGTAGTAGTGTTGTCAAATTTGGGAACCCCCACCACATGCTTCATATTTCTTCTCACAGCATACCTAAAAAAAAATTTTTTAAATGTCTTACCTTTCTGGTTATTTAGAGCAAATTTGTCCACAGGACACTATAGGCAACGTCTATTGTTTAGAATAGATAGCAATGTGATGCATACATGAGGTAGTATTTTTGTGAAATAACATACAATGCATTGCCCAAGCCTTGATATTTTTAGCCCTTTGTTGGGACAGAAAGTCCTACACATCTAGTTAACTGATAATGGAGGACTGTCAGCACAGCACAGACTAAGTTTATATTTTTCATAATCCCCAGCCCCCATAGAAAGACAGATGAAAGCGGAGTTCCACCCAAAAGTGGAACCTCCGCTTATCTACTTCCTCCCCCCCTCCGGTGCCACATTTGGCACCTTTCAGGGGGAACAGGTACCTGTTTTTGACAGGTACCCTTCCCCACTTCTGGAAGACAGCGCTGCGGTGCTGTCCCTCGGAAGTTCGGCCCCCCTTCTCCTTCCCCCGCTGCCTGGCCGGTTAGAAAGTGCAGCACTCTTTGCGTATGCACAGTAGGGAGCTGGCTGTGAAGCTGAAAGGCTTCACTGCCCGTTTCCCTTACCATGAATGACGATGGCAGCTTCCGAGAAACTGATTGGAAAATCAGCTGGGGTGCCGACATTAAGGGAACCCTGGACAGGTAAGTGTCCTAATAATAAAAGTCAGCAGCTTCAGTATTTCATTTTTTCATGGGGGGGGGGGCAGAACTCTTCTTTAAAGATGAATTCCAGGTATGGATATTTTTACATAGTTACATTAGTCAATATATAGTTACATCGGTCCATGCTAGATCATTGTAACCATGTAACAATATTTATACCTGGAATTCTTTTTTAAATACGACTTTTCAAAGGTAAGCAGGTATTTTTAAATGTATTATAAAGTAATGCTTTGTGAACAGGAACAGGTAACAAATATAAAATAGATGTTTGGCTGCAAAAGTGGAAATACACTTCAAGCTCCAATCCTGCACAGTTGCCACGTAGGACAACAGTTACAAGAGACATTGCTGCTCAGATCACATGATTATCCCCTGAGGAGAGTTTAATACTTGTTCTAATATAGATCTGGAGGTTACTATTTCTCCGAGTCCATCCAAGTTTTATCCTGTGTTAAAGAGTAACTCCACTTTTGTGGCAATAAAATTGCAATAAAAAATAAGATAGCACGTACAATTGCTATATAGGCCATATTGTAACTGAATGTTAATAAAAATGACCTTTCCATTTCAATTTGCAGTGAAATTCCATACAAAATGGCAAGATGGAGGTGTTCCCCACATCATTTGTGTACAAAACACCCCTTAGAAATTTAAGTTTCTGCTTGTGTGATTGCCTTACTGACTTCTGCACAGGCAGGCACTAAAATACCTTGGGTTCCACACCAGAGGTATGACTTTTTGTCCGCAATTCTTCCATGAAAACCACTTCTGGCCAGACTTCTCCAGGCAGTAGATGGGCGTATCTGGGTCCCACTAGTTTCCGCCAGTTCTGTGCTGATGGCACTGCTTGACATTTTCTGATGTCGAAGGGAAGTAAGCATGATGTGTCTTTCATCTGCTGCATTAGGTTTCCTTGGCTGACCACTGTGTTCACGGTCTTTAACTTTGCCCAATCAATGGTGTCCCCAATGCTGATAAATACAGGCAGATACTTATCTATCATGCCATACCATCGGGGAGGTGTGTGATTGGTTCCAAATTTATTCTGCAGTAGGACAACAACCCCAAACATACATCCAATGTGATTAAGAACTATCTAAAGAAGAACAAGGAGTCCTGGAAGTGATGGTTTGGCCCCCACAGAGCCCTGATCTCAACATCATTGAGTCTGTCTAGGATTACATGAAGAGACAGAAGGATTTGAGGCAGTCTACATCCATTACATCCAATATCTGTTGTTAGTTCTTCAAGATGTTTGGAACAACCTACCTGCAGAGTTCCTTCAAAAACTGTGTGCAAATGTACCTGGAAGGATTGATGCTGGTTTTAGGTCAATGTGTAGTCACACCAAATTTTGATTTAAATTTTGATTTTCCTTCTGTTCGTCCACTTTGCATTTTGTAAATTGATAAAAATAAACAATCAAAATATACATATACAGTCAGGTCCATAAAATTTGGGACATCGACACAATTCTAATCTTTTTGGCTCTATACACCGCCACAATGGATTTGAAATGAAACAAACAAAACGTCCTTTAACTGCAGACTTTCAGCTTTAATTTGAGGGTATTTACATCCAAATCAGGTGAACGGTGTAGGAATTACAACAGTTTGTATATGTGCCTCCCACTTTTTAAGGGACCAAAAGTAATGGGACAATTGGCTGCTCAGCTGTTCCATGGCCAGGTGTGTGTGTTATTCCCTCATTATCCCATTTACAAGGAGCAGATACAAGGTCCAGAGTTAATTTCAAGTGTGCTATTTGCATTTGGAATCTGTTGCTGTCAACTCTTAATATGAGATCCAAAGAGCTGTCACTATCAGTGAAGCAAGCCATCATTAGGCTGAAAAAACAAAACAAACCCATCAGAGAGATGGCAAAAACATTAGGTGTGGCCAAATCAACTGTTTGGAACATCCTTAAAAAGAAAGAATGCACCTGTGAGCTCAGCAACACCAAAAGACACGGAAGACCTTGGAAAACAACTGTGGTGGATGACCGAATAATTATTTCCCTGGTGAAGAAAACACCCTTCACAACAGTTGGCCAGATCAAGAACACTCTCCAGGAGGTAGGTGTATGTGTGTCAAAGTCAACAATCAACAGAAGACTTCACCAGAGTGAATACAGAGGGTTCACCACAAGATGTAAACCATTGGTGAGCCTCAAAAACAGGAAGGCCAGATTAGAGTTTGCCAAACAACATCTAAAAAAGCCTTCACAGTTCTGGAACAACATCCTATGGACAGATGAGACCAAGATCAACTTGTACCAGAGTGATGGGAAGAGAAGATTATGGAGAAGGAAAGGAACTGCTCATGATCCAAAGCATACCACCTCATCAGTGAAGCATGGTGGTGGTGGTGTCATGGCGTGGGCCTGTATGGCTGCCAATGGAACTGGTTCTCTTGTATTTATTGATGATGTGACTGCTGACAAAAGCAGCAGGATGAATTCTGAAGTGTTTCGGGCAATATTATCTGCTCATATTCAGCCAAATGCTTCAGAACTCATTGGACGGCGCTTCACAGTGCAGATGGACAATGACCCGAAGCATACTGCGAAAGCAACCAAAGAGTTTTTTAAGGGAAAGAAGTGGAATGTTATGCAATGGCCAAGTCAATCACCTGACCTGAATCTGATTGAGCATGCATTTCACTTGCTGAAGACAAAACTGACGGGAAAATGCCCCAAGAACAAGCAGGAACTGAAGACAGTTGCAGTAGAGGCCTGGCAGAGCATCACCAGGGATGAAACCAAGTGTCAGGTGATGTCTATGCGTTCCAGACTTCAGGCTGTAATTGACTGGCAAGGATTTGCAACCAAGTATTAAAAAGTGAAAGTTTGATTTATGAGTGTTAATCTGTCCCATTACTTTTGGTCCCTTAAAAAGTGGGAGGCACATATACAAACTGTTGTAATTCCTACACCGTTCACCTGGTTTGGATGTAAATGACCTCAAATTAAAGCTGAAAGTCTGCAGGTAAAACACATCTTGTTTGTTTAATTTCAAATACATTGTGGTGGTGTATAGAGCCAAAAAGATTAGAATTGTGTCGATGTCCCAATATTTATGGACCTGACTGTATATGTAAGCATTCTTACTTTTCAGCATTTCTGCCTAAAACTTTTTCACAGTACTGTATGAAACATAAATGGCAGTTGATGATTGCAAGTGAGGCAAACCCTGGAGTGTACCATTGATGCTATATCAAATCAACCATTCCACCTTTTGACACTTGTGTCACACCATATGACATAGCGACCAGTAGGGATGAGCTTCGAGTTCGAGTCAAACTCATGTTCGACTCGAACATTGCCTGTTCGCCCGTTCGCCGAACAGCGAACAATTTGGGGTGTTCGCGGCAAATTCAAAAAGTCTATGGGAGAAATCTAAAGTGCTAATTTTAAAGGCTTATATGCAAGTTATTGTCATAAAAAGTGTTTGGGGACCCGGGTCCTGCCCCAGGGGACATGTATCAATGCAAAAAAAAGTTTTAAAAACTGCAGTTTTTTCGGGAGCAGTGATTTTAATAATGCTTAAAGTGAAACAATAAAAGTGAAATATTCCTTTAAATTTCGTACCTAGGGGGTGTGTATAGTATGCATGTAAAGTCGCGCTTGTTTCCCGTGCTTAGAACTGTCCCTGCACAAAGTGTAATTTCTGAAGGAAAAAAAGTCATTTAAAACTCTCTCGCGGCTATAATGAATTGTCGGCTCCTGGCAATACATAGAAAAGTCATTGATAAAAAAAAAAAAAAAATGCGTGGGGGTCCCCCCAAGATCAATTACCAGGCCCTTCAGGTCTGGTATGGATATTAAGGGGAACCCTGCCGCAAATTTTAAAAAAAATGTGTGGGGTTCCCCCAAATATCCATACCAGGCCCTTCAGGTCTGGTATGGATTTTAAGGGCAACTCCACCCCAAATTAAAAAAAAAATGGCGTGGAGTTGCCCCAAGAATCCATACCAGACCCTTTATCCGAGCACGCAACCTGGCAGGCCGCAGGAAAAGAGGGGGGGACGAGAGAGCAGCCCCCCCTCCTGAACCGTACCAGGCCACATGCCATCAACATGGGGAGGATGTCCCCATGTTGATGGGGACAAGGGCCTCATCCCCACAACCCTTGCCCGGTGGTTTTGGGGGTCTGCGGGCAGGGGGCTTATTGGAATCTGGAAGACCCCATTAACAAAGGGGACCCCCAGATCCCAGCCCCCCATGTGAATTGGTAATGGGGTACATTGTACCCCTACCATTTCATGAAGAAAGTGTAAAAAAAAATGTAAAAAAAACACACAGACACCTTGGAAAAGTCCTTTATTAAAAATAAAAAAATAAAAAATAAAAAACCCATTCCAGCGATGTAATCCAGTGTCCAGCGGCGATCCGATGTCCAGCGCTGTCCACACGAAAAATCATTGGCTGAGCCTGAGCGGACCTGATGGGGAACTTCCTCCGCAGTGTATTAAATGAATAGACCCGCCCCTTCTAAAGTTCCCCATCAGGTCCGCTCAGCCAAAGACGTAGGTGTAAGGCTAAGTGGACCAGATGCGGAACGTGAGAAGGGGCGGGTCTATTCATTTATTACACTGCGGAGGCAGTTCCCCATCAGGTCCGCTCAGCCAATGATGTAGGCGGGGTCTGACATACGAGGAGGCGGACCTGATGGGGAACTTCCTCCACAGTGTAATAAATGAATAGACCCGCCCCTTCTCACGTTCCGCATCTGGTCCGCTTAGCCTTACACCTACGTCATTGGCTGAGCGGACCTGATGGGGAACTTTAGAAGGGGCAGGTCTATTCATTTAATACACTGCGAAGGAAGTTCCCCATCAGGTCAGCTCAGGCTCAGCCAATGACGTTTTGTGTGGACAGCGCTGGACATCGGATCACCGCGGGACACTGGATTTCATCACTGGAATGTTTTTTGTTTTGTTTTTTAATAAAGGACTGTTCCAAGGTGTCTGTGTGTTTTTTTTTTTTACTTTTTTTTTACACTTTCTTTGTGAAATGGTAGGGGTACAATGTACCCCTTAGCAATTCACATAGGGGGGGGCGGGATCTGGGGGTCCCCTTTGTTAAAGGGGTCTTCCAGATTCCGATAAGCCCCCTGCTCGCAGACCCCCACAACCACCGGGCAACCACCGGGCATTTTCCTTCAGAAATGACACTTTGTGCAGGGACAGTTCTAAGCACGGGAAACAAGCGCGACTTTACAGGCATACTATACACACCCCCCAGGTACGAAATTTAAAGGAATATTTCACTTTTATTGTTTCACTTTAAGAATTATTAAAATCACTGCTTTTGAAAAAACGTCCGTTTTATAAAACTTTTTTTTGCATTGATACATGTCCCCTGGGGCAGGACCCGGGTCCCCAAACACTTTTTAGGACAATAACTTGCATATTAGCCTTTATAATTAGCACTTTTGATTTCAAACGTTTGAGTCCATTGTATTTAAAAGGGTTCTAAAGTTTGCACGAACATTCTGGCTGTTCGCAGGTTCTGGTGCGAACCAAACAGGGGGTGTTCGGCTCATCCCTAGCGACCAGGTAAGGAAAAAAAGACCTGGGCCCAACAGACTGTCAGCATGCTTCCGAACTAGAACTCTTAACACTTCTGAGGCTGAACACCTTGCAGGAACTTTGTTCAACTGTAGAGGTAAAGTTCCACAAGAATCTCCAAGTATATAATTCTATTTTTATTTGACATGTAGTGCTGCTATTTTGAGCTGATGATTTGCAGACTGTGATAGCCCCAGCAGCCTGTTGGTCCGTCCCGTTGGGCCCCCTTCACCCCTGGGGTTCCTCTGGGAGACATCAACACACCTCCACTTTGTTATTTTTATTACCTGCAGCTAAATACATTCCTACACCCAACACAGTCTGCTCAGTAACCTTGTTACATTTACAGTATGTTGCATTTATTCATGCATGGATATATATGAGACTTAATGTTGTTTTTGTATAATAGAACACCCTTGTATCTATACATGAGGATCCCTGAAGAAGAACAAAAACAACAAAAGTCCCTTGGTCCTATTTGGAGGGTATTTCATTTTCCAAGAATCCCCAAGGAACAATCATGATGAATGATGTCACACTGCAAGGCACGTATTAGGAGGCTCTGCTGATAGTGACGAAACTGCGGCCTCCTGTAAATGTTCACTTATTTCCCCCATGACCAGTTTACAGGCTTCTGTGAAGAAAACTAAATCAGTGACTTAAAGCGGAAGTAAACCCATCAATGTTAGGCCTTGTACACACGGCCGAGATTCTCGTTGAAAAAAACATGTCGTTTTTTTCGACGAGATTCTTGGACAAGAAACTTGTCCCGGCCGAGTGTACACACGCTCGTTTCAAAGAACCCGCGGTTCTTTGAATGGAGCGTACGCGGTGACGTCATCGACTACGACGAGCATGCGCTCGTCACATTCGATGCCGTCGCCGCCATCTTGGTATACCCTACGTATGCCTATGAAGCTACCGCGCATGCGTTGAATTCATTTTGAACATGCGCGGGCTTCCGGGAGGACAGGTAAGTGTACACACACTCACTTTTCTCGTCGAGAAACATGCCGAGGAGAATCTCGACGAGAAAATAGAGAGCAGGTTCTCTATTTTCTCGTCGAGGTTTCTTGTCGGTTTTCTCGACGAGAAACCCGATAGCCGCGTACACACGATCGATTTACTCGGCAAGACCTCTCTGCCAGCAAGTTTCTTGCTGGTTCTTGACGAGAAAATCGGCCGTGTGTACGAGGCCTAACAGTTTAAAAAAACTGTTACATTCCCGGCACGCTGGAAATGCTAACTGTCCCATTGGTTGTGCTCTCAAGCAAACTGTCAAACCATCCAATGGCTGGTGTCATAACAGATCACATGTGCAGCACTGTGGCAGTTGAAGTTTAAACAGAGGCCAAGATGGCAGCTTCCTTGGCTGAAAACGATAGGAGGGTTTACTTCCACTTTAAGTGCCAGCTTGAAAGGTGGCCCACCTCTATTACAGCCTATAGCAATTGTATAGGCTGTGAGGAGTGCTTTGGTCAAGGTAGCGTTGATCTACAAAAAACATCAACTTGACATTAGCTTTTAGTTCATCTGAGAGATGTGGCAAATGTGGAAATTGTATTTTCTCTCTGGATGCAGTTATATGTCTCTTCTGGGTCAGTGGTGGGCTCAGACATGAGTGTGGCTGGATTCAAAACATTGCGCCCATGAAATAGCAAGGAGGCAGAGCTATCACTACCTGGCCCAGTTGTCTCAAAGTCAGAATAGCTGAGGTATACCCACCTGCTTCATGGCTATACAGTGAGAAACAGTTAGTATAGCGTAGTGTGACAACAGTAGTCCACTAAGAGCAAGAAACCATGTTAAGCCTTCTGATTTTTGGCAATGGGGCTCTAAGGATGGCAGGGAATCTTTCAGCTGCCGGGTGCTTTTGATCCTTCAGAAATTCAGTGGCTCAGGAAAGTTATTTATCCTGACACTACTGCAACTTTGAAGGAGAGACCTTGTATCCATCTTCATATGGATGGATTAGCAGATCAGAAATCAGCAAAGCAATGGTCATTTTTGGACAGCTTTGAATAGCAGAAGGGTGAGCAAGACTAAGGGTCAATTGACTTATAGTGCTCTACAAACAGTTTTCTGAGTTAACAAGCTAGCAACAAGTTATTATTATGCTGTAAGAGAACACATCCTTCTGGTGTTGGCCATCTCTGCAAAATATTGTCTGGGAAAAGAGTGTAAAATGGGCTACCTGTTACTTGAGTAATTCTCTACTTTGTCCACAAGAAATGGGGGCAAGTCAATTTGCCTTCAGTCCTGCTCCTTCCTTCTACTGTTGATTGCATTGGGACCCCTGCAAAATGCTCATGACAGCTGCAATTATAGCAGGTACAGTATATATCCTGTGCTGTATGCTCCAACTGGGACATGACAGGGAAAGATAAACTTTAAGTGTTGGGCAAAGCAAAAAGGCTTTGTCAAGGAACAGGGGTTTCTTAAATATTAGCTCTCACATGACTGGCCATCTATTTTGCTGGCACTCTTGGAGGAATTCCAGGACTTCTTCCGATTGAAACACTTTCCAGAGATATTTCCAATACATGCCAATGTGCCCACAAAATAGTAGCAGATGTCAGGCAGTCTAACTGCAGTCCAAAAATTACCATCGATTTGTGAAATAGCAATCTGCTGAAGATCAAAATGTTACCTACTTTTATTTTAGGCTAACTGTCAGCAAGTGTATCTGAAGGCATCAGTTATGGTGCAGTAAATCAAAGGACAAATGGTATACGTATAGCTATAGCACTCGCTGAATCCCAGACACCTGGGACTACTTAATAAAACACAGCTGCAGGTCACATTACTGAATGTCCGAGACAACTATAGTGGTTAGGAACTATCCAACCTTACCTCACTCTTAGCAACCAGGTTAGTTAAAAACAAAAGTGAAGAAAATTAAAGGGACACTAAACTCAAATTTTTTACATAATAAATCAAATGTGTCTACATATACGGTAAGTAGAATGTACTTTCTATCTCTCTTTTTCTTAGTTTTGTCTCTCAAAAGAGAGTGTTTTCTGCTATTCTCAGACTCACTGTTCTAGGGTGGCTCCGTTTGTTCTCCATGTCCCTCTTGTGTATGTGAACATAGCCGCCACCTCCTGCTTGCTCCTAAGAAGGACTACACAATTGCATGCAGACACATTCAGCTCTATGGGCATAGAGCGGAGCATGTGACCAGAAATAGAGCTCGCTCTACACTAGTAGCAGTGAGGCAGTGGCATATCATTCATGTGTGCAGTGCACATGGGCCCCGAGGGAAGGGGGGCCTACTGTGCCCTGACACACACAGCACACATGGAGGAAAAAATGGTAAGTAGTTAATATGCCCCTTAGCCCTATACTTTAATTAGAGGGGTTCAAAATAAAGTAGCAGCCATGGAGGTGGAGGAGATCGCTGCTGCATTTTCAGACAGTGAGATTTTAGCTCTGAGTCGAACCATCACCACCGGCAGCCTGGCAGAGTGTAATACTTGGAGGAATGAAAGCCAGCTAGCTCAGGATTCCAGCTACATCTGCTCCATCACCCGTCCTCTCCCCCTGTCAGCACTGACCTCTTAGCCTCTCAGTCACTTCGCTGCCTGTACAATCAGACACTCTGCCTCCCATATGTGTCCGCCCATTCTCCATCCCCTTGCATGCAATGCACGCACTGTACTGTGAGCAGCTGGATGGCAAATTTGAAACAAAGATTGCTAGCTGTCACAGCCTTAGTTAACATGTGGGAGACCAGCCTGATGACAATTGTGTTACGCATGTAAATCACGTATAAATGTTGCGACCATGGGCGCATTTTCCCACTACGCAAAATATGAATGCCGCCTAACAAATTCAGCAAATGTGTTTGCTTTATAAACTGCTAAGTGCTAGCATTGCTGATTTGTAGCAGCGGTTGTGCTGCTTGGGTGTCATCAGTTTTTTATTTGCTAAAATAAGAAGTTCATTGCCTTAAAGCCTAACTACAGGTTTGACTGAACTATAAATACCAAGCTGGTCAAAAAAACGATTTCCTTCACTAACACATGCAACGGCTCTGTGTGCTGAATAAACTGTATGTAGCATTAGCTACATACAGTATAAAGTGCTGTATTGTGGCAGTGGTATGGGAACTTCCCAGGACAAAATTGAGTTTGGCTGAGTACTGCTCAGCCATTCACAGGAGGCTTTGTATTGTTATGAATGAATACAATGATTCCTCTGATTGGCTAATGTAGAGAGGTGGGCGGATGATGTCACGATCTCCACCTCAACCAACCAGAGGAAGCCTTGTATTCAATTATAAAATACACAGCCCACTGTGAATGGCTGAGCAGTTCTCAGCCCAACATAATTTTGTTCCAGGAAGTTTCCCTACCACCAGATCTGTATACTGTGTGTAGCTGATTCTACATACAGATTAAACAGCACACACAGCAGTTGCATGTGTTAGTGAAGAAAATAGTTTTTTGGACGAGCTTGGTCCAAAGAAACTATTTATAGTTCACTAAAACCTGTAGTTAGGCTTTAAGGAAATGAACTTCTTAATTTAGCAATCGAAGGCTGATGACACCCAAGTGGCACACCCACTGCTACAAATCAGCAATTCCAGCATTTAGCAGTGACTTGAAGCTATTGATTTACCGTATATACTCGAGTATAAGCTGTGTTTTCAGCACATTTTTTTTGTGCTGAAAATGCCCCCTTCGGCTTATACTCGAGTCACCTTTTTGCGCCTGATCTCCTGAAATTTAAAGACCGGGTACCGGTCGGCCGTAGGTCTCCTGGACCCCAAACTTGGCACACATGTAGCCCCACACTTTGTTGTCCGGGGGACCTATGGCCGGGGAGCACCGATTTTTCAAAGCCGGGCACCCCTTCCATAGACTCCCATGTTAAGCGGTAATTTCTCTGGTGAATTTGGGGACCCGGTACCGGCTGGTCTTGGGTCTTCTGGACCCGAAACTTGACACACATGTAGCCCCATTTCTCCTCTACAAGTGTGCAAAGTTTTTTGTCTGGAGGACCTACGGTCAGGGAGCACTGATTTTTCAAACCCGGGCACCCCTTCCATAGACTCCCATGTTAAACGTCAGTTTAGTCATGGACACAGTGAGGCATGGACACAGTGAGGCATGGACATGGACACAGTGAGGCAAAGTGAGGCACAGTGAGGTATGCAGATGGACACCCTAGGCTTATACTCAAGTCAAGAAGTTTTCCCATTTTTTTGTGGTAAAATTAGGTGCCTTATATTCAGGTCGGCTTATACTCGAGTATATACGGTAATCACTAGAGTCATTGGCGATTTGCTACAGTATTGGGTTGTGCTCTGCTACAAATCTCTCTCCTTTAGTGATTTGTAGCAAAGCATAAATGATTCCTGCAACATTCCACAGAAAATCATTAATCAATAAACCACTTAGACACATGGGCGATTTTCTTGCAGTGATTACCACTCCTTCCCCCGTGTTTTGTTAGAGCAATTTGAAGATCATAATTATTTTCTATGGGATCGTAAAGAGTGGCATTTTTAAAGCGATTTGTTGCTCAGTGAATGAGGTTCGGTGGGAAAATCGCTAGCAACAATTGTTCTCTAAAAATGTTGCAGCATGCTTAGCTACAAGAAAACTGCCTGTGTGACCTCAGCCTAATGGTGGCCATACACACTTTAATGTTATCATTTGATGTGTGATTTGATCAAAACGATCACATCTTCAAACAAACAAATATTTTCTCTTCCAGTTGATTTTGACTCGATTCAATCAATCTGAGGTGATAGGCTAAGATGGAAAACTATTGATTGCATTGCAGCACTAAGATGCTTTGTTCAAGAATTCGATCATAATTTAATCAATCAAATTATGGGATTGCACCTTGAAAACAGATATATGATTGTTAACATAATATATAATAATTTCCAACTATTGATCTAAACCTCCTCCCTTTGTGTGTAATATTGATTGATTGGAATAACTATAGACCATTGATTCCTATTGGGATAGATAGATCGGGAAAAGTAATCGATCATTACTGTATATGGCCACCCTAAGAGCCGGTTCACACTGGGGCAACACGACTTCCAGCGCGACTTTACAAGGCAACTTCAAGGCAACTTTGAGGCAACTTCGAGGCAATTTCAAGGCAACTTCGAGGCAACTTCAAGTTTCCTCCAGGACAGGCGACTTTGCCAGTGGCCAATCAAACAATAATCAGCTCTGTGGAAGGGAGGGGTTTGCCTGAGAAAACTATTTTCTCTTCCTGTAAAGTTGCTTCAGTTAAGACACTGATCCGACTTTGAAGGCGACTTCCATTGAAATCAATGGGTACAAGTCGCCTAGAAGTCGTTTTCAAGTAGTACAGGAACCTTTTTTGAAGTCGGAGCGACTTCTGTAGTGTGCATAAAGACGGCTCCATAGACTAACATTACAGCGCGACTTGGGGCGACTTGAGGCGTCTCGGGGCGACCTGAAGTCGGATCCTGAGTCGCCCTGGTGTGAACCGGCTCTAAGGAGGGAAACATGTAGCAAGCACAGATGAAATGTACACAGACTGAGATTTGTGGGCAGCCTACTACAGGGACCATCTTTAGTTTGTCAACATGCACTGCTATTAAGATGGTTGTAAAGGCTGCATGAAGGTAAAAAAAACTTCTGTGGTCCCGACCAGAGTCGTAAAGATGCACCCGTCTGCATCGCCCACCTGCTTCAGACGTTGTGGCCAGATGGGTACAATGTTTAGTGTTTGGTGGCAGTGCCCTGTGGTCACTAGATTTTGGATTCGTATATTTAACCTAGTATATTCTGTAACGGGGGTTAATATACGTAGATCCCCGGAACCAGCGCGTTTTCAAAAGTTACCTGATGAGGTCCCCAAAAAAAATAGACAAAACAAATCACATATATGTTTTTGGCAGCTAGAATAACTATTGCTAAATACTGGAAACAGTCGATGGTTCCCCTTGATTATGTGAAGAATAAACTTAACTGGATAATGGTTAACGACAGACTTACCTGTGTCCTTCCCAATTCTACTAAGAAATTTGATGCAACATGGGATCCATGGATACACTATCTATCTAGACCAGGGGTCTCCAAATATTCTAAACAAAGGGCCGGTTTATTGTCCTTCAGACTCTTGGAGGGCCGGACTTTGGCCAGTGGGGGGTGGAAATTTTCCTAGCATCAGTGGGACTAAACATATGGTATTAGGGGGAGAAATAGTGCCCCATGATTGGTATCATAGGGAGGAATAGTGCCTCATTAGTGGTGTCAGTGGGAGAAATGGTGCTCCACTGTCATTGTCAGATGTCAGAATAGTGTCTCGTATCAGTGGGAGGGATACTGCCCCAAGGGCCAGATAAAGGCAAGCAAAGGGTCGCATCCGGCCCTCGGGCTGCAGTTTGGAGACCACTAATCTAGACCTTAAAGCGCTTCTGGCTGACCCTCTTCTTTTCTTTCCTCTCTTTTTTCTTCTTTCCTTTTCTCTTTCTCTTTTCTTTTTTAAAATGTATGTTGATTTGGTTATTTTTGCTAACTATAAGATGCTCTGACAGAACATATATCTCTATGCTGACATGATACTAGTAGAAATGTACACAGGGGTTCCCTTTTTCCCTCCCCCTCCCTACCATTCCCAATTCCCCCCCCCTTTTTTTCCTCTGTTCCTTATGTAGCAATACCCCCGAAGGGGCCGCTGGTTTTAAATTTTGGGCCTGCCGTTACCTTACTGTTCACCACGTCCGTCTTAGGGGTCTTCCTTGACGAGTTGTTCACAAATGTCTGCACCAAACACTGAAGCCCTGTACACACAATCGGATATCCTATGGATTCTAATCCGATGGTTTTGTCCATCGGAAATCCGATGAAGCTGACTTCCATCAGTCTTGCCTACACACCATCAGTCAAAAAACCGACCGTCCCAAACGCGGTGACGTAAAACACTCCGATGAGTCGAGAAAAATTAAGTTCAATGCTTCTGAGCATGCGTCGACTTGATTCTGAGCATGCTTGGGTATTTTATCCGATGGACTTGCCCATAGACGATCGGAATTTGCTATCGGTTTTTGATCCATCGGAAAAATTTAAAACATGTTCTATTTTTTAACACCGATGGAAAAAAGACCGATGGGGCCCATACACGATCGGTTTGTCCGATGAAAAAAGTCCATCGGACTGTTTTCATCGGTAAAACCGATCGTGTGTACAGGGCTTTAGTCTCTTTTTCTCAGGTGTTTTATTAAAGAACTTCCAGACAGAGGGTTGGAGGGTTAGGGGAGATTCAGGTACCTTGCTTTTGCAGATCACAGGTATTTTCCTTAATCCAGAGGACAAAACAGCTTCCACACTGGATATAGCATCCACCGGATAGGCCTCCCTCACTGACCTAGCAGCCGGTGCGGTGCTCAATCAAAATTCTCTGCCACAGACTTGAAGAATACACACGATTGGTAAAGTTCCGGAAAAGTAACACACAGTACCAGGATCTTTTAGCCAGGCCGGCAGCACTGTGAGGTAGATTCTTGATCCGGATGCGTCCTCCAATTGAGTCCTCAATTGCTCGGTCCCTTCACGCAGGCAAGGCGACACAGAACTATCCCTGGATCAGTAGGCCCCAGAAACTCCTGGGCCTACTCTCAGTAACGGAGCCTCTGGGATCTGCAGGCCCCGAGGCAGAAAAACTGCTAACACATCCCTGAGGCCAGAAGGGCCGTCAGGTCAGGATCGGAAGACCCCGCAAAAACGGTGTCTGCTCCTTAAGTACCCTCTCCCAGAATGCATAGCGGGGTGACCAATCCCACTGAGGTGCTTCTGGGCAAGAGGTACCCAATACATCCAGCCTGCTGCATTTCCAACCCTGACCTGTGGCGACAATGACACCTACAGTCAGGTGGAAAATGTGCAACCCAGCTGAACTGGAACAGAGACCCATAATTTGGTACAATTATTCTGAGCTAAACTATAGCTCAGGCAACTAAATTTACACTAGCGCCTACCCAATAGGAGCAGGGCGCTACACTTACAACATGCATCTTTCTCCCTGTGCAAGTCATTTCTAATGCTATAAGTTAAAGTAGCTTGATGGGACAAACTTCAACCGGTCCCTAGTCGATTAGAGATGTATTTCTTGACTCTATAGTGAATAACTTAACAAAAAAAATTGTTCTTATGTTATATGGCACTCCCGCCAAACGCATTTTATGTTGAGTTTGCTCTGTTTCTTATTCAAAGGTTCTATGTTTATAATTATCTGAAAGAGTAGTACTACCTGAGGGTGCTCGATTTCCACTTTTGTTTTTGTCACTTGTGCCTTATACAACATTGTTACTTCAATAAACATATTAAAATATAAAAAAGACCTTCTGTGTGCTGCTCCCCCCACAGCCCCCCTAATACTCACCTGGGCCCCCTCTTGATCCAGTGATGCGGACAAGAGGCTCGGCTGTCCCAGGACTCCCTCTCCTCATTGGCAGCCAGTGAGTCAATGAGGAGAGAGCAGAGGGGTGGAGCCGAGCCGTGGCTCTGTGTTTCTTATGGAGAAGCCAGGTGTCCCGATGGGGGACCCGAGAAGAAGAGGATCGGGGCTGCTCTGCTCTGTTTTTTTTTTTTTAAGTTGAACCGTTAATACCACTTTAAGCTGGCTATACACTAGTAGAATTTTGATCATAAATATTCATATTTAGAATGTTGTTTGGATTTTCTAATCGTTGGTGGGGTCAAATCAACGTTTGTTTCGACCATAGTGACAAAACATATCAGAGGAGCAGGATAGAACCTTTTTCTCAAGCAAGCGAATTTCTAATAGTGGTTCTTGCTCGGAAGAGTCCATTTATTCAAAACTTGATAGTTAAAGTGGAACTAAAGTTACAAAATAAAAAATTGCCTACAGGCAGGGTATTTTTTGCAGAAGAGTTTACATTCTGACAAACTACCTGTGTGCCGGGGTAACTGCACTCCAGAGATGAAAATCCCGGAAGAAGCCAAGGTGAAGATGTCGGCCCCACCACAGGACTTTGTGGGTGTTGGACCGTTGGAACAGAGGTAAGTATTTTTACCTTTAGTTTTACCTTAAGAGAGAGCATTTTTTAAGTGCTTTCGAATGACATTCAACCCGTCATTAAATGAGAACTTTGGTAAGAATATTCAAATGATCTAATAGTTTATGGCCAGATTTACCACTTCCCAAAGCTAAAGATAAATGTATTGGGCCTAATTTACACTTGTGGCTAGGGGGCTGTAAAAATAGGTGGTTGATCCCCGTTAATCCAACACAGTGGCTGAAGGTTTTGTGGAAAAAATTATAACTCACGCTTGGTGGGCAGTACCATCACCAAACTTTACTCATTTAAGTGACTATAGGGCCGTGCCACAACCATGAGGCAAAAACAATAACCACCGTGTTCGGGGGGCAGTATGGCTGCCAAACCTGACCTATTCAAGTGAATGGGGCTGCATGGCACTGCAAACATATGCAATGATGTTGCGGTGGCCCATGCTTACAGGGTTAAAACAGGCGGTGAGGAGACAAAAATGATAATTTGCATGTTCAGTGGGCAATACCACTGTTGAATGTGACTCATTCAAGTGAATGGATCCGTGCCACAACCATGTGCAATGATGGGGTTACAGCGGTACAGGCTTACAGGGTTAAAACAGGCAGTGAGGAGGCGATATTTATAACTGTGAGGAGGTAAAAATGACAACTGTCTACTTCAGGAGGCCGTATTGCTTCCGAACGCGACCCATTTTGGGTGAATGGGGCTGTCCCCCAACCATGTTCAATGACACAGTTGCAGCGGTGCACGCTTACAGGGTTAAAACAGGCAGTGAGGAGACAAAATGTATGATTGTCTTGTTCGGTGGGCAGTACCGCTGCAACCACATACAATAACTTGGCTGTGGTGGTGCAGACTTACAGGGCTAAAACAGGCACTGAGGAGGCAAATATTATAACCGTCGTGTTCGGGAATGGGTACAGGGGGGGGAGGTGTCAGTACAGCTGCTTAATGTGGCCCAATCAAGTAAATGGGGCTGCACGGCGCTGCAATCGTGTGCAGTGATACAGTTGTGGAGACGCAGAATTACAGGGTTAAAACCGATAATGAGGAGGCAAATTTGGTGTAGGCTTATACCAGGTGGAAAGGGACATATCGCTTCCTGGGTGCCCCTCTTAAAAGCAATTCACTGCGGATCATTTTTCAGAGGGACTGCAAGGGCTGACGCAAGTATAAACGAGTCCTTTTATACTGGGCTCAATTCAGAAAATGTTTTCTACCGCTTTAAGATCAGCAGTAAAATAGCTCAGTGGTCTTTTAAAAATGTTTTGCAATTCACTAAACAAAACTACTAAAATGCTGCATGCACTATTTCTTGAAGTGATGTGATATTTTAGTAGTGAAAACGTGTGGTATTTTAACGCCGGTGTCCTTAACAATCAGTGAATAGCTGGTTGTTAAGGAGCCGCCACCTGCCGTGTCCTTAACAACCATGGCTCATCTGCTGTCAGCGGGGAATCTTGCTGACAGCAGATGACTCATGGTTGTTAAGGATGCAGCGGGTGCCGACTCCTTAACAACCAGCTATTCACTGGCTGTTAAGGACGCCGGTGAGCTGCAGCACCAGCTGAAAATTCATACATTCCATAACCACTTGAGCACTGGATTGTTTTACCCATTCATGACCAGGCCATTGTTTGCTGTTCGCATTGGGCTACATTAACTGGCGATTGCGTGGGCATGCAAGGCTGTACCCAAATAAATTTATATCATTTTTTTTTTCACACAAATAGAGCACAAATACCACCAAGTATTTGATCAGCACTGGGTTTTATGCGATATAAACAAAAAAAGACCAAAAATTTTGAGAAAAAAAACAATATTTTTTACTTTCTGCTATAAAACCTATCCAAAAAAAAAAAAATCTAAAATTTCTTCATAAATTTTGACCAAAATGTATTCTGCTACATGTGTTTGATAAAAAAAAAAAAAAAATATCCCAATAAGTGTATATTGATTGCTTTGCATGAAAGTTATAGCGTCTACAAACTATGGTATAAAGTTTTAAAAACTGACGTTTTTTCGGGAGCAGTGATTTTAATAATGCTTAAAGTGAAACAACAAAAGTGAAATATTCCTTTAAATTTCGTACCTAGGGGGTGTGTATAGTATGCATGTAAAGTCGCGCTTGTTTCCCGTGCTTAGAACTGTCCCTGCACAAAGTGTCATTTCTGAAGGAAAAAAAGTCATTTAAAACTCACTCGGCTATAATGAATTGTCGGCTCCCGGCAATACATAGAAAAGTCATTGATAAAAAATAAAAAAAAGCGTGGGGGTCCCCCCAAATTCAATTACAAGGCCCTTCAGGTCTGGTATGGATATTAAGGGGAACCCTGCCGCAAATTTTAAAAAAAATGCGTGGAGTTCCCCCCAAATATCCATACCAGGCCCTTCAGGTCTGGTATGGATTTTAAGGGGAACTCCACCCCAAATTAAAAAAAAAAATGGCGTGGAGTTCCCCCAAAAATCCATACCAGACCCTTTATCCGAGCACGCAACCTGGCAGGCCGCAGGAAAAGAGGGGGGGCGAGAGAGCCCCCCCATCCTGAACCATACCAGGCCACATGCCCTCAACATGGGGAGGATGTCCCCATGTTGATGGGGACAAGGGCCTCATCCCCACAACCCTTGCCCGGTGGTTGTGGGGGTCTGCGGGCAGGGGGCTTATCGGAATCTGGAAGACCCCTTTAACAAAGGGGACCCCCAGATCCCGCCCCCCTATGTGAATTGGTAAGGGGTACATTGTACCCCTACCATTTCACGAAGAAAGTGTAAAAAAAAAATGTAAAAAAACCACACAGACACCGTTGGGAAAGGCCTTTATTTAAAAAAAAAAACAAAAAAACAAAAACAAAAAACATTCCAGTGATGAAATTCAGTGTCCTGCGGCGATCCGATGTCCAGCACTGTCCACACGAAACGTCATTGGCTGAGCCTGAGTGGACCTGATGGGGAACTTCCTCCGCAGTGTATTAAATGAATAGACCAGCCCCTTCTAAAGTTCCCCATCAGGTCCGCTCAGCCATTGACGTAGGTGTAAGGCTAAGCGGACCAGATGCGGAACGTGAGAAGGGGCGGGTCTATTCATTTATTACACTGTGGAGGCGGTTCCCCATCAGGTCCGCTCAGCCAATGACGTAGGCGGGGTCTGACATACGGCGGGGCGGACCCAATGGGGAACTTCCTCAACAGTGTAATAAATGAATAGACCCGCCCCTTCTCACGTTCCGCATCTGGTCCGCTTAGCCTTACACCTGCGTCATTGGCTGAGCGGACCTGATGGGGAACTTTAGAAGGGGCGGGTCTATTCATTTAATACACTGCGGAGGAAGTTCCCCATCAGGTCCGCTCAGGCTCAGCCAATGACGTTTCATGTGGACAGTGCTGGACATCGGATCGCCGCGGGACACTGGATTTCATCGCTGGAATGGTTTTTTTTATTTTTATTTTTTAATAAAGGACTTTTCCAAGGTGTCTGTGTGTTTTTTTTACATTTTTTTTTACACTTTCTTCGTGAAATGGTAGGGGTACAATGTACCCCTTACCAATTCACATGGGGGGGGGCGGGATCTGGGGGTCCCCTTTGTTAAAGGGGTCTTCCAGATTCCAATAAGCCCCCTGCCCGCAGACCCCCACAACCACCGGGCAAGGGTTGTGGGGATGAGGCCCTTGCCCCATCAACATGGGGACATCCTCCCCATGTTGAGGGCATGTGGCCTGGTACGGTTCAGGAGGGGGGGGGCGCTCTCTCGCCCCCCCCCTCTTTTCCTGCGGCCTGCCAGGTAGCGTGCTCGGATAAAGGGTCTGGTATTTTTTTTTATTTGGGGTGGAGTTCCCCTTAAAATCCATACCAGACCTGAAGGGCCTGGTATGATTATTTGGCGGAACTCCACACATTTTTTTTTAAATGTGCGGCAGGGTTCCCCTTAATATTCATACCAGACCTGAAGGGCCTGGTAATTGAATTTGGGGGCACCTCCACGTTTTTTTTTTTTTTTATCAATGACTTTTCTATGTATTGCCGGGAGCCGACAATTCATTATAGCCACGAGTGAGATTTAAATGACTTTTTTTCCTTCAGAAATGACACTTTGTGCAGGGACAGTTCTAAGCACGGGAAACAAGCACAACTTTACAGGCATACTATACACACACCCTAGGTACGAAATTTATTAAAATGACTGCTCCCTAAAAAACGGCTGTTTTTGAAACTTTTTTTTACATTGATACATGTCCCCTGGGGCAGGACCCAGGTCCCCAAACACTTTTTAGGACAATAAATTGCATATTAGCCTTTATAATTAGCACTTTTGATTTTGAACGTTCGAGTCCATGGTATTTAATAGGGTTCTAAAGTTCACGCGAACATTCTGGCTGTTCGCAGGTTCTGGTGCGAACCGAACAGGGGGGTGTTCGGCTCATCCCTATTCCCCAAGTTCTCTAAGCCAAGAGTGCCTGTTACACTCTTTTTCACACTGCCCAAAGCCAGCACTCCACCCGCCCCTTCCCCTCTGTGTCTGCCCACACTCCAATACTGGCACTGTGCCTCAGAAAAGGAAAGTGGGGGCAGGAAATTTGAAGCCCAGCAGCTGCATATACATATGAATTAGATGTGCTGACTGCCAAGTGGTGAGTGAGCTCACCATCCATCCCTGTCTGTGACTGTAGTCCCCCCCCTTCTCTCTCGCCTGCCTCTAAATGAGTACACTAAGGTAAATCAGGGTTCTCAGAGCACCCCTTACATCAGAGTTCCCCTTTACACCAGAATCCGCAGTGTTCCCCCTTACATCAGAGTCCTCTCTTTACATCAGAGTTCTCAGTGTTCCCAGAGCATCTTTTATTTCAGAGTCACCAGAGTTTTCCCTTACATCAGAGTCTGAAGAGTCCCCCCATTCCAGTGTAAGGGAACTCTGTGGATTCAAATATAAAAGGGGAACTCTATGGATTCAGGTGTAAGGCCCCTTTCACATGGAGTGGATCCGCTGAACAGACTCTGCTAGCTCAGCGGGGGATGGCTCCATTGATCCCCGCTGAGCAGGTGGATGACAGATACATCTCTGCATGCCTGTTCTCTATCGGTAGATTGGATGAAAACGGACAGCCTGTTAGCTTTCATCCGATCCGCTGGACGGATGGCGAATGTATTGCCATACGTCTGTTCAGAGTGGATCTTCTAGGATTGGATGGCAGGCGGGTGTCAGCAGACACATCTCCGCTGACATCCGCCTGCCCATAGAAGTCAACGGGTGGTCCGCCTGAAAAACGGACAGGTAGATCCGAGCCGGCCGATCGTGTGAAAGGGACCTA